>OY804584.1:90766030-91966030 GCA_963680875.1 Bathymodiolus brooksi | reverse complement strand
CATACCTCGTCCGTATTACGATAGCTCCCATTGGAACTACTTTCGGAAATCTTCAATGAAGGAGGTATTAAAATAATTTCACTTTCGAATATTCGTCCAATAATAATATATTTTCATTCGTCGCAATGTCGGCTGATTCCGTACCTTCATCAAAGACCAATATTTTTCAAAACAAACTCATCTATTGTCGCCATTTTAGAACTTATTCGCGGTGCGCAATGTTTGATTGAAGTGATACGGTCTTCCGGCGAAGAAATGTGACGCGTAGACGCATATCAAATACCGTATTACAGCCGAGGTATTGAGGAAGCGAAGCGGACTCACCTGAGGTTTGCCGATTGGGGATGGTTCTAGAGTGACCCTTTTTCGAAAATGTGTCCACCATTAAAGGTGGCTGCTGACAAAATGTGAAAAGGAAAACTATAGCTCTATTTTAAGCGAGAATCAACCTAAATTTGAACTGTGGTTACGACAAAAGAGATGATTTTAATTATCCCAATGTGAACTTTCCATTTATATGTAGCAATATTCCAGCAGCACCTGCAAATTGAGTGTATATATCTCGCAGTCGACCCGATATTCCAGAGCCAGTGGTTCCAATAATGACTTACTTGATAGAGGGTTGCTGCTAACAAGGAAGCTACTGAACCAAGGGTTCCTGATGATTAAGTTGGAAGTCATCACGTCGAACGTTTTACTGTCGCCACCAAGACTTGCTTAATTGTTACGGAATATCTCTGTCACAAATGACCATGAATATGTTCCGTTTGTCGTAATCACAATCCGCAACGGTACTGATATAGTGTTCAAATCATAAACAAATATCCTCTTAAAGAACAAAGAATACAAATACAATTGTATTTTTGACATGAAGCAGCACTGTGATATGAAAATTAACTTTATATCAATGAAAGTCGAATTGGGTTCCAAGTCCTGGGAGGGGTGTACATTTAACATGTGCTACGATTGGCAATGAAATAGTCTTTATACCTAGTGAGAAATACAAGATCATGGGACCCGCTATAGTTTGATATGTTTTTTATGAATGAGTTTAGTTAACTTACAAGATATAAGTTTGATAAACAGCAGTTATATGTAGAACATTGTATCGTTTTTAGGGTTATGTGTTGCACCGACAGCAGATCCCATTCATTGTAAGTTTATCAATGTGTTTTTTATCTTTCATCTTCTCTATCTTCCCGTTTGTAATCAGATGACGACAAAAAACCTAACCAACTATAGACATTATTAGATGGAAACACCAAATTTCTCTCCACTATCTTCATTACTTTATTTCTTGCTTATTTATGAAAACATTCTGAAAATAAAGCGTTAGAGAACATCAAAGGGTCAAATAAGGAATGAACAACAGAGAAACACGGGCAGCATTGGCTATTCTGTTTAGATCCTTTCATTTTATTGTTTGGAAAGATTTTTACAAAACGAACACTCACCTCTCATCTCAACTCACTGAGCATATAAAAAGACAACGACATATGGCGTTGGAAATCCAGGTCCTTTCTTGGGAAATGCACGATAAAGTGCCGGTTAATGAGATCACAACCCACCTCTCTTGATAACTGGATCTACAACCACAATACATTGTATAAACAAACGATAAAAACCTGAACATATTCGCTGCCACTTAAAAATACAATAACACGATAAATGAAAGCTCTAGTTAATTGACTACTAGCCAGGAACCTATAGAGTCTGTTGGTTAAAGAATATTACTCTTTAGACAACAAATATTATAACTGTTACTTCTCACAGATTTGATATCAATTATTCATGAACATACAAAGAAATCAATGGTCTTCATTGGAGACCAGAATAAATAGGTCATCAGATTGTTGGAATGAACCACACACACACATACTTTTTCTTCATTTCTTTTTACTCGTTTACTATTTTCAGCTATATTATATGATAAAATTTTATTTTTCATGTTTTCTTGTGCATTCTCAATATAATGTAATAATGATTGTATATATAGGAGAAGACTCCATAAGTTGGTAAAACTTGTGTCTGATCCTCTTTGTATCATTGATCAAATAAAATATTTATAAACTAAAAACCTAACAGGCGTAATATCACTAAATTCGCGAACCAGTAACAAAATCAATCCCTACACTGCTATTTAAAAAAAAATAAAAAAAACACTAGTAAACGTAGATACAGCAAAATACTGAATGTCAGCAGAAACATACATATCTAAGGATAGTTTTAAAATATATTTATAAACCTGGTGGTCTTAAAATTAGAAAAAAATTGCTTGCATTAGAAAGTAACCACCTGAATTTGTGTTAAATCAAAAGTGAAAACGGATTTTTGAGAGTTAACCATTTCAAGCAGACAATTATTTCTCATACGCTATTAAATGTATGTTGAATTACTAGATGAACCTTACTAGTTGTACTAACAGATTGTCTAGAGTTTGAGCCTCAAAGAGTTAATTATAGTTGCCAAGTCATAGCCATTACGAATAAGTCACATAAGATTGTATCGAGTACACCTAAATACAGACATGGAATCGAACTCCTAAAGGTCGTGGCGATAGGCAATGATTGCACTGGTAAATGTAACTAAAACTAGCATACGATCGCGGGCACGTGTACCCAAACTAAATATTACTACTTAAACGGTGAATATTAAATACACCCCCCAAACTTTTCTACATTTGAACTTTGTGTGTCACCCTAATTTATATTGTACAGGATGAATGCAGAGTACTGACCTAGCTATGTTTGAAAAAAAATATTCTGAGATTCTGGTGGAGGAAAAAAAAATAATCTGATTCAATTTTTGTCATATAACCTAATGTTAAATTCTGGAAAAAAATATTCTAACTCTCGTGTTGTTCGAAAAAAAATTTTGAACGAAACAAACGTTTTTTCTTAATCCAAAATACATTTCTGGATTAGTTTATTGTATATAGATAGCATTTTCTACGTCTATACAATTCATGCAAACAATATTTTACCTGATTGTTGACATTAGCTGTAAACAACAGATTTTACAATTGTAATGATATATTAAAAGCATTATGTTGCATATAGAGGCCAGTTAATTATCTGTAGTGTTCATTTTGGCTGTCCTCTATAGCTGATTTCATCATGAAAATAGAAATTAAGCATAAATTACTTTTTTGTTACAGTTGGTTGAAATTTGGAGGAAGGACTTGAATATTAAATCGAAGAATGTCAATAAAAATGTAATATATTGTAAGTCGTCGATTTTTATACCCTTTTTAAGAGGTATCCACTCAATTTTTCATTGATACACTTTGTTCTTGTAGTAGTAATTTTCAATCTCCCTGCATACATGAGCGTTTGTATCATCATTATGTAAAATCTTATAATTAAAAAATCATTTTGTCAACAGCAGGGGCGGATCCAGGATTTCAAGTTAGGGGAGGGGGGGAGCACTTAAAAAAATTGTGCAGAGCGGAGGGAGGCACGAAAATTTTTGGGGTATTTCGTGTGAAAAATCACGATTTTACGCCAAAAAAAAATCATATTTTGCGCTCCCCCCCCTCCCCCCCCCTGAATCCGCCCCTGAAGAGTGTGGGCTATGTTGGTTTTTCCATATACATAAATATGTAAAATCTTGTCAAATTGGCCCAATCATCGTTCATGTTCAGTTTGGCATGTTGTTTTTTAGAATTTTTTTTTTTTTATTATTCATATTTCCATATGATCATGTGTAACTAAACAAATATAGAAAGCATAAATGGAAGACTATTCGACAGAGCTATGAAATGAAATAGACAAATTAAAGCTGAATATGCATTTAGTATTGTTTTACTTAAATGCTGAAAATTATTTGAATATTTTGAGAAAAAAAAAAATAGCCACATTTTGCTGTCCTTGAAATGTTGTTGCTCCTGTTCGCTATGACCTTCACTGTTAGAAATGTTCCCATGCAGGGTGTGAGCCATATATGGTATAACTGAAAACAATTCTGGTTAGCTAAACAACAATCATACAAATATTAATTTAAATCACTCTGCCAGATCCAAGGGGGTCATGCATGGTCCACACCTCTTATTTGGAAAATACTTTAATGTATGGTGAAGTATGGTTTGCCCCCTCGCCCACTTATAGATTCTAAACATATAGTGCCCCCATTCGGAAAGTCTGGATCTGCCTCTGCACTATGAGCTGAATAACCTCTACCCACAACACCTATGATCCATTACCAGTAGTTGTGTAACCTTGACAACCAAAATACACATGTATTACAGAAATACCTACATTGTATCGCATTCAAAAATTATGCATTATACCAGCATGTTTTGCTCTCTTGTGCTCTCTATAAAAAACTAATTTATGAAATCTGTAAATTGGTTTAACCTTTTTCAATTGTCATGTGCAACCCCTCTCATACATGTAATCTTCAACTTGCTGAAGGGGTCAGTATTTGAGTGAGTGACTGCTGTTTAATGACAAATGAGCAATTATTCAGCTTTAACAAGTTACATTAGATGAGATGATGATAATGTCCTCTTAGCACTAGACCAACACTCTTAGTTGGATTTTTATAGTACTAGCTCACTGAAAAAGGGTAGACATGTCGCTCCACTCTGACACATTATCATCATTCTGAGCCAACCAGTCTTTGCTATTTCTGCTTAAAGCTACATGCTTAGCAGAGAATCAACAATTACAAATTTCATAGGTTTTACTTGATTAGTCAACTTGTTGAAGATGGACAGTATTTGGTAGAAGTTGAAGTCAGTCAGTATTTGGTAGAAGTTGAAGTCAGTCAGTATTTGGTAGAAGTTGAAGGTGGTCAGTATTTGGTAGAAGTTGAAGGTGGTCAGTATTTGGTAGAAGTTGAAGGTGGTCAGTATTTGGTAGAAGTTGAAGTCAGTCAGTATTTGGTAGAAGTTGAAGGTGGTCAGTATTTGGTAGAAATGGAAGATGGTCAGTATTTGGTATAAGTTGAAGATGGTCAGTATTTGGTAGAAGTTGAAGTCCGTCAGTATGTGGTAGAAGTTGAAGGTGGTCAGTATTTGGTAGAAGTTGAAGTCAGTCAGTATTTGGTAGAAGTTGAAGGTGGTCAGTATTTGATAGAAGTTGAAGTCAGTCAGTATTTGGTAGAAATTGAAGATGGTCAGTATTTGGTATAAGTTGAAGATGGTCAGTATTTGGTAGAAGTTGAAGTCAGTCAGTATTTGGTAGAAGTTGAAGGTGGTCAGTGTTTGATAGAAGTTGAAGTCAGTCAGTATTTGGTAGAAGTTGAAGGTGGTCAGTATTTGGTAGAAGTTGAAGGTGGTCAGTATTTGGTAGAAGTTGAAGTCGGTCAGTATTTGGTAGAAGTTGAAGATGATCAGTATTTGATGGAAGTTGAAGATGGTCAGTATTTGGTATAAGTTGAAGATGGTCAGTATTTGGTAGAAGTTGAAGTCAGTCAGTATTTGGAAGAAGTTGAAGGTGGTCAGTATTTGGTAGAAGTTGAAGTCAGTCAGTATTTGGTAGAAGTTGAAGTCAGTCAGTATTTGGTAGAAGTTGAAGGTGGTCAGTATTTGGTAGAAGTTGAAGGTGGTCAGTATTTGGTAGAAGTTGAAGGTGGTCAATATTTGGTAGAAGTTGAAGTCAGTCAGTATTTGGTAGAAGTTGAAGGTGGTCAGTATTTGATAGAAGTTGAAGTCAGTCAGTATTTGGTAGAAATTGAAGATGGTCAGTATTTGGTATAAGTTGAAGATGGTCAGTATTTGGTAGAAGTTGAAGTCAGTCAGTATTTGGTAGAAGTTGAAGGTGGTCAGTATTTGGTAGAAGTTGAAGTCAGTCAGTATTTGGTAGAAGTTGAAGATGGTCAGTATTTGGTAGAAGCTGAAGTCAGTCAGTATTTGGTAGAAGTTGAAGATGGTCAGTATTTGGTAGGAGTTGAAGGGGGTCAGTATTTGGTAGAAGTTGAAGATGGTCAGTATTTGGTAGAAGTTGAAGATGATCAGTATTTGGTAGAAGTTGAAGTCCGTCAGTATTTGGTAGAAGTTGAAGGTGGTCAGTATTTGGTAGAAGTTGGAGATGGTCAGTATTTGGTAGTTGAAGGCAGTCAGTATTTGGTAGAAGTTGAAGTCGGTCAGTATTTGGTAGAAGTTGAAGGTGGTCAGTATTTGGTAGAAGTTGAAGTCAGTCAGTATTTGGTAGAAGTTGAAGTCAGTCAGTATTTGGTAGAAGTTGAAGTTGGTCAGTATTTGGTAGAAGTTGAAGGTAGTCAATATATGGTAGAAGCATGAAGGCTAACAGTATATACTAAATGACATCTCATTATTTTACTTTAAAATTTATTTCAATTTAAAAACACAACATGCTTTTAAAGAACAACAGATAAAACAATTTTCTAACCATTGTAAACAATTCTAATTGCAAAACAAAAATAACTTACAATGGAAGAGAATAAATTTTTCTTTTTTTTCAATAAACAATATACAATACTGTAGACACATACAATCAAACCTGTCAATGTGGTCACCTCTGTTAAGCAGTCATGATCACCTGTATTAAAATGTCACCCTTTTTTGGCCTATCATAGTAAATTGTATAAGACTTGAACATCTTTTATGAGGTCACCTGTCTCAGAAGACCACTTTTTCTTTGTCCCAAAGATGACCCCTTAATACAGGTTTGACTGTTGAAATAATTCACACATCTGAAAGTAACTTAAAATAATGTCTAATATAATTTAATGTTTACTGTAAATTCAATATTATTCATGGTATACCAATTTTCGTAGATTTTGTAGATAAAATCGACGCACGAAATTAAGAATTCAACGAATATTTTATTATTGCTTAACGTCAAACGAGCAGTAATTCAGCAACAAATATTTGTCGGCATATATATTCATTACAGCAGAGATTTCACGAATTTGCATATTCATGAAAATACAAAAATCGGTAATCACAAATTTAAATGAATTCATAGTATTACAAAAGATTGTTTATAACTGGAAGATATGATTAGTTAAATAAATTTCACCATGGTTATCAAACAAAACCAGGCTCACCTGAGCTTGTATCACTCATTTGATAATATATTGAAAATTTGGGATAAACATATTTGTAGTTTCTGAAGAAAACTTTTAATTCATCCCATACTTAAACAAAGTCCCAAAAGACATGTTTGCTTCTTCCCCATAATTATATGCAACATATTAAAGCAAATAAAGGGCTTAAACTCAGAAGGTCATGCAGAAATGTAACACAAAAATTACTTCTCAAGGAAAAGAAAGATAAGTACATGTAAGATATAAGGAGTAATGTAGTGAAATTTTATTTAGATTCCATCAAGTGTTGTAGAAAGAGTAACCTAAGTTAAGTACATACAACAGTGTTTGCCTTAATTTGTTTCACCTACTTGCCCGAATGCCAAATTAATTTTTTTTCCTATTTATTCAAACAAATTCTTTCATAATTTTCACTTGTCCAAATCCAGTTTTATTTGTCCCGCGCTACGGGCAAGTGGGTTAGCGCGAAGACTGATTTAATTGTTGCCTTTTGGTCATTGTCTGTAACATTCCAATACACTCCACTCATAACCTATGGATCAACTCGTATGAAAACTGTCTTTTCACATTTGTTCCGTATTGGATCTGAATTTAGTTGTTTCTATGACAACACAACATAATCTAATTGTTCTATTAGAGGAATCAAACATGCTATGACAGAGACTATCTTACTAGTTGTTATAACATTCATTATCGATAACACAGGGGTAATTGCGACCCGCTCGTCTCCGATTTAACATTTTAATTTGCGAGGAAATCCTTTTCTTTTTAAAAATGTGATTTAATTTCCTGTAAGATAGTAGGTCTGGACTAATAAAAATGCCTTAAAACAGATAATGAATAATTCATGACTACGAGGATTTCTTTGTCAGTTAATCCACAGGTGATAAGTGAAGAATAATCATAGTGCATCAGACATGGGTTGCAAACGATGTCTGTTGTTCTGCACCTCAATTAAATTTAAGTCTCAATTAATTTCATGTACATTCCAAGTAAATGTAAGTGTAAATTAAGTTTTAATTGACACTTAAATACAATAATAATTTTTTTGTAATTGTTTTTATTTTTAAAGCATTAATTTCATTTCACATCATCACACAATCAGTATTTTATCGAAATAAAATGTAAGATTCAAGCTTGTTCAATAATAATTCACAAGTTTGGTTAGTGGGTAGTTAATGCATAAATTAATCTAATTTTTTAATAAACGACTACAAATCTTTTCGGAATTAAAAAAGAAAACAGAGTAAAAACTTTTTTTTTTATTGAAACTATCAAAATTTGTTGATAAGCATCAAATAAACAATATTCTATTTTTAGACCATATCCATTTGACAAAAATCTATTTATAGCAAGCAAAATATTATGTTAAGGTATTAATAAGCATGCTTTAATTTATCATAACAAAAATATCATGTTTGGCAAGACATATGTTCTGGAAAATAACAATTAAACAATTTATTATAACATGATTAATAAATAAAATTGACACGTATGAACACAATCTTAGTTTAATTCACCTCTTGTAGAAATACTATACTCTAGTACAGTAAGGGGCCGTCATGGCCATGATCGTATGGTAGTTGGATTTACCTATGCAAACACCACTGATGTCGTCAGTTCGAATCTCGATCAGGGTAAGGTGTACAACATTATGTGATAAAGTTTGTCAGTGACTTGCGACAGGTTGGTGGTTTTCTCCGGGTTCTCCGGTTTCCTCCATCAATAAAACTGACCGCCACAATATAACTGAAATATTGTTGAAAGTGGCGTTAAACACTATCGGACAAACAAACAAACTAGTGCAGTGAAAATTCGTAAACATAAATATTTGTAAACCACCCTCCAGGGATAAAACTTAACAGAGGCCCAGTAGCCTAATACCAATATAATTTGTCCTGAGTCCCTGAAAATTTTCAGACTGTAACCCAGCTGGCTACTGAAAATATCAATATTTCATATGGAAAGTCAGTTGGTGGATTCCAAAATGTTTTGCTTGCAACTGAAGCAGGGTTAGGGTTATGGTGTTTAACGCAACTTTCAACAATATTTCGTGGCGGTCAGTTTTGTTGGTGAAGGAAACAGGAGTACTCAGAAAAAACCACTGGCCTGTCGCAAGTCACTGACAAACTTTATCACATAATGTTGTATCGAGTACACCTTGCATTAGTGGGATTCGAACTCACAACGTTAGTGGTGATCGGCACTGATTGCACAATTAGTTGTAAATCCAACTACCATACGATCACGACCTGCATGACGACCCCAGCAACTGAAGCAAAGATGCTAAGCTTTGTCCTTGACCCTAGTCTACATGGTAGTCAAACCTGCTTTAGTGACCACCTCTATTAAGTAATAACTTGTATTATGTGACCTAAATTTTTATTTCCCTTCACAGTTTTTTTCATATCAATTAAACCTGTATTAAGCGACACCCTGTCTTATGTGACTATATATCACTGTTCCCTTGGAAGGTCACATAAGGCAGGTTTGACTATATCTGTAAACATTAGGAAAACCTAAGGTTAAATAGCCTTTATCTTTAATATAAAACAATATAACTTTAGACAATGTTAGACCAAGTAAACACTAAGGTCTGATTCTGATAAGTTAATATAACCTGACAATTTTGTTTTCATAAATTGTAAATTTAATAATAATGCACCTTCTCAAACAAACACCTTACTTTTGGTCAGAATCACAGTCTTCGTGTTAACCCACTTGCCCAAAGCCCGGGACAAGTAAAACTTAATTCGGACAAGTGAAAATTTTAAAGAATTTTCATGAATAAATAAACAAATTTTCTTCTAAATTTGGCATTCGGGCACGTGTGAAAAAAATTTAGGCAAAGACAGGAATCATTCAATATCTGAACATAATTAAAATTCCTTCTAAATATATTTGACCTAAAAAGCAACTAATTTTCGTGGCGGCCAATTTTGGCATTTTGCTGAAATTCACTCAAATTAAAGCTGTAAAAATACAAAGCCAGGTGATAATGTCATGGAAATTTAAAAATGGTTGTGTAAATTCAAAACACAAAATATTTTCATTAGTACAGTCCAACCTTATCAAGAGGTCATGACCTTTTGGACAAAGAAAAAGTGGACTTATATGACAGGTGACCTCTTAAAAGATGTTTAATTCATATGAAACTTTCTATGACAGGGCAAGAAAAATGTGACCTTTTAATACAGTTGACTGCTTAATAGAGGTGACCGCATGGGCAGGTTTGACTGTAGTCTTGACAAAAGTTTCTGAGGTGAAGACCTTAATTAACATATGATGATAACAGCAATGATAAGGAAGCACAATTGATAATAATACCAAATATGGGGAGGGGGGTGAGGAGGGGGTTAGGGTTATGGTGTTTAACACCACTTTCAACAATATTTCAGTTATATCGTGGCGGTCAATTTTATTAGTGGAGGAAACCGAAGTACCCGGTAAAAACCACTGACCTGCTGCAAGTCACTGACAAACTTTATCACATAATGTTGTAACAAGTATGCCTCGCCTTAGCGGGATTCGAACTCACAACATTAACATGGGCATTTGGACTATCACTCTCAGGCACAGAGAACAGAACTCAATTATAACTTCCGCCACACATTGAAAAATAAGCTCCTCCCCTTTGCTGCGGCACTACAAATTTATGTCATCTGACAGACCTACTGTGTCGTCTGCCTGTGATGCTTGAAAACAAAGGCAGAGTATGAAGGCATGGCTTATCCATCATGAGATATATCTCTGATGGAGTCAACCAATGGTGTGGCAGAGGTGATAGTGATTGACGCAGGATAATCAGAATTGCTTGCATGGAGATAGTACGACAATATGAGCTAAAACAAAAACATTTTTGTGATCATGATGATCATGATAAAGTTTCCATATTTGGCTCCTAAGTAAATTTTGCAATATCTGAACCACCATAAAAATAACACTCTGTGGAAATCTTAAAATTAACCCAAAATGAAAAAAAAAAATCTTTTTTTTATCGAAATTCAGAAAAGGCTCTCCAAAATAAGTAAAATATCAAAATGTGATAAATTGCCTAAATTTTAATTGAAAAAAAAAAAAAAAATTATTTAAGTAATATTTCCAGTTGAATGTTTATCATGTTTATAAAAAAAACTCCTTTCATATTAAAATTTTAAAGTCTGTAAAATTAATAAAATAAAATTGCTTGTTATAAAGTCTTTTTTTTCTTTTACAAAAAGAACTTGTAACATGTTCAAATTTAAAAAAAATTAAAAAGTCTGTAAAATGAATACAAAGTCTTTTTTTTTCTTTTACAAAAAGAACTTGTAACATGTTCAAATTTAAAAAAAATTAAAAAGTCTGTAAAATGAATACAAAGTCTTTTTTTTCTTTTACAAAAAGAACTTGTAATTGACTTGTTCAATAAAAACACTGCATAAAGAATATACATCACACATAAAAAATAATAAATGCTTGACACACAATACACTTACACATAGTTTGGCAAGAATTTGATTGAGTATATATTTACATAATAAATAGCTAATTAAAATTAAAATCACGGCGATTCTTTAAAGTCCTGATTGTGTGTTGTTTGAAAGTGTGAAGAAGCTTCGTCAAGACTATGAGATTCATAATTACATTGACAGCACTTTAAAGGAAACGATTTTGTATGGCGATGAATATGAGACTGTAGATGTTCTTTCCGATGAAATGCTTTGTCACACAGAAAACAACGGAACTTTTTCTCTCCATGGATTCTCTTGTGTCTGAAGTATGATGATCTATTTGTAAAAGTACCACCACAAAGTTCACATACAAATTTCCCTGATGATGGGTCTCTTGGCACAAGATTTTGACTACAATTTACCTGTCTTTTCTTGTAAGCTCTTGGTCTTATAATCTTATTATCATGATTATCCATGCCTAAAAATAAAAAAAATAAAATTATCTCCCCTTTTTCATCTTGATGTTTGTTGAAAAATTGCACCATGACCTGTATTACTTTTATAAATTCTTCTCCTTTGAAATGCAAGACTGATTGCATTTGATTGGGTGTTTAATTAATGGTAACTTTGGTTAGATGGAGTATAACATTTTCCATCTCATTTATTTCATTATAAAACCAAAATTTGTTTGTATTGGTGGAGGAAATCGGAGTACCTGGAGAAAACCCAGACCTGTCGTAAGTCATTGTCAAACTTTATCACATAATGTTTTATCAAGTACATCTAACCATGAGTGGCATTCAAACTCACAACTTTAGTGGTGATAGGCACTTATTGCATAAGTAGTTGTAAATCCAACTACCATATGATCACGACCACGACCGCCACTCAGCATTATAGGCTTTATAGCAATTGCAGGATACAGGAGATCAATCAATGCATTAATAAGTATTGAGGGAAAATGTTTTCTAATACATTTGTACAAAATGTATCTTGTTATTTCTTATATCTAGATATCTCCTTTTTGATTATACATTGTATATTACAAAAGCATGATAATTTGCATGATACAAGTACATGTAATAGAATGAAAACAAACAAGATATGATTATAATCTAACGATTATGAAGTCTCCCAAACCGGCCACTGACAACCGGTTTAAAAAATAAATTAAAAGCAACCTTGAATTTTTGTGGTATTGTGTCAGCCAATTTGAAAATGGAGACCGGTAGAAATTTTTCAATGTCAGGAATCAATTCAGGACATTGAAATTGAATAATGTTGAATTTGTGCGGTATTGTGGAGGCCATTTTGAAAATGGTGACCGGTAGAAATTTTTCCATGTCAGGAATCATTTCGGGACATCATAATCTACCCACATATGAAATGTCGTTGAAATCGGACAATATTGAATTTGTGCGGTATTGTGAAGGCCATTTTGAAAATGGCGACCGGTAGAAATTTGTCGATGTCAGGAATCAATTTGGGACATCATAATCTACCCACATATCAAATGGCGTTGAAATCGGACAATGTTGAATTTGTGCGGTATTGTGGCGGCCATTTTGAAAATGGCGAACGGTAGAAATTTTCAATGTCGGGAATCAATTCGGGACATCATTATCTACCCACATATCAAATTTTGATGATATCGGACAATGTTGAATTTTTGCGGCATTGTGGCGGCCATTTTGAAAATGGCGACCAGTAGAAATTGTTCAATGTCGGGAATCAATTTGGGACATCATTATCTACCCACATATCAAATTTTGATGATATCGGACAATGTTGAATTTTTGCGGCATTGTGGCGGCCATTTTGAAAATGGCGACCAGTAGAAATTGTTCAATGTCGGGAATCAATTTGGGACATCATTATCTACCCACATATCAAATTTTGATGATATCGGACAATGTTGAATTTTTACCGCCCATTTTTTATACCGTATTTTGGCAGCCATTTTGAAAATGGCAGACATCTCGAAATTTTGAAAACGCAGAATTCCTCCTCTAATGGTGACCTATCACTATGTCAAATTTTATGTCTCTATCATTATACATTTAGAAGTTATCAACATTAATGTACGAAATTTCAACTTTCCCATAGGATTCTATAATAACCCCCACCCCCTTTGAACCCCTCAAAATATAACTTTGACCCCCTTTACCACAAAGCTGAAAAAACTTTAGGACCAACTAGAAACATATATCTATAACTCCACCAAGTTTCATGAAATTCTGTCCTGTACTTCCTGAGATCTGCAGTGGACAAGTTCATGGTCCGCGGAAAGAAAGGAGAAGAAGAAGAATAAGAATAAGAATAAGAATAAGAATAATAATAATAAAAATAATAATAAGAAACGGAGCAAAAACTATAAGTTTCCCAAACTTTGTTTGGGAGACTTAAAAATACAGTACAATCAGAGACATTCCATGATAAATCACTATGATAGATGTATCACTTACCTTAGTGATATCAATTTGAAATATCTTTTGTTCTGTTCAATATATCTTCAAAATTTCATTTGTATTTAGAGTGTTACTAGCTATCACCCAAAATGTACAAGAAACTAAATAGATTAAACAGAGCACAAAATATATCAGTATCACTAAAGAAGAGTGATACGTCTCCGACTGTTCTGTACCATACTTGATACTGTCAGAACAGTTCTAATATTAACATCGAAAAATTGCACAAACAGAAGCACACATAAACATGGCCGCTCACTTTTCTTGCTCGATAAAAAGTGGTGGGGTTAAATTAGTTTTATGGGCCCAATTACCTCCTCTCTTAAAGAAATGATGTTGTCATGCCTGTGTTTTCTCACATGGGAGTTCATTCATTTTTTTTCCTTCAAAATTGTGTAATAAAAAAAATATTAGATATTATCAAAAGATGTGAGACAGATAGTTGACAAGTCTGTAACTTTTAATACATGATACAGAGCATGATATTGATCAGGAAGTTTGTGATCAACTTGTATGTCTGCCTACTGTACAGGATTCCCAGAATGCACTAGTTTTTTTGGTTTTTTAATAATGAATGCTTCATACCTGGTGTTCCATTTGAAGAGCATACATAATCTTCACCATATAATTCTGAATTATTTAAAATATAGGATTCTTCTGCAATGTCATCGTCATGGTATTCAAATTGTGAAGAGTTGTCATGGTAACCAGTTGTATCGCCTTCTGAGCTGAAACTCTGATTGGATAATCTGTCAGAATATTGTCCTCCTAAAGTAGCACCATAATATTCCTCATCATTTTGAGGTTCTGATTTAACAAATACTGCTCCTTCACTCACTTTATCTACTATTCTTATTCTATCTATATTCTGTGATATATTGCTCCTGTAACCATGGTAACTACTGTCATGGGTTTTATTTGGTTGTTGAATTTGATTCATTTTTAATGGCGACTCATTTTGAAGTCTAGAATTATCAGGACTAGTATTGTCTTTTTGAGATGTGTCCATTCTTTCCTGTTTGATGGATATAGGTCTGTCTTTATTGAAAGGTGATATAATTTCTCCATCGCCATGGCCAAAATCGTCACCAGTTTTGTGGAAAACATTGTCAGATTCCATGCCATCTTTTTCATTCAAAGGTTTATTTGTCATACGACAAACACTCTGTCTTGCTCTCCTGACTGCGAACTGTTCATCTAACTGATTTTGTGCAAAATAGAAATCGGCCAAGTTTTGAGATCTTGGTTCTTCATCATAAGTTTGACTAACTTCAGCATCCTTCATAGTAGTTATCAATGGATACGTTATCTCGTCGTTTGACGACCTCCTACGTCTTCCGCGTGACCTTGAAAGGGAAATCAAAGAACTGAACTGTTGACTTTTATACAATGGCGTATTTTCCTCTTCAATATCGGAGGATTCTTGAGGAAGTGGCATATTGTCTCTGTTATTTGTTTTTGTCGGAAGCATTGACACTACCACTTTATTAAAACTCTTGTTTTCATTAACATTCACATCGTGGCTATAAACTTTGGCTGGTTGCTCTTGTTGTCCATTGTCATATTCAATCCTATTGTTTACTGGGCTGTGAACTGAAGAATGTATTTCGTTATCGTTACGACTTTTAATACCAGGTACAGACTGATTTGTGGTTTGAGGGGAACCAGACTCAGAATCACTGACTTGTGTCGTAGACTTGCTACAATTCTGCTTCAGATTATTTACGATGCTATGTAACACTTTGCCTGGTTTTCTTTGCTTCCGTTGATTTTGTAATCCATTTTCTAATGGTCTGTTATCACAACTATCCTGATCCTTACCAACTAATTCTTGATCCTGAACACTCCTGTTTACACATTTTTGCATATTACCGGTATCTAACTTTTCTGGGACATATATACCCATCGTAGATACACTTTTCCGCTTATTGTTCTGTACAAGTTCGGCAAAATTATCATACTCCTTATTTTCTTTCGAAATATTTGGAGATGGATTGCGATTTGATTGGCCATTGTTAGAATCAGCTGATTGGCCATTACCTGTTGTTTGTGCAGGTAAAACATACATATGTTCACTTGATGTTATTGAGGCTGGTGATGGGGTACCAGTTTTAGAAGAATTGTTGTAAGTTGGCGCTTGATCTTTATCACACAGAGGCTTCTTATCTATAAAGAGAGAAAAATAAGCAAATAGTTGGTTGGGTGGTTTTATGTTGCTTAATGCCACTTTCAACAATATTTCAGTTATGTCATGGTGGTCAGTTTTATTGGTGAAGGAAACCTGAGGATCAGGAGAAAACTATCGACCTGCCGCGAGTCACTGACAAACTTTATCACATAATGTTGTACTCCTTGCCCTGAGCAGATGTCGAACCCACAACATCAGTGGTGATAGACACCCCTAGAACAGTAGAATTTATTATACCTTATAGTTTTTTTTACTGTATGAATGTAAGACAATATAGATTTCTTAAGGAAAATTTTCTGACAAGAAAAACAACCCGCTAGACAACATATATAATGTAGAAGGCGACAACAGGCTGTCGTCCAGGCTTAAACAACCCTTGACAACCGGAACGTTTTTTTTTCCCAGTCCAGTTCTGTAATTGTATTTACTATACCAGAAAATATTTTGCTGTCTTCTGCAAAACAAAACATTCAAGTTTTTCAATATTTCAGTTATATCGTGGCGGTCAATTTTATTGGTGGAGGAAATCGGAGTGCCAGGAGAAAACCACTGACCTGCCGCAATACACTGACAAACTTTATCGCATAATGTTGTATTAAGTACACCTCGCCTGAGTGGGACTCAAACTCACAACTTTAGTGGTGATGGGCACTGATCGCACAGGTAGATGTAAATCCAACTACCATATGATCAAGTCAATCATGACGGTCCTTATGTACTGGTACAGTAGGTACATGTCTCCAAGGAACTTTTATCCAGCTACATATATATATATACCTATCTTAAAAATGTTGATGACCTCTTTTAAAAATATGAAATATGGCAACAGTATCCTAACTTGCCAAGGAACGTGTCTCCAATGACAATTTTAATCTAGCTATCTTAAGAAGGTCCATGACAATGCTATTAAACGTGGCAACAGTAAGTCAACTTACCAAGGACCATGTAACCGAGGACCTTATACTCTGCTACTTTCAGGTCCAACCACATGATGAAATGTGACAGTATCCAAGGCTGTACTCTTCTCATCATGTTTGAAAACAACTGCTTCACATCAACAAGGTCGGCTTCCATTTTTCTAGGTCAAAGTTCAAATCAGGTTCAAAGGTAACTGGGTCAAGAAATGATCATCTACTGATAGCAAAAGTACCAAATTTGACATTGCATCAATTACTGCACCTACAAATGAAATAATATAACAATTAAAGTCATAGTCAAACATATAACCTGTGTATAGTGAAAATTACCTCTGCATAGTGGAAATATACCTGTGTAATGGGGAAACATACCTGTGTACAGTAATCATTGTTGAATTTACATAAATAACATGCATACATGGATTTTGAAAATACATATATATATATATAAAACATCCCGGTAGATAAACTCTGTGTATTGTTGGTACAACTCACCACTATTTTCAAGGTCGTAACTACCATCGAGGCAAGTGAGGCAATTGCCTCACTAAAAATTCTGTCAATTTTTTTTAATAAATGATTTACAAAGGTGTCTTGTGTATCCTGTGTTGATTCTCTTTCAGCAATCATCACAAACTACTAAAAAATCTATGAATCACTCAAAAAAATTGAAGGCAAAAGTAGCAGTGATGCCAAATCAAAATCTAGTGGTCACTGGAGAATGTTAGAGGATCCCGAGTTCATAATTGCAATCGTGGTAGCCCAGTATGTTCTGTCATTTTTGAAACCTTCAAAAGAAAAATTGTGATATGGTTCAGGTTGTTGCATTTGATGAAGCCCATAATACCCTCAATATGTTAAAATGGATGAGAAATTTTCAGAACTTTTTACTAGAGCACAAATTATTGCAGACACAATGGAATTTGTGTTGCAACCAAGGAGAAGGGTAGGTAGACAGGTTCACAAAGATAACCCAAATGTCAATTCTGCCGAACAATTATGGCAACCAACAATGTACATTGCCTTTCTTGATCACGCTAACAATGAACTCGAGCTCAGATTTCCTGGTGATCAGCGGCAAATGATGTTACATTTGTAGGTCAGTATCTGATACTCAGTAAGTTCGATCACTTGGTAGATTCGATGTCGACTGTCTTTCTGGCAGATTTGCCTGACTTAGCTACCTGGAGACCAGAAATAGCCAGATGGAGAATGAAATTCCATGATGGGTTTGAAAATTTCCCTATTTATGTCCAGCAAAGCTCTCAGTTACGCGCATGAAGACTTTTACCCTAATATTAGGCGTATTTTCATTATTCTGTTGACACTCCCCATAACAAGTGTTTGCTGTGAAAGATCATGCTGATCTCTTCGTAGACTCAAAACGTGGGAAAGAGCTACAATGGGCGAAGAAACGTTGTGTGGTTTGGTCACGCTCCATGTTCACAGAGAAAACATTCTAAGACGATTTGACGAAACGGGACACCAGAAAATTGGAACACTGCAGTTTGAATGACAATTCATATCCTCAAATCATACCTATTACATGTATCGCACATTGTCGTACTATAGTGTTGAATTTATTTCGATTTGCTTTTTTCATTGAACACATAACCACTACATCAGTACATGACTTCCTTCTTTTTTAAGCCATGAATACCATATTAAGGTGGTACCATACACTACAGGGGGATAACTCTTTAAAATCAGTTGAACGTTTTAATCATAATGTTTGAATGCAGATTTCAAACATCTGCTATGTGGCTAGTGAATTTATAGCTCCGAGTCTGTTGGTTGGAATTTGCTAAAATTTTGATATTTATTACAGTGGATATATTCAAACACGCTGCCAAAAAAATAAGAAAATTAAACGAGCAGATCAAATTTTACCTGAAGTGTATGGTACCACCTTAATATGTCAGATGGATGTTAATTTTGACTGCTGAAACAACCACTATAATTACATGTGTACGATCATTTTCATATCCAAAATACCGTTTTTACAATTTCAAATAAAGCCGGAGCTTTGCCTTGTTTTGGACTCCTACCAGGGCTCAGCCCTGGATCTACTGGGGAGCTGGGCGGTCCCCAGACCCCTTGCCTCACTAGAAATGAGACCCCAGTTACGGCCTTGACAGCACTAGTCATGTTACAATACAGAGATATTATGGCCACAATCGAAATGTAGTTGAATTCACATCTCCCTGCACAAACAGTGTTTTTCATCACTTAGTAAATGTGAGTATGATTTCCGCTGTAGCACGGCATCTTCAAAACGACTTACTTGATGTGATACAGTTTGTCAATAATTTGCCACTGATTGGTGGTTTTCTCCATCAAAAGCACATCTTATTATACACTAGAGAAAAACTTGAACCTTAAGTGGTGTTAAAATCCACCTGTGATGTAAATCTATTGTCAAAACTCTCCATTATTTTTAAGGAATGGAGAGTTATTGTTCTCTTTGTACTTTTAAGGTCCCACAAGGGGCAAACAATTTAATACTTTTTACTTTAGATACTATACACAGACTTTTTTTGTTACAAGATTAATAATTAATAAAATTAATAAAGTACAATGGGTGGATTTTAAGTTGAAGAATGTCCTCGTATCTCTCTATTCCTTAAAAACAATGGGCCTCAGCCCCTTCTGGGCCTCGGCTCCATTATTTTTAAGGAATGGAGAGTTACTTGGACATTCTCCTATACATCTATATCAAAACATCAGAGATACCCAGATGTAACGTGTATCAGCAGAGTTAAAGAGTACCGCTCACCTGCAGGCTAGAGCCTATTTCACACTCCTTTTAGGATATGATTGATTGGTGTTTAATGTCCAGCGAGCAATTTTTCAGCTATATTCAGGATGATTTAGGATATGAGTTATACTCATTATTGAAATCCCTACTATGACTGAAATATCAAACAAAAGTGCTGTTCCTTTACTATAATTAATGTTTAAGTATTACGTTGGATAGTCTCTAATGTTCATTTACATCCATATTGCCAACAATGTATGTATGTATATGTATTGTAATATTACCTACCCCCAACCCCCCCCCCCCCCCCAAAAAAAAATAATACCTACATGTTACTTATAAATTATTCACAATATACATACAAGCAGGTAAAATATATTTGTATATATTGTATTTCAAATTCCAGATTTACAGGTGTGATAAATGTAGTGTCACCTCCACAGCCCCTTCTTTTTTTCTCCAGCAAGTTTAATATATAAACAGAATATCCTTAAGAAACTAACATTAATTAATATTAATTCATCCATGAAACAATAATAAAAAAATATCATATATTTAATTTACATGTACATAAATAATAATGATAATTTTCTATCAAATTTTCTGTGGATTTTTATTAACATGTGCTATTGACCAAACCTTGCAATTATTTTAACATATACATGTATATCTTTACAAAGTTATACATTTTGTAGGTCAGCGAAGCATGTCTTTATAATTACATTATTTAAGTAACAGCTCCGAGCCATACAGTTTACAACAAAGTACAATATAGATGTATATCCCCCTTTTGACATACATTGTCAAATGGGTATTACATATTAAAATATATAGATCCTGTTTGATGTTTCTGTTTAAAAAATCCATTTATCAGGAGATTAATTCACTGCATAAACAGTAGAAAATGATTGGACATTACATAAATTAATATTTTGATTATAATCATGATATGATTATGATTAGAATTTTTACAATATATAAAATTTAGCACTTAATTGAACTCCTTTCTATGTGAACTCCAGTTCGGATCCTACAAAATTCAACATCGGTTATAAATATAAATATTAGTTTAAAATACAGGACTAATATTACTAGTACAGTACAGGTAAGTACACTATTAGTGTACTCTTTGGTACATTGACATTGTACCTCTGTATACGTTTTCCCCTTTTATTAGTTTTTTCACATGAATGGGCAGAATTACCGTTAATATTTCGTTTGTAGTTATTTTTTATCAATTTAAAAGAACATGGGATCTCTTATTTAACCTTGACCATGCTGATCAAACTGTTTCAATGGGTAAGAACAGAATACACGTAGTACTAATTCTAGGATATAGAAAATTGCTAAAATACTTTAAACAAAATAATAAGTTAGCTAGTAGTTAACAAAGAAAACCAAAATGTACTATACTTACAAATCTGTTATTGTTTTTAAAATAATCCACAAAATTATGTTATATAGTAAAATATGTTGACAATACTCAAAAAGAAAAATTGATAAAATTACTAGGTGCCCTCAGAGCAGTACACCTGTTCACTTAACGACATGTTAAAACACCTGAACTTCCCATAGCCAATAGAAAGATTTGGCCCCAGGGGAAATGTCACTATAATAACCCCATAGTATCCCAGGGCTTGAGTGATCTCACATGTTTTGATTAATGGCTGTAGGCTTGGGTGACTATTATACATAATTAAATTGAAAGTGTATGCCCCTGGGCAATACAATGGCCTTATTTTTACCAGTGTTGTTTTGTCTGTACCTTGGGGAAAAAGGTATTTAACAAAGTTACCTGAATATTCTAGTTAGGTTTTATCAATCAATATATCCTTTATACATCCATGTATCTTAAAAGATGGGCATTCACATATATGTACACAGCTATTTCTGACATGGCAAGTTTTTCTAAATAAGCTTATCATAGGTAGTGCATACAAGTACATGCTATATGTACAATTGATGTAGGTACTATTACAAATTTTCATTATGCATTTGAACAAATATAATAGATAGATACAGGTATATATATATACACCATGTGACACTATGCTAGTAAAAAACAATCAAATAAATATGCTTCTTCTTGATGTTGTGCTGTATTCCTTCTTTAAAGAAGTTAAACAGTCCCCCTAAAGATCCTTGTAGGATAAAATTTTGAAGAATCCCAAACAAAAAGTTACCTGAGGCCCACTAGTGCATTCTTTGTAATTTTTTGTCAAAAAAAAATAGTGAGTCCAGGGCTCACCTAAATACTTTACAAGTATCTCTGTTCTTTGTTAATTTTTGCCAAAAAAATGTGAGTCTCAATACAACAAGTGTTGAGTCCAGGACTCACCCAGACGAGTTACAAGTATCTCTGTACCGTAATCTCTAGCATTCAGAAGATACATGTATTGGTAAAAATGTTGACTATTAACGTTCTTTTCATAACATTGGCCGGAAGACATAAATTTTCTGCAGGTATACATTTTTTTTTAAATGTAGAAATGATTTTTTAAATTAGCACATCTTGTTGATCTTGCTTTCAACCACAGGTACAAATCAGCTGAAGAAAAATACATCCAATTTGCAAAAAAAGATTGAAAGAAATTCTTTTCAAACTCAATTTATGCTGTTGCATACCATTGCTTTTTCTGCTCTGAAATAAAGGTTCCTGACTTTTTAGTGTGATTAAAAGACAGGAAACATCATTAATGTTATATGTGTAATACATGTACATGTAAGGACAGGGTATTTGGGTATTCAATGATGCTTTCAACAATATTTCAGTAAATATTACGAGTTATTTTTATTTGTGGAGGAAATCTGAATATCTGGAAAAAACCACAAACTTGACAAACTTTATCATATGCATGACATTTTTAAACAAATGTCATGCTTGTTAGGTTTTCATACCTTACTGTTGGGAGAAGAATAATGATATGAATATTTATTTTCCAATTAAAGGCCCACAACTGCACCACATGGGCTCAGTACAATTGGTTAATGAATAACAAGTCAAGTTATTTTTACAAGAGCTCAGATCTATAATAGTACATTTTTGTACTTCACTTATCACTACATATCTGCAAAAAGGGCATACAAGAGGATGAAATTGTCTTTACTGTAAATCGCAAACGTCCTTTTCACTACCGTCAGCATAATACATGCAGTATGTGACTATGTCTACTGTCAATTGTCAAACACTCTTTCGGACAGTCGTGATCATATAGATAAATGGTAGTTGGATTTACAACAACCTGTGCAATCAGTGGCTATTGCCACTAACGTTGTGAGTTTAAATCCCACTCAGGTGAGGTGTACTTGATACCCTATATTTCTCCGGTTTCCTCCATCAATAAAACTGAATGCCATGATATAACTGAACTATTGTTGAAAGTGACGTTAAACATCATAAATCTTATCTTATTCAATATTCATCCAACACTCTTTTATTATACTACCGTTACAGCATTAGCATAATATGTGGAAGTGTCATTTACTGTCAATTATTAAATGCCCTTTTTTACTACTGTTAGCATGATATTGGACCCCAACAGTTTTATTGTGATCATCAAACTCTGCTATGCCATCACTGTTTAGAGAACAGCTAACACCAACTGTTCTCAGCCATCTATAATCACAAATTTAAATAAAAATGAAATTGTAAATAGTTTTAACCACAAAATTTATTTCTGTTGGCACCACTTGTAAATATGTTATAAACTGACTGAATTTATTATTATTTCTTATTCCCACGCATGCGCAACAGCTAGTGATCATCTAGTCCAAGATTCCTCTGTCGTTTAACGGCTTTTATGGAGTTGCTGTAGCCGTTGAACGTCAGAGGGCAATACATTCGGAAAACAGCGGATTTGCTTCTCCAACTCTGGGTCAGCACATTTCCACGTTTCGTGGCTATCGGAATTTATTTTCTATCAGAAACCCTTATATAAATCGCTTCACCAATCATTTTTCTATTCATTCATAACCATCTTACCCTCAGAAAGTGGTGCTACACTCCATTACAGCACGATTTTGCCTTAGATCCTATGATTCCGCCATTTGTCTTCCATTTTTCAAACATTTGTCACGTGACTACGAGAAAACCACGATTACCGCAATGTATCATGGGAGATGATTTGCATATAAACAGACAAACAAATATTTGTATTGCCAATCATACACGCCTGTTAAGGCAGAACAATTAACATAAAATTTAATACAGTTGATTATATTGATTGGTAATGATTTTAACAGCAATAGTGAATTACAGATAACCATAAGAGAAAAAAAATGATGTAGTACCTTGTCCAAAAAAGGGGGACGTAACACATGCTCTTTCCGAAGCCCATTGGCAACACTCTGCCATTGAATCTTTTCTTTCCAACACATTCTGTATTATTTCCTTCTGCTCTGCTTTGATCTATAGATGGACTGTTTGTCCTGCAGAATACGCTTAAATGTATGGTCTTCCATGTGATTTGAATGTTGTTTACGTATGCAAATAATGCTCAAATAATTTGGTGCGCTGAATTAAGTAGCTCCCATCATGCAATGCATTACTGTTATCATTCAGTTAGTATCGCGAGATCACATTTGTAGATTCGAAAATGGAAGTCAAATGGGGGAATAATAGGATCTAAGGCAAAATCGTGCTGTAATGGAGTGTAACACCACTTTCTGAGGGTAAGATGATTATGAATAAATAGAAAAATGATTGGTGAAACGATTTATATAAGGGTTTATGATAGAAAATAAAATCCGATAGCCACGAAACGTGGAAATGTGCCGACCAAGAGCTGGAGAGGCAAATCCGCTGTAATCCGTATATATTACCCTCTGACGTTCAACGGCTACAGCAACTCCATAAAAGCCGTTAAACGACAGAGGAATCTCGGACTAGTGATCATCCAGTGGATGGATAGCTGTATACCAAAAGAAGAAGAAGAAGAATAGCATTAAATTGATAAAAACCAAAATTATTGTCACTGAACAAAACTTTACATTTAATCGATTTATTTCATATTCCATTCCCCTCAGTATTCTAGGACACTACATAGCACAATGGATCTCAAACTCAATACAATTATTAGAGTGATTATACAAAATAAGACAATTCTTTTATTTGTCAATTATGACGATTTTACAGGCAGTAAAATCACATTGAAATTCATAAAATGATAGACAAATGATTACATTAATAAATTAATACAACATATTAAAAATACTTAAAGAAGAAATAATAATAATAATAAATCTAATAATATTAATAGGCAACTTATTTATAAACTACATCATAGAATAATAGATTATATATGGCATTTTAACCGATCAGAACTCTTTGAAAATTGTGAATACATTTGCAAAATATGAATTTCATACTATAGCACCTGATATTCGTTAATATTGAGTATTTTCTGCTTATTATTTGACAACAAATACAGTCTGCAACAAGGGGAGGTCATAGAGAGTGCAACTGATGCTGAGCCTCCATCTTTTCATTGTGAAATTGTAATACTGCAGTCGAAACTGGTGTCTTTTCCGGATTTTTTTCCTCGAACTAATTTCCAAATAATATATTTTTTTTCAGTTTTATATAAAAGCATAATTGTTAAGTATGTTTTAATAGGTTAACGTAAAAGACTTAAGAAACAGGATGTATCGATACATTAGTATTTTTATATTTAAATAGACCCGGATATAATCGTGTCTGTTCCGCATACAATCGCAATGGCGGAAAATGGTCTATGTTCTATTTGCGGGCCGAAAATAAGACTCGCTTACAGTTTTACTGGAGTTTTGATAGGATTTTCAGTTCTGTTTGTGTTTGGATTCAGATTACATAACTGGAATGCCGCCCTGTGGGGTTTGTTATCAGGTATAATACATGTTATAGGCTTACGAAACACGTCGAATGATTCCATTCCATATGTTGACCTGTAAGGCCACTCAGGGACGTTCTCAAAAAATATCTGGTATGTCATTCATAATACAATGTACCCTCGTTCAATAGAAATGGTAATGTTACAAGCACATTTTGCTTAAAAACCTTAAAGTGAGAGTAACAACACTTTCAGTACTTTAATGGTAACGGTAATACTGTGTTTGTGTTTTTTAGGGGAAAAAAAGGGGGAGGGGGTGGTGGTGGTATTGATATCTGTATTGAATACCTTGTAGTTCCCGGAAAGCGGTTTTTATACAACGGTAGAGAGAGGCACCTAGATTTTATTGGCGCTGGTCCACTAGGGCGGTCTTGCAACTGTGTCTGGTAGTGATAGATGGTTCCAACGTATGACGGTGTCCACGGGGGAAGCTGTTCTGATATTGAGCTGTCCTACTATTTGGGATGTTTAAGCACTTTGAGTTGTTAGTTTTGTGTTTTTCAACTCGGTTGATGGTTACACAATCCCCAAATTTCTTTGGTTTTATTTGCCTTTTACGCTTGCTAAATGTGACAAAAGTGTCGGTTGGTAGACCCGGCACCTACCCCTCGACCACCTTGTACATTAAAATGAGACGGAGGCTTTGTCGTCTTTCTTCCAGTGTATATTATATATAATATGGTAAACCATATAATACCGTCAAAATTTAGCTCTCTGAGATGTTTCTTCCTTTTTACCTCTGTTTATGTGGAAAACCAAACATGAAATCTATTTCCTAATCTTAATGACATTATGTTGGGGAGTGCACAGGGATTTTTTTTAAATATAAATTATGTATGATAGAACAACGTTTTTTTACCTATACTGCCAAGCCATTGTGGGAGTGTGAACGAATGTAATGAAGTTGTTTGAATTTCTCTTGAAGATACTGCTACCTTCTAAATTTTTAATAAATTTATATTGTCACTTAAACCTTTTTTAAGGGATCTCCTGTACCTTGTTAGGGCTAGCTTACTAGGTCTTTGACGCCACTTTCAACAATATTTCAGTTATATCGTGGCGGTCAGTTTTATTGGTGGAGGAAAGAGGAGTACCTGGTGAAAACCAACGACCTGCCGTAAGTCACTGAAAATCTTGATCACATAATGTTGTATCGAGTATTCGAGGGTATACCTTGTCTGAGTGGAAAAAATGTACTGTAACTTGTCATCAGAAAATATCATTTTTTGGATTGAAGTATCCTGCATGGTTGGGTAATGCCACTTTCAACAAAACTCAATTTCCAATCAAATGCCCCTTTTTCACGAACATTAGCATCATAGATATTTATTGTGATTTGTCAAAGCATTTTCTTTTTTAGAGCTAGTATCGTTAGCACCAACATGATCAAATTGAAAAACAATTTTATCATTAAGGAATATTTGAAATTTTTTAACAGGTTATACGATATAACCTGGTTTGGGGCAGGTTGCTCTTATCGAAAGCATAAACTGTTCCAAACTAGGTTATACAAAAGTCAAGTATAACCTGTTCAAAAATTTCAAATATTCCTTATAATTTAATATTTAAAACAAAATTTAATGATTCTTTGATTTTAATTACAATTATTTCATGTGACTATTTGAATTTGTTGTTGGTGAATGAATATGCTGGTGTCGTCACAATACCAACCCAGGTTATCAAGTATTACCAACAAATTTTTCCAGGCAGATCAGCCAATCATATTGCAGTATTCAAATCAAATTATATTATTTAACATTGAATTAGCGTTAATTGTTTTACATGATACCCAATGCATTCCCACCCTCTTGCCTAGGGTTGTATCATGTACAAAGGTGGGATTGAAACTCGCAGACCTTTACAACACACTTTTTTGCATACATTTGTATATCATTTGTTTATTGAGAAATGTTATTAAGAACAAAAAATTAGTGTAATGGTAAAGCATGTTTGCTTCAAGTGTGGTAAATCGTGGATATGAGCACTGGTCGGGTCAAACCAAAGACTATGAAATGGTGTTTGTTGCTTCTCCGATAAGCACCCAGCATTAAGGAGAAAGAGCTAAGACAGGGTAATGGCTCGGAGTCAGGATAATATGTCAGAGTGAAGTGACATGTCTATCCGTGAACTGTTGTTTTAGTGAGCTAGCACTATAAAAATCCAACTAAGCTTGTTAGTCTAGTACAAGACGGACAACATTATGACATCATTATCAAATGCAACTTGTTCTTGCCAGGATATACATGTAACTGAAAACTTGCTCATTTGGCATTAAAACAATTTACTCACTCACTCCAAAAAAAACACATAGACACTGAGGCCTCTATAATTTTTGATGTTGTACATTTATATAGTATTTTTGTCATTAGTGCAGCTCATTATTAATATATCATTTGTTTTTCTTTGTTTTTATCAGGTTTAGCTGCCTTGGTGACATTTTTTGTACATATATGGTATGTGAAAAGAAAATGGCAAAATCGTACTACACAGCTGAGAATGCTGATGTTAACTGGTTGTTTTATACAATTAACTGGAGTGGTAGGATTTGCAGTGTACCTAGCACTAGCTGTTACACGAAACCAAGGTAAAGTTGAGCATGAAAACAAAGTGGAGATAACTCTTCAGACATACATATATACATGTATATGTCTCACTGATGATTCATTTTTTTGTCTGTTTTCTCTGCAATCAACGTACAACAGAGACAAAAAAGAAAAATATTCTCACCAGGAATAAATAACTCAAATAATTCAATTTACATGCCATTTTGTCCAAAATCATTCTAAGGTAAAGTTGAGACAACAAGAAAAGGGGAGATAACTCATTAGACATACACTTGCATGTATCACTAACAATTACATATTATTTTTGCATAATGTTTTCCCCATTTGATATTTTCTGTCAACAGGAGGTGAACTGATTTTCAATTAGTTCAATCTAGTTTACCAGTGGAAAGCTTGACAACAAAAACATGTGAAAATGGTACCAGAAAAAGTTATATTATACTGGTAGCAGAATAAATATTTCCATCAGCTGACACCTTTAATTACCTATTAAATGCAACAACTGCGGGCCAAATATCCATCTTCAAAATATTATTTAAATGCAAAGTCATACCTGATTTTAAAACTTATTTTAGCCAGGAAAGTGAGCGGTCATGTACATATGTGTGTTGGGCATATCGATTTTGCCTTTCTACGATTTTTCTATTAGATTTTGGATATGTTCCGACAGCGTAGTAACTGATATGTTTTGTTTAAGAAATAAAGCTTGGATGCCAGGCTCTATTCTTATTTTAACATGGGTAGGCATTATATTTGTCATTATTTTACACCGAGCTTGACAAACATAATGCCTACCCATGTTAAAATAAGCATAGAGCCTGGCATCCGAGAATTATTTCGATTCTAACAGGGCATTTACGGTAATTTTATGCATTCAAGCGTACCTAGACAGAGGTTATTTTTGGGCACTGTTCCAATTACCTCCCGCTATTATTTACAAGAATATATAACGCTACAGAAACGTTATTAAAATTGATAACGATCAAAAATTAGTTTCATCTGATTTTTTTTGTATATTTATTATTTTTATTCTTTTAATTTAACATACATAAAGTACAAATATGCAAAATACGCTGTCGATTAAATATGCCTTCTGTGCATGTGCTAGGGTGTTCTGTGCTATTTAGAGTCCTCTATTGTTTTCAAAGCTAAAGTACGTAGCACGCCATGTTAGAATTTTCATTTCATTATCTTAATATATTTCCAGGATTGATTATTGACGGTCCTGGATATTACTTGACAATGGTCTGGTGCTTTATGACGTGGAAATGGGGATTCTCTTTGTTCTACTTCTCACGGATGTACAGAAGAGAGTATATCAATTATTATGAAGATATAGACGGCAGAGAAATTATCCAGTAATAATTTTACTTTTGTAATGACTACTTCAGTCCTCAGTAAAAATTTGTTCAGACCACCAATAAATTCAAATTTTCATTTCGAGGACTGCTACTTAGATGAAACAGATGTTTTGACAAAAATGTTTAATTATTTTTTTTCTCTTAAATGTTTATTTAATATCCATAAATACACCAACCTTTCAGTTAACGACCATATTCAGGGTGCAAAAATTGCAGTATGATCACATTCCTGCTTTTTTCATCCTGTCACCTTGAAGAAAACTGCTGGCCGAAACATTGATGTATTTAATAGAATTAATAGAACATCCCCTTTTAATTTGGGAAAAATTGAAACACATTTATTTTTTTTCTTGTTTGAATAATACATTACTGCAATGTAATGTTTTACACTTTTATTGTTTATAGATAAAATAAATATACAGTCAAGCCTGCATTAATAAATCACCTTTTAGAAAAAGAAAAAGTGGCCTTGTATTTCAGTTGACCTCTTAAAAGAGGTTAAATTCATATGCAATTTTCTATTATAGGACAAGTAAAAGGTGACCTTTTAATACAGGTGGCTGCTTAATAGAGGTGACCACATGGGCAGGTTTGACTGTATGTATAAAGTATAAATTACCTTTTATTAGTCAAACCAAATTATCTTGAAATCTTCGTGTTAATGTAATTTTTGATGGTGTTATGGAGGGAGAGGAGAAGTGACAGGTTAGAAAGATACATTTTTTTGTAATATTTTTAGACTTGATTATAATCAATTTATAAAATTTTGTGTAAAGAAAATGAAAAGTGGAAGTACATGTATGTATGTAAGTGAATTATATCAATAACTTACGAAAGTTTTGTAGTTTTTGAAGGTACTGCTATTTCATCCAGCAATAAAGCAACTGGCAAACAAAATAACAGTATAACTGAAATTTTGCTGAACAGCAGTAGAAATCCCTAATCTAATTAAATTATATGTTTGTTGTATGTTTTTATTTTTGTTGTGATAACGACATCCTGTATGGGGTCATGTCAGGGTTCATATTTTACGATCGATCAATCAGGCATCAGCTTACAAATTAAAACCAAGCACAAGCTGAGAGCTGTTGTCCAATTGGTCGCTGTACTTACTGTTTTGTATATTATTGGATGAACAAAGATGAATGAAAGGCTATCTGACGTCATCACCTATGGGATGACGTTAGACGTTAGTGGACTGCAACATTTTTTTTTTTAATGTTACCTAACAACAAACATTTTGAATTTTTTTTGTTTATAAAAAAAAATACCCATAATTTCATCCAATCAGCATTTATTTTTGGCTTCAATTCAATAGCTCATTTCATTGAAATGGTAAAACAAGATAATCTGTGATATTTTTGTCATTATAGAACAACATATTGAATTGTATATAATGATTTTGTATAAAATACAAATGTATAGATAATGCATTATGTATTGAACATCATTACAATATAAATGTATATAAGATATCATAAGATAATCAAAATTAACATAAATTTAACCCTTAGTGATTATGAAATGAAACATTCATACACAGTAGTCTCCCTTTTATAAAGCCACTTACATCAAAGACAACCTCACTTACCATGCCAGATTTCAGATGCACTGATGTAGTCAAATGCTACTGTATTGTCCCCCTCTGGCCCAAGAGCTGCCACTCCTCTTATATGTGATCTTTTCCTTGCAGAAGGGTTGATTTTATAAGACTAGAGATGGACTATTTTATGACTTGAATAATACAGAAAAAGTAGTGAATATTTCACACATTCTCAACAAAATTATGGGAAAAAAATGAATGTTTTTTGCATTTAATATTAACATTTTAATCAAATTATGTTAATAGGAGACATTTCATTTGTCAAATAGAGACAGAGATAAAAAATCATCCATAGATTTGTTTTAAGCAGGTTAAAATTCTCCTGTTTTACTGAGGAATATGGGTTAGAACAATTATTTGCAATGCTTGAATTAAACACTGCGGTTTCAAAATGGGCAATAAAATGTACAGTAGCCACCCCCTATTATGGGGTCCCACTTTCTAATAAGAAAAGTGGGTCGTCATGGTAGTGATCTTATGGTAGTTGGGTTAACAACTACCTGTGTAATCAGTGCCTATCACCACTAAAGTTGTGAGTTCAAAACCCTGTCCATGGTGAGGTGTACTTGATACACCATTATATGATAAAGTTTGTCAGTGACTTGCGACAGTCAGTGGTTTTCGCAGAGTACTCTGGTTTCCCCTAATACTTGCTGCCACGATATAACTGAAATATTGTTGAAAGTGGCATCAAACACCATAAACAAACCAACCAATCTAATAAGAAAAAGAGACCTTATAAAAGAGATGGCCTCTATTGAGGGGGAGAATTTAATGGTATCTGACTTATCTCAGTGCATTTGAAATCTGGTCTGATAAGAGGCACATACATTTGTGTCAGTGACCATATAACAATGGGATTACTGTATATTTTTTATTGAAAGTTGTTCATTTTTTTTTTTATATATGTAGACATATTAATTTGATGAAATATATTTAGATTTTTGTTTGTTAAGTTTGAACTTATAAATTGTTTATTTTTATAAGAAAATGTTGTGAATTGTTATTTAAAATATTGAAATGTTTGCAAACATTTTATATAATATATGCCTGTATGAAGATTGAATGTTTGAATATGAAAAATAAATAGCAATGTTGTCCTCGTTCAATTGAATATGAAGCTTATGAAGTGATGTTGTCCTCGTCCAAGAGATTTGGAAGTTGATTCTCATGTCACTGTATATACACAGTAAGATATTATCATACCTCTTGTGGAGGATGTTAAGAAAACAACACCATTAAATTGGCCCAACATATTTACAATATTGTATACTAGAATCAAAATCATTGTTGCATATCATGGTTGTTTATTTCACACTTTTTCGTGAAGTCTACCAAAATTTGTGTTGCAGTTAATTTTTTATCTCCCTTAATCGCCTGCTTCCCTCCTAGTAAATCACTATTATAATTCATCAATTTAATTTGTGTTAATGTATTCTAGTCATTGTAATCATTGTATGAAATTATAAACCAGCAAGGGTCCTTATTTGGTTTATTAAAGTATTTCATATTTCGTATATCTTTTACAATCTAAATTGCTCAAATTGGTAATCAAAATAAGGGGATAAGAATGAAAATTTTGTGAATTTTGCATGATTTCAGAATATTTTTCATTGGGAAAGGGTTCTTTTACCTGACCCTGGGGAAGACTAGAAAAATTCCTGCCTTTCTACTTTAGGATTATATCACCATCTACTTAAAAATGAATGGAATGCCTTGAATTGTTCAAAAAGATATATTCTCATTTTTGTCAATTTCATACTGTCTCGCTGCAACATGCATAGCCAATATAATACAAGATTTACACAACATATTGAATACAACTATGAGAACTATTACATGTATCTTCTGGCATACACAAGCTTTTTGTAGATCATTATATGGCAGGGGCCGTCTGTCGTGATCATATGGTAGTTGGATTTACTACCTATGCAATCAGTGCCTATCACCACTGATGTTGTGAGTTCGAATCTCGATCAGGGCGAGGTGTACAACATTATGTGATAAAGTTTGTCAGTGACTTGCGACAGGTCAGTGGTTTTATCCGGGTCCTCCTGTTTCCTCCACCACTAAAACTTGCCTCCACAACTGAAATATTGTTCAAAGTGGTGTTAAGCACAATCAAACACATTATATAGAGAATATTATATGGCTCTTTCCATATCACATCCCGTATCAACCCGAGACACCAATATCATCCCGAGAGCTTTAGCTCGAGGATGATATTGGTCGAGGGTCGATACAGGATGTGATACGGAAAGAGCCATATCATATTATGTTTATCATATACTTAAACATGAGAAAGTCTTGTTCTGTATTATGAACCTTTAGTAACGTGATCAATATCATTTTAAGGGGTATGATAAAGGGGTGTTGATATCGATATCAGTCACGGCAGACAAATACAGTCGTAATGTTCTTTTAGTATTATATATGCAAATTTCCTTTATTTGGTACTAAGTATATGATAAATGGCATTATCTAATATTATATACATTTTCCTTTGAAATTAACGAAAGTCGCCTGTCTGATACAAGATGTTGTATCACCACACTGTGGTGATAAAAGAATGGCGCGACGTTGCACGAGACGTTCTCTGCCGAACTACTTTGACATGACGTCTTATCATTGGAATGTGAGACAAAACACAGTAACCTGACGTTGGTGAATGAACGGAAAGAATAACGTGACGTCATACAAAAAATGTAGTCTCCCTCAGGATATTGTACACATTTTAATTCAACCCTTGCTATTTGTTTAAAATTCGTTTTTATTGAAATGTTAGATAAACTTATTACATACATAGTGTGGTGGTACAAAACTGTGTATCAGGTCTTGTCTGTTGCGTGAATTAACCGCATCACAACTCGTCGCTATCGTGACTCTTAGTGATACTGGTTCACACAACAGACTCGACCTGATACAAAATATTGTACCACCACACTATGTATGTAATGGGTATATATCTTTTGTTTTCTGTTTTGTTTTAAAATTATTGTATATGATAAGAAATTGTTTATTTTCTTATTTATTTTTGTGATGATAGATTTGTGTATATTTCTAAACTTGATCTATGTACATTATAATGTGTATTTAAATTGTTATATTTTATATATGAAATAAGTGACAGGGTTAAACATGTTTTATGGGCCCAAACTTCCCCAGGTAGTGATATAATTGGAATCAGAATAATGTTAAGCATAGAGTTATCATATATTGTCCAATGGACTGTGTTTCGGTGAGCTAGTAATATGATATAAGATAAATTCAACTTGACAAGTTGGTACAGTGTGAGAAGGCATCATTATTTTCTCAACAAAAGAAGAAACTTATTACCGGTAGCCATGATATAGCTGAATCATTGATCACCTGGCATTAAATAACAATCACTCTATATTATTATACAATTAATTAAGTTGATACAAGGAATTTTAAACTGAAGAAAGTGATATATAGAGACAGAGTCATGGTTAAAAAATGTTTCAAAGACTGAAAGAGCAATTAATCAAGAATGGACAATCCAGAGACACAGGCATTAATTGGGTTTATAAATTATTATGATATCAACTGAAATCAAAGGTCATTGATTATGCAAGAAAATGTTTATCAAATTGTGAAATGCCATGGACTTTGGCATTGTGCCAGTTGTTGGAAATTTATATAACCTGACCTTTGGATTTTTTTGGTACTCTGCCAAGTGTTGGAATCTTATATGAATCTGATCTACACAACTAAGACAAAAAAAAAACATTAAACTTGGCTAGAAGACCATGAGGAACTTTAGACTTCCATACAAAATCAAGTAAAATTTCACGATTCATTACCTGAGAGATATAAGTTTCATGGAAGTCTAGTTGTCATTGTTAATGCACACAATCGATATATATATATATAAACGTCTAAAATGTAGCACAACAACACCAAAAAAAGGTGTTCAAATATAACAAAAATAACTATAAGTCTACAAAAAGATTATAATTATAATCAAGTTGACGGATATTTCGCTTGACCGACAAGCTTCATCAGCGTCTGTAATCTATATATATTTACTATTTTATGTTACAAAGAAAATGAAAGTTTGTACTGTAGTCATGTTAAGATTATAAGACAAGTTTGAAGGTACCAAAGGGGTAATCAAAAGCTATAAATAGAAGAAGGACAGACAACACAATGACCAAAATGAAAAGGACAAAAGGATAAATGGTGATCTACAAAAAAGCTTTAAGTAGTCTTAGGATTTTCTTCATAGGATCTCCTTCAACCCACAATGACCGAGTTAAGCACAGCCAAATCTACATCATGGCATGGAATAAATATGTTTGACTGAGTTAAAAACTGTTGGTCTTACTAGTGCAAAGCAGTCATTATCATCTCATCTAATGTAAAAACTTGTTCTCACCATGATGTAGATGAAAATTACTGGTAATCATGCAACAATCACTCACTCAGTCACTCGAAGGGGCCCAGCTGCATCTTCCGGGAGCTTTATATCCGTTACTAATTTTAAATATTAACCAACAACAAATATAATTAAGGTAAAGTAAATATCTTTAAAATCAAATTGAAAATAATTGCAGACAAGTTTCTTATGATTCTGCCATCAATTTATTTCTTAAGATTGTTCAGTGTCTTGTGATTGCCAGATTCATGGGTCTTCTGTATATAAAGGAGGTTCGTCCGGAACATCTGAAAAGCAACATACAGTACAGGTTATACAGTTTCCTGCAAATTAATTGCCACGTATATTTTGTCCATTCTTTCGAGTATGCACGTATGTGATGAAGGCTATTCCAGAGAGTATGCACGTATGTGATGAAGGCTATTCCAGAGAGTATGCACGTATGTAATGAAGGCTATTCCAGAGAGTATGCACGTATGTAATGAAGGCTATTCCAGAGAGTATGCACGTATGTAATGAAGGCTATTCCAGAGAGTATGCACGTATGTGATGAAGGCTATTCCAGAGAGTATGCACGTATGTGATGAAGGCTATTCCAGAGAGTATGCACGTATGTGATGAAGGCTATTCCAGAGAGTATGCACGTATGTGATGAAGGCTATTCCAGAGAGTATGCACGTATGTGATGAAGGCTATTCCAGAGAGTATGCACGTATGTGATGAAGGCTATTCCAGAGAGTATGCACGTATGTGATGAAGGCTATTCCAGAGAGTATGCACGTATGTAATGAAGGCTATTCCAGAGAGTATGCACGTATGTGATGAAGGCTATTCCAGAGAGTATGCACGTATGTGATGAAGGCTATTCCAGAGAGTATGCACGTATGTGATGAAGGCTATTCCAGAGAGTATGCACGTATGTAATGAAGGCTATTCCAGAGAGTATGCACGTATGTAATGAAGGCTATTCCAGAGAGTATGCACGTATGTGATGAAGGCTATTCCAGAGAGTATGCACGTATGTGATGAAGGCTATTCCAGAGAGTATGCACGTATGTAATGAAGGCTATTCCAGAGAGTATGCACGTATGTGATGAAGGCTATTCCAGAGAGTATGCACGTATGTGATGAAGGCTATTCCAGAGAGTATGCACGTATGTGATGAAGGCTATTCCAGAGAGTATGCACGTATGTAATGAAGGCTATTCCAGAGAGTATGCACGTATGTGATGAAGGCTATTCCAGAGAGTATGCACGTATGTGATGAAGGCTATTCCAGAGAGTATGCACGTATGTGATGAAGGCTATTCCAGAGAGTATGCACGTATGTAATGAAGGCTATTCCAGAGAGTATGCACGTATGTAATGAAGGCTATTCCAGAGAGTATGCACGTATGTGATGAAGGCTATTCCAGAGAGTATGCACGTATGTGATGAAGGCTATTCCAGAGAGTATGCACGTATGTGATGAAGACTATTCCAGAGGGTATGCACGTATGTAATGAAGGCTATTCCAGAGAGTATGCACGTATGTAATGAAGGCTATTCCAGAGAGTATGCACGTATGTGATGAAGGCTATTCCAGAGAGTATGCACGTATGTAATGAAGGCTATTCCAGAGAGTATGCACGTATGTAATGAAGGCTATTCCAGAGAGTATGCACGTATGTGATGAAGGCTATTCCAGAGAGTATGCACGTATGTGATGAAGGCTATTCCAGAGAGTATGCACGTATGTAATGAAGGCTATTCCAGAGAGTATGCACGTATGTGATGAAGGCTATTCCAGAGAGTATGCACGTATGTAATGAAGGCTATTCCAGAGAGTATGCAGTATGTGATAAAGGCTATTCACGTACGTATATGCACGTTCGTATTCCAGAAACTAAATTAGATCAGGTGTTTTAATATATAAAGTATATTTTTGGTATAAAATTATATCTACTGGAGGTGCATGTTTCTTGCACTTTTTGGTTTTGATCTGCACCTTTTAAACGTTACATAATTATTAATCATGTATAGTAAAGTTTTTTTTGACAATCCATGGCTATGTTCGAAAGGATATTGACTATTCATTGGCTACATCATCTGTCAGAAAGATACCAAACAAATCGGGTAATCCGAAACATTAAATCGAAGAAGGACAGGCAGTCATTACCATGACAAATAAAAGATTTACAAAAATACAATGGTCCAGAAAATATTAAATCGAGCAACACAAACTCTACTAGAACAGGGGATGAAGCTAGGTGTTCTGAAAGGGCAATCCGTTTCTACTTTACATAATGTACATGTACAATATGCTATTCGAAATAACCACATATTCGAGTAATATGAACAAATTGAGCTTATTACTACTACGTAAAGACCACATTAGTACTTCGAGCAATTCAAGGAGTTTGCCGACTTCCTGATAACAAAATTTGACTGTGATGTATATATATATATATCATAATTAGGACCGAAATGTAAATGTATGGCAGAATTATTATACCTGGTTGAATTATGGTGCTTAACACCACTTTCAACAATTATCATATACACGATATTTCCGTCAAACAGCCAATCATATCATTGTAGCTTTAACATGTGTTCTGAGTGAACAATTTTGGAGTACGAAATTATAGGTCAGGAAATGTTTGAAAATACCAAAGGGGTAATCAAAAACCACAAGTCAAAGAGGGACAAGGCAATGGAATGACCAAATGAAAAGAGACAAATATTATCTACAAGACACTACACAGAAAACTAAAGATCGAGCAACACAAACTCAAGTGCTCTAGAAAGGTAGGCAGTTCCTGCTCCACATACGGCACCCGTCGTGTAGTATTCACCACACATATTTGACATTGTATATTATATTCAGCTAAGTAGACAAATGAATGAGATACCATGTTCATAATTTTCCCTGTCACTATTAAGTAAGTTCTGTTCCTCTGATGTTGATAGATGTTTAGATCCAGATGATGCCTTGCGTGCTATTCTTCTTTTGACGGGTACGTAGGTAGGGTCGCTGCAAAAAATATACATTTATTATTAACTGTCATTTAATAATTTGAAACTATCTGAAACATTTTAAGTCGAGTATATTGTACAATAATTATTCAATTACTTATACAGCATGTGGCCAAAAGTATTGCCACATGTAAAAACAAATCCCTATATAATCAACCAAAACCATATTTTTTCAAAAAATTATTGTGAAGTCATTTCTGGATAGATTTTAACAAATTTCACACCAAAACATTCAGAATTGTCTATATTTTGATTGTTTATTTGCTCATTACATTTATATGAGTGGTTTTTATTTGTACATAATTTAAACAGGATTGTTAATTTTTAAGATTTATTTTAAGTTGAAATATATAGGAAAATCAAAGTCAATTTTTATTTGTTATGTTTAAATTATGTACAAATAAAAACCACTCTGACATATAAACATTCCCCAGTGCCAGAAAACTTTATTTCACACGATTCGGTAAAAAGCTCCTTAGAGCTTATGTTGTACTGTTTTATTATGTGCAGAATTAAAATAAAGTTTTCTTACGATATATGTTTCTTTCAGGTAAATTCATTTTGTTTGCATGAAATTTCCGACAGAATTTTTTCAAAAGTAAACATACCTCGAGCTCTCCGCCTATAAGTTAAACGGTCCTTCCTTTATATAGGCACGGATATGTATTGCTTTAATCTTGCAATAGACTACTTTCAGAACTGTTTTTAATTATATGGTATAATCTGTGAATAGTGCTGGAGGAAATTGGAATTCTGGACGAAAACCATCTAGTATTGCTAAGAATAACCATGGTAATAGTTATTACCCAATGTAGATTGATTTCTATACTCTACTTTCAACAAGAAAAGTTTTAGACATTAATGGACTCCCGGTCATGGCGAGGTGTACTCGATACAACATTATGTGCTAAAGTTTGTCAGTAACTTGTGGTAGGTCGGTGGTTTTTGTCCGGGTACTCTGGTTTCCCCCACCAATAAAACTGAGAGTCACGATATACATGTAGCTGAAATATTGTTGAAAGTGGCGTTAAACACCATAACCGTAACTCTATTAATGAACTTATTCCCCTCCTGAATATATCTGAAATACTGCTCGCTGGAGGTAAAGCAATAATCAGTCACTCCGTCAATGCATATGAATTTACTTTACTTTCAATACATAACAAGTTATATAATGTCAAAACACATGAAGCTACTTACGATTTCAGAATTTCTTTCTTCTTGGAATATACTTCATATACCAAAAATCCAATTAACATTATTAAAAGGAAGCTGAGCGACAACCCCATCCCTATGAAATGTAAGAAAAGCTATTTATGGTAACACTAAAAGCAGTATCATTGTCATAGCAATAGACGAGAATATGTAGAAGACTAGGTGATAAATATTCATTCCCTGTTTATTCTGATGTGTGATATTACAGGTATCTGGACATCTCGGTACTCGGTACTGGACATCTCGGTACTCGGTAATGGACATCTCGGTACTGGAAATTTCGGTACTGAATAATAAAAATAATTTGATTGAATTTAAAAACTTTTTAAAAAAATTTTTACATGTAGACGTTGTTTATACATATTTTTATGTGTTTTTTTTCAATCATCTTTAATTAAATGGACATCAAAGAGACAATTCTTTAATATTTGTAAATAACTTTTGTTTTGATTACTAAGTCCCTTTATCAATAAATCACAGATAAACTTAACGGGATGATTATTTTCATTTCTGTTTTGATTACATAACTGTTTTATTAGATAGCTTTAATTACCAAATTTAATTTCTTTATTCATAGATCAATGCTTTAATCTTTTGTTTGACTTCAAAAGACGATACAAGCTGAATTTTATTTGAGAAATATTTTCCAAGCCGATATATAATGGAGGGTTACCCTAATTTGAGATTCAAACTGTAAAATGAACGAGTATCCGTGTATAGATTGTGGCGGCAGCAATGTCCGTCCCAGACAGGAGGCTTTACAATGTGACCAGTGTTCACAGTGGCAACACAGATTATGCAACACTGGTAAGACCTTTTTATCTAAGTGTATCGCTTTTGTATATTATTTAACCCCCCCAAATTATAAACAGAAAATCAAGAAATGTCGTATATTGAAAGCACTCAATTTCCTCAGTTACTCACACGAACACACATAGTATAATTGGTAAATGCCACTACAAAGTATGAAGAATTTTTGTGGGGAAAAGCAATAAATCAGTCCGTTTTAATGAAATGAAAGTACCGGGGCTTTCTTAACAAACACGCTGAATTTCATAATTCGCATAATTACTTTTGTAAATAATAAATGGAGGTCAAAATAATGAAAATATAAATAAAAATCAATATACAAAAACAACGATCTCCGGGATCGATCTACACTGGAATTATCAAAAACACATATCGATCCACTTTTGGGTCATATATTAAAGAACTACTAGTACACAAATATTGACAATTAATAAGTACCAAACAATTGTGGTCAGTACCGAATATTGTCTCATCCAAGTCCCGAACTGTCCAGTACAGAGTACCGAGATGTCCAGGTCAGTACCGAAATGTCCAGTACCGAGTACCGAGATGTCCAATGCAGTACCGAAATGTCCAGGTACCGAGATGTCTAGGATTCATATTACACTATTAAGAACTGAATTGGTCAACCCCAGATTTTATTTATAAATTATGACGAACATCGTCTCAATAGTAAGGTTTACTCGAACTAATATTTGGACAAAGGTGGCGGTTTGTACAATTTGACCTCTCTGGTGTAGCACCGGCGTATATAACATTGTAGAAATAGGACTCCAAAGATGGAGTAAAAGGGACGTCCGTTAATTGTTTAAGACGAATCAAACACACAACACGTCACTAGGACGGTACGTGCGTTAAAAGTGTCTTGTGTAAAGAGAATGTAACGAATCTTACACGGAAAAGACAACTTGCAGCAACTCATGTTCACCAATAGTATTTTTAAAGATAATTATTGGTGGTAAGTTATCCATTATACCCTCTTTTCTTGTTGCAATCTAAATTTCCAACCATTGATCCATACATGTACCAATTCCACCATTTTACATTTTTCTGTACCTACATGATTTATTCTAAATTTCCAAATATAGACCCATACATGTACCAATTCCATAATTTTACACTTTTCTGTACCTACATGATTTATTCTAAATTTCCAAATATAGACCCATACATGTACCAATTCCATCATTTTACATTTTTCTGTACCTATATGATTTATTCTAAATTTCCAACCACTGACCCATACATGTAAAAATTCCACCATTTTACATTTTTCTCTACCTACATGATTTATTCTAAATTTCCAACCATTGACTCATACATGTACCAATTCCAGCTTTTACACACAACATTAATTGTTTGTGTAGCGTGTTCTTGGCGTGGATATAGCTTATATAATGTTCACCCGACCGTAAACTACAATTATTTGATCAATGTATATAAGATGTAATAAAAGGATCAAATGAATTGTTCTATTCAATAGCTACTTCAGCATGACCTGCTTAAGCTTTTACAATCAAGAGAAACTTACATGTCCAGTTCGTCTCACATTTTCCATCTGAACACCTACAAAATAAAAAGGATAAAATATGTTGAACTTCTTGCATTTAAGTAATATGAGCACAGGCACTTGTTCGTTTCGAAACAAGTGCCTGTGAATATGAGGTATTTTGAAAAAAATATATCAGTGATGTTAGGCCTGTAGCCATTAGTCAACATATATCTCTCTTTAAGACAAACTTTATCATATACATTTAAAGCCACATTCAATAATCTCACCACATCGTTAGTGTCGTGGTATGAACAGATTCGGTTATTTTGAGTAATCTAGTTCTGAAAGATTATCAGTACAGATGCATAATCCCAACAGCAAAACTATGTACAGCAAATATATTTCAGAATGTTCATTAATATTGTAATTTACTAAAGCTAAAGTAAATCTTTCTCATGCAGAGATAACTTTTGTTGATATTGGTGGAATTGATGACCCTCACTGTTTATACCTTTCTTACCTGTGTAGACCCTTTGTCTTACTTAATTATATGACTGAAATCTTTACAATAAGAGCGTACATGGTGAATTTATACCAGAAACGCGTCGTGCGCACTAAATTAAATAATTACGCTTTTATTAAAAATTAATGCATCTATTTACTTCAAAAATGATCACATCTCATCAAAATAATAGAAATACTACTTACTCTTTACTATATATAATTTTCGCTACTTCAGCTACAAATATAAAATGACAAATAAAATGACAATATAAATGTACACTGAAGTAAGACGTGGAATCGATTATCATGAAGGATGGCTGAGATTCCATTAACAAGTTTAACTCCGCCACTTACTTGTGTCTGTTCTATGCCAGGACATGGATTTCTAACGTCATATGCCGTGACCCCCCTTTTTGTGTAATGTGAGTTAAAGTGAGAGGTGATTGTTCGTTTTGGTGATATTTGTTGACCATTACTGTTTCAACCTTGTTTCATAATATCAAATAAGTGGAATCAATTCTTACTGTATGAAATAAGATTAGAACATGCTAATAGCTGAAATTACTACTTTTTAAAACTCCTTACTGTTTACTTTTAAGATAATTTGAGTTCATCCCCGCTTTTATTGTAGGGTTCGCTTTGCGCATTCTTTAGCTTTCTATGTACTAAGTGTTTTATGGATCATAGTTTGTTATTTTGTACTTTTTCTTTTGTCCTTCTTACGGCTTCTTTGATTTCATCAAACTGTTCTTACTAGTTTATATATAGTATAAAACGCTCCTTTTCAGGAGTTCATGCATGTGTAAACGGTGCCGATGTACTCACAAACTGAATAAACGTCCGAAGGGTGTTTATGTAAAGTGACGTTTATTCAGTTTTTATGAGTGCATCGGCACCGTTTACACATGCATGAACTCCTGAAAAGAACCATTTAATATTTATAATTCTTAAATTCAATATTGTAGATGAAAATGTTTTATTCTTGCATATCCCTGGTCTAAAAATCGCACACATTAAAATTCCGAGAAATGTTGTTGACGCATTTGGAACATTAACAGCATGACGTCATATGAAGACTTCCAGTTTAAAACGTAAAGATCAGGCGTCATTTGGCTTCGTGTATGCTTCAATTTTAATAAGATTTAACTAGAATAAGTTTACAAGGTAGGCATTTTAATTATTTTTGTATATTGTTGTAAATATGACACGTAGAATTTCACGTTTTCAAGATGGTGGATCCTTGTAGTTACGGCTTGCAGATTGAAAAGTTCATCGAGTTATGAACGAATAAAAAAAAACAGGTGACAGTGTCCTTGTCCAATCAAAAGACACGGAAACGATCTACTTTAATTCTATAAGAATTATAATTTATAGTTTATATTTTCGCGGATATGTACATTCGTTGACCCTGTAAGCATCAATGCATATAAATTTGGTGACAAATATTCATTAAATTCTTGCTTCGATACTTTCCATGACAACCACAAAAATTGGTATACCACGAATAATAATGAATTTCAAATAACATGCCATGTGTATAGTCAAATATATTTGATATTAAACTACGTACGTTTACATATTCGACCAGGTCTGCTTGAAGTATCAAAAGACAAATCTTCATATTCATAGCGACAGGAGCACATGTAGCTCCCATAGGTATTAATACACCATGCACGCGAGGAACAATCACTTGCTTGTCCATTCCACTCTAAACACTCATCAAAATCTACAATATAGAATACATTGCCAACTTGTATATCAATATCTTGTTAAAAGTGGATAGTGGTCGTTTAAAACAATTATTAAAGACGATGGGTTGTCACTAGTAGGATATGGACCTGCTAACACTCCCGGAGCCCCTCGGTACACACATGGGTTTTAGTGGGGTTCGTGTCGCTCGATCTATAGTTGTCTACGTATTGTTTTGTAGATCATTGTTTGTCTCTTGTCCATTATCATTTGGCCATTGTATTGTCCCGTTGGTAGTGTTCCTGAGATAGGAGGAAAATACCAGTAACAGTAATTGTCTCTCATTGTTCATGTCTTATATATGTTATTTGTATTTGTTTACAGATAGTGGTGTACAACACGAATTGACTATATGAGTAACATGACAAATATTGTATAAGAGGCAGAAATTGTTTATCCATCGCATGCACCTGGTTCCATCCAAGGTTTTTGGTGGGGTCGGTGCTGCTCAACGTTTTAGTTTTCTGTGTTGTGTTGTGCTTCTGTGTTTTGTTTGTCTTCGTCACGTGACTTGTGTTTTGTTTGTTTTCGTCACGTTACTTGTGTTTTGTTTGTTTTCGTCACGTGACTTGTGTTTTGTTTGTCTTCGTCACGTGACTTGTGTTTTGTTTGTTTTCGTCACATGACTTGTGTGCCCAATGTTCAATGTTACTCGTGTCTCTCTATTTTTGATTGCCCCATCGGTTTTGTTTATTTGGTGTTTCTGATTACTCCTTTAGTATATTCAAACCTTTCATAGAAGCTAACAATATAATGTTTCACGTCTTACCTTTGTCTTTTTCAAAACGTTAGCCATTATTTATCTGCCTTACCCATCCAAGGAGCACCTGAGCTCACCCCGGTTTTTAGTGGGGTTCGTGTTAGGGACCGACCATTTAACTTGAATGGGGGGGGGGGGGGTTATGGTTTTTTGTTTCATTCAGAATATTAATTTTTTTTGTCGCGAAATTTTTTTCCAGAATTTAACATTAGGTTATATGACAAAAACTCTGAATCAGATTATTTTTTCCTCCTCCACCAAAATCAGAATATTTTTTTCAGCAACATTGGGAATCAGAATATTTTTTTTAGAAAAAAACCATAACCCCCACCCCCTTCAAGTTAAATGGTTGTTCCCTTATTCGATTTTTAGTATTATATGCCGTATATTTTGTAGATTGTTGTTTGTCCTTTTTCGTTTGGCTATTATGTTCTCTATTCTTCTTCGATTTACAGATTCTGATTACCCATTTGGTATCTTCAAGCTATTCGTATCTTGCGGGGATATTAAACTTACCATCTGTGTAAATATTATCTTTGTATGGTTGTCCTATCCTTAGGTAGCTTTCTCCAAGAATTCCATTATGCCTACAAATTCAATAATTATTGATATGCGAGCTTAAGCGAGCTCTTTATGGTATAAAATGTATACTTAGGATTTTTTAACAAACATGGCTGAACATATTGTCGAAGAAAAAAAAATTCTACGTTTTGTATTTGTTATTCGAGTTATCGTTCCTTACGTTTTGTAAACACCGGTTTCCGGGTAACACACTAACACACTCAACTAATGGAGATCTTCTTAACATAAAGCGCTAAGGTGATCCTGATGTCTCGTACCCTCTCTCGTAAGGAACGATAACTCGAATAAAGGAACGACAGCTCGATTGAATGAGACTAGATTCGGCCCTAAAAAAAGTCGTCCCCAATATATCTCGGCCCAAAAAATCTCGACACTTTTGATGAAATTGCCAGATAATTTTCAGATGCGCGAGCATTTAAGGCCGTGCCGGTTTCATATTATTAATAAAAGTTTATTACGACAAATAGACTTGGAAATCCATGTTCGGGTTTCGGACAGGCACAATATATGGCGGGATAAAACCGTTTAACAGTCGTCATCTTCCTTGCATCCAGATTTCGTTGTTATTTTGTTTTCTGAATTAAAAGCTTACAAAATAATTGTTTCGTATTCTACCAATAGTAGTTATACAGTCGACAATTCCCATGTATTATCTTAATTCAAGTATATTTGCACATTTCTGTCTTTGATTGTAAAATGATACGTCTTGCAGGGAGTTATTTCCCTTTAAGGAGGATTAAGGAGCCCCAGTTCACTGAAAATTCCTACCTCTTTAAGTAGTCCAATAACATGTCTCTAAACACCGTGGCATTCATCACATCATAGTAATCCTCGGTGATATGTAACAGAGCACTGGCTTGTAGACCGGTCGGTATCGCTGTCATATTAACTACCTCTGAAGCTATGAACCGTGACCAAAGTTTGGTGTTGTTGAATGCATTATAGAGCTAAAGTAAATATGTTAAAACCTAAAGTTAGTAATAAATTGACAAACAAAAAAATGCAACCCAGTCGGAACAGTTTCAACATCTATTAGAGAAAAAAGGTAGAAAAAGGCAAAAAATCGATATAACACACAAATAGATGACCGCTCATTTTCTTGGCTTGGTACAGGCACTTCAATAAAAAGTGGGGGGATTAAACTAGTTAATGCTGCATTGGGTAATTGATTAAAGAAATGTATTTTAGAAAGCTCGGGGATGGAGGGAGTCATAATCTATTTTGTCGGATTGAGTTATGCGAGTATTTTCCACATGTGAGTAAAATATAAACACTCACACATGACTGGGAACACCGAGTCCTAGTCTTGAGCTTTGTACATACTATATTTATTCTGCACGAGACAGAAGTTGTCATATATTTAGCGCGTCGTGAGCACTAATTTTGATATCTACGTTTTTATTTATTCTAACATAAAGAAGAGCCAAAGGCCTTAACCATATTTAACTATTAGATAGTACACACAGCAATCGGCAGACATAATTGGAAAACAGTGATACAATTTGACCCAAGATATAATTACCAATAATTAGAGAATAAACAGTTAATGAATGTCATATTACCCCTAAAATAGAACCTAAGGCTATCGAAAGACATAATAGTGAAACAATGATAAACCTTGAACCAAAATATAATTGCTAATAATTAGACTATAACCAGTTGGGTGTATTAAATGTCATTTTACCCCTAAAACCTGTATCCTCAATTTCATGTCTCTAAACTTGCCAGTATTATTGTTTGAATATTGTTTGATATACTGAGCTTCTGTAAACGTGTAGCAACGTGGGTGGTCTTTATCTTTTGGGTAACAACCAAGCTCGTCTGTTATATTTAGCCGTATATAATAAGTCTGTACCTCTGTAAAAATATGTAAATCATTGACCGTGTCAAGAATATTGACAATTATCATTTCAGATAAGAAAAGTTAAAAAAAAAAAAAATATATATATATGAATGAAAAAAAAAGAAAAGAAAAAGTTTAAAAATAAGTAATTTGAAGCTCAGAAAAAGACAGACAATGCAATGTCTGACAAAATACTACACAGAAGACTAAAGATCGAGCACCACGAACTCTTTTATAAAACAGGGGTGGAATATACTTAGTTTGTATTAAGTTGAATTTCATACATTTATTTACAACGGGTTTCGGTGTTCGAGTTACTAAGCTCGTTAACCTCTCATTACACGATCTAACAACACTGACGTGTGTTCGCGACCCGATACCCACCTCAAATGTTAATGTTTTCAGACTCCTACCTAGAGACCGGTAAATTCACCTGTTACTTGTTATAATTGTCCTGGGTTTCCTGTCACTCTAAGTCTAGTTGTCACGATAAAAAAAAAAATACAAAAAACTGAAAGTGACAATAAAAATGAAAAGTAAAAATATCACACTGTCTGAACAGTTACAATATCAAATAGACGAATCGTAGAAAGAGGAACAATTGATATCATTAACACACAAATACATGACCGCTCACATTCCTGGCATGGTGCAGGTACTTAAATAAAAAGTGATTGTGCTAATCTAATTTCATGGGCTCATAGTAGACATCAATAACTTAACCACATACATTCTCATTAATTCTTAGATTATTCTCAATCATAAATATACATGCTTGTGTTATGAGTGCAATTGTGTAACTTGATTTGTTCACATTATTTTACATTTCGTTCCATTATTACGATATTCCTATCATATCCTTATGATGTAATTTATAGAGCATTTCTGACAATGTCCAAAGGGAAAAAGATAAAAAGGCAAACAATGACCCACAAAACACTTCACAAAAAAATAAAGATTGAGCGGAAATTTCGGGGTTGAGTTTGCATTCAATGTTGCTATATCTTAGGTTTTCTGTTGAGTGTTTTGTAGATCATTGTTCGTCCTTTCGAAGAAGAAAAGACGATACAAATAATAGGACAAACAATGATCCATAAAACACTGCACAGAAAACTGAAGATCGCGCAACACGAACCTTATTAAAAGTGGGAGTGAAATCTGGAGTTCCGAGAACTAAAGATCGCGCAACATGAACCCTACTAAAAGTGGAGGTGAAATCTGGCGCTCCGAGAACCAAAGATCGCGCAACACGAACCCTACTAAAACCGGGGGTGAAATCTGGCGCTCCGAGAGGGTAATCAGTTCATTCTCTACTAGTGGCATCGTGTTACTATAGCTACACATCCGCTCATGTGTCATGAATGAGGAAAGGACCTGATTATGATTACGACAAACATAACATATCACGGATGATCATGTGTGTAACTGAATTTGTTCATATTGTTATATGTTTTATAATTGTCAGATTTAACCTTCATTATCAACATTAAATTTGTCAAAGAAAATATACGACCTATTCATAATTTTACAAACCGTTGCATTCTCCTTGATTATATATATTAGCATATCCGGGTTTACAGCGACATCTAGTGTTTACCCGACCATCTTCACGAGAACATTTCTGGTTGGTTATGTTCCACTGTGGACATGGTGTTTCGTCTTTAAAATTACATAGTCCCCCTAGCCATATATTTGTAGGTTTTGGAATACCCATTCGTTCTCCTGTTATATAAATAAGCACTCTGTGCATGTTATAAAGAAAAAGGAAACAAAGTATGGTGAAATATACTAAACAATGGCATATCAATTTGCTAACGTATGTTAATCAAATGAAAAACGAAAAGCATTCCAAACTGTCAGAACACCTCAATTAAATATTATTTAATCATAATATATAATAAAGCAATTTGTATCGAGCCATAATATATAATAAAGCAATTTGCATCGAGCCATAATATATAATAAAGAAATTTGTATCGAGCCATAATATATAATAAAGAAATTTGTATCGAGACATAATATATAATAAAGAAATTTGTATCGAGTTATAATATATAATAAAGAAATTTGTATCGAGACATAATATATAATAAAGCAATTTGTATCCAGACATAATATATAATAAAGAAATTTGTATCGAGACATAATATATAATAAAGCAATTTGTATCGAGCTATAATATATAATAAAGAAATTTGTATCGAGACATAATATATAATAAAGCAATTTGTATCCATATATGCCGGATGTTTTCATGTGTCTTTTTGACTGCTGTCAGAAATTGTCAAAGCTATTTATTTGTCTTATTTTATGTATTTTTCCAATCATTTTAGGGATGGACCATTTAAGTTCCAGGGGGTGGGGGGGGGGGGGGGTGTATGGTTGTCTCTAAAAAAATATATTCTGATTCCTAATGATGCTGAAAAAAATATTCTGATTTTGGTAGAGGGAAAAAAAAAATCTAACTTTTTCTGGACGAAACAAAAAACCATAAGCCCCAGTGAAATAGCACTATAAATGTCTGATTAAGCGAGTTGGTCTGTACCAAACGGACATCATTGTCATCTCATCAAACGTTTCTTGCTTTGATGCTACACATTGCTCATTTGACGATAAACAACAATAACACACTCACTCACTCAAATATAATACTGAATTGTATCGAAATCTATCAGGCATGGGTGACCTTAGCAGATATTGGCCATTCTGTTTATGCGCTTTGGTTTACATGCTCTCAAAGACTTTTAAATCATTGGGCTTTCCAATCTATGTGTTATTCCAGAAACGGGTCGTGTACACTATTTCTACCTTTTCATTATTATCCACAATACGATATCAAAAAAACGTATATATCAAATTTTAGATGCACGATGCGTTTCTGGAATAACCTTCAAGTATGCTCAAAGCAACAACATTTGAAAGCCAAATAATTTTAAATGTTTTGGAAGCAAGTAAACAGGATCACTAAAATCAGCTAATATCATATCTTATTTTACATTATTGTATTCTTTCTCATCTTTCCTTTCATTTCATTTCGTTTTATGGCAACGTCGATAACCCACGGCTGATCACGATATGATTACTCTCTACTCATAAAGATGAGAAATCACAGCGTGATCAGCTGTAGATAATAAATACACGTTAGACAATACCGAAGTGGCAATCAAAAATGGACAATCTAAAAAACTGTACGCAAGACGAAGATTAACGACGATGAAATTATGATGACTTAATACTCCATAATATACAAATTACTTACGTGGAAGACAGAACCATCTGTCTGATGATGGTTCAAACTTATACGTACACGTACATACATTCTGTAAACATTTGGTGTCAGGTATAGATTTACAGTGAACAGTTGTTAAACATCTTTCTCCTATTTGTGCAGGATCTGAATGAGTTAAACAAAACAAGGAATAAAGTGATGACTTAACACGTACATTAACTATTGTAAATTGTATAAAACATTAAAAAAATAAACGAAAATCATAGTACATATTTGTTATAGCTTAATTACCCTCTGCATTAAACAGACTATCAAGAACATGATACGTGTATAAATGTAATCCCTATAACACATCCGTTGTTATATGGTACACTACATGAATATCATGAATATACTTGATCTCAAAATGAAAATAATCCAAATGTTATTCTTACTAGGAATTATTTAACATGAGAAGACATAAGATTAACAAATTAATCATGTAAGGTCTGTACAGACCATTGATGGTAGCAATCAATCAATAGGTTACCCACGGTCATTGGAAACATGCTTGCAATCTTAAATTTGCATTGTCTGTCCATCGATGTATGGATTCTGATTATCCATTTGGTATCTTCAAACTTTTCTTGTTTGCAAAATTCCCCTGGTTTTACAGTAGTGGCGATGAATGTTTTTGGTTGCATAGTTAGATGTAAATTCAAATACCATATAGTCACCACAACGACGGCTACCTGAGTTCATTCCCGTTTTTAGGGAGGCTCGTGTTGCGCGATCTTTAATTTTCTGTGTAGTATTTTGTAGATTATTGTTTATTATTTTGTTCTTTTTCTTTTGATCTTTGTTTTCTGTCTTTCTTCGATTTACGGCTTATGGTATTTTCAAACTTTTCCTATATTGAATAGGGCGCCGGCATGGTCGTGATCGTATGGTTGTTGGATATACAACTACATGTGCAATCAGTGCCTCTCACCACGAACCCCGTTTATGGCGAGATGTACTCGATACAACATTATGTGATGAAGCTTGTCAGTGACTTGCGACAGGTCGGTGGTTTTCTCCGTTGCCTCCACCAATAAAAGTGGCCACCACGAAATAACTGAGATATTGTTGAAAGTGGCAATAATAAACACCATAAACCAATCGACCAACCAACCATTGTATTGAATAATCTATACTTACATCTTCTACAGAAAGTTCCATTATTATCTGTGAAATAATTTGTCCTACACTGACAGATCTGACCTCTTCCACACTCACTTTTCCTCACAGTAGAAACACATTGAAAGTGCTTTGAACATCGATCTTCAATCTTCCGCGGGTCTACAGTAGTTAGAAATCCAATAAAGAAAACACTTAATAAATATGTAATGTATGCTTCCATGGTGTACGTTTAAACAACACTTAATAAATATGTAATGTATGCTTCCATGGTGTACGTTTAAACAACACTTAATAAATATGTAATGTATGCTTCCATGGTGTACATTTAAACAACACTTAATAAATATGTAATGTATGCTTCCATGGTATACGTTTAAACAACACTTAATAAATATGCAGTGTATGCTTCCATGGTGTACATTTAAACAACACTTAATAAATATGTAATAAATATGTAAAGTTGTCATCCATCATGTACGTTTAAACAACACGTAATATATATGTAATGTCTTCTTCCATTAAGTACGCTTAAACAACACTTAATAAATATGTAATATCTGCCTATGTTTATACAGCACTTAATACATATGCAATGCCTGCCTATGTTTAAACAACACTTAATAAATATGTAATGTCTGCCTATGTTTAAACAACACTTAATAAATATGTAATGTCTGCCTATGTTTAAACAACACTTAATAAATATGTAATATCTGCTTCCATGGTGTACGTTTAAACAAGAAATATAATCATTGAACGTTTATTTTGGAAGCTATAGATTTTTTGTTTTTGACGTTCTAATCTATCGTTGAATAACAACACATGCCTTCCAGATTTCCAATGCACGTGTATAATATTGCGTACACGTCATTCACCCAACACAATCGTTTTTAACCATATCATTTCTGTGCTTTGTTAGATATTTGTCCCTCGGTATTAACATTATTAGAGTATTTCCTTTGCTTTCTCAACAAGGGACCATTCGATCATTATAGTATCGAGTTTTTCTTCTACTATCCCCAAGACGACACTATAGGATAGAAGGGCAGTAAAGATGAGTATGATGTTTATGGAAATTATGTGAAAGTAAAACTAATTCTATTTTCAATAACATTGACCGGGACCTTGAACTTTAGATTCAGCCATTATGTAGCAGAAAAAAATGCCTTAGCGTTTTACAGATATCTACACAATCAATCACTTCACTCTTTCATTCCACACCGTCCTTATCTCTGTGCATTAGTCAAGATTTATGCAAAATGTTATAATGAGGAAATGTAAAAGAGAGAGAATAAATATTACACATTACAGGCAAATGTAGATATTTGTTCACTGCTAAATAATTGAAAACGGTGTTTGTGCTTAAAATAATCCAACAAATGTTACATCAAACGTTCGATAGCTTTTCAAATGTCTATTAATAGAATAATATACTTATATGATGCCCGTTGTTTTAATGGTTGTTATTTACGTCTTCTTTTAATCATATTGTATACCTAACACATACATTCGTGTATATAAACAATTCATTGTTTGAGTTCAATGATTGGTATACTATGTCTGGATTCGTATATACTTGTTTTTATGCATAAATTCAATTAAGAATTGAATGCATTCTTTTGAAGTTTCATTGGGGTATGAAAGCGTTGACCGAAGTATATTTTCAATGAAGCGCTATGTTGAAAATGTAGTTCGGTCAACGCTTTCATACCCCAATGAAACTTCAAAAGAATGCATTCAATTCTTATAATTATATTCAAATCACACCAAAATTTAATATAGTTTAATTTTTCGTTGTGAATTTTATTTGTTAGATTATTTGCTGTTGGAAATTACTACGCCATTGATTGTTTACATCTGACGTCGTCATGGAGGTACGTGCAAGTTCGGATTTGAGTTTCATTGGGATGTGGAACATCTCTTTTATAATCATGTGACCACTTCATAACCAATCATATTGTAACATTTCAATGAAAAACGAACGTAATGTAATTATTTAAGAATATATCCTAATTACTTGTTAACACAAGTAGTAATTCATATGAATCGCATCCAAACCTCGCTGCGTCGACGCAATGGGGACCAATAATTTAACTTGAAATATCCGAACATTATCCTGGAACTGCCTACCCTTCCGGAGCACCTGAGACCACTCCCGGTTTTAGAGGGATTCCTGTTACTCGATCTTTAGTTTTATGTGTCTGCTTTGTTGATCGTTGTTTGTCCTTTTGTCCTTTTTCTTTTGGACATTGTGTTGTCTATTCGTCTTGGATTTACGGCTTCTGATTACCGCATTTGTGTCTTCAATCTTTTCGTAAGAACCAAATTGTTACTTTGAGGTACCTAAGGAAGCAACTTACCGGAGGTTCGAATCTAATAAAGCGAACAGTTTTAGGATACCAAAGGGGTAATCAGAATGCGTAAATCGAAGAAGGACCGAAAATACAATGGTCAAAAGATACCCAAAGGATAATCAGAATCCGTAAATCGAAGAAGGACCGACAATGCAATGGTCAAAAGAAAAAAGACTAACGGACAAACAACGATCTACAGGGATTGAAACAAGAACATAAGAAAATGATCTAACACGACGCGATCATATAAGTGTACATAATTTGAAATATTTCTATATACATTATAGCAATGTTATTTCTCACATTTCCATGTGATAATAAATCTACATATAGTTATGCCAACATGTTTATTTATAGGTGTTTTATAGACAGTTTGGAATGTATTATTCCAGAAGCCAACATGTTTATTTATAGGTGTTTTATAGACAGTTTGGAATGTATTATTCCAGAAGCCAACATGTTTATTTATAGGTGTTTTATAGACAGTTTGGAATGTATTATTCCAGAAGCCAACATGTTTATTTATAGGTGTTTTATAGACAGTTTGGAATGTATTATTCCAGAAACGTATTGTACGTATTACATTAGATATTGACGGCCATTAAACCGTTTTCATGTTACTATAAGCTTGTTTCGAAAGATTTAACTGGTAATAAATATGCTCGCAGCAATTATTGAATAGATGTGCCCACACGTCACTAGCCTCATTTGCTAATTGGCAATACATTACATTAAGCTTATTTCACTTGGTATGAGTTCACCCCCGGTTTTTAGTGGGGTCCGTGTTACTCGATCTTTTAGCTTTATGTGTATGTTTTGCAGATCGTTGTTAGTCCATTTGTACTTTTTCTTTTGTCCATTGTGTTGTCTGTCCTCTCGATTTACAGATTCTGACTACACCTTTGGTATCTTCAAACTCTTCTTCTGTGATTGAATTAAATATTGAAATCTCGAATTGTATTACATTCTAATCAATGTAGTGTATAGTACTATTATTAACAGTATTTCCTATTGTATATTTGTTGATTTGTTCGGCTGTTGTTTTTTTTAACAACATTTTTTTCTGAATTCTTGCTTGTTACAAATCTAATAAAAAGTCCAAGCTTCTCTTGATGTACCCTGTTACACTCCAGGGAATTAATCAGCTGGTACAAATTCAAATACATTTTAAGAATAAAAAAAAAAATGATAATATTTAAGAACTATTTATTTTCTTTTTCATAGCATACAAAAAACTATTATTTGTTCGGCTGTTATACAATTATTCAAATGGTGTTTACTGCACACGTGTGTAGAGGAACTATATTTACATAGCATTATCAAACTGATCTCTCTTCATATAAGTGACTTCGAATATGTTTTCCTATAATGTATCTGTCATTACTAATTGATAGAATGCAGAATATAAATTGTTCTGTTATTGCTACACGTAATTAAGCGAGACAAAATCAAGACCGAAAATACATGAAAAAATGACATTTTACTGAAAAAATAGATAATTGTTTCTACTTCTGTAGTAAGAGGTGATAAATGTGGTAGAGCCAAGTGTGCCAGAATAATGTCAAGAAAAATGGTGAATTGTAGGAAGCAATGTGTGTCAGATCGGTTAAACGATCTGTTCATGATAAATGTGGTAGAGCCAAGTGTGCCAGACTAATGTCAAGAAAAATGGTGCATTGTAGGAAGCAATGTGTTTCAGATCGGTTAAACGATCTGTTCATGATTTCGTTGATAGAGGGTTGTTGTTAATTAGGAAGCTACTGAACCAAGAGTTTCTATTAGTTAAGATTAAGCCATGGTTTCGGAAGAGTAATACGACTGGCGCCAATAGTGAAGCAGGAACTCCTCAGTTCACCCCCGGTTATAGTGTGTTAGTATTGCTACATTTTAATTTTCTGTGTAGTGTTTTGTAGATCATGGTTTGCTCTTTTGCCTTCGATTTACGGTTTATTATTACCCCTTTGACATCTTACTGATAAATTTTATTTGGGTTTATTCTAATCATCTGGAATATGCTAAACTGGAGGCAAATGTGTCGTGGTTTGCATAATGCAATGGTCCCAGGAGTGATATCGATAACGTCTGTTCGTAAACTTCGTATGTCGTACATGGATCAGGTGATAATGTCCATTTCCAAGACTCGTCGTAGCAATCGAGTGATATGCATGGATCAGGTGAAGCTGGTCCTTTCAAAGCATGTTGTGTCCTATCCAGCTGAAGTTCGTGTAGGCTGATATTTGGCTATTTAGGCTTTATGTTTCTTTACTGGTTTTTGCTTTATCTATATGTACAGTGGGCTTATATTGTTTCCCCGTCTGGCATATTTCTTTGTTTACTTAAGCGGTACTATAATTTAGTAATTGTTCCGGAAAGGGAAATGATATGCTACCGATCTGGAGGACTCTGCCCTATTACTAATTTTTCATGAGAGTTCGTGCTACTCGGATTGTCTTAATTTGCATTACTGATATGCTTGCATTGTTGTAATAAAATACAATTTAGTGCACACGACACGTTTCTGGTATATCCTTCATGAGGTATCCTCATATTCAAAAGAGAGGATAGCCAGATAATTTTAAAGCATTTGGGTCCAAAACAAAACCAAAGGGCATAAACAGGATAGATAAATAGGTTTTGTATCTATCCTCTAGTGGAATCATCTTACTTGTTTATGGTACGTGCATCTAATAGAAGGTTAAACGTAAATGAAGTCCAACCACGATGATCAAATCGAGTCGAACACAAACCGTCATCTACATCTCTTGATAAGTCGGATATTCACCACCTACATTTAAACGTTATTCATACATATATGTATGTAAATGTTTATCCATTGACGCTACGGGTTCTGGTTACACCTTTGGTATGTTAGAACTCTTGGTAGAACAGCATGTAAAAATTGGTTTTTAAATAGAACAAGAAAAATTTCTACATTTCTTATATTTAACACAGAAAAAGTTGTTGTCAGAAACAAATCTTTACTTACATTTAACACAGGTAAGGTTGTTGTCAGAAACAAAGTGTTGTGAAGGGCACATACATTGATCTTCTTCACATACAGACTTAACATCAATGTGTTCACATTGTGATGGAAAGAAACATGTTTCTCCAATGGACGTTGGACCTTAAATATAAGAGTCGTTAAATTTGTTACATGTAAAGTGATTGTATGTCAGTTATACAATGGACAAACTAAATTTCCACCGAAACAACGTAAAATCAGAAGCAAAATCGATAATCCTAGCAAACACATACATGACCGGCCACCCTCCTGACCTAGAACAGACACCTCAATACATATATGACCGGCCACCCTCCTGACCTAGAACAAACACCTCAACACATACATGACCGGCCACCTTCCTGACCTAGACACCTCAACAAAAAGTTGCGGGGTTAAGTTAGTGCTGTGTGTCCAAATCTCGCTTCTTAGTGACATGATGTGGTCATGCAAATATGTTCCACTTACTGTGATTTCATTTGGATTGGAAGTGAGAGTTACCACCGTTCTACGACCATTATCATGCCAAAATGTACCGATGAATACCGGGGGTATGTCACGACTAAGATCAAATTATTTGTTATTAAGAATTATTTTTGGGATTGTGTATTGTCATTTTTTCATATATAATTAAATTATACATCGTCAAATGCATGTAGTTCATTTTCCAAAATATGTAAGTATGTTTCAAAAAGGAGAAGAAGATTTTTTTATGATAATGTGCTTATTTGTTTTTTTCCTACATGCAAATGAGTATGTACACATTCAGGAGAGCTAAGTCAGCTAACCTGGGCTGAATAGAATATTGTAAAGCAGGAGTTTGATCATTAAACTGTATGTATTAAAAAATAAAAGGTGTCCGTTTAATTGTGCAGTATATTATTCTAAATGAGACACATAGTCATAAAACCACAGTGAAAACAATAAAAGATTTTGCATGCCAAGGTAAAAGAACTAATAATAGAAAATATACATACGTTTAACACATTCAGTGCCATTATTTATTTCATCGTAACCTGCTACACATAAACAGACAGCATCAGTACAGATACTATGTGTTACTGCCATTTTACAGTCGTTCTCATTTTCACACGTATCATTTATTATTCCTGAAAAAAAAGTATTAATTGAATTATTACTTTTTGATACTTTCAGCATTTTTTCAGTTTTACACATGTGTCCGTCCTACTCGTCATTTAAGCAATGCTAACACAATCGTTCGAGGTGTCACATGTGGAGCAGGGTCTGCTTTCCCTTCAGGAGCGTCTGAGCTTATTCCCGATTTTTAGTGAGGTTCGTGTTGATCTATCTTTAGTTTTCTGTGTAATGTTTTGTAGATCGCTGTTTGTTCTTTTGTCCTTTTTCTTTTGGCCATTGTGTTGTCTGTCCTACTGCGATTTACGATTTCTGATTACCCCTTTGATATTTTCAAACTTGTGGTGGTGTAATGGGCAGACAGCCCACCTCGAGTGTGGTATATTGTGTGTTCGAGTCCAGGTCGGGCCAAACCAAATGTTATGAAATTTGTATTTGTTGCTTCTCTGTTAAGCGCACAACAATAAAGAGAAAGAGCAAATACTGGTTGGCTCGAAATCAGGAAAATGTTGGGTGACATTTCTACCCTTGAGCTAGCACTATAAAAATCAAACGAAGCATACTGGTCTAGTACAAAGCAGAAATCATTATCATCTCCAACATGTTCCCGCCATGGTGTAGCTACAAAATTGATAATTTGGCGTTAAACAGCCACCCTTCATTCACTTTAGGCAATGCATATTGGTGAGGAGTAATATATACTTCATGTGCATTTATTATTATTCGTTGTATCCAAAATTTCGTTGGTTTTGTTGTGTTATCATTAAAGTACGAAATGGAGTGCACCACGAAAGGCAAATGTAACCAGAGAAGCTAAGACTCATTAAACACTCTGAATGATTCATTTTTGATAACCGCATCTCTAGTACTTAATTAAATGTCTAGGAAATGAAATTAGCTTTTTCATTTGTGTTTGAATATAGAACGAATCCATCATTAATTTGGAAAGTTCACAATAAGCTTTCTTTAGAGGTTTATGGATGTTTTGATGACACTTTCAGTGACTTGTCAATACTCTGGTTTCTCCCAACAATAAAACTGACCATCACGATATAATTGAAATAGTATTGAGTGGTGTTAAACACCCATACTCCAAAATATTGTAGTAGTTGATATAAATAGGAAGTCATGTTAATGTAATTTGTGATCTATGTATTTGTTTACCTACGTTTAGTACAGAGGTCTTGTTCCAGCGAAGAAAGATATCCAACAACACAGTTACAAGTACCATTCTGACATAAGCTGTCTTCAACAGCATCAAAACAATCGTTATCAGTGAAACATACGTCCCCCATTTGCCTCCTACGACATGACTGGTTACCGAATTCACCAAGGTAACCAGATGTGCATTTGCATTCACTATGATTACAAAAGCTATTTTTTATTGCAATATTACAGTCATCATAGGAAGAACAAACATCAGAAAGTCTTCTTAGTTTACAAAGAGTTCCATTTTGTACGCTCATGTATCCCATGTAGCATGAGCATGTATTGTTGCTCTCACAGTATGTCATATTTATACTGTCGGAACAGTCTAAGTCTGTGACACATGGATGCATCCCTACGCGACGCTTAGCACAACTTCCGCTGTCTCTTTGCGCAAACCCGGATGTACACTGACAACTATCATTTTTACAAATACTATTTGCCACTGCTTCGCTGCAATCGTAATTATTCTCACAGGAATCAAAAAGTGTTCTGAGAATACACAGTGACTCGTTCAAACTGAAATGCTTGAATCCAGTTTTACATGTGCATTGATAATTGATGCAAATACTATCATCAACAGTTACGTTACAATCATCAGAACTATCACATATATCGCCTATGTTACGTAATTTACATGTCATATTTCCATTCGGAATGTATTTGGATTGGCAGGTACAAGTACCATTGCAAACACTAAGCTTTATATTAGAACAATGTTTATCTGTTAAACAGATATCTCCTAATCGTCTTTCTATACAGATATTTTCGAGCATTTTATACTCATCTCTGCACATACATGTTCCGTTTACGCATGTGGAAAACGGCAGTCCACATTCGGAATCCTCTATACATTTGTCACCAATATTTCGTTGTTGACATGTGCTATTTATTTCTTTAAACCCTGCTTTACACTGGCACGTCCCGTTTACACAAATACTGTGTTCATTGCCAATGCAGTCAGAACTGTTTGTACAAGAATCTACAAAGTAATTCTCAGATTTAAATTATGTAATCATATGCTACATGCTACATGTTTATCTAAAGATGTACAATATCAATGAAAGTTTGAAGATACCGAAGAACAGACAGTGTAATGGCCAAATAAGGGTAATAACAAAATTACCCAACTCTGAACAATCTTACAAAGGGAAAGTCAAAACTCATAAGTATATAAACAGACAAAAGCAGTCAACAACCGGAAAACTGTGAAAACCGTAATGACCCTGACATGGTACAGGCATTTCTAAAGAAATGGTGGGTTGAATCAGATTTTAAAGCGCCAAACCTCCCGCTTTCATTACGGCTCAAAGGTTCCGGCTGTCACTATAACAGTATTTATAACAATATTGGAACAAAAGGACAATAGAGATAAAAGACAAACAATGGTCCACAAAATACTATACAGAAAATTAAGTAAGACTGAGCAACACGAACCTCACTAAAAACGGGGGTGAATAAATGCAACGAATTCTGAAGAATTGAAGGAGTCTGATTGCAAATGAAATTGAACAATACAATCATTAAATTTTGCCTTGAACGGATATACAATTAATTGAAATAATAATAAAAGAAGAAGAATATCAATGGAAGAACTGCTGAATGTAATTGTAGAAAAACATATTTCATTTTTCCAATATCGTACATATGCTACTCGAATTAACTTGTAATTAATCAAAAAGACAAGAGATTTGTCATATATACTCCGGTATTTAATACATGGCATGTAATTATAACACGTTCATCGGACTCAACCTGGGTGAAAAAGATGAATTATTGTATAATGTCACTAAATGACAAACAAAACTATTTCAATTTTGCCATTATAAATTTTCAACACATTGATAGTGCAATGTAATACAGAAACTCGTGCGTTGAGCTCACGTTGAAGTTTGTATTCAGACTCTTGACAGCGTCACCGTCTTATGAGTACTAAACTATTAATTCAGAGGTTTTTAAAGAATCATCTCATCTTATCTTTCAAGAGGTCTTTCGGAAGACATCGTAGCATTGTTGCATAGTATTTGTCACTTGCGTACATATTACAAGAAGTGTATTTATGTCAGATATGGTTCCAAGTTTACCCTTTTCTCCTTTGTGTCTTCAGATGGCCTTGTATACACTCTAACCTATCAACCTATTTATAGAATAATGGTTAGCGTGTTCCCCTCGAGTGTGGTAGATCATGGGTTCGAGTCCTGGTCAGCTCAAAACTTAAGACTTTAAATTAGTATTTGTTTCTTCTCCGCTACGCACGCATCATTAAGGAGAGGGAACGCACGATTCGAAATCGGGATAATGTGATCGCATCGATCGATACATGTATACCCGTTTCAGTGAACTAGGACTATGCAAGTTGGTCTAGCACAATGCAGACATCATCATCATATCACCGAATGTAACTTATTTTCGCCATGATATGGCTAAAAAGTTCCTCGTTTAGCGTTAAAAAGCAATCCCTCACTCATGTAGTCTAACATTTAACACGTCTGGCGGTTGACTTATAAGAGGCGGGAACTGTTTATCATTGGCGAGAACCAGGGTTCACTCCTAGGTTGATAGGGGGGTCGTGTTGCGTTCACCCCCTAGGTTGGTGGGGTTTGTGTTTCTCATCATTTTAGCTTTCTGTGTTGTGTTGTATTGTTGTGTTTTGTTTTTTCTTGTCCTGTGGCTAGTGTGGACAATGTTGCCGGTTTCTCTGGATTGTCAATTCTAGATTGTCCCTTCGGCATTCTATAACGTCTAAAATGATGAGTAAGGTCATCGGCTCTCATTTGTAGAACTGTTATTATGAGATGGATATTGTCCAATCAAAATGTTACTTCCGCCAGAACTTCGGATATTTCTACTATTAGCGTATCCTAGCTAAGATCACGCATAACATACTTACTTTTCAAATATACCTCTTCATTGTCATCTGAGCATAGACAAGCTTGGTTGACACAGACAGAAACATTCACATTCGTAAGACATTCAACATTCACATACGTATCACATTCAAAGTCTTCAAAACAAGGATCACAAATTGGAATGATGGAAGAATTGTTGTTATCAGCACAGCATGGCATGACAATAGCCATAGCATATACATCATCACTTTTATTATGTATATTACAAGCACCTCTAAGACTTAGAGTGAAATTTTCGCTATTAATAGACATTAACATTTTCTCAATGATAGAATAGGCATCTTTTTCGCTACCAATCGAAGACGTATTATAATCATGCAAAGCCAATAATAACTTAGTTGTACAATTATTGTCCTTGCATTTCTTAAACAAATTACAGCTTCCCTCCTCCGACACATTTACATATTTTGTGTACATCTTTCTAAATGCTTTAACAGTGCTGTTATCACAGATGGAAGTCTTATTGTTGAAGACATAATCGTTGATAAGTATGACGTATATCTGAACGTCAGAATCAGAGTAGCATGGTGCTATATTATATAACAATGTCGAATTATTATCTGTATGATTAAGCGCAAATTCTAACAATGCGCAATAACTATTTGTGTTACATTTGGATGCACAAACACCCACTGAGAGAGAAACTATTAAACTGTAATCAAATGAGGTATTTGCCGTGGCGTTGCTACGAAAACATTCCGTCACAAAAGCTTTGATCTGTTTTCTTCTTGTTGAATTATCGAAGTGTGTTTTCTTGAACTCAGAACGTAAAGTAGGCACGATGCCATGTGAACTATTATCAGCATCCGTGTCAGCAAATAATTGGTCTGACGTCACATGAGTGGTTTCGTTGAAAAATTCTTCTGTGACGTTAGAGCTGATATTAACAAGACGAATGTGACCGGTAGTATTCAAACACACTCCACTGTTCAGATCTGTAAACATAAAACGTGATTTTTAAGCAATGAACAATTTTTTGTTATTTAGGTATACATATATACATTTTACACAACATGCATTGATAAAAATAATAAAATCAATTACAATAAACAATAGAAACTACTTTAACCCCGCCACTTTTATTGAAGTGCTTGTACCTAACGAGGAATTGGTGGGCATGTATATGTGTGTGCTAGTAATATCGATTTTGCTTCTTTCTATGATTTTTATATGGATTATTGAACTCTTCTGACAGTTGGTATTTTTATATGGATTATTGAACTCTTTTGACAGTTGGTAGTTTTATATGGATTATTGAACTCTTCTGACAGTTGGTATTTTTATATGGATTATTGAACTCTTCTGACAGTTGGTATTTTTATATGGATTATTGAACTCTTCTGACAGTTGGTATTTTTATATGGATTATTGAACTCTTCTGACAGTTGGTAGTTTTATATGGATTATTGAACTCTTCTGACAATTGGTATTTTCAAATGGATTATTGAACTCTTCTGACAGTTGGTATTTTTATATGGATTATTGAACTCTTCTGACAATTGGTAGTTTTATATGGATTATTGAACTCTTCTGACAGTTGGTATTTTTATATGGATTATTGAACTCTTCTGACAATTGGTAGTTTTATATGGATTATTGAACTCTTCTGACAGTTGGTATTTTTATATGGATTATTGAACTCTTCTGACAGTTGGTATTTTTATATGGATTATTGAACTCTTCTGACAGTTGGTAGTTTTATATGGATTATTGAACTCTTCTGACAATTGGTATTTTCAAATGGATTATTGAACTCTTCTGACAGTTGGTATTTTTATATGGATTATTGAACTCTTCTGACAATTGGTATTTTTATATGGATTATTGAACTCTTCTGACAGTTGGTATTTTTATATGGATTATTGAACTCTTCTGACAATTGGTAGTTTTATATGGATTATTGAACTTTTCTGACAGTTGGTATTTTTCATGTTTCATTTTATTGCAATATGCAAAAAAAAATCTTTAAATTTCCATAAAATAACTGTATTATTTATCCTCAGATTGATAATGACATGTAAATGCACTATTAATACATGCAACAAACCTGCATAACAGATAATAACGTGTCATTACTGTAAGGCGACCGAAACGACATGGAATACAAAGTGTTAATAGATTACACAGCTAGCTGATCTTATCGTGAAAGCAATAGACTTCAGCTGACCTTTACTAGACTGGTGGTGTGATTTTCATCTCTTGTTATTTTTTCGTCAGTACAATTAGTTCAACCCCGCCACTGTTTATTTAAATCAATGTACCAAGCCATGAAAGTGAACGGTCAGCTATATCGTGGTGGTAAGTTTTATTGGTGTAGGAAACCTGAGTACCCGGAGAAAACCGCCGACCTGTCGCAAGTCACTGACAAACTTTATCACATAATGTTGTATCGAGTACACCTCGCCATAAACGGGGTTGGAATTCACAACTTTAGTGGTGATAGGCATTGACTGCATGGGTAGTTGTAAATTCAACTTCAATACGATAACGACCACGATGGTCACTCTATTACTTCGTAGCCACTGATATATTTTACTGGAAGTGATACAGGGGAGGATTAGTTTACTTTGGTATTGTATTTTGGCATCTGTTAACTAATAAATACAATGGTCTATTAATTCACGAGTATGTCGCGTTTCTTGGAAAAGATATTAAAAGTTAAAGTTAGAAATCAATTTCAAATTATCAAATAATTTCGTAAAACTAGTTTAACGCCTTCACTCTTTATTGAAGTGCCTGTACCAAGCCAGGAAAGTGAGAGATCGTGTATTTGTTTGTTAATGATATCAATTTTGTCTCTTTTTTACGATTGTTCCAGTGGATTTTAAAATTGTTTCGACAGTGTGGTATTTTTTGCGTTTCATTTTATTTCAACCAACCACATATAAGGGTAATAACAAAATTACCGAACTCCGAACAATCTTCCAAAGGGAAAGTCAAAACTCATAAGTATATAAACAGACAAAATCAGTCAACAACCGGAAAACTGTGAAAACCGTAATGACCCTGACTTGGTACAGCCATTTCTAAAGAAATGGTGGGTTGAATCAGATGTTAAGGCAACAAACCTCCCGCTTTCATTACGGCTAAAAAATTCCGGCTGTCACTATAACATACTGGAACAAAATAGGTAAAATAGTTGTCATATGTGTATGTGTGCTACTATGATTTTAATTGGCTTTTGTCTAGACAGTTTTTGGCCTCGGAAAGATTGTTTATTTTCATTGTATTGATAATAAATTATTAGTGTATATTTGTTTATTATCTTTATATATACAAACAAATATATATCATATGCGAAGTGTAGTTCTTTTGTTTCACATATAAACATCATTTGTAATGGATTCCCCACAACAAAAGAAAATTTGGTATTTTAGTCAGAGTATATAAACAATTTAATTAAGATATTTTCTAGACGAACAGCATGTGTTTATACTTTAATAGAAAGAATGATTATACCGAAACATGACAAAACATCATAGATCAATATAGAAAGAAAACAAGTGGCCAAAACATTAACAACAAAAAAAGAGATAAAGACAAAAACTATTAACTTGGCCAATTACAGGAAGCTGCAGATGAATAATCCAGACCCCCATAAAAAAAAACAGGGCTAGTACTAGATTGTGTCCATACATAGCAACTTATTCAAGGTAATGAGTTTTATTTTTGCAAATTGAAAGAACAGAAAGTTGAACCAATATCTTTAACAGAGTTTCACGTTTAATGTGAGGGACCGTAGCATATAGAGTAAAGAAGTCAAATGCTTTTCATACTGTTGCAAAAGCAGAGAAAACTTTTGAATTTTTGAGGATCCACATCTGATAAACACTTCTTCCAGCATTGCCGTACAAATGCCAGATGACGGGTGCCACTAGTGGAGCAGGAACTGCCTACTTTTCCGGGGCATCCGAGTTCATCCCTGGATTTTAGTGTGGTTCGTGTTACTCGATATTTTATTTTTGTGTAATATTTTGTACATCGTTGTTTGTCCTTTTGTCTTTTTTTCTTTTGGCCATTGTGTTGTCTGTCCTTCTTCGATATACGGATTCTGATAACCCCTTTGGTATCTTCAAACTCTTCCTATGCAAAATTAGTAGCCGATAAAGGGAAGGGATATCTATCTTTGGTGGAAATACAAAAAAAGAACACACAACTGAATGATGATTATCAATAATTTCCGCTTTTGTCAGCGTTGTTTTTTCTTTCCTACAAGCACAAAGTTGTTCGAGGCTTTCTTAGCTAGAACAAAAACATACCTGTTATGAAGGTTGGAAATTTGAATTGACGGGAGTCTTATAAGAGGCATGAGTTGATTACCCTTCGCGAGAACCTGGGTTCATCCCCAGTTTTTGTTGGGGTTTGTATTGCTCATCTTTTTAGTCTTCTGTGTTGTGTTGAGTTTTTGTGTATTGTTTGTCTTCGCCCTGTGTCTTGTGTACCCAATGTTTCCCGTGTCTCTGGTTTGACAATTCTTGATTGACACTTCGGTTCGCTCTAACGTCTATTTGCAACACCTAGATCTTTGAAAACATATATTGTGAAAATGCAGATATCTAGTTACGGGCACATGACGCATTTCTGGAATAACCTTCACTAGGTACCTCAAAGGAAGAAAGAATGGAAATACTTTGAAAGTCATTGAGAGCAAGAAAACCAAAGGTCATACACAGGATAGCCAAATTCGGTACAGATACAGTTCCCACGGTTGTAAATTTGACATTCTAAAGACTACACCTAAAGACAAACATAGATACTCATTCACTCCTATTTCCTGCCTAATATTATAGCATCTAACAGTCTTCAATACTTTTTAGCAATTAGCGCTTCTGATAATGTAGAAACGATTACAGCACGAACGTATTGACAGCGTATTATGTGAGATCTGTCAAGATTGTAATTATCCGTACAGTAAATATTCGCCTTGTCGATAATGAGACAGTTTTGAAAGGGTATCATATGAGGCGTCACATGAATGATGGTAGTTCTGTATGCTACAGTTTGAATTTTCCGACATTTCGGTGTACAAAGTTTCAACGGAAATTGCATTTTGTTTCTCTTTTTCTTTTTTTTTTTTAATTCCTGTTTCAACAATTTCAACGGAATATGCACACAATGTGAAGAGCAATATGTTTCTTCAAAATAACACAAATTCTATGAACTTGAAAATCATTATTTTGATCATTTTAACATTGAATTCGTCGCGGTCACATCAATCGTTCTAACATTTTTTGTGGTAGACTTAGTGATATATATACTTGATTAGGCCTACAAGATACTTGGTAAATCAATTAAAATGATCATGCAATCATCACGTCCTATCGTATCTTTGAAATGTTAGAAATGAAAGAGAAGTTTACTTTAAGAAGAGTTTGACGATACCAAAGGGGTAATCAGAATATGTAAATCGAAGAAGAACGGACAACACAATGGCCAAAAGATAAAAGGACAAAAGGACAAACAACAATCTACAAAACATACACATAAAACTAAAGATCGAATAACACGAACCCCAATAAAAACCGGGGGAACTCATGTGCTCTGGAAGGGTTAGCAGTTCCTGCTCCATTAACTTTCACTTGTTTTAATCACATTTGCATGACCTCATCATTTCACAAAGAGGAGGGGAGGTTTGGGCCCATAACGCCAGTTTCATTCTGCCACTTTTTATTGAAGTGCTAAGAAAACAGAGTGGGCATGTATGTATGTTCTATGGGTATTGATTTTCACGCTTTCTCAAATTGTTCTATTGGATGTTGGAACTGTTCCGACAGTGTGCTATTTTTTCTCTTATCTAATTCCAATGATTTGTGTAAATTAACAGAAACCGATTAATGTGTTCTTTAAAATATATCCTTAGCTGCGATTTGTATTAGTAATCATTTGTTGGCAGTGGTATCTTTCATATATTTGAAATTGTAGATCAACATATAACTACAATCTCATTTATTGTGTAAACTCATTTTATTATTATTATTATATACAATATTTATATAGCGCATATCTAATAAAAATTACACTAAGCGCTTTACATCCTTAAAAGATTTAAAAATACATAGTAGAAAAATAATACACGAATTAAATTAGTAACAAATAGAAAAGCACATACAAAAGTTATGCAATGTTAACAATTTAGAAATGCTTTCTAAATTTAGCACAAGATAGCTATCTTGAATCCTGTATAAATACCTTTTGTATTATCTGTATAATTGAATAATATAATCAAACACGGAAAATACCACATGGTCAGAAAAGTTCCAAAATCCTATCTGAAAATCGTACAAACATAAGCAAATTCGATACCCTAACACACATGTATAGTCAAACCTGCATTAAGATGTGACCTTTGGGACAAAGAAAAAGTGGCCTTCTTATAAGACAGGTGACCTCTTAAAAGAGGTTCAATGCATATGAAAAGAAAAGATGACATTTAGATACAGGTGACTGCTTAATAGAGGTGGCCACATGGGCAGGTTTGACTGTATATGTAATTTAAGATACAATGAATACATGGAAAGTATTTTATACAAATTCAGATTTACCCATTTAAAATCCTAGTACTTTCTTTTTGAGCTGCTGATTTAGTATTTTGCATAATATGATCACAGTCAAAGATCGATCATATTACTTCGATTTACCAGAGCATTCGGGCTATCCGAAGGAAATTAATCTGAATAGTATTACAATAGTTGCTTTCACTAGTGGAACAGGAATATCGAACCCTTCCGAAATACCTGAATTTGTCTGCGGTTTTAGTGGAGTTCTTGCTAAAATACCAAAATATTGTTAAAATTGAGGTTTAAAATGAACAATAAAATGCAATCCATATATTTTATATACTTCTAAATTCTGAATATTTAAGAATTGACTCACCTTTTTTCAAGAATGTGAAAATCAAAGAAACAAATATCCAAATTGATCTGAAAACTCCTGAAAATTCAAAACTACGCATTTGTCCGTTTTATTATGAATGTTATGCCCGCAATACACACACAGGCAATACCATAACTGTCACCGTATTATTATACAGTAATATATAACCATCAGTATCTCTCTCTCCAGAGAAGTTGTTTTTAAATCATTAGATATAAATTTCCTCCAACATCAATAGTTTGTGTGTATATATATAACAGCTGACTAACGAGCACCTATACCACATATCGTATGATGATGTTCAAAGCAGTTTATGTTTTCTTTAAAATGCAAGAAATTGGCAAAGGATAAAAGGAATTTTGAAAAATTAGGTGGTATTTTATATTTTATTATACAATGGATAATGATTCTAAGAACGAAAAACTACGCATTTCTAATTTATTGTTGGTATAAGCATATCTTATTGATATAACTGACTTACATAAACAGAACAACAGCAATTGTACAATAGGATTCAGAAACAAGCAAATGCTTTTTTTATTTTATTATTTTTTTTTTTAAATCTGTTTCCTGATTCAATGTTATACATAAACATATACTCGTCCTAAATACAGCTGAAAAATTGTTCGCTGGACGTTAAACACCAACCAACCAACCAACATAAACCTATATAAAGAACATTATGCAGATACCAATGAGGTAATCAGAATCAGTAAATCGAATAAGGACAGACACAACAATGGCCAAAAGAAAAAAAGGGGAAAAGTATCACATTATGAGGAAGAATACTAAAACTATTTTGTAAAAGAAGAGTTTGAAAATACTAAAAGGGGTAGTCCGATGCCGTAATTCGAAGAATGGTAGACTACACAATGGCTAAAAGAAAGAGGACAGAGGGGCAAACAACGATCTACAAAACCTTACACAGAAAACTAAAGATCGAGTAACACGAACCCCACTAAAAACCGAGGGTGAACTCAGGTGCTCCTGAATGGTAAGCAGTTCCTGTTCCACTAGTGGCACCCGTAGTGCTATACTTGTATTTAGGAGCTGTAAATTTCTATAATAAAATAAACCCCAGGTCAGTGCCGACACACTGACTACTGGGCGTGTGATAGCCTCTATGACTAATAGTCTAACTTTGTTAGAATGTATATAATGACGAGATAAGTATATTACTGTTGATAGCATCAACTATAAAATAGTCTGTTCATCTCGAAATTATCAAAAAGCTTACAATTTAAGACAGTATGTGCTGTGACAACTTTGATTTATCATTTGTTTGTATGATTTATTTATTTTTATTTTCACTTTTATTTATTTATTTATTTATTTATTTATTTATGTTTATTTTTAATTTTTTTTATTTATTTATTTGTTTTTTTTATTTATTTATCTATTTATTTATTTGCAACCTACTTTGAAAGCTCAAAATATTCAGGAAAAAATGTGTATTCCGTCCTGTATAGCTTGAATATAATAGTGATCAAAGAATTTGATATAATATGACAACCCCTTTAGGCTTTGACATTACAGAAATGGTCAATCTACACGTGTTTGTCTTTTAAGACGACTATCACTAGAAATTAACCTGCCAGATAACACAGTAAGAAATATTATTATCAAAAATTCTTTTAATTTTTTTTTCTCATTTACAATCTTATATTGTCATGATATAGCTGAAAATGTTTTCATTTGGCGCTAAATAACAATCACTCAATCACTCACAATTATATCCATGGCACGCAATATTCACAAAAAAGCGAAATACCAATTTTCTACGTTAGGAAGCGTTCATTTTCGTGCAAAATACCTCGTATCGAAAAGTTAGGAATAATTTGAGATCAGACACAAAATATATATGAGTAAATCGAAAACTAATACAACACTTTCTGGCAACTTTGGCAATTCGGAAATTAAAAACGCGAATCGGTTTTTAAGATCTGCAAATCAAAAACCTCGAGAGCATTTAGAAATATTTCTTAGCCATTAAGAAAAGGGAAATGCAATTTAGAAATTAAGAAATCATATCGTTATTTAACTTAAAGTAAACTAATCAAAAACACAACTGTCATTAAATTTAGTGCTTTCGCTAAATTGTATAATACAATGTATATATTGTCACATAAAAAGAGGTATTGATCATCATGGATAAGATGACCTTTCATTATAGGTGCTCATCTTTTTAGTTTTTTGTATTGCCCTATTATGTGTCGTTACGTTCTGAGTTCCGTGTGATTTGTTTGTGTATAGTGATGTCCAACGCATACTATCCTATGTTTTTGATTTGTTTGTCTTCGTCTTGTGTACCCTATGTTGTCAGTTTATCTGGATTGTTCTTTTTTGATTGCGCCCTCGGTATTTTCTATCGTTTACTCTACATACCCTCCAATATGATTTTGTCTAGATCCTGAATTTATAACCATAAATTGACGATCCATGTGTGTATCTGTGTAGTAAACTAGATATGTTAGCTAAGCTTCTAAGACAAATTAACCAGGCTTGGTAGCATACAACTAGTTAGAACTAGGAACTACTTACCCTACCGGAGCACACGAGTTCTCACTCGATTTTCACATGTATTAGAGGGGTTCGTAATGTTCTTGTTGTCAAATTACATGTCTTCGCGTTTTCATTTCCGTGTTGTGATATCGGCTACGACTTCCGAGTAAAAATGATCTTCAGTTCGTTGTACTCCCATTTGGTGAGGTTCATGTTTTATATGTAATTTGTATTTATTGACGGATACTTGTGTCAAGCACGATTATCATTTCAGATAATGTTCGTGTCGTTTAACAGTTCCACGACGGGTGTCACTAGCAGCTGTTCGGAACACAAGAGTTCACCCCGCTGTTTAGTTAAGTTCGTGTTGCTCAATCTTTGATTTCTGTGTAGTGTTTTGTGGATCATTGTTTGTCGTTTTGTCTTTTCATGTGGCCTTTGCATTGTCTGTCCTTCGATATACGGCTTCTGATTACCGATTTGGTATCCTCAAACTTTTCTTAATCCCATCACTTTTTATTGAAGTGCTTGTACCAAGCCAAGAATATCAGCGATAATGTATTAATTTATTGTGTTAGAGGTACGATTTTTCTATTTGATTTTGGAACTGTTGTAACTGTGTGTTATTTTTTGTTTTTCATTTAAGAATTGAATGCATTTTTTGTAGTTTTATTGGCGTGTAAAAGCGTAGACCGAAGCACATTTTGTATGAAGCGCGGTATACAATTCTTATAATTACATTTAAATCACACCAAAATTTAATATAGTTTAATTTTTCATTGGGAATTTTATTTGTGTTAGATTATTTGCTGTTGGAAATTACTACGCCATTGATTGTTTACATCAGACGTCGTCATGGAGGCACGTGCACGTTCGGGTTTGAGTTTTATTAGGATGTAAAACATCTCTTTTATAATCATGTGAACACTTCATAACCAATCATATTGCAACATTTCAATGAAAAACGGAAGTAATGTAATTATTTTACTGTAATAAGCAAAAAAACTAAAATATTGCGAATGTTTTTATAAAATTTATTTATTTATTTATTTAACCCACGAAAGGACAGTCAGATATATATTTATCCCGGCTTAAATGATTCGCATTTTTGGTCTGTTTCAGGTTCCAATGCTTCGATGGCTTACTGCACTCATAGTGGTACTGAATATTGTAAAATATGTGTACATTAAAGTTCCAGATAACGCTGAAGAACCATGGAAAGTCAGACTTTCATCTTTCGGGTCATTTTTCTCTGGGGATCTGGTCAGTAGGACTTTGCATTGATAGTACTTATCAGACAATAACTTAATTTGATGTGAATACTGCAATCTGCTTGGCTGATCTGCCTGGAACAACATTGGTTATACTTCATATCCTGGGTTGGTATTGTGACGTCGCCAACATATTCATTCGCCAACGATAAATTCAAATAGTCTCATGAAAAAATCGTTAATAAAATCGAAGGTCATTACATTTTGATGTAAAAATAAGTTATCAGGAGTATGTTCAATTTGTTAACAGATTATACTTGTATAACTTGGCTTGGAACAGTTTAGGCTTTTCATAAACCGCTTCGCTTTGCGGTTTGTTAATCGTAAACTGTCCCAAACCAGGTTATAGCCTATAACATGTTCAAAAATTTAACATATTCCTTAATTAGACAATTAAGCATTGCTCTTCATGCTATAGTCTATACTTAATGGTAAGAACTTGCTAGAATCAGTTGAAAGAAGTGTAAGGCACAATATGAAGCAAAACCCCAAAACAATCCCCATGATAACAATAGAGTAATGAACCGTGTCGAGGTCAGAGTTCAGCAGTCACGTTTGACTTGATTGAATACATGCATGTTTCCGGAACTCTCTTGAGTATTTATTATTTAACTTTGTCTGCTCGATTATTTTTTTAGTTGCCCATAAAACTAGTTGAACCCCTCCACTTTCTTGAACTTCCTCCCTGTGGGCTCTTAAATTTATGATTTTAATTATGGTTACTGGCCTTTTCAAATACCCCTATCAATTTAACGTCACAGATTTGAACTTGAAATTTCCATTAATGAACAATAAAACGTAGATATCAAATTTAGTACGGATGCCTTCAGTTGGACAACTATAATGATTTTATAGTTATATGAACTTGGTTTATATATTTTCAGGCATATCTCATAGAATACATTATATTTGCAGGCATATCTCACAGAATACATTGGTTATGATTCCAAGAAAATGGTGGGGAAATTTTCTTTTTACAGATGTCGTGTTTTAAATTGGTTCTTCCCAGCGCCAACTGACGTCACGGTATGATACAGGCTCGGTTCGCTTTTGACCAATAGTTATTTTCAACAAGCATAACATACTAAGTTATATTCATAAACAACCGCATCGTTGGTGTAATGGTTATTGTCCTCGCCTCGAGTGCGGTAGATCGTGAGTTCGAGCCCCGATCGGGTCAAACCAAATGCTATGCTATTGGTATTTGTTGCTTCTTCGCTAAGCACACAGCATTAAGGAGAAAGAGCAAAGACTAGTTGGCTCGGCATTAGGATAATGTGTCCCAGTGGGGCGACATGTCTATCCGTGGACTGTTGTTTCAGTGAGTTAGTACTATAAAAATCCAACTCAATGTGTTGGTCTAGTACAAAGCGGACATCATCATTTCATTGAAAATTAACTTGTTCTCGCCATGATATAGCTGAAACATTGCTGAGTTAGGGCTAAGCAACAATCACGCAATCACTCACTCATAATCATATACATAATCATTGAAATCTTTCATAGCATCAATATTTTGCTTTACAAAATAATAATCCTTCGAGTTAGCAAACATTCCAATTCCTTTTATATCGTTAAACGTTTCTAATTGTATATTAAACATACTTCACACTGTTGCTATGTGCACAAAGTTAATTCGTAATCAATTTACGATCATTGTTCGCATCTAATATCTCACAAGGCCAGCAAGTGCATTGACGGTTTATGATTGATATTTGCACTTTAAGCAATGTTAAGCCCCATCCTATATTTTTACCAATCTGTTAGAAGAGATTGAAGATACCAAAGGAGTAATCAGAATCCGTAAATCGAAGAACAGACAACACAATGGCCAAAAGACAAAGGGCAAAAGGACAAACAATGATCTACAAAACATACACATAACACTGAAGATCGAGTAATACGAGCCCCACTAACAACCGAGGGTGAAGCGGCAGGGTAAAGCAGTGCCTGCTCCACTAGTGGCAACCGTCGTGTTAATCGTGTTATTACGGTGTAAGTAAATTCTGACACCGATTTTTGTAACGTTCATTATATATAAGCCTATGGATTACAAAGTTAACCATTTTTGAAGTAGTAAATAAATCCGACGAATTGGTTATTAAATGTTGTATCTATAGTCCCATCCCAATACCATCTTATTTTGCCTTTCTGATTTTTAATGAGATTTTTCATCCATTAGGGTTTTCAGTTAGATTAGTTCGAATCCCACTCAAGCGAGGTGTACTCGATACAACATTATGTGATAAAGTTTGTCAGTGACTTGCGGGAGGTCGGTGGTTTTCTCCGGGTACTCCGGTTTACTCCACCAATAACACTGACCGCCACGATGTATTGTTGAAAGTGGTGTTAAAACATTGTAACCACCATGACCACTCAATTAGATTATTTTCACTTTAAGCATCAAATAGTCGAGTTTGACGGAATGTTGCTTGACATGTATAGACCAGCAGATGTATCTATACCACTTCCGGCAGTTCTCGTGTTCCATGATGGTGGGTGGTTATGGGGAGGCCTTGGTAGGTATGAACGTAGATATCAAATTTAGTGCGCACCACGCGTTTATGGAAGGACCTTCATCAGGTACGCTCAAAATCGAAAGATTGGAAAGCCAAATAACTTAATGTTTTGGGAGCAATAAAGCAAAAAGTGCCTACACAGGATAGCCAAAATCGTCTAAGGTCACCTATGTCTGAGGGAGGAAAATCTTAGTTTTAATAATAATTACATTATTTAAGAACTGTAAATTTCAGAAATAAATATATACCATTATTATGTACGTGTATAATATCTTTGTCATATCTGTATTAATGGTCATATACATCAATAGTACAAATACTACTCTAAGCACTACTGATATTTCTTATTATGATATATTTGATAAGAGTAACACGACGGGTGCCACACGTGGAGCAGCAACTGCTTATTATCTCGGAGTTCACGTGAGTTCACCCCCAGGTTTTTGTGGTGTTCGTATTGTCAGGTCTTTAATATTCTATGCTATGTTTTGTAGATCGTTAGTTGTTCTTTCTTCCTTTTTCCTTTGGCAAGTGTATTGTCTGTCCTTTTGGTATCTTCATATGCATTGTAGAAAACATTAAACTCTCTATTCAAGGCTGCACCACTAAAATTGTGATTTCGAACCCCGATCATGGCGAGGTGTACCCGATACAACATTATGCGATAAAGTTTGTCAATGACTTGCGACAGGATTATGGTTTTCTCCGGGTACTCTGGTTTTTTCCACCAATAAAACTGACCACCACGATATAGCTGAAATATTGTTGAAAGTGGCGTTAAACACCATAAACCTAACCAACCCTCTATGCAAGGCTGCACTGGAATGGATAAAAGGACTGGGGTGGAAATTTTGTCTGTCTTCTAACGGGTCACCAATGACAACTGCTAGCCCAGTTGAAGATACGAAATAGAAAATATGCACTGAATATTGAAGAAAAACAATACATTGGCCACAAGAAAACAGACTAAAAGATACACAATATTCCATAAACGATTATACAGAAAACTAAAGATTGGGGAATACGACCTTCACTGAAACATGGGGTAACTTGTATGTTCTTGATGAGTAAGCAGTTCTTGCTTCACTAGTGACACCCATTGTGTTTCATATTTTTTGGAAATGGCATGTTGTACATTTGAGTCATTACACATAACCAGTGAACGTCAATGACGGGGGGAGGGGGCTGTAGCTAACACCTGAAAACCTAGATTATGTTTCTCTATTAGGTTTTATTTCTATATCAGGGGTTCCCTCAGGGAGACCCTAGATCATGTTTCGATATCAGGGGTTCCCTCAGGGATAACCTAGGCTATGTTTCTATATCAGGGGTTCCCTCAGGGAGAAGTTATGCTATGTTTCTATATCAGGGGTTCCCTCAGGGAGAACCTAGATTATGTAACTATATCCAGGGTTCCCGCAGGGAGAAGTTATGTTATGTTTCTATATCGAGGGTTCCCTCAGGGAAGTAAACAGAATGAATACTTTCTGGTTTCAGTTGATAATTGTAAATCCAATGCCCAATAGTATGTAAGTAGATTAACACAACGGGTGCCACTAGTGGAGTAGGAAGTATCAGAGTTCACCCCCGGATTTAGTGGGGTTAGTGTTACTCGATCTTTAGTTTTATGTGCATGTTTTGTAGATCGTTGTTTGTCTTTTTGTACTTTTTCTTTTACCATTATGTTGTCTGTTCTTCTTCGATTGACGGATTCTGATTACCCTTTTGGTATGTTCAAACTTTTCTTACATTCTGTCGATTTAGGATCAGGCAGTAATATAAATAGACGTATTGCCAGCCTGGCAAAGGTTGTTGTATTTGGATTCAGGTTAGTATTCATTATAGTACATTTTCTAACAAACAACATTTTAATGAAGTATTAGCGAAAGCAATATCCTGACATTTATAGCAGTGGGGTTAGAGTTTGTGGTACTTAACGCCACTTTCAACAATATTTCAGTTATATCGTGATGTTCATTTTTGAGAAAAATGGAGTATCCTGAAAAACACCACCGACCTGCAGCAAGTCACTGACAAGCTATCGTATAATGTTGTATCAGTTAGGGACCGACCATTTAACTTGAAGGGGGGGGGGGGGGGGGGGTATGGTTGTTTGTTTCGTTCAGAATTTTTTTTTCGAACAACACGAGAGTTAGAATATTTATTTTTTATTCCAGAATTCAACATTAGGTTATATGACAAAAACTCTGAATCAGATTATTTTTTTTTCCTCCACCAAAATCAGAATATTTTTTTCAGCAACGTTGGGAATCAGAATATTTTTTTAGAAAAAAAACATAACCCCCCCCCCCCCCTTCAAGTTAAATGGTCGTTCCCTTACACATCGCCATGAACGAGAATCATATAGTGTATACGGTATGTTATTGTTAAGTCAAAAGTGCAAGATTTGCCCATTATCATACCGTAAATCTCACGTTGAAGACCACTTATTTATTTTGGTTTTTTTAATGGTTATATTGTCAACTTCCTCTACACGACAAAAGAAGACAATCTATCAGAAATACCCGGTAGTTCAATCCCTCCATCTACTTTAAGTACCGTAAATAAAGGTAATAACAAAATTACCGAACTCCGAACAATCTTACAAAGGGAAAGTCAAAACTCATAATTATATAAACAGACAAAATCAGTCAGTAAGATAATGTAATTCTACCCGTAACCATTTGTTTTTCCACTCCTGGTGTATGACGTATTTGAGTGTGGTTGATGTTTGTTGTCTGTGTCGGAATTGACGGTTCAGACCGCCTCAGATGTGCGTAAAGCCAGTTCTGTTCTGATGATATTTCAGCTATATCGTGCACGTGGTGGTCAGTTTAACTGGTGGAGGAAACCAGAATACCCTGAGAAAACCACCGATTTGCCGAAATGATGAGGTCATGTAAACGTTTTCACCATGTGAGTATTGAGAGTGTATCAGGATTCACCGGAAAACATGACATGACCCCATTCGTTGTTCAAACAACAACGTAATCATATCTGGAAACACCCGCAACCGTTGTTATTTGTGTCATTTAGTAAAATACAGACTTTGATATCCATCTAAAATATATTCATCTAGTACATAACAGGGATCGTTGTCATACGATGATTAAGCATTGTTCTCCACCGTGATATAGCTGGCCACCTGGGAGTAAGGTATTCTCACCCTGCCCACCTGGGAGTAAGGTATTCTCACCCATGCACTCTCCTTTTGTATTAAGAATGTAAATATTTAAGGAGTCGCTTTTTGGAATAGCCTTCATCCGTTACGCTCAAATTCAAATCTAGAAACCCAAATAAAAATATCAGTACCTAACACCACTAAAATTGCGGGTTACAATCACGCTCATGGCGATGTGTACTTTATGTAATAAAGTTTGTCAGTGACGTGTGGCAGGTCGATGGTTTTCTCCGATTTCCTCCATCAATGAAACTGACGGCCACGATATAGCTGAAATATTGTTGAAAGTGGTGTTAAACACCATAACCCTAATCCCAAGTAGAAAATGCTTGAGAGCAAGAAAACGATATGGCATAAACAGGACAGCCAAATTTATATAGGAATACGTAGAAATTCTGCAATGCTACAAAAACAAATTAAAACAATATGTTTAATCTTCAAGCATTTCAAATGACATACATTGTATCTCTCAATTATTTGTAAACAATTCTTCTCACACCCTCTATTAAACACTCCTATCAGTTTTCCAGTTTACGCTGATAAGTTCATGTATCATAATTTTTAAAACATGTTACATAATTGCAGTTATACCCGAACAACAGACGAATTTTTTCCAGCACAATTTGACGAATGTGAGTTTGTGGCGAGACATTTAATGAGTCATACAGCAGAGAACAATGTCATTCCAGGTCAAATAGGAGTATTAGGTAACAAAAACAAGCTTCTATAAATTATAATAATGGGATCAACTCAACGATCTGAGAAACAAAAAAGTTGTATTTTAAGCTATATGAAGCAATACTAGTTAGGTTGCATCTTTTAGAACTCTACTGGGTATTCCGGAAGTAACAAAATATGAATACAAGAATTGATCAGAGAATGTTCGAAAATGTGCATGGAAGAATAACACATTAATATATTTAATTGATTGTGCTGTATGGAAGTAGATAGCCGCCACAATTTCAAATTCTGTATTTTTTTTATTCTAGTCTGCAAGTTCTAAATTCTACGTTTAAACTTTTAAATGTTAAATGTCAAATATACTTGTTTCAATATTCTAAATTATATATTCTGTAACTTGTCAATTTTGATGTTTATTTGTATTACAATTTCAAGTAAATTACCACTTCCATAATGTTGTATTTTCTAAAATTAGATTATATATGTTGTGTTTCTGTGTCTGTTTAGTTTATGATGATTTTATTTGTTAAATTAACAAAAGGGATAGGACACAAGTTTTACCAACTTATGAAGTCTTCTCCCATTTATACAATAAATTCACATAGTATAATGATCATTCTGAGCATACATATAATACATATAGAGATATATTGTAAATAATTAACGAATTAATAAAAAGGTTGTGTTGGGTGGATACGAGGTTGGAGAGTAGATAATTATCGAGTAATTATACTACAAGGAATCTTTTTGAAGATTTAATAAAATTGAAAACGTGTTTGATGATATTAATATTTTCTTCGTATGTTAAATCATCCGACCCACGGGTTAGTAGATTCAAATTCCAATCGCTTGTCTGTACCCAATTTAAGTTGTTCATCATAATACGTCTTATTTCAGTATAATTAGGACAGGTAAAAAAATAATGGAATGCATCTTCCCGTGGAGCTCCACAGGAACACGCAGCATCATTTACTATATTAACCTTTGATAGATCGTAATTTAGAAAGGAATACGAGTTACGAAGTTGAGTAAGAATAATATTAAGTTTTCTGGGACCATAATAAAAATGTTTCGGGATACGTTTTGTGTTATCTGACTGTTCCTTTCGAATGGCTTTTTTGAATTTAGTTAATGTGTCAAGATTACGATCAAATTGATCTAGCCGGTTCCAGAGTTTAACAGTAGATGGAATAAAAGATTCAGTTGTAATCGAGAGTCTACAAAAAGGTATTATTAAATCCGAACCGTTTCTTAAGGGGTAAATAGTTGTGCTTTGTACAGTAGGAGGAATAAGTTCTCTAAGATAATTTGGTGCATGTCCATTCTTTATATTATAAAATAACTGGAGTTTCCTATTATGCCTTCTACTAGAGAGAGTAGTCCATCCTGTTTCTGAGTATAATTTATCTGTTTTTGTGAAAATTGGTAATCCAGTTACAATCCTTGCAGCATCTAGTTGCAATTTTTCAAGTTTGGTTGAATAACACACTCCACAATTATCCCATATTTCACAGGCATATTCAAAAATTGGGCGGATATATACTAAGTACAGTTTTTCTAGATTTTGTCTACTTAACCTATATTTTAATTTCCGCAGAATACCTAAATGTCTTGATACGCTTAAGATTATATTTTCAATGTGGTTATTCCATTTAGCATCGCTTGACAAGGTTACACCCAAGTGTTTATGGCTCGTTGTTATAGGGATATTGTTTCCATTAAATGTGAAATTAAAATTATATCTAACGTCTGTATTGGAAAATAACATAATCTCAGTTTTGTCTGGATTAAAAGACATTAACCATTTTGTGGACCAGGTATTTAGTTCACACAAATCATGATTTATAACATTTTCAATTTCAGCAACATTTTGACTTGAATAACCTAAAGAAGTATCATCTGCAAAGAGTCTACTGAGAGAGAGGAGCTTCTCTCCAATATCATTTATATAAATTAAAAATAGTAAAGGGCCTAAAACTGACCCTTGGGGGACTCCAGCAGAGACTTCACAAACAGTTGATGATGTTGCCCTGTGTCTGTTTCATGTCATGCCGACACGGATTGCTATGCGTCGTGCTTAACGTGGTTGAAATAATGGTCAGAAAAAGATTGAAATGCCTATGATTTTGTTTTAAATTATCTGATTAATTTACTTCTAATATGAAAATGAATTATGTAATAACCAACTAATAGGATTACAAACCTGTACGGATTGGCTTCCAATTTGTCGATCATTACTTTTGGGGTCCGTGTTCCTCATTTTTTTTAGTTTTTTGTTGTTATCCTATTATGTGATTTTACGTTCTGAGTTTCGTGTTGTGATTTCCGTTACGATTTCCGCATAAAAACGATGTTCGGTTCGTCTTTACCTCCAGTTGTTTGAAGAAGGGTCATGTCTTATATACGTTATTTATTTGTTTGCGCATAGTGGTGTCCAACAAATATTGTGTTGTGTTTTTGCTTTGTTTTTCTTCGTCTTGTGTACCCTATGTTATCAGTTTCTCTGGATTGTCCTTTTTTGATTGCCCCTTCGATATTCTCTAACGTTTATTGTGTACCCTATGTTGTCAGTTTCTCTGGATTGTCCTTTTTTGATTGCCCCTTCGGTATTCTCTAACGTTTATTGTGTACCCTATGTTGTCAGTTTCTATGGATTGTCCTATTTTGATTTCCCCTTCGGTATTCTCTAACGTTTATTTTAAACTTTATATATATAAAAAACGCACAAAGGCATTTTCTGTCACGTAAGTATTTTTTTATCTGCATGAATGAATCTAATGAACTCTTTTTTTTCTTATTTTAGGCGAAGGCGCGGGTGGAAATCTTGCAATGGCAGTATCGCTTAAATTGTCTAAAGAACCAGTAGAAGGAAGTCTGCCATTGAAATTCATGGCCTTGTTTGATCCATATCTTCAGAGTCTAGATTTTAGCTTAACATCGTATCAACAATACGATGTTGGAAGTTATAGCTTTACAGAAAGGTCAAAAACTAATGCATTATTTTGTTTTACACTGTATGGCTTCGGTCATTTCAAATACATTCAATCATTGATGGACAACAGTCATACAACCATCGCTACAAAGACAAAATATAGGAAATTTGTCAATTCTAGTCTTCTGGAAAGACGTTACCGAACAGAATACACTCAAGAACGGGAGAATGTATATGTTGATTATAAAATCAAAAAAATAATTCTTAATCCATATTTTTCTCCTCTCATGGCTAGTGACGACCAATTGAAAGGTTTACCGAACACTTATCTAACACTATCAGGATACAATGTGCTGAGAGATGAAGGTATGATTCTGGCAGAGAGATTAAGGTTATTAAACCACGTGATAACTTATAACTACTTAGAAGGCAGGTCATATGGGATATTAAGAAATGTACACTTCAGAAGTTCAACAGAGGAGTATGTACGTTTAGCTTTGTACATCAACAGAACTTTTGGAAGAGAGGTCCACTAAAATAATTACACTGAATATTACTTCACCCGTGTCTTGTTTTCTTGTTAATAATTCCGCATCTGGTAAACAAAATTGCATGCACCAACTGACATGGATTAATTGATTGATGTTTAACGCCAACTTTAGCAGCGTAGCTCAGCTATATAGTGGCATGCCAATGTGTAAAGATATGGCGTTTGTCGACAGAAGTAACAAGTACTGTTACACTCTCATTTTAGGGTACAAGTTATGTTCATTCTGGAAGACTAGAGTGTGATTGTGAAAAGAAAATTAGCAATAGCGGTGTGGTTTTTTAACTCTAATTTGGGTCTAAGTTTAACAAAAAAGTAGATATAAAATTTTACGGGTACAACGCGTTTCTTGAATAACCGTCATCAGAGTCAAAAGACTGGAAAGACAATTAATTCATAACATTTTTGGGAGCAATAAAACTGAAGGGCCTGAACAGGATAACCAAATATCGGCCACGGCCAACTATGTCAGAGGGAAGAGAACCTTAGTTTTAGCGATAATTACATTATTTAGGAACTGTTCGTGTTAATGATATATATGCAAATGTATATAAATAAACGTCTAAAATGTAGCACAACAACACCAAAAAAAGATGCTAAAATATAGCAAAAATAACTATAAGTCTACAAAAAGACTATAATTATAATCAAGTTGACGGATATTTCGCTTGACCGACAAGCTTCATCAGCGTCTGTAATTTGATTCTAAAAATAGTCACGTGATCATCAATTATCGTGACGTAAATCATAATTTTGAACTTTATACTTTATATTATTCAAATATATATATACACTAATTTATAAACAATATGAAAAGAATGAGAAAATGTAATGATGAAATTTTCCAACTACCTAAAGACCAGACACTGGTTAAAAAGTTAAAAGAAACAAAAGATTTAGGCCTTTTTGTTTATGCCCTTCGGATGTAATGTTTGTAACTCGCGGATCCAAAAACCTCTCTTCTATGTCTTTGATTCTCTTTCTAACTTGGATTGTGGTCAATGATATAAATTTTGGATCTGACAAAGTCATCCAATGAGTGCCCCGGCGACACAAATGCTGTCTCACGGACAAGAGCGTCTTTCTTTGTAAATATATATATAAATACGTCTGAAAATATATATATATGGAGCGGATGTGGTCGAGTGGTATAGGGCGCTGGACCTAAGGCTAAGCGATTGGTGCTGCAGTGTATCAATGGTGTGAGTTAAAATCCCATCGAGGGAAGAACAAAAATTCGACAGATATAGCTTCAGAATGTTGCCCATGACAATAAGCTATCTTATGTCTCGCCAGCGTGAGATTCACTATTCAGGTAACAAAATGTTGCTAGTGAAAACTTACATCTCTCCAGTGTTTCACAAAGGCATCAGAAAGTGAAAATAAGCTACTCAAAATGATGCCGGTGTGTGATTCAGGTAGCGAAATTGTATTCATGAAAATAAGTTACATTGAATCTGTTCATGGTATGACGTAGGTATCAAAGTGTTATCCGTGAAAATAAACTACCTTGCATTACTCATGTGTGTGATATTGGTATTAAAGTAATATTCATGAAAATTAGCTACCTGACAATCCTTTATTACATGCTATAGATATAAATCATGATTTCCCTTAATTCTCTTTATTGGAAGATTATCTATGATGACCCCCTAACCATGGTATATCGACCCTCCTACCCATGGTATTTTAACCCCCCCCCCCCTACCCATGATATATCAACCCCCTACCCATTGTATCTTGACCCCCCTACTCATGGTATATCGACACCCCTGTATGGTAAATTGAACCCCCATGGTATTTCGACTCCCTACCTATGGTATATCGACCCCCTACCCATGGTATTTTGATCCCCTACCCATGGTACATCGACCCCCTATCCATGGTATTTTTACCCCTCTACCAATGGTATATCGAACCCCCTACCCATGGTATTTTGACCCCCAGCCTATCTCTTGATTAGAAATGAGGGGGGGTCAAAATACCATGGGGGTTCAATTTACCATACAGGGGGGTCAAAATACCATATGACACCGTCCTTTCTTCATTCATGAACTATCACCGGATTTGTAATCAGATAAACACAACGAGTACCACTAGTGGAGCAGAAACAGCTTACCTTTCCCGAGCACCCAAGTCCAGTCCCGGTTTTTAGTGGGGTTTGTGTTACACAATCTTTAGTTTTATGTGTATGCTTTGTAGATCATTGTCCTTTTGTCCTTTTTTGCCATTGTGTTGTCTGTCCTTCGATTTACGGATTCGTATTACCCCTTTCGGCTTTGGTATCTTGAAACTCTTCTTAAGGAAAGCTGTTATTCATTTCCCAATAGGCTCCTATGTTAAAAACTGCCACTGTTGGGGAGCTAAAACACTTTGTTGCTCACTTTTCATTCTGTTTTGAGGAAACCTTATACAGAACTTTCCATAGGTGCTTCCTACCATTTTTTTTTTCATTTGACAACTGAGTTTCAGAGGAGAAGAATTTTAAGACATTAACCAATCAGAAACAAGAATTGTCTGTGGTGGCCATGTTTTTTAACTGATCAAGACAAAATGAGAAATTTTAATAGAAGACCATCCATAGATGATTCCTATAGCTACTAAGTTTCTGTTCATTTGGACAAGCGGTTTTGGAGGAGAACATTAAAATGTGAAAAGTTAACGGACGACGGATGCCAAGTGATGGCAAAAGCTGACATTTCCATTGGCAAGGTGAGCTAAAAACTTGATGCAAGAAGAAATATTCTTACAATGTACTAAAGTTTATATTTGACATGCGAGTCCATCAGGATCTTATTTCAGTATTGATTCGCATCAATCCAGACATTTGAAAAGTGAGAATGTAAATATAGTGTGGTTCATTCTGTGTCAGCGATTTTGATTAGAACATTAAAATTTGAAAAGGCCATCAATGACAAAGAGAGGTTAATGTGAGCGACAACTTCCATGATTCTTTATAATTAGGTTAGATAAAGTGTTGACGAATATGACAAACGAACAACAGACGCCAGGTGATTAAGAAAATTGCTATGTTTTTTCTCTATGTGTGTACAAATTGTAAAAATTGTGTGTGTGTTGTTTCTGAATGATCAGGTTTAACTAACAACCACCATTAACAATTTATACACATAAGATCATTATTAATTTAAAATCGCTAGATTAATTAGTGCTTAACATCACTTGTAGCAATATGTTACCTATGAGATGGTGGTTCAATATGGTGAAGGAAACCGGAATATCGATAAAACCACTGACCTGCAATAAATCTCTAAAACTTGATAACATAAACATGATAAAGATGTATAGAGTACACCTCGCCAAAAGCGGGAATCGAACGCACAACTTTAGTGGTGATAGGCACTGATTTAATATCAAACTATCATAGTGATAATGTCTTGTAAAATGTAATTTCCCTCATTTTATTAATAAGTCAAAATATGAGGTTAAGCTGTTAAGGATGAACATTATATGGAACAGCAAGTAATTTATGTCGAGGTGTACTCGATACAACATTATGTGATCAAGTTTGTCAGTGACTTGCGACAGGTCTGTTGTTTACTCTGGGAACTCTGTCAGCAATAAAACTGATCGCCACGATATAATTAAAATATTGTTGAAAATGGCGTTAAATACCATAAACCCTTAATATATATTATCTAGAATTTTATTTTTATTTAATTTTAGGCCAAATAAAAAATGGGTGTGTTTCCGATTGCCATGATATATCTGTAATATATTGGACTTATAATAAATGTGTAATTGATATGCTATAAATAAACACATTGTACAGGTTATACTTTATATATAAATTGTATGTATGCAATATTCTATAAAAACATGTTATACATTGTCCAAATATTGTAATGATCCAAATGTTGTAAATTGTCCAAATATTGTGAATGATCCAAATGTTTTAAGTGATCACAATATTGTTAATAGTCCAACGGTTGTGAATGGTCCAAATATTGTTAATAGTTCAAATGTTGTAAATTGTCCAAATATTGTGAATGATCCAAATGTTTTAAATGATCACAATATTGTTAATAGTCCAACGGTTGTGAATGGTCCAAATATTGTTAATAGTTCAAATGTTGTAAATTGTCCAAATGTTGTAAATGGTCCAAATGTTGTAAATGATCACACTATTGTTAATCTAAATAGTTCAAATGTTGTACATGACCAAATTGTTGTACCTGGTATATTGTCCAAATGTTGTAAGACATCCAACGGTTGTTAATTGTCCATATAAATGAGCGGAATGTTCTAAATTGTCCAACTGTTGTAAATGATCCAAATGTTGTGATAAAATGTAAAAAAAAAAACCACCACACTTTGGGAGCAACTCCCAAATCAACTACTAGTATTTTGGTGGTTTGGTACAGGTACGTCAATGTAAATGAGCAAAAGTTCCAAGCTCCACCTCAAAATGTACAATGCTAGCAATAATCCTTTAATTAGCATACTTTATACTCCAATAATTAATGCAATTCAAATAAAAATTATCCAGTAAAATTAATTAGATCTATATTTTACTACTTTTATCTACAGTACATACACATGAGGAAACATATTGTTATCACAAAGTAAAAAACAATCTTCATTTAAAGCTATCAACTAATTAATATAGAATTATTTCTACTTATAATTAACAGTTTGTAAGTCATTGTTAAATATTATATCAGGTGGTTTGTGACTTGTCAATACCATCTTGTCCACAAAATAAACAAAAAATATTTTATTTACAAAATATAAAAATCCTTCATCAACAAAATATTATACAATTATAGTCTTTTGTTGAGGTCAAAGTTGACCGATACAAAAGACTGTAATTGTTTTATTACATTAAAATGAAATTAAAATGAAAAGTGAAAGTGAAACCAAGTCAATATGAAATTAATCACTTCACTATGACGTCATACATAATGCAATGGAAAATGAAAGTGAAACCAAGTCAATACGAGTTTTAATCAAACAATATCAAATTTTACGGAATGTCAGATGACAGCATGATAGCCAATAAAATTGTTAAATAAAATCATTATGTAATAAAAACTAATACAGTCTTATTTCCAATTATAATTAACAGTTTTGTAAGTCATTGTTAAATGTTATATCACGTGGTTTGTATGATTAAATTTTGATTTGTTTGTTTCATAAAATGTTGTCATCTTCCAATCAATGTAATCAATCCATAATCATTGTATTAAATTCTTTGTTAATTGTTCTGCCCGAAAGGGCTCCTTAATTGGAAATAAAAAATGTGACTTGTGACTTGTCAATATCATTCATGTCCTCAAAATATAAAAATCCTTCATCAATAAAATATAAAAATCCTTCATCAATAAAATATAAAAATCCTTCATCAACAAAATATAAAAATCCTTCATCAACAAAATATAAAAATCCTTCATTTACAAAAAATATAAAAATCCTTCATTTACCAAATATAAAAATCCTTATCAACAAAATATAAAAATCCTTCAACAAAATATAAAAATCCTTCATTTACAAAAAATATAAAAATCCTTAATTTACCAAATATAAAAATCCTTCATCAACAAAATATAAAAATCCTTCAACAAAATATAAAAATCCTTCATTTACAAAAATTATAAAAATCCTTCATTTACAAAATATAAAAATCTTTCATTTACAACTATAAACTAATACAGTCTTACCTCTATTTATAATGAACAGTTTTGTAAAGTCATTGTTAAATGTTACACCATCTGGTCTGTCAACGCCATCATGTTCACTTAATACTATATCACGGAATGTTCCATCTGGTGACAACCTGTGTATGTCGTTTGACATATATCCACTTATGTATACATGACCTTGTTGATCCACAGCCAGTCCTCTGTATCCTGATATGTCGTATCTATATATAACGTGGCCATCTAAATTGATACAACACAATCTCCCGTTCTGTTTTAACAACAACTGATCATTCCTTTCATTATACAATAAGTTGTTATTATAACCATCAGTTGTTATCTCTCTTACACGAGATCGATCTGTATTTAAAATTAAAACTTTACTACGTCCACCGATGTAAATTTTGTCCTTTCCAGCAGTGACACCTCCACACCATTCTCCTATCTTAATCTTGTTGTCCTTTGTATTGTTAGTAGTGTTGATAAATTGTATGGATTCCTCACCTGGAAGAGTAACTACTGCTTTATCTGTACATGGACGATGATGGTACTACAATTTTGGAAGGGGACCACCCAAGGATCATTTCAGCAAAGTTTGGTTGAGATTGGCTCAGTAGTTTCAGAGGAGAATATTTTTTTTAATTTCATCCCCCCTTTTTTCTATTTTTAGCTTGGCGGCCATCTTGGTTGAAAGTCGGGATCACCGGACACAATTTTGGACGGGGGCCATGCAAAGACCATTCCACCAAAGTCTGGTTGCAATTGGCCCAGTGGTTTCTGAGAATAAGATTTTTATGTGAATTTCCCATAGGGTCCTATGTTAAGCTAAGTTCGACTGTGGGGGTTATTTTGGTCGAAGGGCAGAACCACCGGACACATTTTTGGAAGAGAACCATCCAATGACTATTTCATCAAAATTTAGTTCTTATTGAGCAAATGGTTTCAGACAGATTTTTATGGAAATTTCCCATAGGGTTCTATGTTAAATTAAGTTCGGCTGTGGCGGCCATCTTGGTCGGAGGTCTGAAATGCCGGACACAATTTTGGAAGGGGACCACCCAAGGATCATTTCTGCAAAGTTTGGTTGAGATTGGCTCAGTAGTTTCAGAGGAGAATATTTTTTTTTATTTCATCCCCCCTTTTTACTATTTTTAGCTTGGTGGACATCTTGGTTGGAAGTCGGGATCACCGGACACATTTTGGTAGAGGGCCATCCAAGGACCATTCCACCAAAGTTTGGTTGCAATTGGCCCAGTGGTTTCTGAAGAGAAGATTTTTATGTGAATTTCCCATAGGGTTCTATGTTAAGCTAAGTTCGGCTGTGGGAGCCATCTTGGTCGAAGGGCCGAACCGCCTGACACATTTTTGGAAGATAACCATCCATTGACTATTTCATCAAAATTTAGTTCTTATTGAGCAAATGGTTTCAGGCAAGAAGATTTGTATGGGAATTTCCCATAGGGTCCTATGTTAAATTAAGTTCGGCTGTGGCGGCCATCTTGGTCGGAGGTCTGAAATGCAGGACACACTTTAGGAAGGGAACCACCCAAGCATCAATTCAGCAAAATGTGGTTGAGATTGGCTCAGTAGTTTCAGAGGAGAAGATTTTTTTTAAATTCATCCCCCCTTTTTTCTATTTTAAGTTTGGCGGCCATTTTGGTTGGAAGTCAGGATCACCGGACATAATTTTGGAAGGGGGCCACCCAAGGGCCATTCCACCAAAGTTTGGATGCAATTGGCCCAGTGGTTTCTGAGGAGAAGATTAAAATGTGAAATGTGGACGGACGGACGACGGACGAAAAATGATGACAATAGCTCACATGGTCTAAAGGCCAGGTGAGCTAAAAACGGAATATATGTTAAACTACTCCTTGCAATGTAGCTGCAGTTAAAATTTGAGCTCACTTTGACTTATACTAAAGCAGCAATGGACAATTGAAGAAATTTCTATTTTTAGCAACAGCAGCCATCTTGAATAGAGGACGGGGCTGTCGGACACAATTTTGTAAGGGACCCACCCTGGGACCATCCCTGCCAGGTTTGGTTTAATTTGGTTCGGCGGTTTCAGAGAAGAAGATTTAAATGTGATCTTTTATCAAAATATGCCTAATTTGCATAATCGGTTTAAATCGGCTGAAAGAAAAATTTCACAACAAAACCCGGTATATATGTTAAACTACTCCTTGTCATGTAGCTGCAGTTAAAATTTGAGCTCATTTTGATTGATACTAAAGCAGCAATGGACAATTGAAAAAAAAAAAATTTTAGTAACAGCAGCCATCTTGAATGGAGGGCGGGACTGTCGGACACAATTTTGAAAGGGACCCACCCAGGGACCATCCCTGCCAGGTTTGGTTTAATTTGGTTCAGCTGTTTCAGAAGAGAAGATTTAAATGTGATCTTTTATCAAAATATGCCTAATTTGCAAAATCGGTATAAATCGACTGAAAGAAAAATTTCACAGAAAAACCCGGAATATATGTTAAACTCCTTGTCATTTAGCTGCAGTTAAAATTTGAGCTCATTTTGACTTATACTAAAGCAGCAATGGACAATTAAAATTTCATCCCCCCTTTTTTCTATTTTTATCTTGGCGGCCATCTTGGTTGGAAGCCGGAGTAAACCGGACACAACTTTGAAAGGGGGCCTTCCAAGGACCATTCCACCAAAGTTTGGTCTAAATTAGCTCAGTGGTTTCTGAGGGAAAGATTAAAATGTGAAAAGTTTACGACAGACAACAACGACGACATACGACGGACGACGAACGAAACCTGATGGTTTATGGATCCCATGCCTTAAAAAGCTGTCCATAAACTTGCATAATATCCTAAATCAGCTCCCTCCACAGGGTGATACTATTTCGTGTAACGGAACGGAACGAAACGAAACGAAACGGAATGATTTCGTTTCTTGTTTTAGTAATTACTATAGGGATATCACTATTTTAAGAAACGAAACTATTCCGTTTCGTGTTTTAGTAATTTTCTATAGGTGGACTGTACTTAGTTACTTTGTTCCGACCTAGACACGACCGACCTACATTTGTACACGGTGTAGTCGCGCTATTTGAGCGTTCGGTGGATGAGTTGTTTATTGTACGACATACGGCAGATTTTCTACTTGTTTTCACCTAAAATTTGCAATATACTTTCTAATTAAAGCTGAAATTATAGATAATTGATATCGGAATCCAACAAGCCATGTAAAAACTTTCAGTAGTTCTTCAAAAAGTCATCATAGTATAGCACCTCTTTTGTCGAAAATTGTGTGACGAAACATTTGTACCCCAGAGTCATGCCAGTTTGCATCTGTTTGTCTTCAAACTTGTAAATACGATCCAGCGTATCATACTCTACAAATATTTGTATTATTTTTTTTCGTTTGAAGAGCAGTACTTAGTTTGAGCGAAATCCCCCCAGAAACTTTACATATGAAACTACATACTGCAAGGTGTTACGACACTGTGGTACAACATTCACCTGTAATCGTATGCCGTATCATATAAAAATTGTCTCATAGCTAACATGTTTGCTCATTTGACGAAAAAATTGCACAATTTTTGTAAAGTATGATACACTGGGTCGCCAATACTCAATATCTGCATTTATGAAACAAGACAATATTACAGAAATGCATATTTACGTCAAATATGAAATTGTTTCTTTCATACGCAGGCAATTTTCCAGTCTCAAAGTTTATATATAAATTGGCCAAAATCGAAAAAAAACAAACAAACAAACAAAAACAAAAAACAAAAGTAGAGATTTGCACAAAGACTGTCTGTGTGTCATTTTGATGAAGGCTTATGCCATACATAGTAATGTAAGAAATTTGTGACAAAGTAGGTATTTCAAAATGAAAAAAAAACGGATATGGGTAAATTAAAGTGGAGGGCCTAGTAATAGACCACACAACCCAACAAAGCCTCTCCGAGGAAGATAGACGCGAATTTCTAAAACTCGGTGTTAACTTGTAAATCTCCAATTTACAACATTTGTAATCACTTTCAGACTTTTTTTTGTTTGTTTTCGACATTACCAAGAAACTATCTTGATCTTTATTTGAGAGGTTTTTTAATAAACAGTGATAAAAGCTGTTGAGTCGAAAGTTCCTTCCAGTAAGGCAGAATGTATCTCTCCGAAATGTTTATGGCCGAATTACGACTTTGTAAGCCATTAATGCATTTCCTTGGTCTTGATTTCGATCCTTTCTCTGGTCGAAACTTGTAATCGAGTAACACGACGGGTGCCACATGTGGAGCAGGAACTGCTTATCCTTCCGGAACATCCTAGTTTTTGGGCAATTAAGAAACTTTGTAGTTTCTCATGGACTTTTCCTGAAAATTCAAGGCGGCCAGGCGGTTTTTATTTCTATATGATGTTAATGATACCGGAAGTTTTGGTAAATTTAGCGATGAAAAATTTGCTGAAGATGTTTTGACAAAGGCGGTCAAAATAAATAAAATCTGTTAATTCATTGATCTTAAAACGTCGAAAAATTGGAGGCGGAAGGTAATTTTGGGGCGGGATGAGAAACTAAAGTATTTTGATGGGTCTTAAGTGGGTTGTTCATTTTTTTTCCTTCAGTTTTCAGTGCATTTGGATTGTGTGCATGGCGTATGGTTCTTTTGGGAATGATATTGACTACCTTTCCTCTTGAATTATCGGTATATGTCTGTGTTGGCATTATAGAGCAAAGTATGTAGGAAATGATAATGATCGGTATTTTCTAGTCTTGATACTATAAAAGAATCGCAGCCACATGGGCTTGTCTTTAGGATATACACAACTTTATTTAAAAATGCCAACCCCTGTATACTAACCTAGGGGGTAGTATTTTTGAATAAAAGTTATATAATATCCTAAAGACAAGTCCCTGTGATCGCAGCTTAGGTCTAATGTGAACTAATGGTAAAATAAAAATAGAAAGTAGTGTGTGTATTTTTACTTATTAAATAAACGAAACGGAACCGGAACGAAACGAAACAGTTCCTTGAATTAGTAATTACACGCAGATAAATACTAAAACAAGAAACGAAACAAACAATTTTTGTTTCGTTTCGTTCCGTTTCGTTTCGTTTCTATTTCGTTTCGTTTCGTTCCGTTACACGTTTTAGATTTGCCCCCCTCCACATGTGTATTTGATTTGTTGTTTTCAGTTTTGACTAGTTCAAGTGGATATCCAATTTAACATAAATGAGGGGGACAAAGACTAAATCATAAAGTTTACTCCAAACGACCACTTTGAACCCACCACTGATATCAATATTTTTAAAGAACTCTTATTAAGTTCTGTGCATGTATGCTGGTAAAAATAATACCAAAGTTTTCAATAATAATATCACATAATGTTAATTTACATGTAGGACCATTGATCTTTTTCACTTAGTAAGGACAATCTTGTAATTGGTATGTTGATGTAAATACAAAAAGGTTTATCTGATATTACAATGGGAGTATCAGTGGCGGATTTAGAGGGGGCGTGCGGGGCGTGCGCCCCCCCTAAAATTCGCAAAGCATATGTTATACAACGTTAATTAAGCAGTTCAATAAATAACTTTTTCATGAATGGTTAACTCGTGACCTGTAGTAAAATATTCCTGCACATTGTAAATACACGTTGGGTGTGTTCGCTGATTCATATACAATATACGTACATTGTCGGTAAATATAAAATTTATTTGTACGAGCTTTAGAAACAGGCAGAATAGCAAGCCTTTGGCGAGCTTTTCATGCCTGTTTCGCAGCGAGTACAAATGAATTTTCTATTTACCGACAATGTACGTATATTGTGTTTATCCTGCAATGTCAAAAAAGTCTGAAAACTTGTCAGATTTAGACAAAAAGGACAGAAACAAGCGTCATTCATCGCCTTTCATGAATGTTGTCAAGGGTGTCTTCTTCGTGGTCCGCGTTACCAGTTTCATACTTGTCTGCGCCCTCCGCAGTACATAGCTACAGGGTACCAGGAAAGTTTATTCGTAGGCTGAAAAGTTTATTCGTATAGTACGAAAAGTTTATTCGTCTAGTACAAATAAAGCAAAAAATTATTCGTATAGCATATTTGTACAGCAAATGTACTGACTGCAGGATAAATATATGTATTCGTCGTCAGTAGTTCAAAGATTATTCTATTCTGATTGGTTCCGAGGTACCAGACATCAACTATTTTCTCACGCTAATTAAACATTATTTCTTCAGTCAATTTTACAACTATAAGAGAAACAAATCTTTACAGATAAAAGCATTTAGTAAACTTAAATCCTGATACTGACCCTGGGCAAGCAACTGGTAAACTTTATCACTTGCGCTGCGAGTCGAGTGCACCCTTTTTTGTAATTTACAAAGTTAGGCGCGAACCTATTGGTGATAGGCTTGTATGAGCTGTTAGATCCAACGACCTAACTCATTGAGCCATCCAGGCCCCAGGAATGCGCTAAAACTAAACCAATAGTTCTTTGAAGGGTTAAAATATCGGGATCGATCAGTCATGAGTTGAACAATTCGCATCACGGTTGTTCAAAAAAAAAGTTTTACTTCAGGTTCTTATAATCTGACAAAAACATACTGTTAACAATTATCCAACAAAATTAAGACTAAAAGTAGTTTTTTGGTCTGATAAAAATGGTGTGGTTGGTTCAAAATTGTCGTTCAAATAAATGTATGTAATTCCTCAAACCCCCAGAGCTTAGGGGGGGGGGGGGTTTCGCCCCCCTGGGCCCCCTACCAGGGCTCTGTCCTGGACACGCTGAGGAGCCACAAGCGGTCCCCAGACCCCTCTCCTACTCACGCCCCCCCCCCCCCCCTAATCCCAAATCCTGGATCCGCCCCTGAGTATAACAATATGTTTATACTGATTAAAGTATACGGGCTAATGGGGAAGTCTTTACACGATTGGCAAGAGTAAAATTTGCTGTACACAGATAGCCTATCAGCACCCTTGTGTAACAGAATATGCTTCTTGCATCACCATCGAGCTATGATATAACCTTTTTTTCTCTCAATATAATCAGTAGTTATGGGAATCGGAAGGAATTTCATAATCGATCATCGGTTTCACATGAATAACTAATTATCGGTTATAATCGAAAAAAAGGATGTTTTGTTGAAAACTACTTATTTCATGCAAATTTTACATTATATCTCTTATATTTAATGTGAATGTTTTTGTCATGTTTGTACATTATTTTAAGGTTGTTTGACCAAATTGAACATGTTTAACTATTGTCTGAATGTATTAATGTATTGTTTTTATATTATTGAGGCCTGAATTATGTTTCATTACTAGATTGATCAGTGGTACAGTACATTAAATAAATAGTGGTAACTGACTGCCTCTCATCAGATTATAAATCTATAGACAGTGAACAAACTTAACAAATTCTGGGAAAATTCAACAAATGACAAACAACATCAAACACAAATAAATTTGATTGAACAGACCAAAGAAAACATAACATTGTCATCCACACTCTTATAGTGAACATGTTATCAGTATTATTACCAGTAGTATTCCATGTTTTTATTCATGAAATGATATTGCCAATATTTGAAGGACTGAGGCGAGCCCTCTTTTTGCTCACTTAATGACCCGCAAGACTAAATACTCGTTCTGAGGGTACATACGATACTGGAATGGCAAGATATTTTTTGGCTAAAATGCTTAATCTTGGATAGAAGGCTGCATTTTTTCCCACCATTGCAGCATTGTTAAGTTCAGTATAAGTCCGAGCAGCACCATGTCATAGCCGCGAATGCGAATTTGCCTTTCGGCCAGAAATCTACAAATTTGACGATTTTTGTCAGTTTCCACTGTACTTATTATACTTTTAATGGACGATAGAAATATAATTTCATTTACAAATATATAAAAACAACTATTTAACACGATTTGATGAAATATGAAACTGTTATTTTCTGCTTAATTATGTCACAAGATTTCCAGAAAATCAAAGTGAAAGTGAAAGTAGAATTGTTCGATTAATCGGAAATAGATTTTTGGGCTCGAGGGCTTGGTTTAAGACACCAACCAACTGATTATCGGCTATATTCGATGATCGGAACACCACTAATAATCAGAGATTCTTCTTAATTTATTTGATAGTGAGTTTTCAAGTTTGCTGTAGAAAAAGAACTAATTTATTGCAATCAGCTGGTAAACTTTATCACATGCGTCTGTGAGTCGAGTGCACCCTTTTTGTAATTTACAAAGCCGGGCGCGAACCCACGCCGTATTGGTGATAGGCTTGTATGAGTTGTTAGATCCAACGACCTAACTCATTGAGCCACCCTATGGCACAATCCTATTCTGATACCACATGAATAAAATGCACCTGTTGCAGCTTGTGTATCAATGTCAAAAGTTCCAATTCCTCTTTTATTGTTTCCACTATGATGAGTTTTCCCTAACTTGAATTTTGCCACATGACCACATCCAGGACATTGGACTTACGGATGTACATCAAGCCTGAAAATCCTAAAGGTCTATCCCCCAAGGCATTATAGACATGAAGGATTGACTGACAAAATTGAGTGTTTTAACTGCTCGGCCATGAAACCTAAGTCCACTATGAACCGACAATGGCTTAATGGAACAAGATCAGATGGGATGTAATCAAATAGGACTTCATTTTGAACTGCATCCACTTCAGTGTCGATCTCAATTTCAGAATAAATCGAAAAAGGTTCATTATCTATTATGTATGGTTGAGTTGCAATCGGTAACGCATATATGTGGTCTAGGACATAATTTGTGTCATCACGTCTGTCACAGATGAGGGGTCGGAAATGGAGCTTTTGGTGTTTTTAGAATTATCGGCTCCAGAAAAAGATTGTTCTTTTGAGAATATTTCTGATAGAAGTCTTTCAGACATTGCAAGATTACTGCAGACGATAAAATATAAATTGTACCTACGATAGTCAGCAACACAAAACAAAACAAAAACACTTGTTCCAACTTTTCATCCCCCCCCCCCTTTTCAGCCTTCTTTCTGTTGTGTAGAATCAGTGTGAAACTGCTTCATAAGCTACCAGAACGAAGATTAGATTGTAAAGATGCAGATCTACATTACAGTATTCATGAACAGCAGTCCACTTTAACACGATTACATTTTCTTTTAAATATTTTTTTCTGACTTCTCCCCCGTGCTCGGGTCGCCATAAAACGGAAGCAAAATATATTGCAGCAATCAAACTGAAATGGGAAGTTGTTTTTTTTTTAAATAAATTTGACATCAAAATATGATTTTATGCGTGATTCTGATAATTTTCAATCAAATTCAAAAATTGATAAAGGACGGACTATTTAACTTCCAGGGGGGGGAGGGGGGCATGTTTTTTTTCTAAAAAACTATTCTGATTCTCAATGTTGCTGAAAAAATATTCTGATTTTGGTGGAGGAAAAAAAATAACCTGATTCAGAGTTTTTGTCATATGACTTAAAGTTAGATTCCGGAAAAATATTTTGCGCTTTACGCGACAAAAAAAATAAAAATTCTAACTCGTGTTGTCCAAAAAAAAAATCTGAACGAAAAAAACCCATAGCTTGCGAATAGTTTCAGGTTTCTTTTTATTAAATAATGATGACAGTTTTAATGCGCTTGGTCTGTTGAAAAAGTATTTTTGGAATTATAAGTTTTCTTTCAGTTACAAAATTTGGACACTGTAATACATAATGAAATTCGTCACCAATCTCGCAAGATTGACATAGCTGACACAGTGTATTGTGTCTTTCTACATTTGTCCAGCGCCCTACTTCAATCGGTAATCTATGATTAGATGTTCTAAATCTACAAAAAGTAAATCTGTTTTTGTCATTTAACACGTCTAAATATTTTTCAAATCTAAAATTCGACTTCAATAATCTATAGCTCAATGCTTTTGGAGATATTTGCAAAGTAGAATGCCAATTTTGTTTGAACTGGTCGGTTAATCTCAGTTTAGTGCTTTCAATTAGCCATTTATGCCTTATAAAATTTTGAGTATGCCAAACGTTTGAATAACCACAGTCATCAAGTATTGATTTAACAAAATTAATCCATGAAAAAGTATTATTTCCGTGAGTTTTCAAATACAATAATCTATAGATCAGAGATGATAATTTTGATTGCTTTCCGTCAATTAATTTCTGCCAGAATGACAAAAATTTCAACTTAACTATTACATATGTATATTCAGAGGGTATCTACCCATTTCGCCATATATATATATATTGGTGTTGAAGTTTTCAGATTAAGCATCAGTTTACAAAATTTTACTTGTACTTTTTCTAATATGTCAATAATTTCGGCATCTGCTAAAAGGTGGAGTGGAGGCGTGGAGTGGAATGGATTCTTGGAGACTCCAAATTGGAGTGGAGTCTTGGAGACTCCAATTTGGAGTCGAGTCTTGATTGAACATATGAATAGAGGTGTATTTCAATCTCCAGTGGGTACCATTGTGCCCAGCTGTACCTGAAGTAGCTCAGTCCCATGTTGTTACGCATGTGCTAAAAGGTTGAGTGGAGTGGAGTGGAGTCATGGAGTGAAGCTATGGAGTGAAAGTTTGGAGTCGTAGAGTGGAGTGAAATTTTGGAGTCATTCCCAGACCAAGATTTAATCACATTTTAGAATATAATAAATGATTAAAGAAAAAATATGGTTGAAAATAATAGGTATTTAAAGACAAAAAGACAAATGAAGCTATTTGAATTATTAATCCCGTAACTTCACATAATCATTTTAGGTCGGCATAATTGCTTACGTTTATATTTAAATGTTTACATGGGAACATTCATTAATATATCGGAGAAGGTGAAAAAAATAAATATTGTCTTTGTCCATCATCAACGGTACACGTAGGACAAATTGGTTCCTTCATTAAACATTGTACTCGATACAACATTATGTAATAAAGTTTGTGAGTGACTTGCGACAGTTTCCTCCACCAATAAAACTGACCACCACGATATAACTGAAATATTGTTGAAAGTGTCATTAAACACCATAGCCCTAACACCTTAGGAACAAGACCGTATATTTTGTTTCTCTCACTAAAATAATTCTATCCTAATCATTCTTCGGTTAATTTGCTCAAAAGACATTTATATTAGTTGACTTTCCGGTCATTTTGCAGTGCGTGTGCATGCAGGGGCGGATTTAGAGGGGGTGTGCGGGGCGTGCGCCCCCTCTAAAATTCGCAAAGCATATGTTATACAACGTTAATTAAGGAGTTCAACAAACACTTTTTTCATGAATGGTTAACTCGTGACCTGTAGTAAAATATTCCTACACATTGTAAATACACGTTGGGTGTGTTCGTTGATTCATATATGGATTCGCCGACAATTTCCGCTTTTGTTTGTCTATAAACAAGAACGGTCGAATCATATGTTTTCAATGAATGAATCAAACGACGAAAAGAAAAGCTCCATCTGGACGGGCAGTATTAACTAGAACCACCCGAAAGGACAAGCACCGAAAGTACAGACCAATTAGTGAAATGAGGAATGCGTTAAAATTAAACCAATAGTTCTTTGAAGGGTTAAAATATCGTGATCGATCAGTCATGAGTTGAACAATTCGCATCACGGTTGTTCAAAAAAAGTTTTACTTTAGGTTCTTATAATCTGACAAAATATACTGTTAACAATTATCCGACAAAATTAAGACTCAAAATCAAGCCTTTTTGGTCTGATAAAAATGGTGTGGTTGGTTCAAAATTGTCGTTCAAATAAATGTTTGTAATTCCTAAAATTCCAAGAGCTTCAGGGGGGCTTTGCCCCCCTGAACCCTCTACCAGGGTTCTACCCTGGACCAGCTGGGAACCTTAAGCGGTCCCCAGACTCCTCGCCTACTCACGCCCCCCCCCCCCCCCCCCCCTAACATCAAATCCTGGATCCGCCCCTGGCATGTGCCTGATAAATATAATATATTATTATGTACGGTTTTATTTCTACAGTGTTTTTTATGCAAAATTGATGTCCATATTTTGCATTTTTTCAATGTACACAATCGTCGTCAGTTTTTACAAAAGATCAAACAAAGTTTAATAAGCAATATCGCTTGACGTCTGAGTCTTCAGTATTTGAGAAACAAAGAACGGGACTCTGATTGGAAGACATATTGAGGTTTGGTTATTTCGTTTTTTCACCAATTAGCGAATAATTAAATGAATGGGTACAGTTTTCGTACTTCAAATGGGTTACAATTTTACCGTAAGTAACAACATGGGACTGATCTACTTCAGGTACAGCTGGACACAATGGCACCCACTGGAGATTGAAATACGCCCCTATTCATATGTTCAATCAAAACTCCACTCCAATTTGGAGTCTCCAAGACTCCACTACAATTTGGAGTCTGCAAGACTCCACTCCACTCCACGACACCACTCCAGCTTTTAACACATGCCAATAATTTCGTATCCCCATATCTCTGATCCATAGGTTAACATAGGTATGATTATTTTATCAAACACTATCCAACACACTTACAGATAAATTATGTACTCTTCCCTTGTTTAAAATGTCATACATAGCTTTAGATGCCTTCTCTGCAAGATTAATTTTATTTTTCTTGAAAGACCCTATTCTTTGAAACATTGTACCCAAGTATATGAATTCACTTACTATTTCTAATTCCATATCATTCATTTTAAAATTTAAATTTATCGGTAACCTCCCCTTTGAAAAAACCATGACTTTGGATTTGTTTGTGTTTACTTTTAAGTTCCATTTCTCACAATATTCGTAAAAATAAATCAACTCTGAGTGCAATTCTGCAACAGACTCTGCCAAAGGTACAGTATCGTCGGCATAAAGAATGGTAAATAATTTCACATCAATTTGTAAATCATTTTCAAAGTCCTCTTTTCTTTTTCTTTGTCTAACACCGCTTAAACATGGGAAGAAATTTGAAACAGAGTCATTATAAAGAATTCTTGATTTTATATTATTATACGTGTTTAAAATTACATTGTACATTTTACCCTTTATATTACACATAAGTAACTTGTACCACAAGCCATCACGCCACACAGTATCGAAAGCCTTTTCGAACATAATGCACAGAAAAGTTTAAAGAGGCCATGTACAGAGGGCACAGCGTGGTTTTTTTTTACATTTCCCCCTATTCCGTCACGGAAATTAATACTTTCCACGATGGCTCCTTCGCGGAAAACACGACGGAACAGGTAAACTGATATTTTTCATCCGCGGCGGTATCATCGTGGAAAGGATGAACTTGTATTATACATGTGTATTTTCCACGATATAGCGTGGAAATCATCGCGGAAAAGATTAATAATATATGTGTGTTGACCACGATATAGAGCGGAAATCATCGTGGAAGAGATTAATATATGTGTGGTGAACACGATACAACGTGGAAAAGATTAATATAATAATCTTTTCCACGATGATTTCCACGCTATACCGTGGAACAGGTTTAATATATCTAACATTAATATTTATTTGGAATGCATAAGCTTCCTAAAATTATGTACACAAGAGTATTTACAGTGTACATTTTCATAGATGTCACAATGAAGCGTAGAAATTAATTATGGGACAAAGTTTAAAACAGATAATTATTTGTACAGAATCTATGATTGTGTTCATCATAAATGGTATTGTCATTAATTTACAGAAGTGTGTGCAAATTGGGCATTTCAAATATAGAGTTATTTTTCTTATTTTGTAAGTTTATATAAAAAGGGAAACGTTTTGCGTTTTCTTGTCAATTTGGTATAATAGAAAATAAAACATAGGTCACCGGGTGTAAGTCCATTTGAATGGAAAAAGAAACCCTTTAAGTTAACACTATGCCAGTACACTTAGAGACAATAGCAATGTATATGAAGAACCACTTGTAATGGCTTATCCACATTGTTGTATGAAAGGAAGACAAGAAGTCCAGTGGGGTGAATAAAAAATGTTTCAGAAACAACCCGGTTTACATAATTTCTGTCAAAGTTTTTATTCTTGTGTGAAAATGTGAATAACTTTCATCAGGTATGCTCGAGGTCAAAAAAGATTGGAACATTCAATAAGTGTTCATGAGTTGGAAAACCAAAGGGCCAATACCGGTATGTCTAAACACCGCTAAGACTGTCTTTGTGCACTGAGACTCTAAAAACTGCCGCTAAGGACATGAAGGTACATTGTATTGTTAAGTTGTGCATAATGATCCCTTTAGATGAAAAATATATTATTCAAAACAATTATGAATTTTGATGGATAGGGTTATGTTAAATGTAAATATATGCCAACTTTAAATAAAATTTACTTCACTTTATTTTATAAACAATTTAATAGGCACGTGTCGGCTATCACCACTGTTGATTAACAATTTTACCTGTTTGATTGGCAAGCAACTCCGAACAAATAAACAATCAGGACTGGGTTGCACAAAGCACAATTAAAGTTAATTTACTATTAAAAGTACTGTTAAAGTTAATAGTGAATTATTTCTGTTGCACAAACCTCAATTAACGTTAATAGATTATTAACTTTCGAAGATATTTAATTGTACAAACGAGCGCTATTAAATTCTTAATTGTAAATTAAAACTGGATGCCATGCAAGTACTTCTATTCTATTCTATTCTACCATATAGTGACCACCTTCAACTAGCTGAAGATTATGTTACAGTGGAATGAATTTGAATTTTGGTGTTTAACGCCACTTTCAGCAATATCTCAGCTATATCATGGCGACCAATTTTAGTTGTGGAGGAAGCCGGAGTACCCGGAGAGAACCACCGACCATGAGCAAGCAACTGGTAAACTTTATCACTTGCGGCTACGAGTCGAGTGCACCCTTTTTGTAATTTACAAAGCTGGGCGCGAACCCACGCTGTATTGGTGATAGGCTTGTATGAGCTATTAGATCCAATGATCTAACTCATTGAGCCACCCGGGCCCTTGTCACAGTGGAGGTTTATTTACAACAAGACATAGATTAAAAACCAAAAATGTTAATAATATGTACAGTTAATGGCAAGAGGATCAAAAAAGTAAAAATAACGTATACAAGTAAATTATTGAGAATTAATGCTGTAGTTTAGAGATGGAGGATTTGAAGGAGTCCAGTGATGTACTGTTGATTTTGTTTTCCGGTAATTTGTTCCAGTCTGTTACTGTTCTTGGGAAAAAAATTCCTTTCTGTATTCAGTTTTACAAGATGGTATTTGGAAGCGTTTAGTGTGGGAATGTCGTGTCTGTCTTTTTTGTGGAATGAGTCTGTTTGTTTTTTGGATTTCAACTTTATCGTTTACTATTATGTAGAACATATTCAAACTTGAATCTTTTCTACGGTCTTAGAGGCTGCGCCATTCTAGATGTTGTAACATATTACCAACGCTAGAGGTGTTACGGTATTTGTTGGTAACAAATCGTGCAGCTCTCCTTTGGACTCTTTCAATGGCATCTATATGTCTTGTTGTAAGTAGGGGTCCCATACAGAGCAAGCATACTCTAGTGGTGGTCTGACTAGGGACTTGTATGCTTGCTCTTTCATGAATACTGAGCTTATGTTCAAGTTCCTCTTTAGAAAGCCGAGGGTATGTTGGTTTTCTTAGTTATGATGTTTATGTGTGATCCCCACTTGAGATCTGAACTGAATGTTACACCCAGGTATTCTGCTTTTGTGACATGATCTAATGTATATCCATGCAATGCATAATCACATTCTATAGGTTTTTTGTTTCGTGTTACTAAGATCACATTGCATTTATCTGGGTGGATTGCCATTTTCCAATTTGTTTCCCAGTTTGACAGTTTGTCTAGGTCTTGCTGTAGTGTAAGTGCGTCTCTGTTTGATTTTATTGCCAGATATGCTATGGTGTCATCAGCAAGTAGATGTATAGTGGATGATAGACCTGCTGGTATGTCATTGATTTAATACAAGAAGAGGCTTGGTCCAAGAAAAGAACCCTGAGGAACACCTCACTCAACTGCAACATAATCTGATTCATCGCCTTCAAGAACTACTGCTTGTTTTCGGTTGGAAAGAAAATTTTGAATCCAGCTGTTTAATTCGCCCTGTATGCCATAATAGTGTAGTTTATGTAAAAGAAGAGAGTGTGAGAACTAGTCAAAAGCTTTTGAAAAATCCATGACCAAAATATCTGTTTGTTTTCCATTTTCCATGTTAAGAGTGACATCATCGATAAATTCCAGGAGTTGAGTTTCGCAAGATCGACCAGTGCGGAAACCATGTTGCAACGGATATAGAATGTTATGGGTGTCTGCATGTGACATTATGTGTTTAACAATAAGGTGTTCTAAGAGTTTGCAGCAAATACATGTTAATGAAATTGGACGATGGTTTTCAGGGTTATATTTTTTACCTTTTTAGTATACAGGAGAGACATTGGCAGTTCTCCAGTCTGATGGAACAATACCAGTTGTGACTGACTTGTTAAATAATATGGTAAGAATTGGTGCTATTTCCACAGAGAGTTCTTCTAAGAGAGTAATATATGGGGACAGCTCAAGCCATATTTCTGGGGGTGGAGCGAGGTAGAGCACCCGGAAGTCACGTGACAAGAAATCACGTGACCGAAAGTGACGCGTCACGTGGCCAGTCATGTGACCGGAAGAGTTACGCAATATCCGGCCTAGTGGGGCCCCGGAAGTGACTTTAGTCACGTGACCGACCCTAACCGGAAGTCACGTGCCCAGAGGCGGCCTTGTCCGGAAGGTGTCCGGAAGTATGTTCTGCGCATGCCCGGATTTTCCCTGCGCTTTTTTCTTACTAGTGTAGTAGTACAAGTACCATGGCTACCGAAGGTCGCCCGAAGCGGTGGAAGGGTGTGCGCATGCGCAACCAGAAGTTGCGCAAAATCTGCCCTAATGGGGCCTTTTGCTCGGAAGTGAGGTTTTCCCGCGCTTTTTTCTTAGTACAGAAGGTTGGGGTGATCTCTACGACGTCCGCTTTATATATTTAGCATGGTTACTGGAACTAGCCATCCGCGTCCTATATTTTGCATGGTTACCGGAACTAGCCATGGTTATCTACCCCTTTCCCGCCATTTTATTTTCATATAATATATATACATATATATGTTGTGTAGTACTCCAAGTATTTCTACTAAATAACCAATATTTTTTCGTAAACTTTCTATCTATAACGACGTTTCTTGATTCCTTTTTTCCTTTTTCTAATTTTCGTGTTTATTCAACATCTTAATCACTATTTTGAGGAGGAGGAGGAGGAGGAGGAGGAGGAGGAGGAGGAGGAGATTTCTTTGGGTGTAATTATGACACACAGAAATCAAGTTTCATATTTTATTGTTCACATTAAGTTCAAGCTCTGTTTCTCAGTCTCTTTTATTTAATCTTCTCCAGTCACTTTATTGTTCATTGTCCTCAGTTCTGGCTCTTTGTCTTCAAATAAAAGTATGGTCTTTTTCAGTTCTTTCCATTCGTAAAGACTCAGGGTCATTCCTCGCTTCATAGGATGCAATGCCCATTCTCCATTACGCACAAAGTTCTTCCTGATGTGAATTGTCAGTTGAAGGGCTTTGATGATGACGTAGACGTCTTCACCCAGGTCATATCTCCAGTCCACGGTGTGTGGCATGTATATGTTAATGAATTACTTATATAACCCTTACATGTCCAACGAGCATATTTTTAGGCTTTTCAAACCACCCCTCGAGTGCCAACAGTCTATTTATAGGCTTTGCATAAAGCGTCATTCATCGATGACGTCACAGTAAACACGACGTCACAGTTCAATGATAGTGTCGTTCTGTAATATATATCAAACTCATTGTGATAATACATTTTTTTGTTTTTAATTTGGTATTTTTGGATTAAATATTTCCTAATATGTCACTTAATTTTAACTAATATCAACTGCATAACATTATCTTCAAAATTGTGGTGGTTAATTAATTATATTAGTTGATTAAATATCATTTAAGCATTCCTATAACAAAACAAAGAAATCTAACCATCGTATTTTAACGTGGACATCTTTAGCACGACTCTTATTTGCTCCACAACAAAGGCTTGTCCGCCTCTCTTCATAAATTCCTTGAAGTCATTTAACGGCCGTTTTAAAGGCCATATAAATATTTCAATTAGACATTTTAAATGAGTGTATAACAATTAAATATCGGGCATTGAACATTTTTTTAATGTGGCTTAGGTCAGATGGTTATCTCGAGTTTCCTTCACTGTTGAACTCTTTTAAAATAATTATACAAGATAATGTTTTTTATTGATTTGCACGTTTTCCTTTAAATTTAAAGAAAGTAGCCTGTATTACAAGATGTGGTATCACCACACTGTGTTGATAAAAGAAGGGCGCGACTTTGCACTGTGACAAAGACAAGCCGACACTGACTTTGGTAGGAACTTTGTCGTTTTCCCAAAATCTCAGTAACTGTATTCACTGAACACACACAATAAGGGAAACAGTAACATATGGCGTTGGAAATCCAGCCCTTGGGTTGGACCAGGTAGTCATCACAGCATACCTCTGTGCTGCAACATCCAGATTCCTGCTATCCATTCATCGTATTTTAACGGCCCTTTTAAGCGCCAAACAAATATTTAAAAAAAAAATTAAATCAGTGTATAACGATAAACATTTTTCTAAGATAATTATCAGACATTGAAAAAAAAAAAAAAAAATTAAAATGTAATTTCTTAATTATAATCTTCTTTTCACAAATAGCACAAGCCACAACGCTTGAAAAATTCAACGTTACTTGTTTTCCGCGTGGATGACATAATAAAAACATTTCATTTTGCAGTATGTTTTCAAACCACAACGTTTGAAATGAAACGTTGCTTGTTTTCCCGAGTATTTTTTTCCCGTATTTTTTTCAAACGCAACGTTTTCCGCGTATCATTTTCCTGTACTTATTCAAATCTCAACGTTTGAAATACTTCGTTACTTGTGTGATGTTATCAAACATTTTTCCGTTACTTTTTCAAAAACAAATTCATTTTCGTCACAGAATCTATTTTTTACAAGTTTTATATTTTATCTATTTCTACTACAAAATGTACCAATACTACAGCATGCTATAGCTTCTAAAAGCAACCATAGTAATACAATGTTGCCCAATGTGATGGTCTTAGCTCCTCTACAAAAGCTGAAGATTAAATATGAATTGTCTTACCAATCTACTACCAGGTTGAAATATATTGATAAATTTAACCAATTGCTGATCACCCCACAGTGAACGTCTACGGTTGATAACACTGTACGATCGTTGATACATCTCACCATTTTTTACCTGATACTATGTAGTAAAACATTTCCCATCATTTATAAAATCATCATTAAAAAACTGGTGTCCAATTAAAATGTTTATAGTATTACATGTGTGGATCCTGTTTACGTGACACAGACAACAATAGCAGTGAATATATTACATAAAATACATTACAGTATAGGTTCCCAAAACAAACAAAAACGGATTATTGGTTTTCAAAATATAACAGGAAGTTGCATCACCAGAAATGACGTCATTGGAAGGCAAGTGACCGGAAATGACGTCGGACACGTGACCGGAAGTGACGTCACTTTACCGCGCTTTTTCCTTACTATAGTAGTAGTACATTTTCCCATTTTCCATATCTTTTCACTATTCAGCTTACTTTTCCTCCATATTTTCCATACCATTTCACATTTCAACTTACTTTTCTTCCATATTTTCCATATCTTTTCACTATTCAATTTACTTTTCTTCCATATTTTTCAACTTACTTTTCTTCCAGAATTTCCATATCTTTTCACTATTCAACTTACTTTTCTTCCGCATTTTCCATATCTTTTCACTATTCAACTTACTTTTCTTCCATATTTTCCATATCATTTCACTATTCAACTTACTTTACTACCATATTTTCCATATATTTTCACTATTCAGCTTACTTTTCTTCCATATTTTCCATATCATTTCACTATTCAACTTACTTTACTTCCATATTTTCCATATATTTTCACTATTTAACTTACTTTTCTTCCATATTTTCCATATCATGTCACTATTCAACTTACTTTACTTCTATATTTTCCATATATTTTCACTATTCAACTTACTTTTCATCCATATTTCCCATATAAAAATGTACTACTACTATAGTAAGAAAAAAGCGCGGGGAAAATGACGTCACTTCCGTTCATGTGAGAAAATAGGCTGTGTGATAATAAATATCACCTTTTACTGACACACACAACTGAAAAAAAAACACACGTAGTTTTTCAATTTATTATGGGAAAACCCACACAGCGACATTCCGATTATTGAACCGTAAATAGTATGTCTTATATCTAGGACAAAATATTGACCAAGGTTATTTGCATTTTCTCTTCTTGTCATAAGATTTTATTATCTAAAGTTTAAAATATACTGACTTATGTAAGACGGAAATAATCTGAAATATTATGTGTAACAGTTTTAAACAAAACTATTTGATTATTATTTTTTTCATTTTCGTTTTCCATGGCGTGCAATGGTTGTGAAAATTCAACATCTTGTAAAAGTTGACAAAACACAATTTATCATAAATAAATGATGTTTATAATAAGTAAATTATGTTACCTTTGTGTTATTCACTTAAAACATATTCGTACCATTCAAATGACTGGCCGTGTACACATTTCCACCCATATCAGGTGATCGATAGTGATTTTAAGTAAAAATATCAACATTGTGCATTACGGTGTAAAAAATCCTAATTGTCAATATTTGGTTTTTAGAGGTGATTTTGTTTAACTACGTAATTAGTAGGCCTATCCCCCAAAATATATTTTAAAAAACCCAGTTTAAATAGATCAATAATCGTACATAACAATAACTTCAACACAAAGATAAATAATTTTTACATAAGATTACTCCATCCAACCTTATGTGATAAATGTTTTCAGTGAGTTACGGCAGGTCGGTAGTTTTCGTCGGGTACTGGGGTTTCTTTCCAATAAAACTGATCGCCACTATGTCATTGACATATTGTTTGAAGTGGCGTTAAACACCATAGCCCTATCCCAAAGTTTCAATGTGTTGTATGCAAGAAATACGTGAGGAAAAAAACAAAATGGAATTCTTTGTGATGAATGAATACTGTGACGTAACATATTTAATGCATTAACATATATTAAAATCAGAATACGATATATTATCTAACACAAAGAAGAATTGATTTTGTAAGAAACTGCACATTGTCAAATTCCTATGCAAAGCACGTGCTTAGAGCACCAATGGGCAACAAGAAGCACAAACATTCGGCCGGCCACAAGGCAATTTATTTTATCAGCCAGATATTAGGCTAAAAAACACACCAAAAATAACCTAATTGATGTGCCAGAAAAGGCAACTTCCTCATTCACTGAAGCTAGTAAAAGAATAACGGTACTCTATAAGAGTGTTGTCAAAATCTAATTGATGTTTATCTAGATGTCTTGAACAGTAATTCAACAGTTTCACTCATATTTTTGACATAAGTGTAGTGCAACAAAAGCTGAAATAGCTAGACACAGTCATGCTGAATAAAGTAATTGTAGAAGACAACATTGAGTGCGTTTTCCAAACGTAGATATTAGCTTGCGTATATTTTAACATTAATGGTCACAAATTGCAAAACTGAACCTTCATTCTCTCATATGAAGCGTATCAAAAAATCAAACAGAACATCGATGAGACAAGATGGGATGAAATCCATATCTCTGCTCATGATTGCAGCAGATCTGTTGCGCTAAATTAACTTTGAGGATTTATTGATTGGTTTTTGTTGTACGTCAATTCAGAAATTTTTCAACTATATTATGGTGAGTTCAAGTTAATTTTCAATGAGAGGATGGTGAGGTCCGGTTACACTGAATTGGATTTTTTCATAGTGCTAGCTCACTGAAGCAACAGTCCGCGGGCAGACCTATCGCTTCAATCGGACACATTATTCTGATTCCGAGCCAACGCAGTCATGTTAAGGTTGTCCATCAATTGAAAATCCATAAAAAAACGTGTTTTTACTTTTTGGTTCAATACACGCGAAAATGCATTAATTCTACTCATTTAAGCCATAAACCAATACAATTATGTGTGATCTACTCAAAATGAAAAACAAATACATTAGGAATCAATCATAGAGGTCACGTGGTCACATTAAAGAGAAAGTAGCATCGTGACCACTAAAACCGAACAGAACAACGGCATAGCGATGTTCCATACAGGTAATGAAGGATCAGTACTAGGCCCTCTGTTATTTATTATATATATCAACGATATTGCTGAGAAGTTATTCTCTCCTACCCGACTTTTCGCAGATGACACTTCCTTCAGCTATTCCAACCGTGATGAATTACAGATAAAAACTGTGATTGATCACGATTTGGAAGAGCTGGATGAATGGCCAAAGAAATGGTTGATGACTTTTAACTCAGATAAAACAGAAATTATGCTATTTTCAAATACGGATATTCCAGAATTCAATTTTATATTTAATGAAAGAACTATTCCTATTGCAAATTCTCACAAACATTTGGGAGTTACATTTAGCAGCGATGCTAAATGGAATATACATGTTGAAAATATATTGTTAAGTATTTACAAACATCCGAATGTTCTTCGAAAGTTAAAATATAAACTTTATCGGAAAAATCTAGAGAAATTATATTTAGTTTATATCAGACCATTTTTTGAATATGCTAGTGAAGTATGGGATAATTGTGGGGTAATTCTAATAAGCTTGACCATTTGCAACTTGAGGCTGCGAGAATCGTTACTGGTCTTCCAATATTTGCTAATTCAATTTTAATTTATAAAGAATTAGGCTGGGAATCATTGGCAGAAAGAAGAAAAAGGAGAAAATTACAAATGTTTTATAATATACAAAATAATAATGCACCTATGTATCTTTGTGACTTAATTCCACCATCAATTCAAAGTACAACCGTTTATCCATTGCGTAATGGAAGTGATATTATAATGCCATTTTGTAGACTATCGAATACTTATGATTCATTTATTCCTTCAATGGAATAGCTTAGATCCATCTTTTCGAAATGTGGATTCTATTGCAAAATTTAAAGCTGAATTGAGAAAGCGGAAAGATATTAGCCAAGTTCCTAAACATTACGAAATTGGACCTCGAAAACGTAATATTATTTTAACCCAGCTTCGATGTTTTGCTTCTTTTTTGAATTACGCTTTGTTCCAAGTAAATATAGTATCAGGTCCGTCTTGTCGTTGTGGTGCCAATCGCGAAGACTCCCATCATTTCTTCTTCGATTGTTCCCATTATTCAAATATAAGACATACATTGTTTCAAAATCTCAACTGGCTACCTAATTATTGTGCTTTAGACCTTACACTTTTGACCTGTGGTAATCCTACACTCCCGTATGAACAGAACGAAATTATTTTTATGCATGTGTTTGAATATATTAAGAGGTCCGAGAGGTTTCTTGTTGTATAGTTGTTCACCAAAACAACAATCGCACACATCACCACTAACCCTCTCTCTCATTCCTTTCTTCATTCTATGTTTTAGTTCAATCTACACATATTAATGTAAGAAATATTTATATACATGCATGCTCTATCAAATAATGTTGTAACTTATTGTATATAGGAGAAGACTTCATAAGTTTGTTTAACTTGTGTCTTTTTGCACATTTGAGCAAATAAAATATGTTTAAACTAATGAAGGAACCGGCGGTTTGAGGATATCATATTCTTCAAGGAAAATCCGTGGTAAAGTGTTGAATTTTATTTAATTAAATGTGCGAATAGACTGAAAGGCCAAATATGCAAGAAACCCCCCTTTTCCGAGGTCTATGGGATTTGTCTTGCTACATTGAACGTTCAATCCCAGAAGAAGAAGAAGAAGAAGAAGAAGAAGAAGAAGAAGAAGAAGAAGAAGAAGAAGAAGAAGAAGAAGAAGAAGAAGAAGAAGATACTTTTATTTACCAATTATGGGCCCACGAGGGGCATGAATATTCATATATATAATTATTTAAAACGTAACATATGCTTAACAAAGACAAAGATGCAATAACATATACTTATAACATGTCATTTATATGCTCAGTGTGGTTGATATGTTTTAATACATCCAGCTATGATATATGTATCATATAAATACGATGATAAATAAATGGATAGAGCCGACTATTTGTATTTTACCCGTGTCTGAAGCAGAGAGGCAAACACAATGATAACCTTTCTGCAGGAGACACCAGGTGACGGTGCTAAAAGGATGATAGTCAACCCTTAATTTTGAGGTATGAGCCATTTATATCATCCCTGTGTCTAAAGCAGAAAGGCAAGCACATAGGTTGCCCTTCAGCAGAAGACACTAGTGGACGATGCTAAAAAGATGTTAGCTGATACCCAAATAATTAATTGTATGAATTGATTATCCTTCCCGTGTTTAAAGCAAACAAGTTAGCGAATAAGGTAGCTTGAATGTAGTAAACACCAGGGGACGGTGCCTCAAGGATATGTTAATTTACTCATACAGTTGATTTTGTGTTATAATTAAAAGACAAGATGTATCAACTTTTAAGGAAGATCATGCTTCAAAATAAATTTACATAATGTTTTCAATAATTCAATTTTTCAGAGTTAAAAAGCCAAATCAGTTTGCTTTGACTTCAAATTTCTAAAGTTACTACATGCAGTTGTAATTTCAAGCAACATTGATTCTCGGTCTTCATCGTATTTTGAGCATTCAAATAAAAAATGTAATTCATCTTCAATAACATTTTGTGCATACTCTGTTGTGTCGGGGAACACCTTGATATCTATGTGAGGATGTACGCAGTTTTGTAAAACTTCTCCTTAGCTCAAAATTATTAACCATGGTGAGATATTTTTCAAGACCAAAATTATTCTTGCATATATTATATATTTTTAGCTTACTGTCAGAGAATTGATTAATTTGGTTTTTTTTCATTCTGTGATAAATAATGATTTAAAAAAAATGTTAACATTATTTTTGAATTTTCCAAGTGTTTTTTTCTTAGAAGAAGATTAATATCAGTGTTTGTTGTCTTAAGTATGTTCACAATGATATTAATTGATTCATACCAGGTTGGTTTTTTTAGAAAGATACAACAGTTTGGTTTCATTATATGCTTCTTTTGATAGTGGAAATTCCTTTCCAAGATTTTCTAAGCGATACCAATATAATAACATGCATTTAATTATGTTGTAATATAATGGAAATCTACCTAGCTCTGACAATACGGCAATGTTGGTTGTTCTTTTATGTACACCAAGAATGAATTTACAAAACTTTAAATGTATTTTCTCACATAATGACCCAGAATAGATATTGTCAAAAGATGGGTTTTCTTTTTTGCATTTCATAGTAAATGGGTTGAACATGCCCCAAATATCGCTACCATATAGCAAAATAGGCTTAATAGTATGGTCGAACACATGCATGCTAGTTCTAATATTTGGATTGAGTGACAGTAGATTTTTTTTAATTTAAAAAATGCTTTTAGAGATTTTTTATGTAATTCATTTTGAGCATAGGAGTAGGAACCAGATGAACAAAACCAAATTCCTAGATATTTACAATTTGATACACATTCAATATTTTCGTTTCCATACCTAAAACTATGTTTAATAAGTCTGCCTGCCTTATTGAAAATAAGAATTTTAGTTTTACTTGTGTTGACAGTGAGACACCAGTCTTTACAGTATGTATTAAGTACATGTATATCAAGTTTTTCTTATAAACCTTTGGCAGATTTAGACAGTAATATAATATCATCTGCATACATAAAACAATGTACGTCCTTCCCATTTACATTTACGGGGTCTGATGTGTTTGATAGATAACTTGGCAAATCGTTCACACATATTTTAAATAAACTAGGACTTAAATTGTCTCCCTGCTTAACCCCAACATTCAGCGGGAAAAAAAATCACTGATTTGGTTCTGAATTTTCACACAAGATTTACTTATGTCGTATATCTGTTTTATAATATTATAAAACAAGGAACCTACTCCTATGTCAAGCAATTTAATTTTGATCCCAGCATGTATTACCGTATCAAAAGCCTTTTTTAAATCTACAAAACATGCAGATAATCACCCATCTTTTGAACTACAATATTTGTTGATAAGACAGTTAATAACAAACATATGATCTGCTGTTCTGGCTTTTTTTGTAAAACCAATTTGTGATTGATGTATAATATTGTGATCCTGGAGAAACTTGTCCAATCTTAAACTCAGGACTCTATTAAATACTTTACCAATTGCACCAGTTATGGTTATTCCCCTGTAATTATTTGGATCCGTTGGATCATTGCCTTTATGTATTGTTGTTATGTATCCATTTGCCTAAGTATTTGGATAAATTCCTGATGAAAGGCAGAAATTAAATTTTGTTTTGTAAACTTTTCAATAAAACAGTTTGGCTATATTTAATCATATTGTTACTTATATTATCCAGGCCTGGGGATTTATTACCTTCTAAATGTGAAATAGGTTTTGATAGTTCTTTTTCCATAATAATTTAATCCAATTCATTGAAACAGGTTTTTTTTACCAGTTCTTTTAATTGTTCACTAAGCTGTGCATATCTATTATGAAATTCACTTTTCAATTCAGACAAAGTTTTGAAGTGTGATACTAAAGTTGATGATGCCACTTTTTTCACTTTTTCCCTGAAGTTCATTAACAATATTCCAGTAAAGCTTAGGATTTTCTTCATGTAAAGAATCCAATTTGTCAATTAGAGACTGTCTGTATTGTTTATATTTATATTTTCTAAGCTTTGAATATTCACGATTTAACTAATAAAAGTGATTTTTTTACTACAGGGTCTTTTGGAAATTTTGAATATTTTTTCCCATAATTAAGCAAATTTCCTCTTACTTTATGTAAATTTGCATCAAACCATTTTTTTTTGGATTATCTGTTATCTTTTTAAATCGACGTTTCAGTGACATAGTTGCAGCTGAAATAAATATATTTGACAGTTCCGCTGCAGCATCATCAACAGAAGTCTGATTTTGTTGTATTTGTATATTGTTAAATTTGGTTATACAGTTTTGAATTTGGTCTGACGATAAAGCACATTGAAATTCAGTTGCCGAGTCATCAGACCAAATAACATTTGTGATATGTCATATGTTTTAATTGGGGCATCTAGTTCTGCAGAAATACAATAATTTGCAGATATTTCTCACTCTAATTTACCATGACAATCAGATAGAGTAGGAACAAATGAAGATACATGAAAAAGAAATTTGCTCAAGTATATTCTCCGACACAAGTACATTTACAACCACACTGGCACCATTAGGGGTATAGCAAGTGTAGTTACCAAAAATTCCCCAAGGACTCTCCCATTGAGAATTCTTTATTGGTTACTTATGCAAAGATCAAGAAGCTCTTTTCCTCTTTGGTCTATTTTTGTGTCTCTGCATTGTCTTATAGGTATGTTTTTATCTGTTTTATAATCCTCATAATTTGGAGTAAATTTTGATTCATCGTTAAGAATGAAATCATTTTCACATGATATTCTTGCATTAAAATCTCTACATAGTAAAATATTTCCAAGCTTATTGCAATGTGTTATATCCTTTTCTATGCAATCAAGAATATCATGTTTTAGCTCCTGAGTGTATTTAGAAGAAATAGGTGGATTATAAGTAACACAGATGAATAGATCTTTTTTGAATCCAAAGAAGGTCTTTTCCAGTTTTACCCGCTGATCATCTACATTTGTATTTTTTAAGATTTTCACATGTGGCTTAATGTAGCTTTTAATTAAAATTGCTATACCCCCAAAATGTCTATTATTATTCGATACATTTCGACAAATAGAATGATAATGAAAATTACCAATGTTATGAATTTTTGAGTTGTATCCTATATGTGTTTCTACTAAGAATATGATATCGTATGGTTCAATTTTTTTTTAGGAAAATTGAATCCTCAGCTTTGTTCATACCCCTTGTACATAAACCTCCTATGTTCCAGAACCCAAATTTAATGGATGAGTTGCTAGATTTTGGCATTTTATCAATTTTGAAAAAATTCAAAAAAAATAAGTAAAAGAAGTATAAATTCAGCAGATAATACTATCTACCTATCTAATAAAATATTGCTTTTTAATAATCTAGGATGTGAAAAAAAAATGTCGACTGAGATAAATATTTTAAGTATTAAACTGAGGTTTGTCTTGATATTAATAAATTTTAATTAAATTGATTATTTAAGTGATGTATAATCAAATTTAAAACTGAGATAAATATGACATACTGTAGATCATACTGATATATCACAGGCACTCGTTTCATATTATATGTTATTCAGCTACCAGACAGGGTATATAATGTCACATTATATACCCTGTCTGATAGCTGAATAACAGATATATTACGGATTTAACCATTGGTTTTTTTAAATACAACATCTAGCTGTATTAAATAAATTTGCCTCTTTTCTTTTCATTTTTCATATCTCTAGATGTCCGTTTCCGTACCTTTGACGTCATTCTTCAATGACGTCAAAATATGTGTCGCGTCCTATTTCATGTATGGGGTGTCTCATGAAGGAAAATAATGTACTAAATTTCTAAATCAATACAGTTTCATATGTAGTAAATTTTATAAACTTTATAAATATAACATTAATATATCACATAACAAAACAACGGGTTTGCGAAACAGTTTCAATAATTTAAATGTAAACAACATGTAAATAAAACATTGGTGTGGCCCCATGACGTCGAAAGTTTTCAAGGCTCAACGTTTTGTTTATGTGTTATGGTACAGCCGTGGAACATAGGAGTTTGCTGAATCGATCAGGTATTTGTGACGGAATTAACCGTTGTAATATTTTATTGTTCATGCAGCCGTTTTGAGTATAAAAACAGCATTTAATATGATAAAAATACATTTATTATTCCGTATTATACCATTGATTCAGTGAAGCGTAATGTTTTGTCGTCCATGTTTTAATCGTTTTTGTGGACTGAAATATATACCCCGTCTGCTTTCCGAATATATGCTGACATTCAGGGTTGAGGAACCAATGAAAATATGTGTAACAAACTAAATTCGTAATATATATATTTGTTTACTATCTACGTCTATCCATGGATAGACGTAGATAGTAAACAAATATATATATGAAACGAGTGCCTGTGTAATGAATGTAAATCATTTATAATGTAATCAGTATTTTTATTAAATAATGTGAAAAACATCCACAAACATTTTAAATCATGTATACTATAAATGTTAATCAATTTGTGAATATATATCTATGCATATATATATAATTATAATAATCATTTTTATGTGTGTACTAACTTGTATGTAATTCTCAATATGCATCAATTGTTATGCAATGATCAATTTCTACAAAAAAAAATATGAAAATATCGTATTTAATGATAAAGTCTGTTGACTGTTAACATTTTTCCAAGATCAGTCTTCGGGATGCCGTTGTTCTACTGCATTTTTTTAAAATTTACATGATAATCAAATCCCAAAAAAACGATTATTTTAAAACACTTAAAGGACGTAGGGTTCTTGTAATATCGATTGCGGACAAGTAAATATTCCGGATAAGTTACGTCACAGTAAACGTCATGTAATACAATCTTCGTTTTCATTTTCATTTAATAATCAGCGTAGTAACAATTTTCCTTAAATACATGTTTTATAGATGTGCTTAGAAAAGCTTCCTTCTTCACAAATTAATTTGTATTGTTTATCTGCTGAAATATCTAAACAACAAAGTTACCGTAGCATTTTACATGTGTAGACCCTCTCTACTGACTGCTTTTTGGATAATAACAATAGAAGCAGGGCTGTCTCAACAGCATCACGGGCCCCCGGGCAAAGCAGTGCACTGTGGCCCATACCTACACAACCACTCATAGCAATAAAAGTGTAAATGTCAGGCGTGGATCCAGGATTGTACGTTAGGGGGCGCACTTCTTTGCGAGGGGTCAACATCTAGGTTCCCTGTGGGACCAGGCTAGCGCCCGGTGCGGGGGGGGGCGGTGCGAAGCCCCCGTAAGCTCCTGGGAATTAGAAAATATAGGACCTCTTTTCTGAACCGAAATTGATTAAAATTGTACCATGTGCGGCATGATGCTTCACACCGAAGGTACGTACAATGAAGTATGATATTTTACTCATGACGTAAGGCCTTGCTACGACTTCAATATGAAGAACAGAAATCAGAGGCTTTTGCTTGTTCCAGGAAAATATGTGTGATTTTGTTCAATGCACATTACCCTATATCCCTTCGCTCAAAAGAGAAAGAACTAATTCGTATGTTTGAAATAGTATTAGGAAGGGGGAAATGGACATAACTCAAACAGAATGGAAAAGAACAAGTGAAAAATATTCTCAGCTTACGCCGCATGCATGGCTTTCAGAAAACCGTGACGTATGCTTTAAAATTGATCAATAATTGGTAATCCTAGGGAAAATTTATATACTACGTGTTCAACCAAATAGAGCACGAAATGAAAAAATTGCAGAAAATGACCAAACCGAAACTATAGTATGCACATATAACCAGAACACATACACATTGTTATATAAATTGCAAAGGAGAGATGAGTCTAAAGAACAAAGTGTTAATATCACGTATTTAACCATCTTCGCTAGCCAAGGGTTACCATCCGCTCCTCTCCTCTTCACCCTTGGCAGATTAAGTCAGAATTGTGTAATTCCGGCGTATCGCCCTCTAGCGGATTTATGAAGTACAGCCCATTTGCATTACATCATTATCTACCAATGAGAACGGTTGTACTATTACCTGTTCGAAGGGGTGGTGCCCAAGACTTCAGTTAATTGAGCAAATACTTTACAAGTTTCTGTAAATATCGTTCTTCTGTGTTTGGGGGGCAAAGATTCATGACAAAGTCTAATCTTCTCCAGATGTCCCCTTTGTTTATATTTTTCTTTCTCTACATGGGATCGTTGCGTGATCTTTTGTTAGACGCATTTTGATTGGATGCAATCACCCACAGCTGCATCAAATAGCAAAATAAACCGTGAGGACCCAAAATTCCGACTTAATCTGCCAATGGTGAAGAGGAGAGGAGCGGATCGTAACCCTTGGCTAGCGAAGATTGTATTTAACAAACCTTGAGCGATTGTCAGCCCAGTCACGCCAATCCCTTGGGGGGAGGGGGGGCGTGCCGAGTGCGCCCCTCCTGGATCCGCGCCTGAATGTACATAAAATTAAGCATATATATATTGTATTGGTATTTCCAACAAAGTCAGTGTTTAAACATTAGAAAAACATACAGTGCAAAACATACATAGATAAGCATGGGGTCGCTATGCTCGTGGGCCCCCGAGCAACTGCCCAGCGTGCCCATGCGTTAAGATGGTACTGAATACACACCTCTCCAACATCCCTCCAATGTTAATGTTAAAGATTTACAGACCACGCTGGACGCAATGTGAGGATATTACCTTACATGACCCTTCGGGTCTGGTCATGGCCAGGTAAACGTTGATCCATGTGCGTTTTGTATAGACATGTACTATATATGCACGCGCTACAAAACAGTCCTAATACTTGACAACGTAAAATAGTTAAAGCATTTGGTTTTGCAGTTTCTAAGAAAAAGGTTAAATATTAATATGAAAAGTTATGGATAACAGACGACGGCCACTAAATGATAATATTTCACTTGGCCATTTTGGCCAGTTGAGCTTACAAACATGCTAATTTCAAATAGTTAAACATCATAAAAATATTCATAAACTAGAAGAAATAAGGTTTGCTAAATAAGAAAGAGTAATAAAGTGAGTGACCACAGTCTCACCCCTATATGTATGTCTGTCATTTTAGTTTTTTGCACCATTGGCCTTTATGATATGACGTACATGTACTACCTACATCAATTAGAACAATGAGGGCATATCCACATACCATAGTTAAAATTTATTGAGTCCACACCCCCTTTATCATAGCGCACCATGCTTTCCTTCTCTCTTTGCACATTAAATTGCACATCTAAATCTTGGTCACGAATCCCTTAGGATGGTGTGTTGCATCATGATTGTATTTTTGCATTAGGCAGTCCTTGCATCCCTCAACTCTTGATATTCACACAAGTATACTATGAAACCCCTCCTTGGTGTATAATGACATGTACATGCTGTAGAGATTTCCTAATCAACAGGATTGAAGTGGTATTGGTACGAGTGACTAGGGTTTGTAACGCTGACACCAGATTCCTTGGAGGAATGTGTGTATAGAGCCACCCACTCTGAGTGCCATGCAATAGCAATTTCTGATTCACCATTTTTGTAAGTTTCAGCATACTGCAGCCCTAACTTTGAAGATATGTACACAAACGCCGATGTTCGTTTTCCATGATGCCATTCAAATGAGTTCTCTGGGTAAATTGGATTTTCTCGAATGTTAAGTAATTGTAGAAGTTGCTCTCCTAACATTCTCTGTTAATACGACATAAAACATCCCAACGTTTGCTTGGTTGAAGTACTTTATTTGAAGATGGTTGGAAATGAGTGGTTTTCACGTTATACGCGAATGCGAGTAAGAGATCATCCATATTCCCAAACTGACTCTCAAAATGTCTAATCTGGTCAGAAAAATATTCGAATTATCATTCGAATCGGCAGATAATCTAGTCAGTCTGGCAGAACACTGAAAAAGGGGAACCTCTGTTGCTTGGTGTCTCGACCCATATCAGCTTAATATTTGCGTACATATTGTATTTAAAATATATGCTCAAATATTTTAATACAGGTCCTTGGATTAATGTTTCAAAATATTCAACATATATCTTTGCCAAACAGTAAATGACGATTCATATTAGATGTTTTGGTTGGTTTTTGCTCAACCGCCCAAGACTATCCTTATCGAACTTCGTTTTTTCAGACACTGCAAATAAAATAAAAACAGCTATATGTTTATATATAAAAATAACAATAAACTTGATATATCAATATAATTGAACGACATCGGTGGCGTAGTGGTAAACGTGCTCGTCTCGAGTGCAGTAGACCGAGGGTTCTAGCCCAGGTCGGGTCAAGCCAAAGACTATACAATTGGTATATGTTGCTTCTCCGCTAAGCATGCAGCATTAAGGAGAAATAGCAAATAATGGTTGGATCAGAATCAGGATAATGTGTCGAAGTGGAGTGACATGTCTACCCGCGGATTTTTGTTTCAGTAAGCTAGCACTATAAAAATCCACCTCAGCGTGTTAGTCTAGAACAAAGCGGACCTCATCATCATCTCATTGAAAAATAACCTGCTCACGCTAAGCAATAATCCCTTACTCACTCAATATTATTGATTCCGTGGTTGTTAATGTGCCCAGAATATTCATCGTCGTCTTAAATATTAGGCATCTTTTCGTCGCAAAAAAAAAGAAAAAAGAAAAAAAGACAACGACGGAAATAATTGGTATATATTTGATAGTTGTTGATTACATTTGAAAATTTGAAATTATAAAATTTTAATGCATTGTATCTTGTTTTCTCTTTGTTTTTCTACTGTCATTTTATTAATAAGGTTTTTGAAGTGAATGTACTGTTTGGTTTATAGTATTTCTTACCTGCTTTTTCAATGTTCATACAATTTTGTTGTTTAATTTAATTTAATTTACTAAATTCAAAGCTACTTGTGTATACCAGTAGTTTGTTTTAGGTCGATGCTATATCCTCAGGCATGTACTATGCATTGTTCTACTTGTAAACTGACTCTTCTTGGCTGATGCCAAAATTGCTACACTGTCAATATATGTGTTTCCTATTAGTACTAATTGTATGCTTTCCATTAAAAAACAGTTACCTCTGCTTTTCTTTCGTCTTTTCTGTTTCTTCGGCATAATTTTGCTACCTACTTCTGGGAATTGCCCACCCCAATTTGTCTACCTCACTGGTTCCGCTGCCTATTGTTTCAAGTAATTTGTGTTATTCACTAAATAATAAGACAATCTCAAAAGTACAAGATTCCGAAAGATATTCGAATAAAGGGACGATCCGGATTTAAAAAAAATAAAAAACAAAAACCACAAATTAGGTAAAAACACTTAAGAAAAGGGTAAAGACTCCGTCAACACGAACTCCAAAAATCAGATAAACAGATCAGGTGCTCATAAAGGGTTAGATCATTATGTCTCATTAATGACATATGTTGCCATTTCCTAATCCATGCATGCAATATGTACATCATATTGAGTACAAATATTTGTTAAATAACCAAGGGGATCTTTGTCATTTTAGATTTTAATATGAATTCTCGCAATTGCCTGCTTTGGACGAAGTTCAGTGGCGAATTCAAGGGGGGGGGGGGCTTTGGGGGGCTTCAGCCTCCCCGTCGAATAAGTCAAGCACATATATTAACATACGCTTTTCAGGGTTAGTTAACGTCACGATATGGCCTTTAATTGAATGGTTTCGATCTGTGTGATGAAAGTAAAAGAAAATACAAATTAATTTCTTTGTATTGAATTAATCTTCAAAGAGGTAATTATAAGTAATTATGCTAAATCAAATTTTCAAGTTTATTTGAAGTTTTTATGAATGTATTGTCAAAATACCAATTAATCAGGTATTGTTTAAACCGTTAAATAAACATGTCTAGTGTTACAGTTTCATATAGGTATAACCATATAGGTATAACCACCAACACCTGTAAATTGAGGCTCTTTCAAGGAAATTCTTTTTTAAATATCATTTATTTTTACCAAAAAATTAAAGGCAAATGTTGCTGTATTACAAAAACAAACAAAACATACACGAGTTTCCGTTTTGATGAAAATATAAATACATATAAAATAATTAAAATTAATTAGAAATAAAATATACTTAAATTAGATTTTTCCCCCTGCTATTGCTGAAACCCTTGAGCACTTTACAAAACTGCCAAAACACACATACACCAGACCAGAAGAAGCTGATGTAACTTCTTTGTTGAATTCCATTTGCAGCTTTGATTTTGTTGTAACCATTGTTATTGTTCAAATGTGCCTGGCTTTTAAGAAAGGGCTCAGCAGATCACTAGATTTAGATTAAACTTATTTGATTGTTAACTATATAACATTTGGATCGGACACAAGTTATTCCAACTTACAAAGGTCCTCTACAAGATCACTACAAGAGAGATCACTTGACATAGGCAGAGCCTTAAAAAGCGTAAATTTAATTCAGAGCTCACTAGACTGCAGAGCAAATGTTGAACAATTCAACCACCAGTGTTTTGAGAGGAGTGCTAAAATATGTGAACCGCTAGACATAGAGGTTAAAAAAAACCTAGAATATGTAGGAGACAAATAATGAGAGATAATGTTGAAGCAGAGTGTCCGGAAGACTACTTTAGGAAGTCAATAACTGTACCTTTTCTCTACTGTACGCTAAATGAAATGACAACAAGGTTTACCGACCTACACACCAGAACCGCTTTGGGACTACAGTTGGTTCCATCAATTATTGAAAATATTGTTCCATAACTGACCCCCCCCCCCCCCCCAACAGAGTCTCTGGATCCGCCCCTGAAGTTAATATTATTCCCATATCGCTTACTCTGCGTGAATGTCTATCAATGTCAAATTACTGTAATATAGCCTTGATAAATAATTACACTGACTGCACCTTTATTGTTGTGTCTTATCGTCAAACAAAATATTAGCATGATTACGTAGTGCATACTATTGGTTGTATGTATATTTTACTATGGTATGCAACTTAAACCAGGTCCCTAGTATGTATTTACGCTTTAGTTGTTGTTATTTACAATAGCCATATATAGTATGACCACGTCATGTGTCAATTATCCTTTCTCAGCAAATCAAATTCAAGTGTAATTGATACCTCTACTAAAAACGTTATGTTTCGTGTTAAAAACGAATAATTGTATTCACAAATAGATAAAGAAAATTACACTGCTTGGAATACGACAGAAAATTAGGGGAAAACACGCTTTACGTGTAGTATCATTTTCAGCAAAATATATTATCCAAATAAGAAATATATTTGCGTTTTTGTAGCTTTATCCACAACAAGCATCTTTTGAGTAAGGCAAATATAACACGATTTGACTTTAAGTTGAAAAATCTCAGTAACCGCTGAAAATATCTAGCTAAATAGAAATTATGTACTAGATTACTATAAGCTATTAAACACACATTAATTGTTATTAAATGACTGAAATTTAGGACGAAACGATTTTTTTCGCCCAAATAAAAATGTCGCCCAAACCCATATAAAATATACCAAATGTTTCGACCAACCTGCCCATTTGTATATATATATATATATATATATACGTCTGAAAATTAAGCCAAACAGTGTTAGAATTAGATTTTAGAGCTGTCAAATTTTTGTTCTTCCCTCGACGGGATTTGAACCCACACCATTGTTACACTGCAGCACCATTCGCTTAGCCTTACGTCCAGCGCCCTAGACCACTCGACTACATCCACTCCCTTAAAAAGGAGCTTCAATAGTCGTAGTGTTACCTTGTCTCGTAAGGCAAATCTAGGGATAGGCGTAAGACATGTGTATAAGCGTGTGTAGATGGTACATATATACTTAATATTATAATTTGACAGCAATCTAACTCAGCAATTTTTAATATATTGGATAGGATAATGAAGAATTATTCACTATACAGTCACAGGAAATAAAGTATATTATACAAACGTCTAGAAGCAAGTGACAACCATACAATATATCTGTCCCACTGGATCTCAAAGTTACTTTAAAGGATACTAGGTTAATACTAAATATTATATACGTCTGAAAATTAAACCAAACAGTGTTAGAATTAGATTTTAGAGCTGTCAAATTTTTGTTCTTCCCTCGACGGGATTTGAACCCACACCATTGTTACACTGCAGCACCATTCGCTTAGCCTTACGTCCAGCGCCCTAGACCACTCGACTACATCCACTCCCTAAAAAAGGAGCTTCAATAGTCGTAGTGTTACCTTGTCTCGTAAGGCAAATCTAGGGATAGGCGTAAGACATGTGTATAAGCGTGTGTAGATGGTACATATATACTTAATATTATAATTTGACAGCAATCTAACTCAGCAATTTTTAATATATTGGATAGGATAATGAAGAATTATTCACTATACAGTCACAGGAAATAAAGTATATTATACAAACGTCTAGAAGCAAGTGACAACCATACAATATATCTGTCCCACTGGATCTCAAAGTTACTTTAAAGGATACTAGGTTAATACTAAATATTATATACGTCTGAAAATTAAACCAAACAGTGTTAGAATTAGATTTTAGAGCTGTCAAATTTTTGTTCTTCCCTCGACGGGATTTGAACCCACACCATTGTTACATATATAATATAATATATATATATATATATATATATTATATGTTATTCAGTTATCAGACAGGGTATATAATGTGACATTCCCGGGTTATGATCTATATTCCCTGAGGCGCACTAATCAACACAATTTCATATGCAGTAAATTTAATAAACTTTATAATTATAACATTAATATATTACATAACAAAACAACGGGTTTGTGAAACAATATCAATAATTAAAATGTTAACAATAAGCAAAAACTTGGTGTGGCCCCGTGACCTCGAAAGTTTTAAAGGCGGAAACTTTAACACACTTTCACTTGTTGATTGTTATGTTCAAAGTTGTAATGGTACAGCCGTGGAACATGGGAGTTTGCTGAATTGTTCTGGTGTTTGTGACGGAATTAACTGTTGTAAGAGTGTTATAATCACAACATAAATCATCATAATTTACATCCAAAATGTCAACGACGTCCGTAACCGACGATGAAACATGTGTATTGGCTCTCATTTGAACAAGTGATGTTGAACTTGAACTGTTTTGTGTCGGCGGCATGAGTTGCAACCGGGAAGTACTGTGCGGTGGCATTATTGAGGATAGCTGAGATGGTTGCTCTCCACGAACAGAACTTGTGATAATGTCTCCCATAACTTGTTTTTCCTTTGATGACACACGTTGATATACTGCAACTGACGAGGCAGATTTGTGTCCGGTAACTGCCATAATTTGTGCCATTGAACAGTTTCTTCCGAGGATAGTTGCACCCGTTGCACGAATTGAGTGGTTGGTGTAGATTTGTGAAAGGTATATTTTAATTTTTTATTGAAGAAAAGAATAACTTTTTTTGTTCATGCAACCGTTTTGAGTTTAAAAACAGCATTTAATTTGGTAAAAATACATTTATTATTCCGTATTATGATATTGATTCAGTGAAGCGTAAATATTTCTGTTTTTGTCAACCACGTTGTTATTGTTTTTTTGGGCCCAAATGAAGGAGACCGAAAACGTACATATATACCCCGTCTGTTTTCCGAATATATGCTGACATTCAGGGTTGAATAACCAATGAAAATATGTGTAACAAACTAAATTCGTAATATATATATATATATATATATATATATATATATATATATATATAACGTCTGAAAAACCAGTCAACGATCAATCTTACGGGGTGTTGGATCGTTACGGTATAACGATACTATACAAGTAAAACAATTATAAACGTCTAAAATGGTTTGTAAAACAACACCAAGTACACAAAACAAAGTGATAAAGAATTAAACACTTCGTAGAATGACAAAATTTTCGTCCCACCGAGGGACTTCATCAATGTCTAATTAAATAAAATCTCGAAACAATATGGCGACTTTTCAAATTTCAAAAAAGTTTTTGACGGTCCATGTACGGCACAAAAGAACCAGAAGATGCACATATGAAACTACAGGCATAAAAGAATGGAAATCCTACATATAAATTAATAAAAGTACAATAACAATAATATAAATATACAATAGGGCTACACATTTAAATAAATGTTAAATTAGAAATAAAAATAAATATAAAAATGAGACATTATTGGTAAATGTATCAAATAGCACTGTCAAAATATTGTTGAAAACGGTATGATACCCAAACTCATTCAAAAAAACGGCCCGCCACAGTGTGGAATATATACTTTGGGCCAATAGAGCAAACTGTATGTCCTAATACGACTGGAGGAGATCAACACGAATAGGAGTCAAGAGAGGATATTACTTTTTCTCATTGATTCCATTCGGTGATAAGGTCTTAAGTTTTCTAATCCAGAAGCTTTCCCTTTCCTGTCTGCTTGACTCCTATTCGTGTTGATCTCCTCCAGTCGTATTAGGACATACAGTTTGCTCTATTGGCCCAAAGTATATATTCCACACTGTGGCGGGCCGTTTTTTTGAATGAGTTTGGGTATCATACCGTTTTCAACAATATTTTGACAGTGCTATTTGATACATTTACCAATAATGTCTCATTTTTATATTTATTTTTATTTCTAATTTAACATTTATTTAAATGTGTAGCCCTATTGTATATTTATATTATTGTTATTGTACTTTTATTAATTTATATGTAGGATTTCCATTCTTTTATGCCTGTAGTTTCATATGTGCATCTTCTGGTTCTTTTGTGCCGTACATGGACCGTCAAAAACTTTTTTGAAATTTGAAAAGTCGCCATATTGTTTCGAGATTTTATTTAATTAGACATTGATGAAGTCCCTCGGTGGGACGAAAATTTTGTCATTCTACGAAGTGTTTAATTCTTTATCACTTTGTTTTGTGTACTTGGTGTTGTTTTACAAACCATTTTAGACGTTTATATATATATATATACAACGTCTGAAAAACCAGTCAACGATCAATCTTACGATCAATCTTTGTCATTCAACGAAGTGTTTAATTCTTTATCACTTTGTTTTGTGTACTTGGTGTTGTTTCACAAATTATTTTAGACGTTAAAATATATATATATATATATGTTAGCACAACGATATCCAAAAAAGATGTTAAAATGTAACAAAAATAACTATAAGTCTACAAAAAGACTATAATTATAATTAAATCGACGGATATTTCGCTTGACCGACAAGCTTTATCAGCGTCTGTAATCTGATTTGAAAAATTGTCACGAGACCATCAGTTATCGTGACGTAAATTACTAAAAATCAAAATCTTGAAATTTATACTTTATATTATTCAAGTATATATGTACACTAATTTATAAACAATATGAACAGAATGAGAAAATGTAATGATGAAGTTTACCAACTAGCTAAGGTCCAGGCACTGGTTAAAAAGTTAAAAAAACAAAAGATTTAGGCCTCTTTGTTTATGTCTTCCGGATGTTTATCATTTTTGTTTGTTTGCACAGTATCGTTAACACTTGTTTGCGATCCGATATCTCGTAGGTTCATACGTTGGCTACTTGTTCAAACGTTTATTTATATATATATATAAATAAAATTGGATAATCTCTCATGTTTATTTACATTAATATCCTTTCTTACTACAAGTTGTTCCTTTACTTTAATTTGTGTCTAATTGCAATGTTGGATAGTCTAGTCTCTCATGTTCATTTACATCTATATCCTTTCTTACTACAAACTGTTCCTTTACTTTAATTTCTGTCTAATTGCAATGTTGGATAGACTAGTCTCTCATATTCATTTACATCTATATCCTATCTTACTACAAGATGTTCCTTTACTTTAATTTATCTAATTGCAATGTTGGATAGTCTCTCATGTTCGTTTACATCCATATCCTTTCTTACTACAAACTGTTCCTTCACTTTAATTTTTGTCCGAGTGTAAAGTTAGATAGTCTCTCATGTTCGTTTACATCCATATTCTTTCTTAATACAAGTTGTCCCTTTACTTTAATTATACCCCCGCTCCCCGAAGGGGGAGGGCGGTATACTATTCTACCTCTGTCCGTCTGTCCGTCCGTCCTTCCGTCTGTCCGTCCGTCCTTCCGTCCGTCCAAGATATTTTTCGTCGCATTTTTCTCAGTAACTGTTGATGACAGAAATCTGATATTTGTTCACAAGCTTCATATAGGTACCCCATATCGTGGGAAGAGTTTTTGGACCCATCAGATTCCTACTTCCTGTTTGCCGACTTAGTTGATTTTTATACACATTGAACATATATGCACATTTTTCGTCACATTTTTCTCAGCAACTATTGATGGCAGAGATCTGATATTTGGTCACAAGCTTCATATAGGTACCCCATATTGTGGGAAGCGTTTTTGGACCCATCAGATTCCTACTTCCTGCTTGCCGACTTTGTTGATTTTTATACACATTAAACATACATTTTGTATATGCCCATTTTTAGTCGCATTTTTCTCAGCAACTATTGATGGCAGAAATCTGATATTTGGTCACAAGCTTCATATAGGTACCCCATATCGTGGGAAGCGTTTTGTGACCTGTCCGATTCCTACTTTCTGTTTGCCGAAGAGCGGGGGTATCATAAGTGAGCATTAGCTCACAGTTCATCTTGTTTGTGTCTAATTGCAATGTTGGATAGACTAGTCTCTCATGTTCGTTTACATCCATATCCTTTCTTACGACAAGCTGTTTCTTTACTTTAATTTGTGTCTAAGTGTAAAGTTGGATAGTCTCTCATGTTCGTATACATCAATATCCTTTCTTACTAATAAATAGTATTGTCATTGATTATCTATTGCATAGATAAACGTTAAAGAAAACCGAATGGACAATCTAGAGAAACTGGCAACATTGGGTACACAAGACACAGGACGAAGGCAAGAAAACAAATAACACAGCACAGAAAACTAAGGTGAGTAGCAACACGGATCCCACCAAAAACCGAAGAAGATGACAGATCATTAGACTGAAGTCACATATGATGATGGTTTGGTTTATGGTGTTTAACATCGCAGTTGAGGGTTTTTAGGGCTATGGTTATTGACGCCACTTTCAACAATATTTCAGTTGTATCGTGGCGGTCAGTTTTATTGGTGGAGGAAACTGGAGTAACCAGAGAAAACCATCGACCTGTGGCAAGAAACTGACAAACTTTATCACATTATGTTGTATCGAGGATACCTCGTCATGAACTGAGTTCGAACTCACAACTTATAGTCCAGCATTAGAGATACATTGTACTAATCCTGCCATAGTAATACAAATGTAAATAATTTAGTGTGCACGAAAATATAATACACTAACGAAACACAATTGATTAAAAATAGAACTCTGTTGTTTTCTACTGTTGTATGAGAAAAGTGTGAAGATACCAAGGCGTAGAGGTAATTAGAGCCGTAGGACAGACAATACAAAGGCGTAGAGTTAATTAGGAGCCGTATGTTAAAGAAGGACAGACAAAACAAAGGCGTAGAGTTAATTAGGAGTCGTATGTCGAAGAAGGACAGACAATACAATGGCCAAAAGATAAAAGGACAAAGAACAAACAATGATCTACAAAACACTACACAGAAAACTAAAGATCGAGTAACACGAACTAAGTTTATACAAGATTATCTACGTTTTTATTTGTTTTTAAATGTTCATTACTTTTGACTGCACTTGGGATGTTTTACGACATTTGGTCTTTCTGTTAAGATCGTTCTTTAGTGAAGTAGGTAGTTAGTGCTTAAACCTAACTAGTAGGGGAAGAACGGATCCGACTATGTAAACATGACTAATGATTCATAATCGTTCTTAATAATTATATAGGTGTATAATCATCGTATGAGGGACAAGGGGAGAGGATACCATTTTTGGTCAAATTGGATACGACGGTGAAGCTGTAGTTTGTAAAACGACCCGTTTCTATATTCCCTCGGCATGAAAACCCTACCAATTCATATATTGGCAGTGTGCGCATTGTCAAGCAGTTAATAATCAAAAGGCCAAAGACAGTCATATAACAAATTTGCACCTTATCGGAACAGATTATAACAAAAACGTTTCACAGGATTGTGTATGAATTATATCAATTAAGAGAGTGGGGCATGGGGTCACGCTTTGTAAAACTTAGGGTCGGATCCAGGATTTCAAGCTAGGGGGGGGCGCAGCTGAAAAAAAATTGCGCCGAGAGGAGGGAGGCGTGAAAATGTTTGGGGTATTTCGTGTGAAAAATCACGATTTTACGGGAAAAAAATCATATTTTTTCCAATTTTAGGGGGGGGCGCGCGCCGCGTGCGCCCCCCCCCCCCCTGGATCCGCCCCTGAAACTAGTTACGGCGGTAACAGCTGGAGGTTTAAAACACCCATTCTTATTCCCTAAACATCAAACACTACCCAATCCTTTCTATATTGTGCAGTTATTGGTTTGGTTTATGGTGTTTAACGCCACTTTCAACAATATTTCAGTTATATCGTGGTGGTCAGTTTTGTTGGTGGAAGAAACCGGAATACCCGGAGAAAACCACTGACCTGTTGCAAGTCATTGACAAACTTTATCACATAATGTTTTATCGAGTAGACTTCGTCTGAGCGGGATTCGAACTCACAACATTAGTGGTGATAGACACTGATTGCACATGTAGTTGTAAATCCAATTACCATACGATCATGACCACTACGACCCTAAATAGTTATTTAATCATCACAGGCAGCCATCATGTCTACGCCTGATTGGATTATATTATAAGACATATTATCCCAAATAACCAAATCATCACAGGCAGCCATCATGTCTACGCCTGATTGGATTATATTATAAGACATATTATCCCAAATAACCAAATCATCACAGGCAGCCATCATGTCTACGCCTGATTGGATTATATTATAAGACATATTATCCCAAATAACCAAATCATCACAGGCAGCCATCATGTCTACGCCTGATTGGATTATATTATAAGACATATTATCCCAAATAACCAAATCATCACAGGCAGCCATCATGTCTACGCCTGATTGGATTATATTATAAGACATATTATCCCAAATAACCAAATCATCACAGGCAGCCATCATGTCTACGCCTGATTGGATTATATTATAAGACATATTATCCCAAATAACCAAATCATCACAGGCAGCCATCATGTCTACGCCTGATTGGATTATATTATAAGACATATTATCCCAAATAACCAAATCATCACAGGCAGCCATCATGTCTACGCCTGATTGGATTATATTATAAGACATATTATCCCAAATAACCAAATCATCACAGGCAGCCATCATGTCTACGCCTGATTGGATTATATTATAAGACATATTATCCCAAATAACCAAATCATCACAGGCAGCCATCATGTCTACGCCTGATTGGATTATATTATAAGACATATTATCCCAAATAACCAAATCATCACAGGCAGCCATCATGTCTACGCCTGATTGGATTATATTATAAGACATATTATCCCAAATAACCAAATCATCACAGGCAGCCATCATGTCTACGCCTGATTGGATTATATTATAAGACATATTATCCCAAATAACCAAATCATCACAGGCAGCCATCATGTCTACGCCTGATTGGGTTATATTATAAGACATATTATCCCAAATAACCAAATCATCACAGGCAGCCATCATGTCTACGCCTGATTGGATTATATTATAAGACATATTATCCCAAATAACAAAATCATCACAGGCAGCCATCATGTCTACGCCTGATTGGATTATATTATAAGACATATTATCCCAAATAACCAAATCATCACAGGCAGCCATCATGTCTACTCCTGATTGGATTATATTATAAGACATATTATCCCAAATAACCAAATCATCACAGGCAGCCATCATGTCTACGCCTGATTGGATTATATTATAAGACATATTATCCCAAATAACCAAATCATCACAGGCAGCCATCATGTCTACGCCTGATTGGATTATATTATAAGACATATTATCCCAAATAACCAAATCATCACAGGCAGCCATCATGTCTACGCCTGATTGGATTATATTATAAGACATATTATCCCAAATAACCAAATCATCACAGGCAGCCATCATGTCTACGCCTGATTGGATTATATTATAAGACATATTATCCCAAATAACCAAATCATCACAGGCAGCCATCATGTCTACGCCTGATTGGATTATATTATAAGACATATTATCCCAAATAACCAAATCATCACAGGCAGCCATCATGTCTACGCCTGATTGGATTATATTATAAGACATATTATCCCAAATAACCAAATCATCACAGGCAGCCATCATGTCTACGCCTGATTGGATTATATTATAAGACATATTATCCCAAATAACCAAATCATCACAGGCAGCCATCATGTCTACGCCTGATTGGATTATATTATAAGACATATTATCCCAAATAACCAAATCATCACAGGCAGCCATCATGTCTACGCCTGATTGGATTATATTATAAGACATATTATCCCAAATAACCAAATCATCACAGGCAGCCATCATGTCTACGCCTGATTGGATTATATTATAAGACATATTATCCCAAATAACCAAATCATCACAGGCAGCCATCATGTCTACGCCTGATTGGATTATATTATAAGACATATTATCCCAAATAACCAAATCATCACAGGCAGCCATCATGTCTACGCCTGATTGGATTATATTATAAGACATATTATCCCAAATAACCAAATCATCACAGGCAGCCATCATGTCTACGCCTGATTGGATTATATTATAAGACATATTATCCCAAATAACCAAATCATCACAGGCAGCCATCATGTCTACGCCTGATTGGATTATATTATAAGACATATTATCCCAAATAACCAAATCATCACAGGCAGCCATCATGTCTACGCCTGATTGGATTATATTATAAGACATATTATCCCAAATAACCAAATCATCACAGGCAGCCATCATGTCTACGCCTGATTGGATTATATTATAAGACATATTATCCCAAATAGCCAAATCATCACAGGCAGCCATCATGTCTACGCCTGATTGGATTATATTATAAGACATATTATCCCAAATAACCAAATCATCACAGGCAGCCATCATGTCTACGCCTGATTGGATTATATTATAAGACATATTATCCCAAATAACCAAATCATCACAGGCAGCCATCATGTCTACGCCTGATTGGATTATATTATAATACATATTATCCCAAGCTATTATTTATGAACTTCTCAATAGCAACAGAAAAATAGGGTGGTCGTTTTTTAAGAATATGACCAATTGATATATTAAAGTGGAAAATTTACGACCTAAGCATATATTTGAAAGCTGAAAAAGTTGACGCATTCCAGTGGCCCGTACATGTACATGTCTATATGAAGTGACTCTAAAGAACCATTGATATATCATAGAAGATTTTGAAGATACCAAAGGGGTAATCAGAATCCGTATATCGAAGAAGGATAGACAATACAATGGCCAAAAGAAAAAGTACAAAAGGACAAACAACGATCTACAAAACATACACATAAAACTAAAGATCGAGTAACACGAACCCCACTAAAAACTGGGGGTGAACTCAGGTGCTCCGGAAGGTTATAGCTTATATTCGAAATTATTTGAAAGCTGGAAATACAATTATTCTGTATACACCTATAAGTAGGAAGTAACCCCCTATCCCCCCATCTCATCCGTGATCCATATATCCAGTAGCTGGCCAAACAATACAATTGCTGGTGGTATTTTCAATAAAACGGAGTGGGTTTTTTTCGAAACATTTGACAGACCAACCCCCGGTCCTTACAAATATTCTTCTGAAACAATAGAAGTGATCGGTATGGTATATACTGGCTTGCTTTCTCCGCATGTGTACTCAAGTGAAGTACGAGGTGACGTTATCAATCTGATTTAAATCAAAATCTCAATAGCTCCCCATTACTGATTTTGCGGAGTGGGAGATATGAGAAAAAACCATTATGGGTGACCTTATGACATGAATATATAATGATATGATAAATACGTTGTTCGGTCAATTGGAGTGGTCGTAGCATGCAAAGCAGTTTAGTAACATTTTCAAATTTTTTCACAATCGCCATTTTCATTGGCTGGTACAAATAGTCACGCACATGTGACCTGTAATTAGGTTGCCCCAGATCTCCCACGCCACAACCCATCAGTTCATGGTAGCTATTTAGAGATATTATTTTAATGAGATTATGACGTTATAGACCGCTTTTACAATAACATTGCTGGAGGTATTATTGTACACATAAAGATCTACAGAAAGTGTCCGGGATAAGAAGTTAATTGTGTTATGTCCAATGTTATGATTATGTAGAAGATAACGGACATACAATAAAATACAAACAATGACCAATCTTATCATTTCATTTTATGTCTATATTGTACTGTCCATGTTTATGCTTTTTTATGTATTATTTTTTGTAATAATTTGAGCGGATCTTTGGAGGGTTTTTTTATCGCTTGTTTATATCTGCATCGCAGTTGAGGGTTTTTAGGGCTATGGTTATTGACGCCACTTTCAACAATATTTCAGTTATATCGTGGAGGTCAGTTTTATTGGTGGAGGAAACAGGAGTACCCGGAGAAAACCACCGACCTGCCGCAAGTCACTGACAAACTTTATCACATGATGTTGTATCGAGTACACCTCGCGTGAGCAGGATTCGAACTCACAACGCTAGTGGTGATAGGCACTTATTGCAGAGGTAGTTGTAATTCCAACTACCATAGATCACGACCAGGACGACCCTTCATAACAGTTGAAGATCCAATTATAAAGAGAGGGTCGCATTAACCGATTTACCCCGCCCACAGTTATGTGCCTGTCCAAGTCAGGACACGGATTTCCAATGTCGTGGTATTTTTATTTATTTATTTTTTTTATTATTATTTGAAGTGGTTGGTAATTGTTTGCTTTGTTGATATTGGTGGAATTATTTACCATCACTTGTTTAAACTTTCCATTTATAATTATGGAAAGTCATCAAAAATCATAATTTCAGAAGAAAATTATTGTATGTATGTACTTTAACGTTGATTGTGCGTACCTTAATAATTTAGAAATAAATTTAAACATTATCTTTCTTTCATCATTTAACAGTTGACTGTCAAGCTACTATACACACATTATTTTCTAATGGAAGTTAGAAACTGCCGTGGGCTATTTTTATAAGTCTCGGTGTCCAATCAAAAAATCAATTTTTATAGTAGAATGGTTTTAACGAGTACCCAAGAGGTGAATAATTCATACGGTGAAATTTTATTTATAATTGTAAAGTCACTCACGCATGACAACATAATAGGATATGTTGACACTTTAAAGGAGTAAACATATTAAGAAATTGTTTTGTAGTGTTAGTCAAACATTCCCATACACGGGAAAAGAAAAATAAACAATCGTGAGTACTTTTATTCAGAATAATATAGGGTTAGGGATATGGTGTTTAGCGCCACTTTCAACAATATTTCAGCTATATCGTGGCGGTCAGTTTTATTGGTGTAGGAAATCGGAGGACCCGGGGAAAACTACCGACCTCTCTCAAGAATAATATTTCATCATAGCTATAACATATATGTTTTCAAAGTAGTCACAATAAGGAAAACGTCACACAACATAAATTCCGTATATAAACAAATATTTGTGATATATGAATATGATCTCATGCATACTAATTGTATGATGTAGTATTTATATTTTCCCACGTTTGAAAATTTAATGGACCGACCATTAACTTATTAAAAGAGGTCTATATTTCCCCCCTCCCTAATGAAAAAAATTCTTTAAGCAAAACAAAAATTAGATTATTATTTTTAACTTGAAAAATCTATTTTTTTCTCACTTTTTGTCATCTTTCGGATCGCTTTCTTAGGTTAATAAAAAAAAATCGTATATATACATACATGCATAAGTGTTAAAGGATTGTTCCATAATTGTACGTTTGTTAACTAAGGTCGATGTTTTGCATATACATGTATATATTTTTTCTCGGACAGTCTATTTGAGTATTATGTATTTAGCGTTATGTATTGTTTTTCGGTGGTTTTCTCCGGATCCTCAGGTGTCCCCCACCAATAAAACTGACCGCCACGATATAGCTGAAATATTGCTTAAAGTGGCGTTAAACACCATAAAACCAAACCAAGCGAAACCGTTATGTATTATGTAGTACACAGTATAATTTCACTTGCACATCCATCATTTCATCATTTTAATTCAGAATATTTGTATTGTCACTTTGTCAAATTCTACACAATTGTACTACACAATATTTGTGTATTGAATACAAACTTAAAACGTAACATATGTGGATCAGTTTGTCATTTTCTTTATTTATTTTGTACAACATGTAGTGTTAAAATTTGAAAAGAATAAATTAATATTGGATAATTATAAATCTAAGCGGTTTTTGCTAAATTTCTACAGTTGACAAATAATGTAAATAAGCGTTAGAGTAACCCAAAGGAGCAATCAAAAATGGACAATTCAGACAGGCAACATTGGGAACTCAAGACACAAGACGAAGACAAACAATGCAAAAAACAAAACAAGAAAAAAATCACAAAAAAACAAAAAACAAACAAACATTAAAGCACAACATAACACGGAACACAAAAGTCTAATGTCGAAAGTCGAATCGAAATGTCGTTTCAAAAGCGTTTGGAAATTTGACGGAAAATCGTATCGCGTGACAGTACACTTGAGGGGGTTTTTAACGCCACTTTCAACAATATTTCAGTTATATCGTGGCTGTCATTTTTATTGGTGGAGGAAACCGGAGTACCAGGAGAAAACCACCGACCTACCGCAAGTCATTGGCAAACTTGATCACATAATGTTGTATCGAGTACCGATCGCCTGAGAGGGATTCGAACTCACAACCTTAGTGGTGGGTGATAGGCAGCTATTGCACAGATAGTCGTAAATCCAACTACCATACGATCATGACCACGACGCCCCACAGTACACCTGAATATCTACGGAATACATTACAGCTACATGTGCGTTATGTGAAACAGTTCCCACAAGTCGTACTGATTAGTAACTTTATATTTTGTTCCTTATTTTCATTTAAGTTTTTGGTGTTTACCGCCGCCACTTTAAACAGTAGTTTTGGTGTTTACCGCCGCCACTTTAAACAGTAGTTTAGCTATATCTTCCTGATCAGATTTGTTGGTGGAGGAAAATCGAGAACCCTGGGAAAATCACAAGTCACTTACAAATGTTTTCACAGTTTTATATCGAGTATATCTGCCGACGAGATGTTTTGTGATTTATACCAGCTTGGCTGGTTTTTTTGTACTCTTTTTCCATTTTAATTCTTTAAATATTATACAGGTGTATTGATACATATTTCAGGTAAATAATGGGTAATAGATGTTGGATTGTCATAGCAGTTTTTACATTCTGTAAGTATAGTAATATCAATACAATTCTATTTTATTGTCATATGTATTTTATTTGTTTATACGTTGGTATGTGTAAAGATATTCATTTCGTTCACAAATACAAAAAAAACCAGTTTACCTTTGTTAAACTATACACAATATGTCACAAACATTCAGTATCATAACTTCGAAGGTCACTCATGTAAAATATTAATAATCATCAATGACACTGAAGACTTAATAGATAAAATAGTTGTTTTGTTCATAGAACTAGTTAAACCCCGCCACTTTTTATTGAAGTGCATGTAACAAGACAGGAGAGTGACCGGTCATGTATATGTGTGTTGATGGTATCGATTTTGCTTTTTTCTACGATTTTCCTAATCAATTTTTCAACTGTATACAACTATCCTTTTCAGAGAGGGTGTTCACGGCTCTTAGGGCAAGACGAAAACGAGTGTCTAGTATATTATACCACACTCCCTCTTGCAGATAACAGACAGTTTATACAGCATCTTTTAATGGGCGTTGAAGGTCGTTTCGAGGCAAAACGTTCCTTGATATCATATCAATTATCTCCCCTTTTTCTTGTGATAATATTCCTATCACTGTGACACATTTTGCTACGTGTTGCTCAGTCTAGTTTTCTATGTAGTGGTTTGTATATCATTGTTTGTCCTTTTTTCTGTTGACCATTGTATTTTATGTCTGTCTTAGATTTACGGCTTGGGTGGGTGGGTGGGTGGATGAGGGAGGGAGGGTGGGTGGGTGGGTGAGGGAGGGTGGGTGGGGGAGGGAGGGAGGGAGGGAGGGGGAGGGTGGGTGGGTGGGGGAGGGAGGGAGGGAGTGAGGGAGTGAGTGAGTGACGCCAAATAAGGAATCATTCGGCTACATCATGGCGAGAACAATTCTGAAGAGTTTGAATATACCAAAGGAGTAATCAAAATCCGTAAATTGAAGGACAGACAACACACAAAAAATGGGACAAAATGACAAACAACGATGATGTCCTTTCACTAAATAATTCTAGGTTTGATTATTTTGTTGATCGCATAGATCTATGCCATTGAGCTTGAAATAAAGGATACCACAGATACCACAGATACTTCATACCTTGACCTACACCTTGAAATCGAATGTGAGGGTCGGTTAAGAACGAAACTTTACGACAAAAGAGATGATTTCAATTTCCCCATTGTGAACTTTCCATTTATATGTAGCAACATTCCAGCAGCACCTGCATATGGAGTATATATCTCTCAGTTGATACGATATTCCAGAGCTTGTGGTTCCTATCAGGATTTCCTTGATAGTGGGTTGCTGCTAACCACGAAGCTACTGAACCAAAGGTTCCTCTTGGTTAAGTTGAAGTCATCACTTCGAAAGTTTTACGGTCGTCACCATGACTTGGTTGACCGTTATTGAATATCTGTGCCACAAATGACCATTGATATGTTCCACTTGTCGTAGACACTTCCCAGTCCTTCCCTCATTCATGACTTATCACCGGGTTTGTAAATAGATTAACCTGAGTTCACTCCCGGCTTTTAGTGGATTTCCTGTTACTCAATCTTTAGTTTTATGTGCATGTTTTGTAGATCGTTGTTTGTCCTTTTGTATTTTTTTGTTTGCCATTGTGCTGTCTGTTCTTCTTCGATTTATGAATTCTGATTACCCCTTTGGTATCTTCAAACTCTTTTTATGTCTACCCGCAGTCTGTTGTTTCAGTGAGCTAGCAATTTTAAAATCCAACTAAGCGTGTTGGTCTAGTACAAAGCAGACGTGATCTTACAAAATGCAACTTGTTTTCGCCATGATACAGCTGAAAAATTGCTCATTTGGAGCTAAGCAACAATCACAAGCTCTATCACTCACTCGATGCGGTTGGTGTAGTCTACACATAAAGTATGCAACAACATGTGACATTATTACTGTTACAGACCTTCTTTGTACAGCTTTGTACGTCTTAGACGATCAATATTTTTACGATTTCAGTTTATCTACCTCAAGCTGACTCGCAGGAATGTCCGAATTTGTGGGAAAAGTTCTACAGAACAAACAGTAATTTTGATATCTGCATACGCCGTTTACCAGAGACCGTCACGTGGTATGACGGAGAACAACAGTGTCAGGACTGGATGGGGAATCCCCTCGCATGGAATGAGACATTGAACAACCGAATGAATCAGAGAGCTTTTGAAATTACAGAAACGGGTATTTAAAATACATGCTTAGCTTTTAGAATATTTTGTTTCAAGTGTAATATGAGAGACTGGTCAGGTAAAAAAAAAATATTATCTTTTTTCACCATTCATTGAGATAGGACGTTATGTAAAGATACAAAGAGAAGACATTGTCTGTATTTGATGTAAACATGATATTGATGATGAGCGTCATTTCTTTTTTCATTGTCAAGTAATAAAATCGAAATCGTAAATAATATAATTTGGTGCACACAAGACGCTTCAGAAATAACCTTCATAAGGTACGCTCAAATTCAAAAGATTGGAAGGTCAAATGTTTTTTTTTTTAAGTATTTAGTAACAAGGAAACCTAAAGGTCTAAACAGGATAGATAAGAATAGATGTACACAGCTCGTTCATTTCACTAATAGGGGAGGTTTAACCTCGCCACTTATTTTTACTGAAGTTCCTGCACTAAGCCAAGAACGTGACCTGTTATGTATATATGTGTTAGGGGTATTGATTTTCCTCTGTATCTACGATTTTCCGATTAGATTTTGGAATTCTTCGGCCGGAGTCGTATTTTTTTATTTTTCGAATTATTACTTCCCTGGAAGAAAATTTGAATAACAAAACAGCACCTTCATTTCCGTTCTTCATCCAACAGTTATGGACCTTCAACGGTGATAAATATTTATTCATACACATAAAGGGAATTTTTTTATTTTATTTGCTGCATACGTCTTTTTCAATGAAAACATTACAATTTTAGTACTCTATCGTGATAATGAAATATAATTTTGTAATCCCCCCTTTCCTTTTTAGAAATATGGAGTTCACTACAATTAAGCAATGGAAAACTTTTCCACAGTGGAGCACCCAAGACAACAATAGGATTGTTCCCTTTTGCACCGTAAGCTATTATTTATTTACTTATTCATTTGTTTGCTTGTTTGTTTTTAGACATGATGTGGTTAGAATTTCTATTATCAAATTGAAATACAGTATGACTAATTTTGCGTAAATATGAAAACACAAATGAATGGCATTTGTAAAGCCAGGGTTAAAAGGTCAAATTATTCATGCAGACAATGAATACAAAAAGAAAACTGCAAATGGACCCAATTTTGACCTTTGACAAGGAAAAAGGAACGGTAAAGAAAAACACACACCCATTCAGTTAAATGGCCTTGTATATAGTGATGGATACAGATAAACTCAACTAAAGTATAAAATAAACACGTGATTAATGGTTCACTTGAACTGGATAAAAATAATTGATGTGTGGAATAAAAAGTGTTCATGGTTGAAAAAACAGAGATATAGCTAAGAAAAACGCTGCACACAAACAGATGCAAAATATCTTAAAATTATATACAAATAGCAGGGGCGGATCCAGGATTTCCAGTTAGGGGGGGGGCGCACATAAAAATTTTTTGGGGTATTTCGTGTGAAAAATCACGATTTTACGCCAAAAAATCATATTTTTTCCAATTGCGGAGGGAGGCGCGAACATTTTTGGGGTATTTCGTGTTAAAAATCACGATTGCCCCTGAATAGAACCATATTAATAAAAAAAAGAATTAAATGATAATCATTGATGATGTAATTCTTGAACATTCATTCAGTAGTAAATAGTAAATAATGCTTTGCCCCAACAGTTGTCTCTGTATAGTGGACTTATTGGTCTTAACCAGAACGATGACCTGTATATTATCCATGCTATGGTGCCGTCGTCGGAAATGATGGAACACTGGGCAATCGACCCCATTTTAAACAGAACGTAAATGTTCTACAAACCGGTAACCTAGACACCGGTCTGTTCCTCCAACTTAATCTTGCTCAATTAATAAAAAATATATTTTTGGTTTCCCACGACGCGACATATCCGTCAATGTGAGCAAGAGGCATGTGTGATTTTGTTAAGATTGGTCGGCAAAAACCAATCGATCTTATCAAAGAGACAGCTAAATGAGATACTTACCCTCCCGGGAGTCTAGCCACTGTCAGTATTTGCATTTGTCTATTTTATAATATGCACGTACGATGTGGCTGTTCTATATTAATCCTGGTTGTGATTTATTGATTGATTGGTGTTTAACGTCCAGCGAGCAATTTTTCAGCTATATTCAGGACGATCCTGGTTGTGTAAGACCAAAGCTATGAAATTGGTATTTGCTTATTCTCTGACAAGTACACAATAAGAGTAAAAACAAAGACGGGCTAGATCGTAATCCGAATAATGTGTCCGAGTCAGTAGAGTGGCATATCTACTCATGGTCTATAACATTGCTTTAGTGAGGTAGCACTATTAAGATTCAATTAACTAAGAGTTTTGGTACAAAGCGGACGTCATCATTATCTCATTGAAATGTAAATTGTTCTCGCCATGATATAGCTGAAAATTGTCGAGTCATCGCTAAACAACAGCCACTCATTGACTATGAGTACCGCTTGGCATCCGTCTATTACTTTGTGAAATATGGACTTCTAGATTGTTTATTACATGATAATCAAATCATGTGCTAAGTTCATAACTGTGAAATTAATAACTAATTGTCATCGGAAGAATTTTCTGGGTTGGTCAGTCAATAGGAGACCCACAATTTAAGTTTTAATTTATTTTACTTTGACAACTGCAGGTTCAGATAATTTTTTGCTTGATTGGTGAATTTATTGGTGCATAACGCCAACATTAACAGTATTTCAGCTACATCGTGACGTAAGCAAATTTCATATTATATTAACATTTTTTGCTTTGTTTTTGTTTTTTTGTTTTTAGTTTTTTTTTGTTTTTGTTTTTTTTTTTTTTAGGTCAAGTTAAATATATCTATCAAAATTGGCGACATATTATTTTCTAAAGGAAACATCACCTACCCATCCAACCCTTTTAAATAATAACATAGTTCGCTAAGCAACTGACAGTATGTATATCCAGTGTTAAGCATGCCAAGTAGCTGCTCAACTGACCTTTTTATTTTACTTTTGAGGTACCCATATGATCATTTTTCGTCAATTGATAGAATATTTGTATATCAACAGCCCCAACAAGACGCCGGTAGTACAATGGATGTCGGACCAACCAAAATTAAACTTCGGAGACTGTGTTAGTATATCACAGAACAATACGGCTGCATTTTCACCGTGTAACCAGAAAAAATACATGTATTGTCAACGATTTCCTGTTGAAGCAACAATTGGTGAAGGTAAGTCAACGTAATATAAATTGTATCACGAAACGAAATAAAAACTAAACAAACATAATAATATCCTGTATTCACAGATACTGATGTAAAAATTTCCATAATTATTTTTTGTCAGTGGACTATCAGGGGCAAATAAAAAAAATTAAATATACATGTATATTGATTCTATTTTTATCAATATACAAAATGTATCAAGAAGTGCCTTGCTATAGATATACATTTGTGTCAATACCCCCGACCGGCAGATCACGATCCGAAACAGTCTCCACTCATCATGCGTGGTACTTATATGAAAAATTTATAAAACTAGTCTGTTTTTCTGTAGTTTTCACCACAGCATAACAACAGTTATATTTTCCTATGATTGGCCATATTTTTGAGAGATATAATCTATCTTGTCAATGTTAGTTCATCCTTAGTTACGTTATGTTCTTCCTCTGATCATTTTGACTCGCAAGGGAATCTTCTCTTTTCTGTTTTAAAGCTGTGTTTTTAAAGGACTCGTGAATAATTCATAAGTACGAAGATTTCTCTGTCAGTTGATCCATGAGTTATGAGTGGAAACTCTCGAAGCTCGATCATCCGTGGTTTACAGACGATGCAATACCTCATATGTGTAGTAAGGTTTGAAGACTATATATATTGCTTTACATTAATGGGTTTTATATTCAGTCTAATAGATAATGCAGTTTGCTATGCTACAACCAACGCGTCAAGTACAGCACTGTGTAAGACAAACGGAGAGCAGACAAGCCAATGGCATTATCCGGACGAGATGGTTCGAATAAAACACAAAAAACAATATAAACACAACGATAAAACACAACAAATGTTCACACAACACGAACTCCCAACAAAATGCGGAAATGACGTCATCTTCTACGAAAGGTTTAGTTGGGACAACCACATCATGGTAATTCTAATCTATTGGCCGAAAAAATACATAGATACAATTTCTTATATATTGCTTCGTAGGCAATTGTTCATTACATATAAAAGTACTACGATAACATGGTAGTTAAAGTAAAAAAACGTTAGAGAAAACTGAAGGGACAGTTAAGGATGGACAATCCGGAGACATTGTAAATATTGAGCACAAAATAAAGAGCGAAGACAAACAAAACAAAACAACAACACAGATAAAAAAGAAAGATGAACAACGCAGACCCCATCAAAACAACAAGGGGACTCTGGTACTGGTGAATGGTAAGACGCTCATTATTCCATTAATTTCCATATTCTGACAGTTCTTTCTGTTTGAATAACACGAACGAACCATTATTTATTAAACTTAGAGAAGAGTTCATATAGTTATTATGTTTTAGAACCAACATATTGCCCTGATGGCTTCGTTGGAAATGTTGAGTGGCCGAAATGTTACACATACATCACTGAAGCAGCGACATTCTCAGAAGCATCAGTATCTTGTCAACAGAAGGGAGGTAGACTACTGACTACTGATGGACAATTACTACTATCAGGACTAGATTTTAAGACTGCTGACAATTTGATACTACATCAGACGGCCTACTACTATTATTCTGTATTAAATTCTAATATAACCATCCCGCCTACCAGTAAGTACATGTAGACATATTGTTTATAAAGGGGTTTTGATTGTTTAATTGTTTGTTTGCTTTTTTTTCCCTTGTTTTCATTTCTTTTTTTGGGGTTTTTTTTTTGTATGTTTGTTTGTATTTTTTGTGTTTTAATAGATTTATTTTATTTGCCTTTTTTTATTGATCTTTTTTTTTACAGGTTTGTTGTTATTGTTTGTTTTGTTTGTTTTTGTTTTTTTTTATAGATTTACATTATTTTCTTTTTTTATTATTATTATATCTAATGATAATAGTGTCACCAACAAACCGTAAATTGTACGTTTCAGTGGTTGTTATATAATCTGATTAAAGTAACATGATAAATTAGATATGCTCCACTTTTTCTAGCAGTTTTACAATAGTTGTTCGATCAGCTCGGGATTTACCGTTTCTGCACAAATCGAGCATGCTATAATTAGATTTTGCCAGCGACATTTTCATTGGTTTATCTAAATTCACATGGAGGAAAGGTTAACTATCTTTAAAAGAATCGGAGGAATTTAACATACAATTTTAAATCAGATAACAGTCATTATAATGATGGGGACATAGTATCATTTTTACCATGCTATTTAAGTTACCAGAATTGCATACAAGGAAAAATAAGATACACAGGGATATAAATATATTTGTAAATTTAATTACAACCATCCGTGGATTTTCTCCCTTTACGAATAAAACAGTAGATATCTAATTTAGTGCACACGATACGTTTCTGGAAGGTAAATTACTTAAATTTCTCCAGGACGCAGATGAAACTATTTAATATTTTATTATCACACGTAGAAACGGGAAATAACTTGCTGTTGTTTCTTATTAAGGAAACATTCAATAGTCATGAAAACAAGCAAAATCAAACTAAGATTGAACACAAAATTGGCATTCAAATTACCTCAACCAACAATGACGTGAACATTCTCGTCAAGTGTCAGTCTTATAAAAAAAAGAAAACATGATAATAGGCCGAAAAAAACAAACAAAAAATGGATTCAGGTACACAAAAAACTTGGTATGTTAAATGTAATAAAACAATTACAGCACTTCATTTTGTGTAATATGATGTGGTATGGAGCTCTGTAAATCAATATTGACCAAGCAATAATTGCATAGTATATATCTTCGCATCCGCAACGCACTTGGGTGCTCGGCATGATATAACATCCTCAAGTGTTGAGGTTTCCATACAGCAACCTCTCGACCGGCGGTTTCAGAGGACAGGTTTTTTTATAACTCTCCGGGCATTCCTACCCCTATTAAGTTTGGTAATCATGATACCATATTATCCATCATTCTAACAATGTTTAGTATCCAACACGTTTGTTTCCTATATAAAATATAAACTACTAAGCACTGTTGATAATAAATAAAATATAAATAAAGAGTATTAGCTTAAGCATAATTTATTGTCATAAACAAGATAATCGCATTATATAATTTATGTTGCCTTCTCCTTAGAGAAAGAATGTTTCGGAAACGCATATGACACAGGCAGTATATATAATATATATTTATTATACAGGATTAAGGTTTTGGTATACAGATCCTTCAGCTGTGGATAAGTGTGGATTAATGACATATAATGACGGATCCCTGTCAACCATGATAATTGATGACTGTCAAAGCACGATTTCTTTTATGTGTGAAATCGACGGCCAAGTAAAAACAGGTAAAATACATTTATGAGTGAGTGAGTGAGTGAGTGAGTGAGTGAGTGAGTGAGACGTCAACTCATCAATGTTTCAGCTATATAATGGCGAGAACAAGTTAATTTTCAATGAGATGATGATGAGGTCCGCTTTGTACTACATGTAGATTAACACGCTCAGTTGAATTTTTACAGTGCTAGCTCACTGAAACAACAGTCCACGGATAGACATGTCCCACTCGGACACATTATCCTGATTACGAACCAACCAGTCTATGCGATGTCTCCTTAATGCTGCGTGCTTAGCGGAGAAGCAACACATCCCAATTTTATATTTCTGGTTTGAGGCGATCGGGACTCGAACTCACGATCTACCGCACTCGAGGCGAGCACGCTAACCATTACCACCGATGCGGTTGAATGCATTTATATGTGTAACAGAATAACTAGAATGGAGTAATGTGAGAAACATATTTTCGAATCAGAATAAATATATTCGTTGACTTTGTTAAATATATGATAGATGAAAAACAAGTAAATTTGATTGGTGCTACTAGTAAAGCAGAAACTGCCTACAATTCCGGATCACCCTAGCCGAGACCAACCTAGGTTTTTATTGGGGTTTGTGTTGTCCATTCCTTAGTTTTCTTTGTAGTGTTATGTAAATCAGCTTGTACGTCTTCTTTTGGGCATTGTATTGTTTGTCCTTATTTATGATCTGTTTCTTCTTCCATTAGTGTGCATAATTCTTTCTTCTTCCATTAGTGTGCATAATTCTTTCTTCTTCCATTAGTGTGCATAATTCTTTCTTCTTCCATTGGTGTGCATAATTCTTTCTTCTTCCATTAGTGTGCATAATTCTTTCTTCTTCCATTAGTGTGCATAATTCTTTCTTCTTCCATTAGTGTGCATAATTCTTTCTTCTTCCATTAGTGTGCATAATTCTTTCTTCTTCCATTGGTGTGCATAATTCTTTCTTCTTCCATTAGTGTGCATAATTCTTTCTTCTTCCATTAGTGTGCATAATTCTTTCTTCTTCCATTAGTGTGCATAATTCTTTCTTCTTCCATTAGTGTGCATAATTCTTTCTTCTTCCATTAGTGTGCATAATTCTTTCTTCTTCCATTGGTGTGCATAATTCTTTCTTCTTCCATTAGTGTGCATAATTCTTTCTTCTTCCATTAGTGTGCATAATTCTTTCTTCTTCCATTAGTGTGCATAATTCTTTCTTCTTCCATTAGTGTGCATAATTCTTTCTTCTTCCATTAGTGTGCATAATTCTTTCTTCTTCCATTGGTGTGCATAATTCTTTCTTCTTCCATTAGTGTGCATAATTCTTTCTTCTTCCATTAGTGTGCATAATTCTTTCTTCTTCCATTAGTGTGCATAATTCTTTCTTCTTCCATTGGTGTGCATAATTCTTTCTTCTTCCATTAGTGTGCATAATTCTTTCTTCTTCCATTAGTGTGCATAATTCTTTCTTCTTCCATTAGTGTGCATAATTCTTTCTTCTTCCATTAGTGTGCATAATTCTTTCTTCTTCCATTGGTGTGCATAATTCTTTCTTCTTCCATTAGTGTGCATAATTCTTTCTTCTTCCATTAGTGTGCATAATTCTTTCTTCTTCCATTAGTGTGCATAATTCTTTCTTCTTCCATTAGTGTGCATAATTCTTTCTTCTTCCATTAGTGTGCATAATTCTTTCTTCTTCCATTGGTGTGCATAATTCTTTCTTCTTCCATTAGTGTGCATAATTCTTTCTTCTTCCATTAGTGTGCATAATTCTTTCTTCTTCCATTAGTGTGCATAATTCTTTCTTCTTCCATTAGTGTGCATAATTCTTTCTTCTTCCATTAGTGTGCATAATTCTTTCTTCTTCCATTGGTGTGCATAATTCTTTCTTCTTCCATTAGTGTGCATAATTCTTTCTTCTTCCATTAGTGTGCATAATTCTTTCTTCTTCCATTAGTGTGCATAATTCTTTCTTCTTCCATTAGTGTGCATAATTCTTTCTTCTTCCATTAGTGTGCATAATTCTTTCTTCTTCCATTAGTGTGCATAATTCTTTCTTCTTCCATTAGTGTGCATAATTCTTTCTTCTTCCATTAGTGTGCATAATTCTTTCTTCTTCCATTGGTGTGCATAATTCTTTCTTCTTCCATTAGTGTGCATAATTCTTTCTTCTTCCATTAGTGTGCATAATTCTTTCTTCTTCCATTGGTGTGCATAATTCTTTCTTCTTCCATTAGTGTGCATAATTCTTTCTTCTTCCATTAGTGTGCATAATTCTTTCTTCTTCCATTAGTGTGCATAATTCTTTCTTCTTCCATTAGTGTGCATAATTCTTTCTTCTTCCATTAGTGTGCATAATTCTTTCTTCTTCCATTAGTGTGCATAATTCTTTCTTCTTCCATTAGTGTGCATAATTCTTTCTTCTTCCATTGGTGTGCATAATTCTTTCTTCTTCCATTAGTGTGCATAATTCTTTCTTCTTCCATTAGTGTGCATAATTCTTTCTTCTTCCATTAGTGTGCATAATTCTTTCTTCTTCCATTAGTGTGCATAATTCTTTCTTCTTCCATTAGTGTGCATAATTCTTTCTTCTTCCATTAGTGTGCATAATTCTTTCTTCTTCCATTAGTGTGCATAATTCTTTCTTCTTCCATTAGTGTGCATAATTCTTTCTTCTTCCATTAGTGTGCATAATTCTTTCTTCTTCCATTAGTGTGCATAATTCTTTCTTCTTCCATTAGTGTGCATAATTCTTTCTTCTTCCATTAGTGTGCATAATTCTTTCTTCTTCCATTAGTGTGCATAATTCTTTCTTCTTCCATTAGTGTGCATAATTCTTTCTTCTTCCATTAGTGTGCATAATTCTTTCTTCTTCCATTAGTGTGCATAATTCTTTCTTCTTCCATTAGTGTGCATAATTCTTTCTTCTTCCATTAGTGTGCATAATTCTTTCTTCTTCCATTAGTGTGCATAATTCTTTCTTCTTCCATTAGTGTGCATAATTCTTTCTTCTTCCATTAGTGTGCATAATTCTTTCTTCTTCCATTAGTGTGCATAATTCTTTCTTCTTCCATTAGTGTGCATAATTCTTTCTTCTTCCATTAGTGTGCATAATTCTTTCTTCTTCCATTAGTGTGCATAATTCTTTCTTCTTCCATTAGTGTGCATAATTCTTTCTTCTTCCATTAGTGTGCATAATTCTTTCTTCTTCCATTAGTGTGCATAATTCTTTCTTCTTCCATTAGTGTGCATAATTCTTTCTTCTTCCATTAGTGTGCATAATTCCTCTGGAACATTTTCGAACAACTGACTATGTATACGTGAGGGAGGGTCGGTTAGTGTATTTACAAAAATTTACAGGTGCAGGATAAAACGATCTGGTTAAAAACATCTGAGGCTGGTCTAGTGAAAGCTGGAAGCAATCCCTCCCTTGAAAGCCTCTAGGGATTGCATTCTTGATTACCACCTTAGTATCTTGTCTTGGTGCATTTAAGAAAAGGATTTAAAAGTTGATGCATTTGTTACATATATGATCGACCAAAATCATGTCAAAACCTATAACACCTTTAGAGAACCGCATTTGCGAAAAACGTTTTTCAGATGAAATAGAATCTGAAGAACACCTTCTATTAAAATGTTCTTTTTACTATACTTCCAGGCGCAAACTTCTTGAAACAATTAAGAATAACATTAATCATTCTCACTTTGAAAAATTTTCATTTGGGGATAAATTTATATGGTTTTTAAACTGAGAAAGTAAAGATATTTTAATATGCATGTGTGATTTCCTGTTAAAAAGTCACTGTTTCGGATAGCTGGTATCTCATATTTTAACACTACAGTCACGTCTCTCATTCTTGTATTTACAATTTATTTGATATGTTATGCAATCACCTTATGTTTTATTATGTTTATATGCTCCTTCGTGGGCCCTTTAAGTTGGACCAATAAAATCTTGTATCTTATATTTTGTATCTTGTATCTTGTCAGTTTAAAACATTTATGATAGATATGATCGAAGAAAACGTATCAATTGTTGACATGTATGATTGTAGAAGTGAATACTAAACTTTTTTATGCACCATTTTTGTAGTGTTAGTGTTGTTCTTATCTCTGGTTTTTATACTTTAATGACTGGCAGATTGTAAATTTGCCTTATGTCTCCTTGAGCTAATATTATGCTCTATTCTGCATGCAAAATATGTATGATCTAGTTTTTCTATTTCTGGAGAGAAAAGTTAAATAGATAAGGGAACTTTCTTGTAAACAGATTGGCATATTTCATTAGCATGTAGCCCATCTTATTCTGTCAACAAATCTGCTGCATCCCTTTATTTGTTACATTTTGTACTATTATTTTTGTCTTTTTTATTTTGTTACAAAACCCCTGTGTTTGTTTAGTACATAGTATATGGGTCATCATCATGACATAAAGGAATCTAGAACTGGCCTTGATATGGAATTGTTCACTTTTGTTAATCGCCAATCACACTTTTAATCTAATTTGAATCATATCTTATTGGTATGTATTAATGTTTGTTATTCTAATTGAAATTAGATGTTTGTAGAATCTTTGGGGGTTTTTCTATCAACATCTTGTTTTGGGAGATGTCGGATTATACTGACGAGTTCTGCCCCATGCTTCCTACGATTAGAAATGACAACGCAGCTTCAGGCAGATTAAATTAATTCTATATCAGAAAAGATTCCTTTTCCACTATTTACGCCTTTATTAAAGCGATATATTTATAGTCATTACTTTTTGTAGGAACGTCGCTGTTCATGATTTGTCGTAATAAAGGGGTGCCATCTGACCTCCTACTGGAGATACAAAATACACTTTCTTTGGGGGGGGGGGTTATTTTCATTAATTTGAACTATGATTTACATAATTGAAATAGTCAAGATTATCATTATTCTACTACTGATGGAATCTGCTTTGTAAACCTTATAGAGAGGTGTGGGCCCAACTTTTTTTTTTATTGAAGTGATTGTACCATGCCAGGATAGTAAGGATCATGTATTTGTTTGTTAAGGGTATCGTTGTAGCCCCTTTCTACGATTTTCCTATTGTATTTTGGAACTGTCTGGACAGTGTGTGATATTTATTTGTTTTTTTCATTGTATTATATCTTATATTTAGACAGAGATATGAAGATAGATATAGAAATAGTCATACTGACAAGTGATAGACTCACCTTTACACAGTGTAACCTGTCTAGACCCCTTCTACCTGGAGAAGACATAGTTATCCTAGTCAACGATAGACCCATTTATACGACACAAGGCAGCAACGTACAGTATTTGGGGGATAGTTCTAGCCTTTACCCACGAATACAACGGAATGGATATCATCGATGCGAAGTAAGGGGTCTTCACAACAAACAAATATGGTCAAAAGAATTATATTATGAACAACCTAGTGAGTATTTAATGTAAATATCAATAAACCTTAGGTTCTCCTCTCTCAAGCACATGTGACCTCAGCGTGACCTCAGCCGATTTTGGCTATCTTGGTTGGACCCTTTGGTTTTATTACTCCAAAAATGATTAGGCTTTCCAATCTTTCGATTTTGAGCGTACCTGATGAAGGTTATTTTGAGCGTACCTGATGAAGGTTATTTTGAGCGTACCTGATGAAGGTTATTTAGAGCGTACCTGATGAAGGTTATTTTGAGCGTACCTGATGAAGGTTATTTTAAGCGTACCTGATGAAGGTTATTTTGAGCGTACCTGATGAAGGTTATTTAGAGCGTACCTGATGAAGGTTATTTTGAGCGTACCTGATGAAAGTTATTTTGAGCGTACCTGATGAAGGTTATTTTGAGCGTATCTGATGAAGGTTATTTAGAGCGTACCTGATGAAGGTTATTTTGAGCGTACCTGATGAAGGTTATTTAGAGCGTACCTGATGAAGGTTATTTTGAGCGTACCTGATGAAGGTTATTTAGAGCGTACCTGATGAAGGTTATTTTGAGCGTACCTGATGAAGGTTATTTAGAGCGTACCTGATGAAGGTTATTTTGAGCGTACCTGATGAAGGTTATTTTGAGCGTACCTGATGAAGGTTATTTAGAGCGTACCTGATGAAGGTTATTTAGAGCGTACCTGATGAAGGTTATTTTGAGCGTACCTGATGAAGGTTATTTAGAGCGTACCTGATGAAGGTTATTTAGAGCGTACCTGATGAAGGTTATTTTGAGCGTACCTGATGAAGGTTATTTAGAGCGTACCTGATAAAGGTTATTTTGAGCGTACCTGATGAAGGTTATCCCAGAATGCGTCGTATGTACTAAATTTGATATCTACGTTTTTATTCAGAACAATAACTCAACACCCAGGTAACAGGGTGAGACTGTAAGGGTTCTCTGAATCCCACAGAAAATGGTTTCTATAATTTATGAGATAAAGTTTGTCAGTGAATTGCTGCAGGTCGGTGAGTTTTCTCCTGTGTACTTCCGTTTCCTCCACCATTAAAACCGACACGATATAACTGAAGTATAGTTGAAAGTGACATTAAACACCATAACCCATTACCCCTATAATTAATAGAGTATTGATGACTACTAATCAATAGAGTATTGATGACTACTAATTAATAGAGTATTGATGACAACTAATTAATAGAGTATTGATGACTACTAATTGATAGAGTATTGATGACTACTAATTAATAGAGTATTGGTGACTACTGATTAATAGAGTATTGATGACTACTAATTAATAGAGTATTGATGACTACTAATTAATAGAGTATTGATGACTACTAATTAATAGAGCATTGATGACTACTAGTAGCGAGCTCTTGTTTGCAATGAGCTGTTATAACAGTTGTTAACGTTAATGCATGACACTCTTCCAACACATGTCAACAATTTTCGCCACGTCAGGGAGCAGTCGTTGTTCATGTTGTCATCAGAACACCTATCGCATTTCCTTGTATGAGGGCCGTTCCAGATAATCTATTGAAGCATTGTCTTACTTCGATGCATCCTATCCGTGAGATCGATACGGGTTAGTTTGGTTTTGAAGTTTAGGTTGATCCAGACCAAATATTTGCATTGTAATAAAATGAAGAAAAAAAAACCATCACACTATGGAAACATTTCCAATATAAAAAAAAAATCGTTGAAAGATTCAAAATTGATACCCTTAGCACACAAATACAATGTACATGTCCAGTCACTTTCCTGGCTTGGTATAGACGTTTCAATAACATGTTGTGAGGTTAAACTAGTTCTATGGGCTCCAACTTCCCGTCTGAGTAAAATGTTGTTAATTGATTGAATTATCTAACATTACTATTTAGCTTTATCCAACATTTATATTTACAGATGCCATAACGTTCATGGGGTCCGTTGATGTCGCCCCATCTTTATCGGAAACGGAAGTGCTGAAATATAACCTGGCTACCGCACCAGAAACAAACCCACCAACAGGCGATTCTACTCCTACCTATCTTTTAAGCGAAGAATGGCTGCTAATGGTTTCCTATATGAATGAATTTGATGGTACAACTACTCATTTAAAGGGATACTTTTCATCACAAGTAGACAAGTTTAGGTATGTTATTGTACTTGGAAGGTATCAAAATCGCTTGTATAAGATTCTGACCAATAATTTAAAAGGAGAAGGAAACCCTACGACAGTTGTTTGTAGGAAGGCACATGTCTTATTTACATTATTTGTGTATGTCTACGTAATGTTGTGTCTACCACATATTGTGTTGTGTTTTTGTTTTGTTTTTCTTCGTCTTTTGTACCATGTTGCCAGTTCCTCTGGAGTGTTCCCTTTTTATTGACCATTCGGTATTCTCTAACGTTTATTTATAATGTAATAGAGTTATAAAAATGTAATTATTTGTTGAAAAAGTAATAATCTACATATTCTGGGTAAAAGAAGAGCAGACAGATATTAATTGTTTATGTCAAGATCAAATATTATAATTTCCCTATCTGCAAAGTAGTTGCCATATTGAAAAAAAGTAGTTATGTCACTCTTTCTATTCCGATTAATTCAACCATCAGTTATCAACGCAATGCAGCACTATCAACCAAAACAAGAAAATGTACACTTACCGAGTATTAACGAATAAAGATTTAGACAATATGGGTTTAGTTCCTTATGATTTCGATCCAGAATTTTTGGCTGAGGAATATAACAGTCGTTAGTATTTAATCACCGAACCAACAGTGCAACAATCGACTTTGCTGTACGACTCCAGTTTGTTTGGGTTTTCTTCAAAAATTATATGTGTAAAACATGTTGTGATTCCAGAATTATGCTCTCCTTCAGCTATTTTAGAATATGTGTTGTTAACGAGTGTTACTTGGTAGAGGCGTTATGAAACCGGAACAGACTGTGTGATGCTGAATAATGCAATTTCTGTGCTCTTCAAGACGTAAGAGTTCAATAAAAATAAAAATCATACTTGTTAAACCATCTGTGCGACTATATTATTGGTTGTTTAAAAAGACAGAAACGTCTAAACTGTTTTGTTGCATCTATCGTTTGAAATAAACACACATCTTGTGTTGGATTTCTGTGTCCTTTAAGTGAACAAGTAACTACGAATGGCCGTCTTCATGCTACAGTCAATGGACATAAGTATTCGTCACCCTCGATTTTACGATATATATTTCATATAAAATCACATTTTTCCCCAAAAAAATTCTGAAGTCATTTCTAAACGGATTTTGATCATTTTTGCACCAGAAGAAGCAAAAATATTTAAAGATTATTTGTTTATTTTAGCATGATTTTACGTTAGATTGCCTTTATCTTTTTATGATTTAAAGACATTTTTTTGTTTTCTGATGTCAAATTTGCTATATATTTTAACAAAAATAAAATCGGAAAAATCAACATTTGTGCTTAAATCACCAGAAAACAAAAACCATGCAGACAAAAATTACCATCAGACAAACAAATAAAATTCAAAAAATTCTGCTGTCTTGAAATAAATGTCATGAAAATCTGCCCAGAGATAGCTTTAAAATATCTTTTTTTTAATGTGGTTTTATATGAAATATATAGTAAATATCGAAGGTGACGAATACTTATGATCGTGTGAAATGAATAAATGTGATTTTTATATTATTTAAAGATAATCTTTATCATCAAAAACACTATTAAAATAAACAATTTTCAGCATAAATCTAGAGATTTAAAGTTAGATATACCAATCGTCTTAATCGTTTCATTATTATCTTGATCACCGAGGTACCACCTGGATATATAAATATCACCTAGATTCTGCGCTGCGTCGTAGAACTTATGCAAAAGGGAGCCCGTTGCTGCGCGGTAGACATCAATACAAAACTAGCATTGTAGCTTGTTGTACGCCTCTTGCACGCCAAAAAAAAAAACAAGCCGCAGTTAGGAGTGGTGGTTCATTGCCCACGAAATGCAACATATTCCGACGGTATCCAATTCTACTATTTTTCCTTGTGGGAATAGTGATATCCGTACATATGTCCATCAATGTATCACCTTTTTTCCTATATGATTTGTTCTCGTCGTTAATAAATATGAAAAAATGTTCACTTCACGTTAAACAACAACCAATCAATCACTTTTACAGATGTATTATTTAAGGATTGATCAAAATTTGTGTTCGGTTCATGACGAAATAACCTCAATCAGGTTGTACACACCGTGTAACCCGGGTAGCGAGTCACGCAAGGGTGGGTACAATCTGATTGAGGTTATTTCGAATGAACCGAACAAATAATTTCGATCAATCCTTATAAATTAATTCAAACTTTTTTTGTTATGATATTGAAAAATATATTTATTTTTTCAAAATAAGGCAAATAAGCGGAAATAAATTTAGATAATGAGGTGCCTCATTTAAAGAAAATCACCTGATGAGAACGGCACGCGACGCCTTCAGAACGACGTCTAATTTTAGATTCCGTTCATTGACAAATAACCTCAACTTTTTAAACCAATCAAAACACGTATAAAATGACATGTGACTCTAAAATTAATTTATAACATAATAAACGTTATAAAATACAGAAGGGCAATCAAAAATGGACAATTCAGTGAAATATATTGATACGGTGACCTTAGCCGATTTTGGCTATCCTATTTAGGCCCTTTGGTTTTATTGCTCACAAAACTATTTGGCTTTCAAATCTTTCGATTTTTAGCGTACCCGATGAAGGTTATTCCAGAAACGCTTCGTGTGCACTAAATTTTATGTCTCCGTTTTTATTTTTATATATATTATTTATTTCAGGAATAATGGAAAATCTGTAGATTTTCGAATTCTGTTAAATTTGTACCAGGAATACTCAGTAGCTGGTGAACAATCAACGTTTACCTTCATAAATGACTTTCTAGAAAAGGAAATGAGCCGAAGGTCAACTAATAACAACAGAGATCGCAGGAGTGTGGCCGGTGGATTTGCATTCATTCCATCATCACTGCAGATAAGCAGCACAAGTACGTATATATGTATATCATGTGTCACTTAGAACATACAATTTGTATGTCTGTTTGGTTTGTGTTCCTTTTAGTGTGCACTGAAACGAATGTCGGTAGATGTCGTGATTATATTGTAGTCACTTAGAAAGTCGGTAGATGTCGTGATTATATTGTAGTCACTTAGAAAGTCGGTAGATGTCGTGATTATATTGTAGTCACTTAGAATGTCGGTAGATGTCGTGATTATATTGTAGTCACTTAGAAAGTCAATGGATGTAACTGAACATTAGAGATTATCCAACATAGCACATAAATTGAATGTAATGGAACTTTGCTTTTGTTACTGTTCTACATTTGACAGGCACTGTAAGACCGTTATTTATATATCACGTTCATGATTTTGTAGATGTTACTCACCTGTCAGTTCTAGTATTGGGTTTCTCTCCTATTACGGCTTGCCAAGTCATGTCATTGTGCTGGTCTAGAAGATAAAGATTTCACTTCATAAAACAAATTAGAATAGAACTGAAATGTCATCTCTATCAAGCAACGGATGTTGACGTTTTAAACGTATTCTACCATAGAAAAAATAAGTCAGATACGAAAAAGTATTTTCAGTAATGGTTAAAACGTCATGGAAATAACATATAACATCAAGGTATCCTTCGAGGTCCAGTGAGAAGAAACATCGTATGTTTGTCACATGCTTGAGAAGATTGTAATATCTATTCCATGTGAATGTATCATCAATTGATTGATCCTATACAATGTTTAATTTAAAATGAACCGTATCGGTGGCATAATGGTTAGCGCACTCGCCTCGAGTGTGGTAGATCGTGAGTTCGAGCCCCAGTCGGGTCAAACCAAAGACTTTAAAATTGGTATTTGTTGCTTCTCCGCTAAGCACGCAGCATTAAGGAGAAAGAGCAAAAAATGGTTAACTCGGAATCAGAATAACATGTCCGGGTGGAGCGACATTTCTACCCGCGGACTGTTGTTTCAGTGCGCTAGAACAAAGCGGACCTCATCATCAACTCATTGAAAAATAACTGTTCTGGCCATGATATAGCTGAAAAATGGCTGAATTAATAAAAACAGATAGTGTGAAATCATTTAAATTCGTGTACCATCATTTTTGTGGTTTGAGTAATAATCTTATTTTCGTGGATATGTTAATTCGTGGATCCTCTGCTTGAATCAGTAAATACATATATATTGTGACAAATATTCGTTGAATTCTTAATTTCGTGGTTCGATACTATCCACGAAATCCACGAAAAATGGTATACCACGAATAATAAATAATTAAGAGTATATGCCATTGTATAAATACCTTCGCCACACTCTGAGACACTGGTATACTAGCGACCTTTAGTTTGATCTTACATGACAATAAGGGTAATAACAAAATTACAGAACTCCGAACAATCTTACAAAGGGAAAGTCAAAACTCATAGGTATATAAACAGACAAAATCAGTCAACAACCGGAAAACTATGAAAACCGTAATGAACCTGACTTGGTACAGGCATTTCTAAAGAAATGGTGGCTTGAATCAGATTTTAAAGCGCCAAACCTCCCCCTTTCATTACGGCTCAAAGTTTCCGGCTGTCACTATAACAGTATTTACAACAATATTTGAAAAAAACAGGTAAAACAGTTGTCAAATCAGCGCCAAACTCAGTGAAGTAAATGTCAAAAACACTTTTACGCCACACATTGATAACAAAAATATTTTTGACATTTTTGTTGAAACCTTATCTTTATACATTTTCACTATATGAAAATCCATCGTTTATAATCTTTTCTGCAGAGACGGTATCGCTTTGGTTAAAGAAGCTATAGTTTAAATAGTGGATCTGGCCGAAGGGTCTTAATGGTTTGTCATTATGCTAGGCGCAAGATGTAGTGTACCAACGTTGTGAGTTAGAATCCCTCTTAAGGGAAGAACACAAAACTCTAACATTATTGGATTGAATATTTAGACGTTTATATATAAATATATATACATTTCAGTGACTTGTTCTGGACAGTATACTCATTTGGGGTCAGATTTATATATTACATTTTTGCCTGTACCTTATGGTTCCCCAACTGTTTCATCAGAGATCTGTATAACAGGTATGTATATGCTATATTTAGATTCTGATATATATATATATATATATTACATTTTTGCCTGTACCCTATGGTTCCTCCACAGTTTCATCAGAGATCTGCATCACAGGTACATGTATGTATACTACATGTATAACTCGTAAACTTTATGAATACAGAGTAAGTCCGAATAGAATTTCAAATAAAGAGATGGGCCGGATATATAAACAAAACAACGGTCCTTACACAAAGGTAGAAAGAAAAACAAAGAACAAAGTCTCGGGTACTGAGGTAATCATTTCTTGTGAAGAAATTATAAAATATTATCTGAATACAAAACCAAACAACTTGTGTATATACATGTACCAACTTGCAGCTAAATCATAAAGATATTAAATACTACAAACACGGACGGACGAACTTGCAAAAACGAGACCGCGATAATAACGTATATATCAAATTTAGTGCGCACATGGCGTTTCTGGAATAACCTTCATTAAGTATACACAAAATCAAAAGAAAAGTATTGTACTTACCTTCAATGAATACATAAATACGTAGATATCCAATTTAGAGCGCACTATGTAGATAAACCAGGTTCATAACAAGCACAGTAGACATGAGAGTAATTTATATACAATGTAAAATAACGCTAGAGGATACCGAAGGGGCAATCCAACAATATTGAGACACTGGCAAGATAGGGTACACAAGACGAAGAAAACTAAAACAGAAACGTAACACAATATATGTTGGACACCGCTTTGCGCAAACGAACGCAAATAAGACGTGCGACCTCCTACAAACAGCTGGGGATAAAGACGAACCGGGCATAGTTTTTATGTACAAAAATATAAGATTGTAACGAAATTAATATGTGTTATGATTACATGGCTTAATAATATGTTGATCGCAAACAATCTCAGAATTCAAACAAAATGTTTACTCAATCCCCAATGACAAGTAATCGTCGAGTTTGTAGTCAATACTGTATAAATGGATATGGTGAGCATTTCGTTGTGAGCACATTAGAAGCTGCCAGACACCAATGAGCAAGTGTTCACAAATTCTAATGTTTATCACTTACTGTAAGAAAGCTTTGAAGATTCCAAAGAGGTAATCCGAAACCGTGCATCGAAGGACAGACATTTCAATGGCCATAAGAAAAAGGTCAAAAAGACAAACGATGATCTTCAAAACATTACACAGAAAACTAAAGATTGAGCAATACGAACCCGACAAACACCGGGGTGAACTCGGTTGCTCTAAAAGGGTCAGCTGTTTCAGCTTCAATAGTGACACCCGTCATGCTGCTGTTAAGCGATAGGAACATCATAATATTATGGTAATCATTTGTTTCTGTTATCTTATCTTACAGATAAAAGACCTTTAGCTACAGCTGACTGTATTGGAGGAATAGGAAAGCCAACACAACTCATAAATGTTGTAATCAACCCAAAATGTATTTTTAGTGACTTTATAACGTCACCAGTAACAGACATTCTGAAAAATCTTACAACGGTATGTTAGCATAAAAGCTTATTAGTCAGGCGAACAATCTGTTATATTAGTGTAAAATATAGTGTAAGTTGGTCTTATATTTAATATTTTCAATAGTTTGTAACGTCTTGTCAAACAACTTGCATTGAATTTTAAGTAATGGTATACTGGAAGGTTTATGTATGAATTACTATTACTCGTTACAGGGTATCTGTGTCACAAATGAGCACGGATGTGTTCCTTTTGTCGTAATCACATTCCGGTCCTTTCCTCATTCATGATTTATCTCCGGGTTTGTAACAGAAGCTACACGACGATCACCTGAGTTCACCCCATTATTTGTAGTGGGATGGGTTGCTCGATCTTTAGTTTTCTGTGTAATGTTTTGTAGATGGTTGTTTGTCCCTTTGTCCTTTTTATTTTGGTCATTGTGTTGTCTTTCCTTCTGAGACTTACGTCGTCTGATTACCACATTGGTATATTCAGCCTTTTCTTACGTTATTTACTCATCTTTGGTTACAGACTCTATATAATGTCTACCATCAAATAAAAGAATACACTTTTCTTCATTTATGGAATTATTTCTTAGCTGGTAATTCTAAGCTTATGATACGTTAAGAGGTTTGGGGAAGATGATAATAAAAGCTATGTCCCATCAATAACATTCACAGTGGTTCCTCTGTTTTCAGAGAGGTTTGCTGATGGACGTGACACTGGTCGAAAAGTTGATGAAATGGGATTTGCCTGTGATAAAATTATTACTTCTGCTTTTAAAAATAAGTTTATTTACTTCTTTATGGACAGACATGTACTAATTAATTGCATCTAATTAATAATATATCATTAATTAAAAAAATAGACCCACACCAGAAAATAAGCTACAGACACGACACAATTGTGTCGTGTCCGTAACCATATTTGACTCCCTGCAGATGAAACACAGTAAATACAAAACAATACCAGATTTTTATATCATTAGTTATAATACATACTTTCTTTTGACTGTTTAGCAAATTAACAAATATTTCCTACATTAGGACGTTATCTAATTAGTTTTATACAGGATTCCAGTTTATTCAGGGTTCGGTTTAGACAGGTTTCACTTTACAAATAAACATGTCTGAAATTGCTGCATGACATGACAATATGTGTCCACATTATATTTCTCCGGAACAGTCTTTGTTATTCTCTCTTGACGTTGCCTGTTTAGCAGAGAATCAGCAAATTCAAACTTCGATATTTGGTTTGACTCAACCAGAACCTACGATCTACAGCATGTAAAAGGAGCACGCTTACAATTACACAACTGACGTGGTTGCACACTGAACGAAGTAAGAATGGTTTTGTGTACGACTTTTGCGAGAGTTTAGATATCTTCGACACGTTTTCAGTTAAGTGTTGTAGAAGTAATGGATACATGCCATAGTTAATACAATTTGTATGTATCATAATTTGCTTGCTCTAAGTTGGGAGTTTTGGGACCAGAATACTGGTTTAACACTGCCACTGTTTAAGTGTTCTGTCATGTATTTGTGTGTTAAGGGTATCGATTTTGCTTCTTTTTACGATTTATCGATTTGATTTTGGAACTTTACCGACAGTGTGATATTTTGTTTTAATTTCATACTATTAATCTATTTTTAGGTTGATATAAATGCTGATAACATCAAAACTGTTATTACAACTGTCAAAAATAAGACTTCTGATCCCGATATCTTGACTAGTATTGACGTCATTGCTATTGCAGATGTGTTGGTTCACATTCCTAATGATACACTGATTAATCAAGGGGTAAGTTATTCTTTCCACTTCATTCTGCAAATTATTAATACACGTTAGAAAATACCGAAGGGACAATCGAAAAGGACAATCCAGAGAAACTGGCAACATAGGGTATACAAGACGAAGAAAAACAAAGTAAAAACACAATACAATATGTGTTAGACACCACGTTACGCAAGCAAAAAGAAATAACGTAAATAAGACATGTGTCAAACAACTGGAGAAATTAATATGAACCGAACATCGTCATTATGCGGAAATCATAACAGACATCACAACACGGAACTCAGAACGTAAAGACAAATAATAGCACAATACAAAAAACTAAAAATATGAGAAACACACTCAAACGTGTCTTGTGTGACTTACCGAGGGAGCATTGAAATATGGTCACATAACACAGGTGGTCGTTAATACCGGTTTGGTTAATATACAATGTACTGTGAAAGGATATTAACATTCAGGTCAGATAATTCAAATTATTGCTTAATACAGGTGGTCACTAAACAGTTTTGATTTTTCATATATTTTTATATCTCTCCTTTTATTTTTAGCTAATAATATTAAGATATTAGGTACCACCTTCAGGCTTTATCTGTTGTTTCTAAATATTATCATGCTTACCATATCTGCTTGTTAGAAAAACAGCTTTGAAGATACCTAAGGAGTTATCAGAAGTCGTAAATAGAAGAAGGGCAGACATTACAATGGCGAAAAGAAAAAGAAATGTTTTTATTCTTATGCTATGTATATGTTCAATGTATATTGATATGTGTTATCCTGTTAGTTTGTATCCTTGTGAAAATCAACTTAATTTCAATTTCAAATTATGATTTGCGTCATTTTCTTGAAGCCTTGTGCATTGCAACTGCTTACCCTTTCCGGAGCCCCTGAGATTACTCCCCCCCCCCTTGTTTTAGGGGGGTGTGTAATGCCCGGAGCACCTGCGTTTACCTCTCCCCTTGTTTTTAGTGGGGTTTGTATTGCCCATGCTTTGGTTTTCTGTGTAGTGTGTTGTCAAACATTGTTTATCTTTTTGTGTTTTCTTGTCCTTCGAACTAATGCTTTTTTATCAGCAAAATTTTCCCCTCGTTATTAAAAATTTTCGTATGTACATTAATACATTATTAGAATAGTCTATCGATTTTTTTTATACAAGTGTCTTTTTTATAAATGGTAGAATCATTTGGCTTTCAAATCTTTTGTTTATGAGCATACCAGATGAAGATTATCCCAGAAACGCGTCGTGCGCACTAAATAAGATATCTACGTTTTTATTGTAAACATATGTTTTCATTATTTTAGGTTGTTATTGATATTCTTGACATAATTGACAATGTATTGAATGTTGATCCAGACAAATTAAAGAAATCTCAAAATGACGGGAGTGCCACAAACAGGTACGTTAATTATGTAAAACTTGTGGCTAAGTAAACTTGTTAGTTGAGGATTATTGCCATGTTTGCTTAGCTATGTATCATCTTTGTTGAGTGATGACTTAATTTTTCAGAATTACTCCTGAATTGATGAAGATATAAAAATCGTAAAATGACTAATTCCACCTAAATCCAGTTTATTTTTTTATTTAATTTATGGTGTTCAGCGCCACTTTCCACATTATTTGAGCTATATCGTGGCGGTCAGTTTTATTTGTGGAGGAAACCGGAGTACCCGGAGAAAATATCTAACATACGATCACGACCACAATGGCCCCCACCATAATCTAAGATACATTGCTGATTGTGAAATACAATACATATATTGGTGAAATACTTCTCATAAAATACTCGTATGTTAAAAATGTGTTGTTTTTGTTTATTGAATACATCAGAATAACATGAGATTAAACACATAATAGATAAAATTAAATATTCCGAAAACCAATCGGGCGAGCGATTGCTTCAAAGGCTATTTTAGCAGAGGACAGCCTACTTCCTTTTGAGAGTGTATATTGTTTATCTATATAGAAAAACAAATCAAAAATACCACACTATCGGAACAGTTCCAAGATCCAATAGAATAGTCGTAGAAAGAGACAAAACTGATACACATAACACGTGACCACTCATTTTCCTGGTTTGGTAGAAGCACTTCAATACAAAATGGCGGGGTTAAACTAACCATAAAAGTGAAACAACAGAAAACTTTGAACCAAACTCTAATAAAACCAATGCCATCTGTCTTCATCTGTACGCAACTGACAGAATAGCTTTCAACAAAGTGTTGATTTCTTCTGAAAAACGTTTTGAAATATAAAAAGAGACGATTCTTTAAAAATCATTGATGTAATAGTTTTGTATTCAGAATATGGTGACGTTGTAGAACGTCCAAATACAGACTACAAGCATTCTTTGTGAATGATTTTTGTCATCTTTTTATTTTTTATTTTTAACAGATTACTTGAAGTTTTGGATACCATATCCCGTACTCTTGATCTAGAGAATCAGTCAAGCATGCAATTTTTCAGAGAAAATATTTTGATGGATGTATTTGACATAACGTCAATGACATCGCCTGTCATTGGAATTCAGATCGAGGCAGGGTGGACCCAATCACTGACAACAAGCAATATTCAAAATTTAATGGTAGACACAAATATCACCGTTGGAAAAATAGATGCGGCAATTATACTTCCGGTTGAGTTGATAAATAGTGAGTCCTGTTTTGTTAACTTATTAAATATGTCTCTCTAATGAACAGTTCCATCAAGTATGATCCTTGAGCTTTGGGCTAATTTATAAAGCTATGGTACTTCTCCCTCAGGTATATGTGCCCTAAGCCGATTTTGGCTATCTTATTTAGGCCCTGTGGTTTTATTGTTTTCCAAACTTTAGGTTATTTGGCTTTCCAATCTTTCGAGTTTGAGCATACCCGATGAAGATTATTCCAGAAATGCGTCGTCCGCACTAAATTTGATATTTACGTATTTATTAGAGAAATAATTAAGGGTAAAAACAAAATTATCGAACTCCGAACAATCTTACAAAGGAAAAGTCAAAACTCGTAAGTATACAAACAGACAAAATCAGTCAACAACCGGAAAACTGTGAAAACCGTAATGAACCTGACTTGGTACAGGCATTTCTAAAGAAATGGTGGGTTGAATCAGATTTTAAAGCGCCAAACCTCCCGCTCTCATTACGGCTCAAAGGTTCCGGCTGTCACTATAACAGTATTTAAATACAGGAACAAAATAGGTAAAATAGTTGTCAAAGCAGTACCATATTCAGTGAAGTAAATGTCAAACACACTTTTACGTCACACATTATGACATAATGACAATATTGTGATGAATTGCGATGGTCTACATACTCGGTTTACAGTATATATTTCATTTACATTTCAGATATCAATAAGGCACCTATCAATAATTCAACACGAGTAGCATTGTCAATCTATAGGAACTGGAACTTATTTTCTGTCCGGTCTGGCATTCGTGAATATCTGCCTAACAGTCGTGTGATGTCAGCTAGTATCTCTGTAGATGGAATTCCTATATATTCTCTAGGAGAATATAGGATTCAAGCGCTGTTCTTCCCACGAATGGTGAGTAATATTTTAAAGTCGTAAGAATAGGGTGTAACTTTTCATACTTTGGTTTGTAGAATATCGGTTCAGACCTTGTTATTTAAATGATGAATGTACTGTTCACAGTAATCTGACGTCAGTTCTTTTCATTATATGATTTGGGCAAATAGAAAACAGTTTACCCCCGCCATTTTAAAATGAAGTGTCTGTATCATACCACGAAGATGATGGTAATGTGTGTTAGTAGTATTGATTTTGCCTTTATTTCTACGATTTTCAGATTATATTTTGTAACTTTCAACGGTGCGGTATTGTTTTTCTTATTTTTAGGACTCATTTCTTAGTCACTGCCATATATAATATCATGTTTACGGGGTTATTTTGTGTTAGTTTGTAAATATACAGTAAACAGCACACGATGGTCAGCATAGACATGTTACCTCTATAAAATTGTTACAAATGCCTTTACTAGGTATAAATATGATTTTTTATTGTTAACTATAGATTGGTTATAAAGCTGCCAAAAAATAATATCGTTGTGTTAGAGTTATGGTGTTTAACGCCACTTTCAACAATATTTCAGCTATATCGTAGTGGTCAGTTTTATTGATGGTGGAAACCGGAAGTACCCGGAGAAAACTACCGACCGGTCACAAGTTTTTGACAAACTTTATCACCTAATGTTGTATTGAGTACACCTCGCCATTAGCGGGAAGTATCGTTGTGAAAATTCAGATAAATGAAGTTTATAAATTAAAACAATTTACTTCAGTAACATGTTTTCTTTTATATTGAAATTTATAACATAACACATTTTATGATATAGGAAAGCGAAAATAATGAGTGTGGGTACTGGAATTACGACCTTCATGACAAGTCCGGTGGATGGGCCACGAGTGGATGTCAATTAAATAGAACAGAATATGGACGTCATATATGTGTCTGTGATCATTTAACTAACTTTGCTGTTCTCGTGGTACGTTGTAGTTTATTCGTATAATTGAATAAAGCAAGTCAAAAAGAAGTGTAACGCACACAATTTCAATTACACATTACATGTATTATGATATCTATAAGAATTTGTTTTCTATATTTAAGGGTTAGGTTTATGGTGTTAACGCCACTTTCAACAATATTTCAGTTATATCGTGGCGGTTTTATTGGTGGAGGAAAAATGAGTACCCGGAAAAACCCATCGGCCTGGCGAAAGTCACTGACAAACTTTATCATATTATATGTTGTATCGAGTACACCTCGCTTGAGTGGGATTCGAACTCACAACTTTAGTGGTGATAGGCACTGATTGCAAAGGTTGTTGAAAATCTAGCAACAATACGATTACGATCGCCACGTCACCCTCTATATTTAAAGTTCCCTAATTTCACTTATATTTATAACAAAATATATATCGTTGAAAGTATATGCGGTGGTAGTATGCATCCTGTTGTTAAAGACTATATATTTTTACTTTAATGGTGTAATCATCATGCGACTAGGTGGATCACTCATCTTGGCTAATATGTTCTCATTTTTATCAATAGCACAACATTATTATATAAATATTAACCAGTGGGTTTTAATTAAATATTATAAGGATACAGAATTATAGAACGCTTTGTACTCTGAGAGTCAAATCTGAAATCACAACCACTGGTTCTAAGCACTGTATTTGCAGCCACATTTAGGGTCATTATTACACCAAATCATGTACATTTTTTACTACTTGTATTGCTATTTGATTATATATTGATCATGCTATAAATATGAACAAAATTCAAAGTTTGCATACAATAGAAACCAATATACAAACATTAGATGTAGTCAAAACTACATATATATGCATTTTATATTATGTTTTTTTTTTCTTTTTTTTTCTAGAATATCGGTGGCCAAGACACATTGGTGGATAGTCTGGCGATTAATATAATAACTTGGATTGGTCTGATCCTGTCTATAGCTGGCTTGTCATTAACTATACTCTCATTCTTCCTATTCAAGTAAGTATATATACATATGTTTTACCACTTTCTAGAATTTCATTTATTCATTCATTCATGCATTCATTCCTTCATTTATTCATTCATTCATTCATTCATTCATTGTTTAAGGTTAGTTGAGAATTATTTCAACTGCAGGTAAATGAAGTTGAACAAGCTGACAGACAATAATAAATGTATAACCGTGACACTGTGATGTGGCTACAGGGTGAATATTTTGGTTGCCACATGTTAAACAGGAGATAATGGACACGACCGAGATATTTAGTCGTACCACTTACGACAACTCAAAGCAAACTGTTTCTCATTGGCAGGTGTTAAATGTTAAAGTCATACAGGTTGTCAGAATTGATTTTTTTTTATATTAAAAGTTGCCAATATTCGATGTTTTATATTAATAAAAATGTTCTGAACAAGAAGCCAGATTTAAAAAATATGTTGTAATGTCGTAATTAGTGAAAAGAATTCGAATGTCTGTTGGTAAAATCGCCATTAACACAACCTAATTATAAGTCGGCTGCTTTTCCGAAGTTTGCGAATACTGATAACTGCTATGAATAACCAGGAAGCATGTTGCATGAACAAATTCGTTAGAATTAATATAATTTAAGAAATATATCTATGAAATTGGATCCCGGGGTAATCAGTTAATATTATATAATGGTATTTAGTAAGAATGACACTTAAAATCGGAAATACGTGATGAAATCAATAAAAACAATCCCAAACTCTGCAAAGGGGCCCGATAAAGGGAAAATTGTAAACAAATTGTATTGCATATTATTGACAACACTTGAGTTTACTTGAATATATTTTTTTAGAAAAAAACAGACATGAAGTTCATTATTTTAGTCTCTAATTTAAAAGAGATATCACCTAGTGTTTTCTCCTGAAAAAAAGACTATATTATAAACTACGATGCAATTCTACTGTCAAAATACGATTCGGCCGAAAAAAGATACTAAATTATGCTTACGTGTTGAAAAATGGAGTAGGTCGGTATAACATCTTTTTTTAATTTTTACACAAAGCTTGATGAATCCTCCTTTTTGTGTCGTTTTCGTATGGAATCCGTCAATGTGTTTGTTCTTCCACGATTCGATTTGTGCCATGTGCTTTCTTCATCAACAAACAATTTCGTACATGCGCAAACGCTTTCCCGAATGAGTTCACTGTCAGGTCGTATGAATATTGTGCGGGTAAACATTGGATTCTTTACTGGATTCAAGAAAATAAAACAGCGACGTATTTCCTTCGTTCTAGGTTATTTACGTATGATATTATGAAAAATTTCACCTGCAATTAGTATTAAACATCGAATATTGGCAACTTTTAATATTTAAAAAAAAATCAATTCTGACAGCCTTTAAGAAGAGTTCGAAGATACCAAAGGAGTAATTAGAATCCGAAAATCGAAGGACAGACCACACAATGACAAAGGAAAAAGGACAAAAGGTCAAACAATGATCGACAAACATTACACATACAACCAAAGATCGAGTTGATTTAAACATATTTTTATTGTCAAATATATACAATAGGACTGAACCCCAAGTGTTACAACTCATATGAAGTTCTCTCCAGTATCATACAAACATAGGTCTGACAGAGAGCATGACGGATAATAAGTTTATAAGCATTTTGATATAGAAAAATTAAACGAAAACAGATAAGTAAAATGGAGGGCGGGGGTGGGAGCTATGTTCCTTCGGTGAATCGCCTACTGTTCTTAATGAATGTCTGTACTGCTTTTGATAACAAAATATGTTGAGCTTGGATCGAGTTAAATGTAAAAATTCGGGATAATGCATTGATTAACACAATTTAAACCGTCTTATCATGGTAACTAGTACTATATACGAAAGTTGGAAGATACTAAATGGTTATCAAAAGTGTAAAGCGGAGGATAAACAATGCCAAGGCCAAAAGAAAAAAAGGCAAAAACAGAAACTATGGTCAACAAAATACATCATAGAAGTTAAAGATTGAGCTACAAGATCCTATTAAAAAACGGAGGCTGAACACATACAAGGGATACATGGTTTTTCTATATGGCCATTTCACACTCATTTTTGGTCGCATTGCGTTAAGCAGCACTCACTCACTTACTCACTCAATCCTGCATATTAGGGTATGAGTGATGTTATTGAAGAAGACGCTACTCTTACTGTCAAATAGTGTGTCTACATTTTGCTTTTCTGTATACTGTTATTGAATTTATTCAACTCTTATTTTCAGGCACTTACGTAAAGGTAGAGCACAACAGACACTGTTCAATTTAGCATTAGCAATGCTGTGTTTTCTTATAGTGTTCATAGTAGGAATCGAACAGACCCAGGACTTCTATGGTTGTATTGTAGTGGCAGCACTCTTACATTATTTTATTCTTGTGTCTTTTATGTGGATGCTGATGGAAGGAATTCTACAGTATCTTAGATTTGTTAAAGTTCTAGGAACGTATATTCCTCATTTCATCCTAAAAACTGCAGTTCCAGCATGGGGTGAGATAGCATTACTATATTCATTTCATTATATGATGAGACGCCATTTTCATAATAGACTTTTATGTAAAGTTAATGAGGGTATCGTCCGTGTCTACACATCGATCATTCTGAAAGCATAGCGTTTAATCCTTATGATTCCAACCAACAATGGTTTTAAGTAATAAGGTGATCTAATTCTCCATATTGTACCTCACCATGTAGAAGAGGTGCACTTTTCACACGGCCATTTACACACACAGTCAGTGGTGCGTAGGAATATGGTTTTGAGTAATATAATCCAACACGGAAGTAAGAAATTTCAACTTTAGTATCAACAACAGTAAATGAATAACGCAAATTATTTGTATATATGTTAATTCGAAAAAAAAAGAAACTTGTAAATAGTTCTTATTTAAATACTGTTATAGTGACAGCCGGAACCTTTGAACCGTAATGAGAACGGGTGGTTTGGCGCCTTAAAATCTGATTCAACCCACCATTTCTTTAGAAATGCCTGTACCAAGTCAGGGTCATTACGGTTTTCACAGTTTTCCGGTTGTTGACTGATTTTGTCTGTTTATATAATTATGAGTTTTGACTTTCCCTTTGTAAGATTGTTCGGAGTTCGGTAATTTTGTTATTACCCTTATTTATTATGCTTAGATGTGTAAATATAAACAGACGAGACGTCAAGCGGTGGCCATATTATATACAGTGCATACCAAAGTAGTTCTGGCTTACGGAATCATTCATGTGTAAACCTGTTGTAAAATACACCCCGGAAGTGCTATCATCCAATCAAATAAGTGCAAATAAGACTGGAATTATTATGCAATTCAAAAGAAAATCCTTTGTTTTTTTCTTATATCTTTATTTTTGTAAAGAAATAAATATGTAGTGCTTAGATATTTTTTTCTTTTCACTACCATCATATATATCTAATTCATTGGGTTTTTTTCTGAACCATAGTCAGAGGTGTAAGGTTTTATGTTCTTATGGCAATGGCTGTAACTACTCCACAATCCATTACCGTCATTGATGTAAATTACATGCTTATCAAGTGCTTTAAAGATACAATAGAAACGTTTGGTGAAGCGAGTGCACATACTTGCAAATTCACGCACACTTTCCAATACTGACTCTCTACATACCACAATTAGATATATTTTGCTTTCCTATTGGTAACCCCGCATCTGGGACATTCTATGCACCAAATGACATCAAAAAGACAAAGATCTCCAGATGTCATTTTTATCAACTGAGGTAACGAGTACCACTCAACCGCATGTCGTTTCACACTCATCTTAGCGTATGAGTTATGCTCATTCTTGAAGACCCTACTGTGACTATGAAATGTAGAACAGCAATAAAAGCACTGTTCCATTGTTAAAGTTTGTGTCTAAGTCTATAGTTGGATTGTCTCTCATGTTCATTTACATTCATATCCTTGCATACCAATATATAATCTGATGTTCTAATTTTTGACCTTATATTGTTGAATTTACAGGTGTACCGTTAATACCAGTAATAGTAGTTGTGGCCATTGATCACGAGATGTATCATGGAGGGGAAAAAGCGTAAGTTATTATTTTAAACTGACAATATTGAAAAAAATTCCAGGTTTCTTTCAAAATGATCTGCAAAAATTAGAATAAATTATTTATGTATTGCAATTTGAATAAAATGAAACATACCTGTTACTTTTTGTCAGTCAACCCAGGTCACTGTTGTTCCTTTATTCTTATTCGTATGAGGAATACTTCATGTATGGCCTTATTAAGAAAAACGATAAGAAGCTAGCCGGATCCATTGATGACATCTTCCGCTATTCTGAGCTTGAAATAAAAGATATTACAGATTCGGCCAGGTCTGCTTCATACCTTGTTCTACACCTTGAAATTGGTAGTGAGGACCGATGAAGAACGAAACTGTAGGATAAAAGAGATGATTTAAATTTTCACATTGTGAACTTTCCATTTATATGTAACCACATTCCATCAGCACTTGTATATGAAGTATATATCTCCCAGTTCATCCGAAATTTCCAAAGCTTGTAGTTCATATCATAATTTCCTTGATAGAGGGTCGTTGCTAAGAATGACTACTATTGGTTAGGTTTAAGTTGTCACTTCGAAAGTTTTACGGTGACCACCATGACGGCGTTAACCGTTACGAAATATTTGTATCACAAATGATCACGGATATGTTCCACTTGTGGTAAACACTTCCCAGTCCTTTACCCATTCATGACTTATAACGGGATTTGTAACTAGAATAATACGACGGGTGCCACTAGTGTAGCAGAAACTACTTACCCTGCGCGAGCGCCTGATTTCACCCCGGTTATCTCTTTGGTATCTTGAAACTGTTCTTACGCTTGTGATCCAAAATGAACGGAAACATTTATCAGTAAAATTGCTTATATATTTTGTAGATGTTGGATGTCGTTGACCGCATTTTATTATGCTTTTGCTATACCAGTAGGAATTATTATTCTGGCCAACGCAATTATTTTCGGTATGATTCTGAAAAATCTGCTGGGTCGTCCTAAAGGTCTACAGTCTAACCAGTCAGAAAGGAAGAGAGCCATGATGAGCCTTCGGGCTGCCTTTTCTGTCTTTGTCTTATTAGGTAAGTGATGTTGCATTACTTTTTTTGCTTCAAATTGAAAAATTACCTGCAGTTGTTTGTAGGAGGGCTCATGTCTTAGTTAGGATGTTCGGTTCGTCTTTCCTTTCAGTTGTTTGTAGGAGGGTTCATGTCTTATTTAGAATGTTCGGTTCGTCTTTCCTTTCAGTTGTCTGTAGGAGGGCTCATGTCTTATTTAGGATGTTCGGTTCGTCTTTCCTTTCAGTTGTTTGTAGGAGGGCTCATGTCTTATTTAGGATGTTCGGTTCGTCTTTCCTTTCAGTTGTTTGTAGGCGGGCTCATGTTTTGTCTGTGTTATTTGTGTTGTTTGTATATATTGGTGTTGTTGTCCAACGCATATTGTGTTGTGTTTTTGTTTTGTTTTTCTTCGTCTGGTGTACCCTATGTTGCCAGTTTCTTTGGATTGTCCATTTTTGATTGCCCCTTCGGTTTTCTATAACGTTTATTCTGTAACAGAGAGACAGAACTATCTCCTATTTATGGATAAATAAATGTATAAAGACGAGATAAAGAGAGTATTTATAAAAACGTAGGTAACTATTTAATGCGCATGGCGCATTTATCAAATAATCTTGATCAGCTACGCACAAAGTCAAAAGATTGGAAAGCCAAATAAGTAAAACCAGAAGCCTAACAGGATAGCCACAATCGAATATCTAAATATAGAAACTGCTAGTGGAGCAGGAAGTACTTTAACTTCCGGGGATCATTTGTTCACCAACTGCTTTTATTGTGGGTAATTCGTGTTAAATGTTTTTGTTCCAATTACATGACATATGTTTTCGTTTGTTGTGATATTCGATACTATTTCCAAGTGAAACAAAATCGTATTCACTTTGTCTTTAGTCCCATTTATTTTATGGGTTGTTCATAGATTAATTTCTGTTATTTGCATACACTGGTGTCCCAATACGATTTCCATATCAAAAGATATTCCTGTTGTTTAATAGTCACACGCACAACTGATGCCACTATTTGAGCAGGATGTGTATATATTGCAAATTATCATTTATTGTGACTGTAACTACACCCAATTACTACTAATATTGACTTGTTGGCTAAGAATCAGAGTTATGTATTTTATTCCCACAGATGCGCCGCATGATTAAATGCAGAAAAGAATGTAATTTAATTCGAATTGTTCATCACTATTAAACGTAATCGTCCCTCTCACTATAGCTTAGCTGATATTTTCTACCTTACAGACAGGGGGAAAAAATTCTCACCAAAAATTTGAACATTCATTATAAGACACCTGTGTTACCTGTAACAGTGTCATATTAACCACTTATGTTACAATTGTGGAGACTTCCATCTATAATTTACTCTAATTATGTGTTAACTAGGGGTGAACCCGGTTTATTTGTGTAAATTAAGTAGTACTGGGTAAGCAAAATTAGTTTATGACATTTGCTAAGATTCTTTGTCAGATATGGTCAGTGTGTTTCTTAATAAAAACCTATATGTCAAATGTAGTGAGTACGGCACGTTTCTTAAATAACATTCATCAGAGTAGCTCAAAATCGAAAGTCTGGAAGGAGACATGAGATCGATTTTCTCAGAATAATCAACTCGCAGTTAATTTTACATTCTCCAGCTCATTGTATTTGTCATTTTACTTCTTATTTATTTATTTATTTTTATTTATTATTGTTGAACATGATCTCTTCCTGAACCTTTATTAAGGGACTGACCATTTAACTTGCAGGGTGGGGGGGTTATGGTTTTTTGTTTCGTTCAAAAAATGTTTTTCGGACAACACGAGAGTTGGAATATTTGTTTTCCCAGAATTTAACATTAGGTTATATGACAAAAACTCTGAATCAGATTATTTTTGTTTTTCCTCCACCAAAATCAGAATATTTTTTTCAGCAACATTGGGAATCAGAATATTTTTTTAGAAAAAAAACATAACCCCCCCCCCCCCCCCCCCCCTGGAAGTTAAATGGCCGTCCCTAAATATTTCCCATTGGACTTTTAGCCACCAACAATCAATCATACATGTATAATGTCTAAATAAACGTTAGAGAAAACCGAGAGAGCAATCAAGTATGGACAATCCAGAGATTCGGGAAAAATTGGGTACACAAAACACAGGACGTAGACAACCAAAACAACAACACAGAAAACTAAAAAGATCAGCATCATTGATCACACCAAAAAAACAGGAGATGAAGCCAGGCGTTCGCGAAGGGTAAGCGATCCCTGCTTCTTATAAGACACATGTCGTGTTACTCAAATAGTAAAGCCAGTGGCGGAGTTAGATAAAGAGAGGCCCTAGGCTATTCCACTTGTGAGGCCCCTCCCAATTTCCCACCTTCAGGACTGGAGGAAGATGGAAGTATGTTTAATCAATTTGAATAAAGGCGAGGGTGAGGGGTGTTTAAAATTCTGCAATATTCTGAAATGGAGTGCAACGTTTTAACTGTGTCAGGAAAATTACTGAGGGGTTGTTTAGAAAGTACAGTACGCTATGACAGCATAAGTGTGAAAGTCAAATGACGGCGTTAAAAACCTAATACACCTAGGCCGGAGGCCCCCTAAATTTTGAGACCCTAGGCTTCAGCCTATCGAGCCTATAGGTAAATCCGGCACTGAGTAAAGCCCAGTAAAAGTCTTGTGGGTGTTAGAGTTTTAAGATATTTGAAACCTGTCTTTAATTATTGATAGCTTGATATTTATTTGATTTTTCAGGATTAACATGGATATTCGGATTCTTTACCATTGAAGAAGCAAGCATAGTGTTCCAGTATATTTTTACCATACTAAATGTGTTCCAAGGATTCCTCATCTTTATTTTGTTTACTGCTAGAGAGAAACAAGTGCGTCAAAATTGGAAAAAATTATGTTGTAAAGAAAAACATAAAGACAAATATACAAAATGTGAATCGTCCTCGGAAATGAACAAGATGAGAATCCGTAATAATGTCAACAATTCAGGTAGCGACACGAGAAGTACTGGCTTAAATCATAGTTCTAGTCACTGAAATTAAACATGTACCATTCATATCACAATGATGACAACTGGGGACTTATTATGCTGCAATTATTACTGCCAAGGACCATTTATATTCCAATGCTTTCTGGAAAGGATCAAAGATATTACAATGTTTACAACAAAGGACCAAATATATTACAATCTTTACAACAAAGGACCTAATATATTACAATGTTTACAACAAAGGACCAAATATATTACAATCTTTACAACAAAGGACCAAATATATTACAATGTTTACAACAAAGGACCAAATATATTACAATGTTTACAACAAAGGACCAAATATATTACAATGCTTACAACAAAGGGCCTAATATTTTCCAATAATTACTGGAAAGGACCAAATGTATTACTATGCTACAACAAAGGACGAATTAAATTACAATACTTACAGGAAAGGACCAAATATATTACAATGTTTACAACAAAGAACCCATTATGTTTCAATACTTACTGGAAAGAACCAAATATATCACAATGGTTGCTACAAATAATCAATTATATTACAATGGTAAGAACAAACGGCAATTATATTACAATGATTACAAAGGACCAATTTTATTACAATACTCACAACAAGCGGCCAATTTTATTACAATAGTTAAAACAAAGGATAAAGTATAATACAATACTTACAAGTAAGGACTACATATTCTACAACTTATAATGGGTAAAACAAATGTTTTCTACAAGGACTAATTATACTACAGTGATGACAACACTGTATATTACAATAATTACAAACAATTGATCATTATGTGGATTATTATGATACTTACAACTAACGGGTAAATTATAGTTCACTTAGGGTCATTGTAAAATTTTCATTGCAATACATTATTGCATTATACATATGTATATACATTTCATCAAATAAAAATATCATTTTAGATTATATATTTTGTCATTGTGCTATGCCCCCTTCAATGAAGTAGACGAACTCGAGTCTGGTACAGACATTTTTTGTCTTTGCGACATAGTGCCATCATATTTAATTAATATACCTATTAGGATATGACGAAGTTCTACGTTAAATGTAGTCCCTGTGACGTTGGCCATTTGTTGTGTGTATATGCCTTAGAAGATGGCAAAGACAGAAAGCAATGAAGAAATGAAACAATCCAGACATATTGTAAGGTTGCTGCTAACACGGAAGCTACTGAACCAAATGATCCTAATGGCTAAGGTGAAGTCATCGCCTCGAACGTTTAATGGAGGCCACAATAACTTGCTTAACAGTTAAGGAATATCTGTGTCACAAATGACCACAGATAAATGTTCTGTTTGTTGTAATCACAATCCGATTCTTTCCTCATTCACGATGGGTACCACTAGTGCAGCAGGAACAGCTTACCTTTCCGGAGCACCTGAGTTCACCCCCGGTTTTTAGTGGTGTTGTTGTTGCTCAAACTGTAGTTTTCTGTGTAGATTTTGATAGATCATTGTTTGTCCTTTTGTTCCTTTTCTTTCGATAATTGTATTATCTTGCTTCTGATTATCCATTTTTTTACGCCCGTCTTAAGACGGGACGTATTATGGTATTCCAATGTCCGACTGTCCGTCCGTCCGTCTGTTCGTCCGTCCGTCCGTTTCACATGTCGCGCTCTAACTTAAGAACCCCATGGCTAATTCACTTCAAATTTCAGAGTTATTGGAATTGATGGTCTTACGGTCTGTACACTTTATGGTGAAATTTCGAATTTTCATTCCAGAGTTATGGGACTTTATTCATCAAATTGTAGGCGATTTTTCGTATGTCGCGCTGTAAATTGAGAACCCCTTGGCCAATTCACTTCAAACTTCGCATAGTTATTGGAATTGATAGTCTTATGGTCTGTATACTATTTGGTGAAATTTCAATATTTCATTCCAGAGTTATGGGACTTGATTCATCAAATTGTAGGCGATTTTTCGTATGTCGCACTGTAAATTGAGAACCCCTTCGCCAATTCACTTCAAACTTCGTACTGTTATTGGAATTGATAGTCTTTACTGATTTCTCAAAAAATGTTGTTTTCAGTTGTATAAATATTGTATAAATGTTCCAATTCATGTTTATGGTGCAGCTGTTAGTGAAATTTAGATTTTTCATTCAAGAGTTATGGGAAAGAAAGTCTTTACAAATATTGTATGAATGTTGACGACGGGCGTATCATACGCTCTTGGCGCAGCTGTTTATTGTCCTTTTGTTCCTTTTCTTTTGATAATTGTATTATCTTGCTTCTGGTTATCCATTTTATATCTTCAAACTTTTCTTACGTCATACACCCACAATTGATAGGGTTAACATGATTAGTTAGATATCATCTTTATCTCTATATTACAAGACACCCACAATTGATAGGGTTAACCTAATTAGTTAGATATCACCTTTATCTCTATATTACAAGACACCCACAATTGATAGGGTTAACCTGATTAGTTAGATATCAACTTTATCTCTATATTACAAGACACCCACAATTGATAGGGTTCACCTGATTAGTTAGATATCAACTTTATCTCTATATTATAAGACACCCACAATTGATAGGGTTAACCTGATTAGTTAGATATCACCTTTATCTCTATATTAGAAGACACCCACAAGTGATAGGGTTAACCTGATTAATTAGATATCACCTTTATCTCTATATTAGAAGACACCCACAATTGATAGCGTTAACCTGATTAGTTAGATATTAGTAGATATATTTATATTTGAACTTTACACTTCGTAAATATACTTTAGAGAACACCACAAAGATCATGGACATCCCAGAGACACGGGTACCATACAGAACACGAAACAGAGAGAAGACAAACAACATTTAAAAAAACCCACAGAAACTAAAACCGATGATGACCCCTAAAATGTAATGTATTAAAGCTAAGGCCCATCTCCACCAGGTATAGGCTATCCTGGTTAAGCCCTTTGGTTTTCAAAGTCCCAAAGACTTGATTATTCAGATTTCCCACCTTTTACCTGGCGAAGGTTATTACTGAAATGTGTCGTGTTCCAACAATTAGATATCTGCCTATTTATTGTAAGTATCACGACACAAACAAAAACATACCGATGTCGAAATACCAGTTTTATTTATAACCTTCCAGAGTGACATTCCTCCTAGACATTCTACATCAGGAATATGTCTGCTCGGAACCAAATGCAATACAAACCATTAGTCAATAGAAAGCAACAATGTGCAGTTTAATCATTGATATGCTTCTTATGACACCTGTCGTGTTACTCATATACATAGTGAAGTCTGGTAAACACCGCCACTTTCTACTGAAATACCTATACCAAGCCAAGAGAGTGAGAGGTCATGTTTATATAACAATGCGTCTAAGGGATATCGATCTTGACGATTAAATAATTATATTTAGGAATCGTTCTGACGGTGTAGCATGTGTTGTTTTTCATTTTACGAATCACATTTAATGTAATGAAAATCGCTAAATGCACTTTGAATGTTAAAATTCCACGTCCAACCATCATATTTGTGTTTGTATCATTTTATATAAAAATTGTATTGTTTTCATTTTCAATACGTGAATGTTTTTCCACCTGTAACTTACGTCATTAGTACGGGAAATCGATGTGTTATTATGTCAAATAAGGGTAATAACAAATTACCGAACTCCGAACATCAAGGTCATTGATATATCACGATATTATGCCCATGTATATACATTATTCTTAATGACGATTTATTATTTATTAATGCCAAAAATAGTCGTACACCTGCTTAGAAACCAACAGATGGCATAGCTTCTGAATAACACGTAGATTGTGTTATATCTTATGTCGATCGAGTCAGATACAAAATAAAAGTACATCTTAGGAGTGTTAGATTGATTGTTGTTGAATGCCAAGTGAACACTTGTTAAGACAATTTTACTTTAAACAGTAAAATAAGTTAAGACAATGTTGAAGGGGTGTCTGATTTGTACTAGACCAGCACGCTACCAACAGTGCTAGCTCACCGAAACAACGGTCTACGGGTAGATGTATAGCTCCGTATGGACATATGTTGACATGTGTGAAGACATTATATCTACGTCTTCAATATATCTACAATAATTACGTATTCTTGCTAAATATACACAAACAAATAAAATTATTTTATGTAATTTTCATTGCTAAATATTTGTACTTTGTAGAAGGTGATGTGTATAATGGTGACAGTGGTGGTATTTGAATGTGGTAGATCCTGCATTTGATCCTAATATTAATTTTTAAAGGAACGAAAATAAGCTAAAGATGTTTATTCAATGCAAAAACATTCTTCACATAAAGCGATGTCTATCCATATGAACAAGAAACAAGTAACATTTGTTTTCATTTTCACAACCACATGAACGTAATAAAAACGTAGATGTCTACTTCAGTGCGCTCGCCGCATTTCTAGAATAACCTTTGTCAATGAAAGCGGCATTTGCGGTAGTGCCTACCGACACAATTTGTGGGCGGAACTTATCATAAAAAATCCCCATTGATATGAACAGCTTATTTATGAAACTGTATCTCGCATGACGTGATTTTTGTAGTTTTGACACTGATGAAGAATATTATTTTTAATAAGACTGAAAGTTTCGTAGGGAGGAACACTAGTAACAATGCCTGTCAAATATTGTTCTCCAAAAGTAACCGTGAAATTATGTATCATTGATTTTTCATCCTCAAGATAACCGTCTTCAAAATAATGAACAATCTGAATGTTTGCTGCGCCCATAGCTATTTATACCCCCAGTCCCGGTTTAAGTTCTTAGCCAAAAGATTGAAAAGCTTAACAATTTGGGAGCAAGTAAACCCAATACCGGATGAAATTAGATAATAAACACCGCTTTAGCAATAAGAGTAGAACACTGAATGATCAGCATTAAGTGTAAAACCACTAACTCATTTCTTTAGCATTTTCTACTAAATGTGTGGGTTTGTTTTCAATCCTACCTGGCAATTTCGTCTGAAGTTTAACCTTTCCATGACTATATATTTTCTAAAACGTACGTAATTCCTCTACGTTCTCTCAAGATGTCATGCCATGATTTAACATATTGTAGTGAAATGCCAGGCAATAGAACAATTCCTACTCTAAAATTGACACCGTTATCACCTGCAATTCAGTATTTATAGGTCATACATCTATCCCTCTATAAAGGTGCAAAAATACAATTAAATCCAATCAAATAATCCTGATATTTTGACCTTTAATTACCAATTTTAATGATGCCATTCAATTTAATATTTTTCCAAAATTATACAAAGCGACAAATACTGTTTTTAGACTACTGTTCTAAGCTCTGATTGGTTAAATTAATGTTTCAATGCCATTACTCAGGTCCATAAATACACAGAATTAATACTTCTATATATCCCCATGATATAAAAATAGGATCGAGTTTCTCCGCCGTGGGGTATAATCCTTCCACAGCTTGTGTACGAGGATGAACAGTTAATGAGATTTGCCTCGTATTTGGAAAATACCAAGCAAAATGAGCAATGTGTCAGCTTTATTATGGCGAAAACAAATTAACTATAGATGTTACGATGTAGTCCGCTTAATACTTACACGCTTATGTGGATTTTCATAGTGTTATATCAATGAAACAACATTCCATATGTTGCTCCATTTGAACATATTTTCCTAATTCCAAGCCAACCAAGCGTTGTACTTACTCTTTAAAGCTATGTCCTTAGTGGAGAAGCGAGCACCTAGGTTGACTCATGGTTTTTGATTGGGTCCGTGTTGCTCATCTGTTTTCCATGTTGTGTTTTTTGCTTTGTTTCTCTTCATCATGTGTCTTGTGTACTCAATGTTACCAGTGTCTCTGGATTGTCCATTCTTAATTTCACCTTTGGTTTTCTCTAACGTTTTCTTATAGTCTTTGGTTTGACCCGACCGGAGCTCGAATCCACGGTCTATCCCACTGCGCTTGATATATAAAAGTCAAATGGCTTGATAACGTACCTGATTAAATATTGATTATTTTATTGTTGTTTTAAATCAAGTGAAATCATTCAGTAGCAATTTTTCTTTACAAACAATAAATAATATTGGTAAGAATATGAAATTGGGAAAGGTCAGTGTTCGCCTTGCAACAGACCACGTACAACCACTCTAAGCAATGCCATTCCACATGTAGTAGGCGATGCATGTTTTGTTACTTGTTAATGTTAATAAATGTCATCTGAAGATTTAATCAACATTGTATGGCATTGACACTTAAGACATCATTCATAATTTTATCTTAAAGGCCATTGATACATCGATGCTACATGTAACACGTACTTTATAGATATTAATACAACAGAATTGTGACAAACAAACAAACAAGGGTGATTTCAAGCAAGAACATTCCAATATGATAGTATTACGTGATGATTTCCGTATTGGCATAGTTATTAGTTCCTGTGTAGATATATTGACCTGAGACTACCCAAGGACTACTAACTTGGTCAATACGGAAATCATCACGTAATGATATACATTTTTGTATTTAGTAAATAACGAAAGAAGTTTTCATAGCGAAAGGAGTTTTCAACGAGACCATCTATCATTTCTTCTCCGTTTTGTTTTGTTTCTTTCTTTTGCTTCCTTTTCTTTTTGTCTCATTAAACGTCTCAGTTTTATAGATGATTCGTAAGTAAAATCTAGAGAGAATCCCGAACACCAATATTGGCCGGATCAAAGTCGGACAATACGAGAATAAAATCAGTATTGGCAGAGTTGTACTAATTGTGACAAACAAACAACCAAGGGTCATTTCAAGCTAGAACATATTAATACACGTTAATATTTTGTATACATGATTTGATGTAAATATTATATGATTGCCTCGCTGGTGGAATGGTTAGCGGGCTCGCATTGAATGCGGTAGATAGTGGGTTTGAGCCCCGATCGGATCAAAATAAAGAATATGCTACTGGTATTTGCTGATCGTGCGATAATCAGGCATGATTTATGAATAAGAGCAAAGACTAGATTGCCCGGAATGAAGATAATGTGCCCCAGTGGAGCCACATGTCTGTCATGTTGACTGTTGTTTCAATGTGCTTGCTAGTACTATCAAAATCGACTAGTTAGACTAGTGCAAAGCGGATATCATTAGTATTTCATTGAATTTAATCACGCCGTAACATATCTGAAAAATTGTTCAATTTTTGGCGTAATCTAACAATCACTCACTCACTATATATATTATGGGTTTCCGTCTTCAATTCCAAAGACTTGGGAATAACATGAAACATTTTCCCTATTTGTGTGAGTGTTGATTGACATATTTGAACTTTTCCAATTTCATCTAATAAAATGAAGAAAAAAAACAACCTTTAAAATACATCTACACGACTATCGTCGCTTGATATAGACACCTCAATAAAAAGTGAACGGGCAAAACTAGTCTTGTGGACTCAAGCCATCCCTCTGAGTATGATGATGCATACATGCAAGTGTTTTCTACATGTGAGCATAATGTAGACCCCTACATGAATATGGACGAGCAGTGGTGTTATACAGGAGAGCTGAGTTCTTCTATGGTAATTTATGAATATTTTCTCAAATGAGAATGGATCTTTTCCTTTTTTACATAGATTTTCTTCTTTTCCTTATCACTGACAATACTTTTAGCGGACTTGACTATACGAGTTACACGACAGGTGTCTTATAAGAAGCCCATCTTTTTATCTTCATGTGTTAATAGTTTCATTTGACAGCAATCTAACTCAGCAATTTTAATATATTGTATATGATGACGAAGAAGTCATCATACAGTCACAGGTAATAAAGTATATTATACAAACGTCTTCATAATCCACTTACACATTACATGGACCAAACAGTCCTGATTTCAGGCCTAGGGAATTACACAATATTACCCCTACCTTTTGATAATAAAAATAAAATATAGAGCATCTGGGATCTACCCTGGTTTTGGTGGAGTCCATGCCACTCATCTTTTTTGTTTTGTTATTTGTGTTTTTTTCGTCGTGTGTCGACATTGCGTTCTGAATTGTCTATCCCTGATTGCCCCTTCGGTTTTAACTAACCTTTATTTCCAAAAGGCAAAGCAATAATACATGCAAGAAACGTTTGAACATACCAAAGGGACAATCAGAAGCCGTTAATCGAAGTAGTAATGACACTACATTGGAAAGGAAAAAGACAAGAAAACAATAAATAGTGGTAGACAAAACATTACACAGTAAACTAAAGATTTAGCAACACGAATCCACCAAAAAACGGAGGTGACCAGGGCCTATGAGAGGGGGAGGGGGGTCATCGGTCCGGGTCCCGGATAGCCAAGAAGTGGCATGTGAATATCTGAAGGAAGGGCCACATAGCCTTTGCCATAGGCCTTTTTTTTTGGGGGGGGGGGGATATTTTCAACTATTTTTAGTTTATTTAGAAAAATAATTATGTAAAATTCACTTAGACTTCTGAATTCTGATTGTTGATCATCACTCACATTTACATTTACATTGTAACCAGGAAGGCCATCATTTCATTATTTAGCATATATTTATTACTGTCTTTCAAGTTTATTGGACCTCAAATCCTCAATTTTGATAAAAGTCTTGCAAAATTTCCCTTGGAGGCCCTGGAGGTGACCATGTGCAATTATTGCCAGGAAGAGCAGGTCATTACAGATTGCATAACAGTGAGTGAGCTCGAGTGAGTGCTTCTTGATTAACTACAATTCAGCAATTGTTCAGCTATATTATAGCGATTGTATAATAGTTAATAATGTAAAACTGATGTGGGCTTTCCTCGAATATCATCACAATTACGCGGTAAGGGAAACAATTCAAATTTATATATTTTTTTATCCAATTAGACAAGAATGAGTTATCGAACATTGTCTTGATTTTCTATCCAACAGATACAATTGAACTTTTAACATATTAATTTAATGGAAAATTTTGTATTTGACTGATCAATGTTAATTCAAGTTATTTAATTATTTCAGAAATGTCATGAATAGTTATTTATTTGAGCAATAAAAAGAAGGGAATTACATGAACGTCCTGTGGATGAGTATATGTCAAGCCTGCCTTAAAAGGTACCTCTATATAGCAAATCACTGTATCTAGAACTGTATATATAGATAATATTAGTACAGTGTCTCAAAATATAACGTTTATGTATATGAGGTTTAAACACAGGGATATAGGCGAGATTGGATTTTAAGAGTGGTTGCTCACTAAGCAAAAGTCGGCGGATAGACATGTTGCTCCACTCGGACACTCGGATAAGCAACAAATACCATTTGTGTAGTCTTTGATTTGGATCGCCAACCATTACAACACCGATGCGGTTTGGGGGTTTATCACCGCTGTCATATTATAGTGGAAGGATTACCCCTTTGATATCTTTAAACTCTTTAAACTCTTCTTGCAATCAACAATATTACAATTAAGTTCTAACAATCAGTTTCATTGATGCAGGATAGTAGAGTACAGAGAGAAATTCAGCGAACTGTATTCATATATCTTACATTACAGTTTAATACCTTGAATCGAGTATAAATCATCACGAGCGGGAATCGACTTAACCTTTGAACTATGATGGTAATAGACATTGATTGCATAGGTAGATGAAATTCAAACTACAGTCCGAAAAGGGTCAGGACGACCACCAGTTTTGATGGAATAAAACCAAAAACAAACAAGAAAACCACACTGTACGAATAGTTCTAAACTACAAAGAAAAATCGTGGAAAGAGTTAAAAAAAAGCATACTCCTAACACACAACCACCCACTTTACTTACTTGGTATAGGCACTTCAATAAACAGTGACGGGGTGAAGCTAGTTTTATAGGGCCCAAACTGATGTGGTCACATAAGTGCTTTCCAAAATTTATTTTGTGTATGCAAATTAATTTGTACATAATGCTTATCTTAGAAACAATTTGGTTGATCGTTACGAAATATGCATATCCTAAATGACAATGGATCTTTTACTTTTGATGTATATGTTTTCTTTTCTCTATCACTGCCATGACTGTTGTCGGACTTTATATATGAGTAACCTGGCGGGTGTCTATTAAGGAGGAGGAACTACTTACTCTTCGCGAGTACCTGGGTTCACCGCGGTATTATGATAGGGGTCCATGTTGCTCAACTTTTTAATTGTTATGTTGTGCATTTATGTGCCTTTACGTTCTGAGTTCCGTGTTGAGATGTCTGTTACGATTTCCGCATAAAAACGATGGTTGGTCCGTCTCTACCTCTAGTTGTTTGTAGGAGGGTTCATGTCTTATTTATGTTATTTGCATTTGTTTGCATATAGTGGTGTTCACTATACTGTTCTCCTGATAGAAACCTCATCTGTTGATGGAAGAAATACATGCATAGCGATATATCCTTATGCTCATTACATTTTTAATGTTTTTATGACGTGTTCAACATGGATTAATGTTGCATTAGCCATGGAAAGGTATATATTTGTTTATCACGGGACAAAGGCTAAGTTTATAACAACTATTAACCGTGCAACCTTTATATCTTTAGGAATTTCCGCTGCTTCCATTGTAATTTCGCTACCTTATGCGCTTAAATATGAAGCTTTGTAAATAAGTGACTCGGAATAAGACGATGTATAATTTATCAGTTTCGACATTATGGAAGGGAGGTAACTTCGCATATATTTTCATCTGGTTCCATTATAATTCCAGTTAGCTTACTGGTTGTAGCTAGCATACTAATTGTATGTGAACTCCGAACATGTCGACTTAGAAATGGAAAAAAACGAATCAGTTTGTGCGTGGTGTTATTGTTGTCTTCGTTGTGTGTGTGTTTCCAGATACAATTCTCTCAACGTTTTTCAAGACAGGTTACCACGAAGCTTCGTACTTAGCTAAAGGTATCCGTGAAATTACAGACGTTTTACCCTTTCTCTTTATTCTTTATTCCATATTTAACAAGCAATTTGCTAAACACACGAAAGAGTTACTTCGGTACACTTTGCGGGAGAGACTCAACAGCGTTTTTTTAATAAATTGTGGATGTGTATTATGTTATATGTTTTATTGGTGTTAAACACCACTTTCACACCCCATTGTGCTTTGTCCGAGTGTGGTAGGTCGTGGATTCTATTCCAGATTGGGTCATACCAAAGCTGTTAAGTCGGTAAGTACGAAGCATTAATGAGTAGCAGAAAATTCAGGATAGATCAGACTGGAGTGACATGTCAATGCGAGAACTGATGGTTTATTAAGCTAACACTCTTTTTCAACACAAAACAATATTATTTATATCAAATATTTTGTTGTATTTTTTTTTTTTTTGCTTTGCGATACACAAATATCTAACGACATCCTATTTGGGGGTCATTTCAGGATTCGTATTTTTAACCGACCAATCAGTGTTGAGTCTACCAAATATTTAGGTATTAAGGGTGTAGGCCTGGGTAACCTCGAAATTTTCCCATTGTTCATTTTTGTTTTAATTTGCATCATTGAATAGTTATGTCTAAATACATCATCGGTCAAAGTTTCAAAAAATGTCACCGTCCCGTTTTCTCCATAGCCCATTCTAAATATAGCAATTTTGTGGGTATTCCCGATGCCAGATGGTAATACTAGTTTCAGAAACTTCAAATAGATATACACATTTATTTCTGGTTGAAAGAGAATATTTTGACTTTAATGCACTTGAGAGTGTTATTGTTGAATATTTATGAAATATCTAGCATATATGAATACCCTGTTTGGAGATAATCATGTGCAAAACTTTTGAAATTGGAAAAAAAGGGGGATGCCCTGAGCTTTCACCCTGGTATTAAAATCTTATTTTAGAAAATCCTGTCGATTAATTTCCACCAAAAATTGCTACAGTAAAGAATATACATATAGACATGACAGCACCAAATGTTACAAACTTTTACCGTCAGATTTTTTAAATATTTAAAATTATGTTTTTCATGAAAGGAACCCAGAAAAAATGAAATTGTCAAGGAAAGTTATTACACACTCATCCAATGCTATTTCTTTATTTGTGAGATAAAAAAAAATAATTACCATAAATAACAAAAAAAACTTTTGAATTCTTATATTTAATATAGTGGATGTCCAAATTACCAAATTACTGCAATTGTCTTTTTTTATTTGCAGGTCGGTTGAGGAGGGGGAGGGGTGGTTTGAAGTTGACTCTACTTGATAAATTTATTACAAAAAACAGACAGTTACCCAGCTGTATTGTTAAATTCCTTCAAATCCTGTCCTCCAGTTGTATTCATTTGATAATGGTTAGTCTTTAGTTGACTTAGGTAAAGATCATTTGAATGTGTGTTTAATACTACTATAAAATTAATTTACACGCTGGTATATCAACCTTTGTACATTTATTTTCTCTCTGTTTTCTGAAATATGAATCTTTCTCAAACTGCCAGCAATCATATTATAGGAATAAAGGTTATTTTGGGGAAATTTATACATGTGAGAATTTATCATTTCACCTGCAAACTTAAAAAAAAAAATTAAAATTTGTGAAAATAGAGTTGTCTCCCATACCCCAGGTCTACACCCTTAAATCGATTATACGGCAATAACTGTTATCATATTGGTCAATATATTTAAGTCTTGCATATGATTGAAAGATCAAAGATAATTGTCATGACAACAAACAGGATGGTGTTAAATGTTAGTGTATCGTCAATGAAAAAGAATTGATGACAAAAAAGATACAACAACTCTTAATTAGATTGAGAATAAAACTACTATAATCATCAAAACTTGTTATCACCATGAAATAGCTGAAATAGTCAGTTATACTGGAAGACCCAACAGAAATACAAAGAGGAAACCACTGACCAATAACACATTGTATCCTATAACAATTATACTAGAAGAGCTAATAGAAGTACCCAGAGGAAACCACTAGCCACTAACACATTGCATCATATAACAGTTCTACTAGAAGAGCTAATAGAAGTACCCAGAGGAAACCACTAGCCACTAACACATTGTATCCTATAACAGTTATATTAGAAGAGCTAATAGAAGTACGTACCCAGAGGAAACCCCTGGCCACTAAGACATTGTACCCTATAACATTTATTCTGGAAGAGCTAATAGAAGTACCCAGACGAAACAACTAGCCACTAAGACATTGTACCCTATAACAGTTATACTAGAAGAGCTAATAGAAGTACCCAGACGAAAACACTGGCCGCTAAGACATTGTACCCTATAACAGTTATACTAGAAGAGCTAATAGACGTACCCAGACGAAACCACTAGCCACTAACACATTGTATTATATAATAGTTATACTAGAAGAGCTAATAGAAGTACCCAGAGGAAACCACTGGCCACTAAGACATCGTATTCTATAACAGTTATACTAGAAGAGGTAATAGAAGCACGTCCCCAGAGGAAAACACTGGCCACTAAGACATTGTACCCTATTACAGTCATACTAGAAGAGCTAATAGAAGTAATTACCCAGACGAAACAACTGGCCACTAAGACATTGTACCCTATAACCGTTATACTGGAAGAGATAATAGAAGTACCCAGACGAAACCACTGGCCACTAAGACATTGTACCCTATAACAGTTATACTGGAAGAACTAATAGAAGTACCCAGACGAAACCACTGGCCACTAAGACATTGTATTATATAACATTATATCGATTACGCTAATAGATGGAATCGAATCGAACTAGCAATTTTGTGGTGATTGTCATGAGTTTGTGATAGGTTGATGTAAATCCAACTGTCATGGGATCGCAGCCGGCTAATCATTTATATTTTGTTAGATATAATTGTCTGAAACCTAAAGTGTAAATAAGAAATATTTTCTTATTTGATGAATATTGCATAGAAATAATAAAATTAGTAAAAAAGGAGTGTGTTATGCTTTGTAGTGTTTGGTGTTTGTGTAAATTCCTATTTCTCACTCAATCTTTTGTATTCAATATTTTATCTAGCGTGAACATATTGGGATTTGTTTAGGTTAACTTATTTTTAATGCTAATTTTCAAATGAATACGCCCACCTCCCAGAGGGTGTGCCGGGGGTAGAATAGGCACCATGTTTCTCCGTCCTAGAGGCACTAGTCCTCTAAAAGAGGCCAACCCCGCGGGAACCCCGGAAAATAGAAATGGTACCGAGAGCTTCTTCAGCTTGAAGGGGCGTCCGCCGGTTGTGCGGGATGTATAAATTCACAACCAACCCGTCCTTCGGATGAAACGTAAATAAAACCGAGGTCCCGTGTTGAGAGATTGCCACCCTCTTCGCACGTTAAAGAACCCAGTGTAATTGCTCATTATGCTCATGATGAGTGTTCCATATGAGACATGTTGCACTGGCTGAATTCTCCGTCCCTACTCATCACCTTTCCTTGTTTCGAGTTCCATGGCGCTTAACTATTTGTTTGCCCATTGGCCTATCCTTTCCCCGTTTTCAACCTACATATTAGTTTATTGTTCTCGTCCTGCATATAGCTGAAAAATTGCTCGCTGGACGTTAAACATCAATCAATCAATCAAATTAATACAGGTTAGGGGTATAGTGTTTATTGTCACTTTAAATTATAGTTCAGTTATATTGTGGCGGTCAGTTGTATTGGTGGAGGAAGTCGGAGAAAACTACCGGCTTGCCGCAAGTCGCTGACAAACATAATGTTGTATCGAGTACATCTCGCCATGAGCGGGTTTCGAACTCACAACTTTATTAATGATAGACACTTATTACATGAGTAGTTGTAAATAAACTACCATACGATCACGACGACTACTACCCCTTAAATTAGTACGTAAATATCCTAATTAATAAGACATTCCCATTTTTCAAAATTTTATCTGGCAAGGTAAAAAGAAGGTTACATAAGCAAATGCACTCAGTGTCCAAACATGTTACTATAGCAACAATGAATTGACCGAATAAACTGAATGTCAGTATCGATATATTTCCAATAATTAAAACAAAACATGGATGTCTAACTTTTACTGTGCATGCCGAGTTTATGTAATAATCTTCATCAGGTACAATCAAAGTCAAAAGATCAGAAAGCTAAATAATTTATATCATCTTCTGGGAGCATGAACAACTAAAGGGTCTAAACAGGAGAGGTAATAACAACGTAGATATCATTCTAGTGCTCACGACACGTTTCTGGGATAACCTTCACCAGGTACGCTCACTCTCGAAATATTGGAAAACCAAATAATTTAAAAGTGCTAGGGAGCAATAGACGAAAGTGTCTAACCTTGATAGTTAAAATCGGCAATGGTTACATACGTCTGTAGGAGATTAACATTCGTTGTAGTACATTACATTACTTAGCACGTGTCAATTTCACATTCTAATTTGACGTCCTTTAAATGCTATGGGTCCAATCCCTTCGTAGAATTGCGTCATAGATAGGCGTGGTCTGTGCTTGTAAAAGGGCTGTTCCATGACACGCCCTTGTAAAAGATACACAATGATGCAAGACAGAACATAAATAAACATGGGTGTATTGGAAAATAGGTGCAATTTGGAAATCGCAAATACGTTTCATATCAATGAAAAGATTTAAAAAAATGTTTTTGCATAAAAAATATAATGTCGTCTGCATGACTTGTATTAAGAAGAAAACATGTCGTCTACCATGTCTACGACTACGTCACCTTCACCGTTGACATTAAGCAGTTTAGTTCGACTTAACAAAGTGGAATTTGCACTATTGTCATATAATCAAAGTCAGAAAGGGTTTTTAGATTGTATGGTCTTTAACGCCACTTTTAACAATATTTCAGTTGTATCGTGGTGGTTAGTTTTATGGGTGGAGGAAATCGGAGGACCTGGAGAAAACCACCGACTTTTCGTAAGTCACTTACAAATGTTGTACACCTCCCCCTGATCAGGATTCGAACTCACAACGTTAGTGGTGATAGTCATTGATTAAATTGGTAGTAGTAAATTCAACTACCATAACATCATGGTCACGACGGCCCTTTAAAGTCGGAAATGAGCAGATGATATATTCCTATATAGTGTTGTTCTTTTCTTTTGTTTCAACTTTGTATTTATTTTATTAGTTTTATTTTTGCATCCCTGTCATTTCTCTTCTGTGTCAAGTGTTCAAAGAGTCCTTCAATACATGCATGGATAACTTACGTGGACAAACAAAAATAAGCACCAAAATAACATCAGAAGGACAGAGATGGCCAGATATATAGGTATTATCGTAAAGCGTACCTTTCAACTGAAGGCTATAAGTCGTATCAACTGAAGGCTAGAAGTCGTATCAACTGAAGGCTAGAAGTCGTATCAACTGAAGGCTAGAAGTCGTATCAACTGAAGGCTAGAAGTCGTATCAACTGAAGGCTAGAAGTCATATCACCCCCATTTTAGGTTGATATTAAATTTAGTGCGTACGACTCGTTTCTTGAATAACCTTCAGCTGATACGCTCAGAATTGATATATTATAAAGCCAAATGATTTATAAGTTCTGGGAGCAATAAAGTAAAGGCCCTAAACAGAATAACCGAAATCAGCTAAGGTCACATATGAATAAGGGAGGAGAACCTAATTACATTATTTGGGTTTTGGAGCTTTTCGCAGTGTGTTTTTATTTTTATTTTTTTTTTTGCATTTCATTTTATTGTGGTATCGAGCACACCTCGCCATGTGAAGGAATCGAAATCAAAATACAAGCATAGAGTAGTGAAACATGATAAAGCCAACCTTTACCTCCAGTTGTTTGTAGGAGGGATCATGTCTTATTTACGTTCGGTTCGTCTTTACCTCCAGTTGTTTGTAGGAGGGATCATGTCTTATTTACGTTCGGTTCGTCTTTACCTCCAGTTGTTTGTAGGAGGGATCATGTCTTATTTGTGTTACTTGTGTTTATTTACGTATAGTGGTGTCTAACACATATTTTTGTTGTATTTTTCGTCGTCTTGTGTACCATATGTTTCCAGTTTCTCTTGATTGTCCGTTTTTAATTGCCTTTTCCGTATTAGCTACTGTTTATTTACATAGAGATAATCAGCAATATCTGAATTTTGATCAGTTCACAAAAGTGTATTTAAGGTTTATGGTATGTTTAATTGTTTCTACCTATAAGAAGTGCCCTGTGTCGTATTCCCGATGTTGCCTGTGTGTCTGGATTGCCCCTTCGGTTTTCTCTAACGTTTATTAAATAAATGAAGGATTTTTCAGTACTTTTATAAGAATAATATATTGTGTAACCAAGGTATTTTAATTCACAGAAATTATGATGTCATTGACATTAAAAAGGAATTATCTAAATGAAACAGTTCTTTCTTTTCTGTTGTGTTGCAGTCCGATCAATCAAGGTCTGCAAAGACAGATTGTTCCTTCTGAAAATAAAGACACCTGAACAAATGTAATGTATAGAGAGAAAAATCAAAGCAAAATATTTGATCGCAAATATTTGTGTTGAAACCCGGCCTTATGTTTATGATTTAAGGAAGTTTTAGGGCTTGTCCGACCAAATTCATAGATCGCCCGATTATGTGTGATGATTGGCATCTAGCTGACATGTAGAAAACACTTCAATGACCGCAGCATTCAATCCCGCCACTATTTAATGAACTTATTGTACCAAGCCAGGAGAGTGAATGGTCATGTATATATGTGTATAAGTGGTATCGAATTTACAAATGTTTCTACGATTTATCGGTTGGCATGTGGAACTTCCGACAGCAGTAATTGTTGTTAATTTGATGTGAGGAGAGTTTTAATCTGCAGAATGTGTTTAGTATATCTCTGAACAAAATGAGTATATCCAAGTGTCAGGAGCTAAGTAAACATTAGAGAAGACCGAAGGGGCAATCAAGAACGAACAATCCAGAGAAAATGACAACATTGGGTACACAAGACAAAAGACGAAGACTAACAAAACAAAAACACAACACAATATGTATTGGACGCTAATATACACAACCAAACACAAATAACGGAAATACAAACAACTGGAGGTAAAGACGAACCGAACATCGTTTTTATGCGGAAATCGTAACGGACATCACAACACTGAACTAAGAACAGGTGGATGACATATTGGTGGATACTGACATTCCTTGATTTCTGAGACAAAAATTGATACATTTTAACAAAAGACATTATTTAAGGTAAAATTAGTATATAACTCACTTCCATTTTACTTAGACCATGGAAACAATCGGGCAAACGCATCACTTTATTAAGAGGGGAGGTTCGGGCACATAACACTAGTTTAACACTGCCACTGTTAATTGAAGTCATGCACCAAGCAAGGAAAGTGAACGATCATGTTTATGTTAGGGGTATCGACTTTACTTCTGTTTCTATGGTTTTTCGAATGGATTTTGGAATTGTTCTGACGGTTTGGTATGATTCACTATTGTATTGTAACACCATCTGTCACTTTTCTAACTTATTTTGATGGGATAGTGAAAAATGAGGTCAAAATAAAGAAGACAATGCCATTCGGCATGCTAATTGTCACTTACCTTCAAAAATGTGGAGGTAGAACCCCTTGCACATGGTCCCGGAATATCAAACACTGCTGAGTTAGTGATTCTTAAGGTGAGACCCAGGTAACCGGTGTTCACTACTGTGTTGTTGGTAGTGAGGGATCGTCCTACTACCATACAGTTGTCCACCATGGTTGTCAAGGTAACATGAATGTTTCCTGCCGTGAAATAATGACCTTGTACATCGATCTTGTTTTCATCTACTCCATAATAGGTGGTGTATATCTTATTAGCCGTCTCTGTAAAAGAATAACGTACGTATGCAGAATATATCCGATTAATATCGTGGCCGTGAACTTATGGTAGTTGGATTTACATCTACTGACGCAATCAGTGACTATTTAAACTAAAGTTGTGTGTTTTATTCCCGGCCTGTGTCGAGGTGTACTCGATTCAACTTTATGTTTAAGTGAATTACTGTAGAATGGAGGTTTTCAGAAGAAAAAAACCCAAAACCAAATAGACCTCCAGTATGTTGAACGATGACGTCATTTGAACTCGATCATGTAAAGTATAAAACAGATTGTTTTAAAGATTATAGTATTGGGATGGGATGTATAGGCACCCGGTTGAAATTACATTAGTACACTTGTGTAACGAAATTAGTACAGTATAACCGAACATTGTGGATTTAATATACAATGTAGTCCTTACAACACTAAATTGACAATTATAGGTATGACCCATCACATTTTGGTGCATGAACTTGAATTGCTATCCGCACGTTTTTGTGGAATGATATTAGGTGAGAGGAAGTTGCTTGTTTTGTTGATATTGGAGGGTAGTTGACCATCACTATTTAAACGTCTTTTACCGATATACTTGGCTATAACCGTTATGTTCGATTGGATTTAACATAGTACCAGCTAAACGGAGTTGACTATGCATGTATTTAAGTGGAACTTGTCTTGATCATGGTTCGATATAACCGAGTTGGCCTTTAGAAGTGTGATTATTTTAATGATACAAACAGGTTACAGGGGAGAGGGTATTTATTATTTAAACTTGAGTTAAAAAAATCGAAACATATATAATAAAAAAGATATCTAAATTAGTGCGCAAAATCTGTCAAAATCTTTAGTCATTTTCTTCTTTTGTGGGACAAACACTCCAAAGGGTATATATTCGAGGGCTTGGGTGGCTCAATGAGTTAGGTAGTTGGATTACCTAACAACTCATACAAGCCTATCACCATTACAGCGTGGGTTCGCGCCCGGCTTTGTAATTTATAAAGAATGGTGCACTCGACTCGCAGCAGCAAATGATAAAGTTTACCAGCTGTTTGTCCATAGTTGGTGGTTCTTTCCGGGTTCTCCGGCTTCTTCCACCACTAAAACTGGTCGCCATGATATAGCTGTAATATTGCTGAAAGTGGCGTTAAGCACCAAAAATCAATCAATCAACCAAAGGGTATAAACAATATAGCTAAAATTGTCTAAATCATACGCTTAATGTGTGGAACTGGGTCTTTTATAGCAAAAAAAACCAAAAAACCCAAAGACTATAAATCGAATTACTAAAATTAGCTAAGTTTATCTATGTAGGAGGGATAAGACTTCTCGCTGTAGTAATAAATACATTGAGTAGCAGCTGTAGGTTTCCATAGTAAATGATCATACTGTATAAACTATGTCAGTGGTATGGGTCGCACATTGCAAAGTAGTCGTAGCTATGGTAACATCGTTTACTTTAAAATCAGTTTCACTATCATGCCACTATACTTACTCGGGATACAATCTAGCATGCTGGTTCTCAGGGTTGAAACTGTACATTGGCCATTCACAACTGAGTACAGTTTATTCTGAAAGAATGATATACGGGTAAAATGTATGATGTTTATGTGGCATTACGTTCTGCGTTCCGTGTTATGATGTCCGTTACGATTTCCGCATAAAAACGATGTTCGGTTCATCTTTACCTCTAGTTGTTTTTAGGATGACACATGTCTTATTAACGTTATTTTTGTTTGTTTGTGGATATTGCGTTGTGGTTTTGTCTTCGTCTTGTGTCTTGTGTAAATATTACGTTGTGGTTTTGTCTTCGTCTTGTGTCTTGTGTAGATATTACGTTGTGGTTTTGTCTTCGTCTTGTGTCTTGTGTAGATATTATGTTGTGGTTTTGTCTTCGTCTTGTGTCTTGTGTAGATATTACGTTGTGGTTTTGTCTTCGTCTTGTGTCTTGTGTAGATATTACGTTGTGGTTTGTCTTCGTCTTGTGTCTTGTGTAAATATTACGTTGTGGTTTTGTCTTCGTCTTGTGTCTTGTGTAGATATTACGTTGTGGTTTTGTCTTCGTCTTGTGTCTTGTGTAAATATTACGTTGTGGTTTTGTCTTCGTCTTGTGTCTTGTGTAAATATTACGTTGTGGTTTTGTCTTCGTCTTGTGTCTTGTGTAGATATTACGTTGTGGTTTTGTCTTCGTCTTGTGTCTTGTGTAAATATTACGTTGTGGTTTTGTCTTCGTCTTGTGTCTTGTGTAGATATTACGTTGTGGTTTTGTCTTCGTCTTGTGTCTTGTGTAAATATTACGTTGTGGTTTTGTCTACGTCTTGTGTCTTGTGTAAATATTACGTTGTGGTTTTGTCTTCGTCTTGTGTCTTGTGTAGATATTACGTTGTGGTTTTGTCTTCGTCTTGTGTCTTGTGTAGATATTACGTTGTGGTTTTGTCTTTGTCTTGTGTCTTGTGTAGATATTACGTTGTGGTTTTGTCTTCGTCTTGTGTCTTGTGTTCCAAATGTTACCATGTTCTCTGGATTGTCCTTTGTTGATTGCCCCTTCGCTATTCTCTAACGTTTAGTTAATACAGTGATAATGTAATGCTGTCTTTAAACGGGGTCACATATTACCTCGTATTGCATAAAATGTTGATATTATCTTATATTATTGTTACTTTGTTATAGTTTTTGGTAAATGTATGACGCTAAATAGTGTTAATGTAATTCTATCTTTAAAAGTGACCACATAATTTTATCATATTGTATGAAATGTTTATCTTATAATATTGTTACCTTTCATTGGTAAAATTTATGAAGTTTTATATAGTATTAATCAATTCCATGTTTGAATAAGAACAATCTGTAGGAGTTATGTCTGTTTGTGGTAGGTACATTGTATATCTATATCCATGTAGTTTGTACGGAATGCTTTGGAGTCCGAATGGATAATGGAGTAAAGAGATATCCGAACACACAAAAAAGACAATAAATGCAATGGGTGGGTGAGTCAGTGATTGTTGATTAATGCCAAATAAGCAGTTATCAACTATATCTTTACGAGAACAAGCAACACCTTAATAAAATGATTGTGATATCTGTTTTGTACTAAACCAGTGTAATTCGGCGAGTTGGATTGCACAGTGCTAACTCACTAATACATTAATCAACATATAGACATGTCGCTCCACTCTGTCACATCATCCTGAGTAAAAACTTTATTTGCTCTTAGTTCATGTTGCGTGCTTAGCTTAAAGGTAGCAAATATCAAATTTATTGTGATTTGTTCGAACATACGATTTACCGCGCACGAGGCAAATGCGTTAAACATTACACAACCGAAGCGATTACATTAAATATAAAGAAAAACAGCATCAAAACAACAGGACAAGAGTTCCGATAACACGATCTGCAACAAAAATATTCACTTACGTTAGCATAGTCGTAAAATATCATTTACGTTTTCATAGTCGTAAAGAAATATTTACATACGTGTGTATATTGGTAAAAACACATTCAATAACATTAGCATATTCGTTAGTACAGTGGAAACGACATATTGTTTTTACATTAGCACAGTCGTGAAGAAATATTTACTGAAGTGGTAGAGTGGTAGAGAAATATTTTATTTCGTTGGCATAGTCGTAAAGAAATATTTACTTACATAAGCATGGTGGTAAACAATATTCACTTACGTTAGCATAGTCGTAAAGGTTATGTTCTGTATGCGGTCTTCCATTTACATAAACAGTTCCAGCCTGATATTCCTTGTCTTTGTCCAGATCATAGGCATACCTCATTAGACCCTGCAAACATACAAAATATGTTATTAATACAGCATGTCTCACTTGAACAGGAAACATGAGTAAATAATGTCACAGGTTTTTTTTGGTAAAGATTATTGGCATAATTCAATAGACACTCAAAACTACATAGATTGCACTCTGTTGAGGCACTTTCGTTTACATGCTCTCAAAGACTTTAATATTATTTGTCTTTCCAATCCTTTGAGTGTGAGCGTACTCGATGAAGGTTGTTCCAGAAACCGGACGGTGTACTAACTTAGATATCTATCTTTTTTATTAACATATGTGTCTAAACTGAACCAAGAAATAACGGGGATCTATGTAAACAGTTTCATAATAAGGAAACCTGGTAGACTTTGAAGCAACATATAAAAGTTAGAAATACATACCGAGATAGCATAGCCTCGACCGTTGATTTTCTTTGCAATTGATATACGCTGCATTCCTTCCATTTGTCTTGGGAAACAACATGAATTTGCATCTTTTCTCCCAAGGGCAAAACAACAGGAATATGCATATTGTGCCCCAAGGGCAATGCAGAGGGTCAGGAACAGTAGCTTAAACATGATCAAGTACGTAATGACAAGTGGCTGAAAACTACATCGCTTTAATATTTTATATAGTGTAAGTGACCTTGGGTACAGGAAAACCCTCGTTGTAGGACGGAACATCATATGCTAAATATACATACCGGTAGTACATGTACATGTATCATCGCAATTTCAATTTAACTGCGCATTAACTTATCGTGTTTTTTTACGATGAAAGTAATTATGATCCACGGTCAGACATTGTGTATAAATTAAATTATATTAAACTTTTGTGAGGTTTTGGAATTTTCACTCATGCGTGGTAAACACTTTCATGACCGCGTTATTTCACTAAGAGGGGGAGGTTTGTACCCATCGAACTAGGTAAACCCCGCAAAATGTTATTGAGGTGCAAGTACCAAGACAGGAAAGTGAGTGGTCGTGTTAGGGGTACAGAGTTTGCCTCTTTCTACGAATTCTGATTGCGTTTTGAAACTGCTCCGACAATGCTAGTTTTTTTCATATGTGAAGTATCACGATACTCAAAAATGTATTCAACCTTGGGTGAACACAAATTGATTCGATTAATGATGATATATCAAGACGCAAAACTTGTGGCATTAGGTTTAACAACAATCAAGAAAGCAGTATGCTAATTTATGCGACAAACCGTCAAAGGACATTGTTAAACATTTGCTGTGGAATGTCAATGCTTATTGACAGAAAGGAATAACGTTTTCTATAAATTTGGTAATGAATTATCAGTTCAAAACCCCGTAGATATTTTTAACCTAGTAGACAATAAAAATTATTGAGATACTTGATACATTACAGGTTACGAATGATGTATTACATAGCAAAACATATGTACCCTATGTATTACACATTTAAGCATGTCTTATTTGAAAACGGGTTAAATTGTGAGTTTTGAATAGACATTACATTGTGTCGTGAGTGATGTATATAAACCATAAAAAAATTGTAAGTACTGTTTGAAACTTTTTGTTGTCAGTACTGCTTGCAATAATGTAATATTGTTTATGTGTAATATGTTGATGTATTTTTGAAATCTTCATACATATGGAGGAAATGAAGAATGAATGAATCGATCAATCATATATCAGCAATGTTGTTAAATTGAAATTATAAATAATATCTAGGTTTGAAACATAATAAAAGTGTAAAAGGAGTTTGTCGTACACACAAACTTCCGGTATATTGTAAGAAATCAAGACGAATATGCAGGAAAAAGTAGGACATTTTGACATGACGTAATCTACATATAAGATACTACACCAATGTCTTAGAGAGACCGTCGTGGCCGTGATCGTATGATAGTTGCATTTACAACTACCTATACAGTCAGTGCCTATCACCACTGATGTTGTTAGTTCGAATCTCGAGCAGAGCGAGGTGCACATGTACAGCTTTATGTGATAACTTGTCAGTGACTTGCGGCAGGTCGATGGTTTTCTCCGGGTCCTCCGGTTTCCTCCACCAATAAAACTGACCACCACGATATAACTGACATATTGTTGAAAGTGGCGTTAAGCACCACAAGACAAACAAACAAACAAACAAACCAATGTCTTAGTCTGTTATGTAATATCTCGTGATCTACAGCCAGCATGATAGACAGAGGGTATTTTTTAACCTGCTCATATTTAATGGCATTCAAAATCGACATGATAGATACATTTCTAATAACTGTATGATGTAAAGTTGTATAACGATTGGTGTATGAGCAGACCTGGATTAACCCTTGGGCAAAATAAGCACATGCATAGGGCATCAAGCGACAAGAGGCACCACAAAAATCTGGTCACAAGGCAAGTTATTACATTAGCCAGATAGTAGGCTCAAAACACACTAGAAATCCCTCAAAAATGTAGGAAAAATGAAATAAAATACTAATAAATGTTATAGGCTTTATGTATACATGCTAAAACATTAAAAACATGTTTTCTATCTTTTGACTTGGAGTGTACATTATCAAGGTTATTCCAGAAACCAGTCATAATAATTACATGTATGTATGTTTGTCTCCCGGTTGTAAGTCCGGTATTTTATGATGTCATCAAGTGCGAGTAGCATATTGGAAATGACAATTATCTAACCGACCGTGGGTATAAATAGCTGTGGGCGGAGCAAACATTCAGATAATTCATTATTTTGACCACGGTTATCTCGAGGAGGAAAAATTAATGATGCATAGTTTCACAGTTACCTTTGGAGCAACATATTTGACAGGTCACTAGTGTTCCTCCCTACGAAACTTTCAGTCTTATTACAAATAATATTCTTCATTAGTTTAAAAACTAGAAAAATAAATTCGAAAATTCAAATTTCTGAGGAATGTGACATTTATGTCACGTTGGTCATGTGACATACAGTTTCATAAATATGCTGTTCATATCAACGGGGATTTTTGATTTTAAGCTCCGCCCATGTCGATAGGCACTACCGCAAATGCGCATTTAACAGTACGGCGCCAACCATTTTATTTACATGGGCTGGGATAGTTTGAAAAAAAAATATGTTTGTCTCCTGTCTGGCCGATGAAATAATATAATGCTTCTATATTCACCTCACCCCCATATTAACTAAAGTTTGCAATTTTAAGAGAGAAAAATATTACTTCGATTTCGATTCTGAGAATTATAAAATTATATCTGAACAAGAAATGTCCTACAAACTCCACCCAATGACAAAATGGTTGGTCCCTTATGATCGGCAACATAACCAACCAAACAAGAGGAACCGCCCTTCTAGCATACATACAAAGGTGCTGGTTTATGACCGGCACACACATGTCGCTTTGTTCTAAGCTGTTCCTTTAATTTTGACATGTATATGTAGTTTTATTGGATTTAATAGTTACTTTGTTTTGTATTTAATGTTTTGTTTTTATAACAATCCTTTGTATATGGATTTCAAACCAATACAAATTATGTTCTGTTCTGTTCTATTCTGAACTTGATACATAATATATTTGTGTTTGTATGTATGTATGTGTCTTGTGTCTAGATTGCCCATTCGGTTTTCTCTAGCGTTTATTTACGGAATGCGTCGTTATTTAATAGAGTCAAATTATTATTAGTCATGCCAAAAGGGAGTTAACGACAATTTCATTTCAAATTTAACGGAGAATATTAGAACGGACCTGAAAGGATCGAAACAGAGTCCCCGTTAAGTGAAAAATATGTACAATGCAAATTAATTAATCTGAGAGTGAGTGAGTGATTGTTGTTTAACGCCAACTCAGCAATTTTACAGCTATGTCATGGCGAGAACAAGTTAATTTTCAATGGGATTATTCAACCCACGACCTACCGCACTCGAGGCGAGCACGATAACCATTACGCCAGCAATTAATCTGCGTACGGAATGTAAATATAATATATCTACATATTTCAATTAAATTCTACATTCCTTTAATACAATAAATTATATAAAAATAAATGTACTGCTACGATGGTATTTTTCATACTTGTTTACTACAACTCGCAGTTTTCAGTACACACTAGCGACCGAGGTCTTGAGGTTAGGCTACACTATTTACATAATTTACATATCACAATACACTTCCTGTAGCGAAAGCAAAGTGTCACTGGAACATTATCAAGGACGCTATGAATAAAATTGGTTAAATAAATGGAAACATGAATAAATGGACCCCTGTAAACATGAGATAATTGACCAAATTAATGAAAAGGTATGACAATCAACCTTATGCCCAGCGTCATATACCACTCGGTCACATTCGCTATGTAAAACATTTAGCTTCAGTAGCCGAAGTGTTACCTTGTGTCGTCATGCAAATCTAAGAATGGACACAAGACATGTATTTACGATTTAAAATTGCAGGATAAATACAATACATGTGCACTGTCGAAGCATATAGGTAAATATGTGTATTCGGCGCGAAACGCGGTAAAAGGTTCAGCGAATCCTCGCCTTTTCCCCCGTTTCTAAACCTCGTACACATATGTCATATATGCTTCGACAGTGCACAAGTATTGTATATTAATTTGAAAGCAATCTAACTCAGCAATTTTAATATATTGTATAGGATGACGAAGAAGTCATCATACAGTCACAGGTAATAAAGTATATTATACAAACGTCTTCATAATCCACTTACACATTACATGGACCAAACAGTCCTGATTTCAGACCTAGGGAATTACACAATATTACCCCTACCTTTTGATAATAAAATGAAATATAGAGCGCCTGTGCTCTACCCTGGTTTTGGTGGAGTCCATGCCACTCATCTGTTTTGTTTTCTTATTTGTGTTTTTGACGTCATGTGTCAACATTGTGTATAAGGGTAATAACAAAATTACCGAACTCCGAACAATCTTACAAAGGAAAGGGAAAGTCAAAACTCCTAATTATATAAACAGACAAAATCAGTCAACAACCGGAAAACTGTGAAAACCGTAATGACCCTGAGTTGGTACAAGCATTTCTAAAGAAATGGTGGGTTGAATCAGATTTTAAAGCGCCAAACCTCTCGCTCTCATTACGGTTCAAAGGTTCCGGCTGTCACTATAACAGTATTTAAATACAAGAACACAATAGGTAAAATAGTTGTCAAAGCAGTACCATATTCGATGACGTAAATGTCAAAAATATTTTTACGTCACACATTGACTTCTTTATCTTTATACATTTTCACTATATGAAAATGCATCGCTTATAATCGTTTCTGCAGAGACGGAATATATTTCGACAAGATCTTGGTGTTCCAATGTTGCCAGTGTCTCTGAATTGTCCATTCTTGATTGCCCCTTCGGTTTTAACTAACCTTTATTTCCAAAAGGCAAAGCAATAATACATACAAGAAACGTTTGAACATACCAAAGGGGCAATCAGAAGCCGTTAATCGAAGTAGTAATGACAAAACATTGGAAAAAGACAAGAAAACAATAAATAGTGGTAGACAAAACACTACACTGTAAACTAAAGATTTAGCATCACGAATCCACCAAAAACCGGAGGTGACCAGGGCCTATGAGAGAGGGGAGGGAGGGGGGGGGGGGTCATCCGGTACATCGGTCCGGGTCCCGGATAGCCAAGAAGTGGCATGTGAATCTCTGAAGGAAAGACCACATAGCCTTAGCCTCAGCCCTTCTTTTTTTTTCTTTTTAAATTTTGGGGGCGGGGGGATATTTTCAACTATTTTTAGTTTATTTAGAAAAATAATTATGTAAAATTCACTTAAACTTTTGAATTCTGATTGTTGATCATCACTCACATTTACATTGTAACCAGGAAGGCCATCATTTCATTATATAACATATATTTATTACTGTCTTTCAGGTTTATTGAACCTCAAATCCTCAATTTTGAGAAAGGTCTCAGCCTGTCCATGGGGTCCCAAAGCAGTCGTGTTCCGCCTTGCAAAACTTCCCTTGGAGGCCCTGGAGGTGATCATGTGCAATTATTGACAGGGAGACCAGGTCATTACAGATTGTATAACAGTGAGTGGGTGAGTGATTCTTGTTCAGCAATTGTTCAGCTATATTATGGCGATTGCATAATAGTTAATAATGTAAAACTGATGTGGACTTTCCTCCAATATCATTACATTTGCTTTTAAGAGGGTTAAGTTTGGATATACCTCGTCCAATAAAATTAATTAATGAGCTTCCCATACTATACATTTGTAGCTACATCACTAAAATTACTCAATAAATAACTCAAATCCGGAATAATTAATTTGCAAAAAAAATGAATTAATGTTCTGGTGTGTAATTTCGTTACACAAGCTAAACGTCAACATACGTACTGGATAGAAGACAACTTTGTATGGTGTTATTGTCTGAATCTAGTCACAATTACGCGGAAAGGGAAACAATTCAAATTTATATAATTTTTTATCTAATTAGAAAGGAATGAGTTGTCGAACATTGTCTTCATTTTCTATCCACCAGATACAATAATGAACTTTTAACATATTAATTTCATGAAATTTTTTTTATTTGACTAAGCAATACTAATTCAAGTTATTTAATTATTTCAGAAATGTCATTAATAGTTATTTATTTGAACAATGAAAAGAATGGATATTAGATGAACGTCCTGTGGTTGAGTATATATATCAAACTTGCCTTAAAAGGTACCTCTATATGGCAAATCACTGTCTATAAAGTACAGTCACATTTTCCCCATTATGAATAGTGCATATAGTTGTAACCTGCTCATAAAGGATGCGTCTTCGGGTTTCCATTGAGCTCCCATTATACACAGGTTTATTTGTATATATAGATAATATTAGTACAGTGTCTCAAAATAGAACGTTGGTGTGTATGAGGCTTAAACACATGGATATAGGCGAGATTGGATATTAAGAGTGGTTGCGTTTTCATAGTGGTAGCTCACTAAATAAAAGTCGGATGATATACATGTTGCTCCACTCGGACACTCGTATAGGCAACAAATACCATTTTTGTAGTCTTTGATTTGAGCAGACATGGGATCGAAATCACGATATATCACACTCGAGGGGAACACGCTCAATCACTACAACACCGATGCTGTTTTGGTGTTGATGACCACTGTCATATTATAGTGGAAGGATTACCCTTTTGGCATCTTCAAATTCTTCTTACAATCAACAACATTTCAATTAAGTTCTGACAATCAGTTTCAGTGACGCAGGAGAGTAGAGTACAGAGAGAAATCACCTAGCTGTTTTCATGTAACTGACAAAAGTTAAAACATTGAGTGAAGTACAACTCATCACGAGCGTGAATCGACTTGACCTTTGAACCATAATGGTAATAGACACTGATTCCATAGGAAGATGAAATTCCAACTACAATCCGAACAAGGTCAGGGATGTCCCCAAAACCAAGGTCAGGGATGTCCCCAACGAACAGGGTCAAGGATGTCCTCAAAGAACAAGGTCCGGGATGTCCCCAAAGAACAAGGTCAGGGATGTCCCCAAAGAACAAGGTCAGGGATGTTTCCAAAGAACAAGGTCAGGGATGTCCCCAAATGTGATGTAATAAAACGGAAAACAAAAAATACTACACTGTACGAACAGTTCTAAAATACAATAGAAAAATCGTGGCAAAGTGTCAAAAACCGATACCTCAAACACACAAATACATGGCCTCCCAATTTCCTGGCTTGCTATAGGCGCTTCAATAAAACATGGCGGGGTTAAAATAATTTTGTGGGGCCTAAGCATCCCTCTTAGTAAAATTATGTCGTCATCCAAGTGCTTTCCAAACGTTTATTTTGAGTATGCAAATTAATTTGTACAGCATGTATATCTTAGATTTACCTGGGAGAAAAATAATAAACATGATAATTATTCTTTACAATAATGATCAATTTTATTTAAATAAAATCACATAACAGTATATGTCAAAAGTATGCAAGTCTGCAAACTTCATAACTTGTATACACAATACAAGTTTTACATCCCCCGTGTAATTTTGCTTAAGGATAAAAATAGCAAATGGGATTGGACACAAGTGATAACAACATAAGTGAAGTCCTTTCCCATTTACAAAAACAAAAATGATTGCACATAATGGCGATAATTATATAAATAAACTTTGCAATGCGATATATTTAGACGATAATAACAAAGAAAATATAAAGTAAAATAAGGTGAAATAAAATGTCCAAACAGTGGAATAAGAAAGAAGAAGAAAGGGCTCAAACAAAACCCAACAACATGGACTAGCGTGAGTATGCTAGTGCTCTGTGTAAATATTGGGTGTTGTAATGGCTTTAATTATCATTATCATTACTAGTATCGTTGTTATCCTTGCCAAACGATACTGTTTCCTTGTCATGCAATGCTGTTGTTGTTTCTCCTGTTACATCTGTCGTATCAGCTGTTCCTGTTGTTGATGGCTCTGTTCTCCGGGCAATTATAAACAGAATTCCAGATGAAATTGTGGCAAGAGCTGCTATTATGCAGAATGCAAAAGAAAAGTGAAAGTTTGAAGATTTAAAATAATGTACTTCAGATCTATATTCTCTTAAACTTTTAACATTGCATATCGTTCCGAATATTATTACACCAAATAAAGCGAATCCTCCTGAAAAAAAGAAAACATAACTTTTTTTAAATCTATTTTGTCCATATTTACAAGAACCTGCATCACCTGCATGCTTTGTAATGTGTTTTTTGTTTTTGTTTTTTGTTTTTTTTTTCATTTTGTTTGTTTGTCTGTTGTTGTTTTTACCAATACATTGGTTTACGGATAGATTGTGTACTGAAACTTATCACGTCATTAGGGACCGACCATTTAACTTGAAGGGGGGTTATGTTTTTTTGTTTCGTTCAGAATTTTTTTTTCCGACAACACAAGAGTTAGAATATTTATTTGTTTTCCAGAATTTAACATTAGGTTATATGACAAATACTCTGAATCAGATTATTTGTTTTTCCTCCACCAAAATCAGAATATTTTTTTCAGCAACATTGGGAATCAGATTATTTTTTTTAGAAAAAAAAACATAACCCCCCTCCCCCCTCCTTCAAGTTAAATGGTCGTTCCCTTAATAGGTATCAGATATTAGTTAGAGTATTTACTCTTTCTACCACATAATGACTGTAATCGCGGCCTTTCACAAGTTGACTATTATATAGTCATCTAGTGGCAGACATTGATGAATCGAGTGTACAGCAACAACATCAAAATCAACCCAAAAACTAAAACTGGTTTCAACAAGAAGAAAAGACATAGTATAATAACTTCCTGTTAGAGCTGAAATAGTGTAGCTTTTAGGCGAACATCACCATACCCCTTCCAAGGTGGGGTCAATAATCAGTTACATGATACTTTGCTAAAACGTATGACGCTGTATTAACGGTAAAAACAACTATTTATGACAACCCTTAATTCGAATTATTTTCTGACGCTAATACCGTGTCATCAGTGATGGGCTTGTTGGGTAAGCTAGTTTGCTCTTTTGATTTTTTTTTTAATTGTCATATTTTATTACATACAATAGTATGCGATTATGCGATATTGGTGGTTTATGTCCTTTTAACAATATTTAAGCTATATAAAAAACAATTGCCAATTTGGTGCAATTTTAACGTTCTCAAAAAAATGATTTACCCCACGCACGCACGGCACATAATCGTCAATAAGATGACTGTGTGGGGAAATTGAAAGAAGAAGAAGAAGAAGAAGAATAAGTGACTTACAAACTTTATCGCATGATGTTGATTCGAACACAACTTGTCACAAGCGGGAATCGAATTTTTTAGTGGTCGATATTTTTTAATTTAATTTAATTCTTTATTTATTTCATGAGGATTACATACAGCCATAAGCTACTAGTAGTTCTCCTCAACATTGATAGATACAATAACATCATGAATAATCCAAAAGAATACAAATTAATAAAGAGAAAAGACAAGACAATAATATAATACAAGACAAGACAAAAATCTCTCTCTCTCTCTCTCTCTCTGAGGATTACATACAGCCAGAAGCTACTAGTAGTTCTCCTCAACATAGATAAATACAATAACATCGTGAATAAAGCAAAATAATGCAAATTAATAAACAGAAAAGACAAGACAATATTATAATATAAGACAAGACAAATCTCTCTCTCTCTCTCTCTCTGGTGATCATTATGGATAATGATAAGATAAGAGTAAGAGAAGTTCAGATGAACCCGTAGTTTATAAGAAAAACAAATCATAATGGCAAGTGTTGGGCAAAGATCTCGTAACAACGTTATGTTAATATCAGGACAGATAATAAGTTTCACATTTAGTAGCAATGTGATTCTAGGGGTAGTGTAACGGCTACATTTCAATAAGTAATGTTCGGCATCTTCTATTTTGTTACCATCACAATGATCGCACAATTTACTCAAACATAGATTGTAGTTATATAAATGTTTGTTTAACACACAGAGCCCAAGACGAAGTCGATCATCTCATAATTGAGGCCTAATGAGTAAGGAATTTTAGATGTGTTAACCTCATCAGTTTTATTCAAAGCATTCTTGAAACAAGTAACTGAAATAGCTGATGATACCACCAACAGAAGATTACTCCAATCCCGTATTGTTGCAGGAAAGAATGAGTTGTAGAAACATGTTGTTCTAGTACGTATAGGTATGATTTGATTTTGTCTTAGAAAGTTGTAGTTTAATGTGTTGTGATTTGTCATACAATGCAGGTTTGATAGGTAACTAGGTGTGAGTTTGTTTCTAATTTTGTATAAATATACAAGCCTATGGTGTCGTCGGCGAGATTTTAATGTTATCAGACCTACTTTTTGTAGAAGAGTTTCATGTTTGATCAGTCTGGTGGCCCCTGTGGCTATAGTGCATGCTCTGCGCTGAACATGTTCTAATTTGTCAGTGTCAAACTTGCAGCAATTGTCATATCGTCAGTATAATCGAGCAAAAAGCGAATAAATTATTTATACAGCTTTTCGATGCATGAGCGTGGTAAGATACATCTCATCTTCTGAATGATATCTAAGCGCTTGTTGGTAGACACTGATTGCATAACTAAACCAAATAACGCAATAGATAATTAAACAACGATTCCTCATTATCATGTACATATGTGGAGAATATATAGTTACTATAATATATAATAACTGTATTCTCTAAACCAATGTTACAAAGGTTACAGAGTGAGAGTGTTCAAATCAATACAAAGTAAATACATATCATTACATCAATTATCAAGATTATGGGTGTACATTGAATTCCAATTATGAAAAAAAAAATGTTTAAACGTTACATACAAATGATACAAATACTAACAGAGGTGTGATTGATTTTTTTCAAGGAGAACTAATTTTCTTATTTATTATATCAATAAGCTTACATAATTTGCGAACAGTTTCAGGTTTCTTTTTGTTAAATAATGATGACAGTTTTAATGTGTTTGGTCTGTTGAAAAAGTATTTTGGAATTAGATTTTTTCTATCAGTTACAAAATTTGGACACTGTAATACATAATGAAATTCGTCACCAATCTCGCGAGATTGACATAGCTGACACAGTCTATTGTGTCTTTCTACATTTGTCCAGCGCCCTACTTCAATCGGTAATCTATGATTAGATGTTCTAAATCTACAAAAAGTAAATCTATTTTTGTTATTTAAGACGTCTAAATATTTTTCAAATCTAAAATCCGACTTGAATAATCTATAGCTCAATGCTTTTGGAGATATTTGCAAAGTAGAATGCCAATTTTGTTTGAACTGGTCGGTTAATCTCAGTTTAATGCTTTCAATTAGCCATTTATGGCTTATAAAATTTTCAGTATGTCAAACGTTTGAATAACCACAGTCATCAAGTATTGATTTAACAAAATTAATCCATGAAAAAGTATTATTTCCATGAGTTTTCAAATACAATAATCTATAGATCAGAGATGATAGTTTTGATTGCAGTGAAATGACTTTTTTGTTTAACATGCGTTAGAAGACTAGTTTCTTTTTTATTATTTCATGTGTATATTTGTCTCTTTATTGTACCATTATTGTATTACCTGCAATAAAACTTCCCACGCCTGCCACCAATGTTAGTAACGTACGATCTTTCAGAACAAAGATCTTCAGAGTAGCACATACAATGACCACCAAGTACATTACTAAAGCCAGACTTTCGAACACTTGTGTTGCTTGGACTTTAAGTGGGATGTCTATTCCTTTACTATCATCTACAAAGATTAAAACATTGTAAATGTAAGATATATATTACTGAAGTCTTAAATATCTCTTGACTATTTTTTTTATCAAATAGAGTACTACTGACATTTTCACTGAAATAAAAAGCCGTTATCTCCAATCAATAAAAAATCACGTATATTGTCACACATGGTGAATTTCGGAATTAACACGGGAAACCACCGTTGTTGTTTTTCTTAGTTCCGGGTTTATTATTACTAGTATTATACATCTGCAAATCATTTTAATGTGTCAAGATGTTTTTCAGACCTCGGAGGGATGGGTCAATGAGTGGAACTGTATATGGTCACAGGAAAATAGAATGTAATAGATAAGGTCGGAAAATGTTGCCATAATAATAAACCAATAAGGGCCACTCTTTTTTGTGTTTGGCGTTCTTTCAAAATCTCACAGTCGCATTTCTAATGCGCAAAATGTAAAAAAAAATTCATGTACCAGGAAGCTATTCTGATTGTCAGCTGTAGACAGTTTGTGTTGCGTGTCACTGAAGGGAGTGTGACATTCAACAAGAACGTGGAACGCATCTCCGTCACAGCCTAAGAACAAGTTATCAAGATACATGTATGTTGATAGTTTTTATTGCCTCTCTTATGAGGGAAGGTTCGGGTCCATACAAGTAGTTTAACTTCACCATATTTGATTAAGGTGCCTGTACCAAACCAGGAAAGGTGGCGGCCATGTATTTGTGTGGTATCCATTTTGCTTCTCTTTCCACGATTTTTCTCTTGGATTTTGGAACTGTTTCGACAGTGTGATATTTATTTGTTGATACAATTAATGATAATGGTTGTGGTCGAGAAGAAGAGATATATTGGCATGTAACATAAGTTGACGTGCAATTGCTCTGTCAAGATTAATATATTTCGCTTCTTAGTCGATGTTTTTAGAAGTTTTGCTCGATAGCTCTGCTCCTGTTCATCGTTCATTACTACGATCCTTGTTTTATTCTTTTGTTTGTTCTAGTAATTTGTGCATTCTTTCATACATGCATGTTCCTTATGGAGCTTTCTTTATTAATAAAGAATTTGAATTTGAATTTACTACGTTAGAACTTATTGGTTAATTGATCACCAAACGTTTTTGGATTGATTGATTAATTGATTGCTGAACGTCCAGCGAGTAGTATTTCAGTCGTATTCAGGACCAGAACAAGTTCAACAATTTATAGAAATGAGGGGGTGGGGGGAGGACAATCGGTGAAACTACTTTTGACTACCACTGGAGAAGTAAGATGTTTGGGTAGGGACAACAAATTTTAGTCTTCTACAATGATCATATTTTTTTTCTCAAAATCTACAAAAGAGATATATAATGTGCAGAGAGCATGCCACTCTCCAATCACATTACCAACTATGGTCATGGCCAATGAGAGGGAGGGGGTGCATCCGGTACATCGGTCCGGGGCCCGGAGAGTCAAGAAGGGACCTGTGAATCTCCGAAGTACACCATATCCTTAGCCATATACGTTTTATTTTATTTTTTTCCAACCTTTTGTTGGTATTTTCAACTATTTCTAGTTTATTTAGAAAAATAATTACATGTATGTAAAATTTACTATAGACTTCTGAATTCTGGTTGTTGATCATCCCTCACATTTACATTGTAACCAGGAAGACCATCATTTCATTATGTAGCATATATTTACTCTCTTTCAATTCCAAATTTGCAAATTCTTGTTTGAAACCTCTGTCTAAATCTGTCCCCAGAGCCCTGAAGCAGTCTTGTTCCGCCTTGCAAAATTTCTCTTGGAGGTCCTGTCTATGGTTCACGGTCAAGCTTATACTTGTACATGTGTATAACATTTGATAGGTCAACTACCTCTTTGGTGAAAAAAATCAAGAGGGTTCTTATTAATTCGTTTAACCCCGCCACAGTTATGTGACTGTACAAAGCCAGAACATGATTTAACGAATACAACAAATATGTACTTACCAGATAAACTATGACAATAATCTTCGGTACACTTCTCCTCCACGTCTTTGCTGCAATAGTGCCATAGACCAAAATGAGTAATACGACCTCTTTTAAATGATGGATCGTTGGGAGCCTTATTCTCATAAGATTCAAGCTGGTACCAATATGGCGTCGAAAATCCAACGAAATGAAATACAAGCGATGCCGTCGCAATTATAGTAGCGACTGTTAAAAATCTTGCACTTTTCATTTTACCGTGAAAGAAATACTTATACTTGGTAGAGGCGTGGAAATTGTGTATCGCTTTCAAAACAAAGTGTGATAAAATACAATTTATTTGTTGTATATGTAAAATTTACTCCGGAAAGGAGGTAATTGTTTCCCTGTAAAGTAATCGGAAGCTTTTTCACAGTTTTCCGGTTGTTGACTGATTTTGTCTGTTTATATAATTATGAGTTTTGACTTTCCCTTTATAAGATTGTTCGGAGTTCGGTAATTTTGTTATTACCTTTATTTTATATAATATAGGTTCCAAGAGGAATACGGACAATATACAAGTGTCATATCAATTGAACTTTTTAATTAAATATTTTTAATTAATTCCTCTAGATTTTTCATATACACATACATCACCTCCGGACTTGGTGGGCAACTAAACTTTACATTTAACTCTATAATGTCGGGTTTGTCCTCAAGATGAGGGTTACTTCTATATGTCATTTGTAATAAGGGTGCGGAGATCTCACTTCCATGATCACTTAATCATATATTTCAAAATTCGGAAGTATACCCGTAATATACATATACATATTCACATATTTTGAAATACAAACCTATTAATATATATTTCTGGGAAATACAAACCATTCCCATTTCCTATAAGCATGAAAAATACAACTGGGTTGGGCAGATAAGCCTTCTGACAAGCACTGTCTGTATATAAAAGACAATCTGTGACTATTCATATGTTAGTTATGTAAATAATATAGGACTTTTCATATATCTCAAACCGCATCCTTTGTGTAGTGGTTCTCGTGAGTTCGAATCCCGCTTGTGTCAAACCAAAGACTGTATAATTGGTATTTGTTACTTCTCCTCTAAGCATGTAATTTTAAAGAGTAAGAGAAAAGACCGGTTGGCTCTGAATAAGGATAATGTGTCCGAGTGGAGCGAAATGTCTACCCGCGGACTGTTGTTTTAATGAGCTAGCACTATAAAGATACAATTAGGCGTGTTGGTCTAGTACAAGGCGGACAGGGATTCGAGAATTACGTCTAATTGAAATAATTATTTGATTGATAGCTTTAATAATCTAACATTGTAAATCATATCCTGTGTTAATTTTAGGAGGCACGTACTTAGCACAGTCCCTTTAAAGCCTAAACTTATATAAAAACCGCCATTACATATTACAAAATAATACTTTACATTGTAATTAAAAGACAAACATAATCGAGAGATACATGATATGTTATTATGTCGTACCCCCCCATCCTCCTCGTCTTTTTTTATGCACATATGTGTATGTATGACACTTTTCTTTCTATATATGATTCTTTCAAATGTAATATTTAATAACATTTTGTCCATACAACATATCTTTAAATTAAGTTGAATACATGTTTATCAAAGGTGTATTCTGAATACATAAATCGAAGAAGGACAGACAACACAATGACCAAAAGAAAAAAAAGGGAAAATTCAGATATTTCAATTTTCACTTCAATTGTATTTATGATTGTTTATTTATTGTATGATACATATGTTTGTTTGTGTGTTTGTTTGTGTGTTTGTTTGATGGTGTTTATCGCAACTTTTAGCAATATTTAAGTTATATCGTGGCGGACAGTTTTATTGTTGGAGGACACCGGAGGACCCGGAGAAAACCATCGACAAGTCACTGACAAACTTTATCACATAATGTTGTACAACTCACCGTGATCGAGATTCGAACTCATAGTATCAGTGGTGATAGGCACTGATTGCATAGGTAGTTGTAAATCCAACTACCATACGATCCCGACGACGGCCTCCTGATACAATTGTTGTTTAGTATAAGCCATACATGTGAAGTATTACCCTTGTAATGTAATTAAGTGTATGTGTCATATTTCGTTATTATTACATTTTACTTCCTCATTTGTCCAGTCTAATTAACATTAAATGTGAGGTCTTTTAATATTTATTTCCGGTAATACTTACATTACACATCCGGGATATGTCAAGTAACTTTCCATTTAGACTGGTTCAATGACCTAATATATTCATATTGATTTTTATAGTGCTAGCTCACTGAAACAACAGTCCACGTGTAGACATGTCGCTCCAGTCTGACAAATTATTCTGATTTCGAGCCAGTCATTGTTCTTACTCCTTAGTGTTGCGTGAAAAGCGGAGAAGCAACACATATCAATTATATAGTCTTTAGCTTGACCCGACAGGGACTCGAACCCACAATCTACCTTTCTCAAGGCGAGTATGTTTACTATTACATCACCGATGAGGTTATATTAGGGACCGACCATTTAACTTGAAGGGGGGGGGGGGGGGGGGGGGGTTATGGGTTTTTGTTTCGTTCCGAATTTTTTTTTTCGGACAACACAAGAGTTAGAATATAATTTGTTTTCCAGAATTTAACATTAGGTTATATGACAAAAACTCTGAATCAGATTATTTTTTTTTCCTCCACCAAAATTTTTTTCAGCAACATTGGGAATCAGAATATTTTTTTAGAACCCCCCCTTCAAGTTAAATGGTCGGTCCCTTACAATGTGTATAACTGTTACCTATGTTATGTCATTTGATTTAATATCACTCATAAATTGTCACTTGACAGTTAACGAACAAATTATCAATTACAAATGTAACGAAATATCAATCTTCATCCATATTTGAAAATATCATTTAAAAGTTCCTTATTTTCATAATATGATGTTGTTGTAAGCGGACATGACATTGATACAAACTGTATTTATCTGATTCAACTCACTAAAATGGTAGACCTCTACAACAAGAGAATGTTTTTAATTTAATTTATAATGATTTATTCTTATGATTATAAAGAATGTATAAGTTCTACACCTGTCATTTGTAGTTACACACACACACATATATAATTGATATTATTATCTTGTCATGCACCAAGCATGACCACAAAATGGATCATTGTCTGATTTTTGTCTATATATACATCAAGTGAAATTATTCAAGAATTGTTTGTGATCATGAACTGCATGGAACGATTTTCTATTTAGTAAGTTGATTTTTATACGATAATGGAAATATGTTTAGTAAATATAATTAATCATTTTATTAATAATGGGGTGTATTAAATAAACGTTAGAGAATATCGAAGGGGCAATAAACAATGGACAATTCAGTGGCAACATCGGGTACACAAGACGAAGACAAACAAAACAAAGACACAACACACGATGTGTCGGACACCATTATGGACAAACGAACACAAATAACGTAAATAACGTAAAATGAACCCTCCTACAAACAACTGGAGGTAAAGACGAGACCAACATTGTTTTTAAATTCGCTATTATTTGTTGTCAGTTTTCCATTTGAAAATTACATCATTTCCGTTCAATCTTGTTTCCAATCATGTCAATTCCGATCATGTTCCGTCTTTTTCGTTTCTTAATGTATGAATTGTTAGGCAGACTACTTCCGGTGTTTACGCTATTACTGTGACAGCGTCAGTTCAAATATCATAGTCGTAGATGCGGTAGATTATAAGGAATTGTAATATGGAGATGCCAAGAAAATGGCTGGGCAAATACTGGTGTTCGGTACCCCACTGTCTGTATGATAACAGAAATATATCAAGACAGGTCGTTTTCCTTTCATGATGCTAAATAAAGAAATAAAACAAATTTAATTTTAAAGAAGTAATATTGTCTGCATTGAAGTCTTTGATACAAATAAAATAATTTAATTGATATCTGTCTTTTACAGAAAATGTAAAAACAAAAATCTTTAAGTTGAGTAACGTTAAAACGCCACTTATCGATTGGAGTTTTCGTTGTGTACAGTGCCTAGCATTCCATCAAAATCACGTGGTTTGGCAGACGAAAATAAACAGTTTTTGACGGAATGGAAATGATTTGAAACGAGCGTATTCTGTTCATATGGTGACTTTCTAAAAGTACCGATTCATATTCCATGTATAAATATACATGTATATAATTCATATATCGTTTTTATTATTTTATTATATATTAATATTAATTTATATATGGCCAATCGTGGTCGTGATTGTATGGTAGTTTGATGTATGCAATTGTAGCTACTTACGTAGTCAGTGCATATCACCACTAACGTTGTGAATTCCAATCCCGTTCATGGCGAGATGTGTTCGATACAACATTATGTGATAAAGTTTGTCAGTGACTTGCGACAGATCGGTGGTTTTCTCCAGGTACTCTGGTTTCCTACACCAAGTAAGTACTGTCCCATCGTTTTTACAACTTCTTAATTTCACGTTGGAAATCATGTCAATAGAAGAAACACCACTTCACCTCTAACGATTATAATGTTACAAAAAAGGTGCACTCGACTCGCAGCCGCAAGTGATAAAGTTTGCCCGTTGCTTGCCCATGGTCGATGGTTCTTTCCGGATACTCCGGCTTCTTCCACCACTAAAACTGGTCGCCATGATATAGCTAAAATATTGCTGAACGTGGAAAAATAAAATCAAATCAAATCTAGTTATAATGTCATTCCTTAGGTGCACTATATCAATCCATCTCTTGATATGTATATCAAATTTAATTCAGGTCAACAATCACAGCGGTAACATCAAACAAAAACAATTGACAATTTTTTTAGGGATCATTATGTGAAACTCTCTAAAGCAGTTACCCTTGATCACATAATTAGTTTGTGCTAAAATCGATGGAAATTATCTGTAGTAATGTTGTCTGTATGTGTGCTTGCAGCATATGACAAATATTTAAAAAAGAATAAAAACCTGATTTTTTGTCGCAAATGCCACTCCAAAACATGATATATCTGTTTAATTACACCAAATATTGTTCATTACAATTTTTAAATTGTACAATTTTTCATTTTTATCAATTCCGACTACTATACGATCGCGGCAACAATACATCTCATAACAATTGTCATGGAAGTGTGAAGAACTATCAATTCCGACTACTATACAATCGCGGCAACACTACATCTCATAGCAATTGTCATGGAAGTGTGAAGAACTATCAATTCCGACTACTATACGATCGCGGCAACAATACATCTCATAGCAATTGTCATGAAAGTGTGAAGAACTATCAATTCCGACTACTATACGATCGCGGCAACAATACATCTCATAGCAATTGTCATGGAAGTGTGAAGAACTATCAATTCCGAATACTATACGATCGCGGCAACAATACATCTCATAGCAATTGTCATGAAAGTGTGAAGAACTATCAATTCCGACTACTATACGATCGCGGCAACAATACATCTCATAGCAATTGTCATGGAAGTGTGAAGAACTATCAATTCCGACTACTATACGATCGCGGCAACAATACATCTCATAGCAATTGTCATGAAAGTGTGAAGAACTATCAATTCCGACTACTATACGATCCCGGCAACAATACATCTCATAGCAATTGTCATGGAAGTGTGAAGAACTATCAATTCCGACTACTATACGATCGCGGCAACAATACATCTCACAGCAATTGTCATGGAAGTGTGAAGAACTATCAATTCCGACTACTATGCGATCGCGGCAACAATACATCTCATAGCAATTGTCATGGAAGTGTGAAGAACTATCAATTCCGACTACTATACGATCGCGGCAACAATACATCTCATAACAATTTTCATGGAAGTGTGAAGAACTATCAATTCCGAATACTATACGATCGCGGCAACAATACATCTCATAGCAATTGTCATGAAAGTGTGAAGAACTATCAATTCCGACTACTATACGATCGCGGCAACAATACATCTCATAGCAATTGTCATGGAAGTGTGAAGAACTATCAATTCCGACTACTATACGATCGCGGCAACAATACATCTCATAGCAATTGTCATGAAAGTGTGAAGAACTATCAATTCCGACTACTATACGATCCCGGCAACAATACATCTCATAGCAATTGTCATGGAAGTGTGAAGAACTATCAATTCCGACTACTATACGATCGCGGCAACAATACATCTCACAGCAATTGTCATGGAAGTGTGAAGAACTATCAATTCCGACTACTATGCGATCGCGGCAACAATACATCTCATAGCAATTGTCATGGAAGTGTGAAGAACTATCAATTCCGACTCCTATACGATCGCGGCAACAATACATCTCATAACAATTTTCATGGAAGTGTGAAGAACTATCAATTCCGACTACTATACGATCGCGGCAACACTACATCTCATAACAATTGTCATGGAAGTGTGAAGAACTATCAATTCCGACTACTATACGATCGCGGCAACACTACATCTCATAACAATTGTCATGGAAGTGTGAAGAACTATCAGATCCGACTACTATACGATCGCGGCAACACTACATCTCATAGCAATTGTCATGGAAGTGTGAAGAACTATCAATTCCGACTACTATACGATCCCGGCAACAATACATCTCATAGCAATTGTCATGGAAGTGTGAAGAACTATCAATTCCGACTACTATACGATCGCGGCAACAATACATCTCACAGCAATTGTCATGGAAGTGTGAAGAACTATCAATTCCGACTACTATACGATCGCGGCAACAATACATCTCATAGCAATTGTCATGGAAGTGTGAAGAACTATCAATTCCGACTACTATACGATCGCGGCAACAATACATCTCATAACAATTTACATAGAATGTCTGAAGAACTATCAATTCCAACTACCATACGATTGCGGTAAAATCACACCTTATAACAATTCAATTCAATATTTTATTAACGTCTCACCTTATGCATACATACATAAAATAACAAATAATAAAATATATACGTCTGAAAATTAAACCAAACAGTGTTAGAATTAAATAGATTTTAGAGCTGTCAATTTTTTTTTTCATGTCTACATAATAAGTATATATGTATACAGTTTGATCATGCAAAAGAAGTTTTTTTTACCTCAATATATGTAATAAACAAAGAACACAAAAACACAAGAAGTGCAGAATGGTCGCCCTAGTCCATCCACAAAAAGCACACAATTCAGTTTCAACTAGCCTACATTTATACACAACTAGCCTACATTTATACACAACTAGCCTACATTTATACACAACTAGCCTACATTTATACACAACTAGCCTACATTTATACACAACTAGCCTACATTTATACACAACTAGCCTACATTTATACACAACTAGCCTACATTTATACACAACTAGCCTACATTTATACACAACTAGCCTACATTTATACACAACTAGCCTACATTTATACACAACTAGCCTACATTTATACACAACTAGCCTACATTTATACACAACTAGCCTACATTTATACACAACTAGCCTACATTTATACACAACTAGCCTACATTTATACACAACTAGCCTACATTTATACACAACTAGCCTACATTTATACACAACTAGCCTACATTTATACACAACTAGCCTACATTTATGCACAACTAGCCTACATTTATACACAACTAGCCTACATTTATACACAACTAGCCTACATTTATACACAACTAGCCTACATTTATACACAACTAGCCTACATTTATACACAACTAGCCTACATTTATACACAACTAGCCTACATTTATACACAACTAGCCTACATTTATACACAACTAGCCTACATTTATACACAACTAGCCTACATTTATACACAACTAGCCTACATTTATACACAACTAGCCTACATTTATACACAACTAGCCTACATTTATACAAAAATGTATTTGTAGGGATGGTTCTGTGGAGAAGCTTGTACTGAAACATTTTCAATGTATTATCAAGATACAGTCATTTGATAAAATGTAAACAAATGTTGGAAGACCATATTTAGCATTCAATATACTAGTGAAATATGTAAACACTTCAATAAAAGGTTAGAGAGTGTCAGGAAAATCTAACAATGTATTGTGCAAATGTATATGAATATGTCTTAATCACTTCACTGTGTATCTGCTTAATTTCATTCCTCATTCATGACTTATTACCGGGTTTGTAACTAGATTAACGTGACGGGTGCCACTAGTGGAGCAGGAACTGCCTACCCTTCCGGAGCATCTGAGTTCACCCCCGGTTTTTAGTGGGGTTCGTGTTACTCGATCTTTAGTTTTATATGTATGTTTTGTAGATCGTTGTTTGTCCTTTTGTACTTTTTCTTTTGGCCATTGTGTTGTCTATTCTTCTTCGATATACGGATTTTGATTGCCCCTTTGGTATCTTCAAACTCTTCTTGTTATATGTAAATGGATTACATTCCCTTCCACAGAAAAATGAGTGCAAAACCATTTTAATTGCCATATTTACACATAAAGCACGGGTACACGGAATTACGTGTAGCATGGGAACATTAATCGATTTTTCTTTAACGTATTAAAAGAGAGTGTGTGCCATCGGTACTAATGTATACGAGTTTAAATATGTGAAATATTAAAATATATACATTTTTGAGCATTCAAACTGTACAAAAACATTTAAATATCATGTATTGAGTTACTTGAATATATTTCACATCAACCATTGCCACCTTATGACATATTAATACACAAACTACTTCTAATGGCAGAATGAAGGACATAAAGAAGTAACTAAAATAAACGCTAGAGATCACCTTCTTCTTCTTCTTCTTCTTTTGTATTGACCTCCACTGTCTGGAGCACCACTTATATAAGTGTTTTCTGAAGCAACTGTTTTGCATGAGCAGGTATAAGGTCCGTTGTATGAAGTTATGTAGATAATATATTGAATATATATACATTTTGTATTTATATGTCAGCAGGCAATAAGCAAGTACACACTTAAAAGATATGAATAAAATCACTATCGCGACCCACCACCGCACATTAACTACGGATATATACACACATATGGAGAAGCAATGGGAATATACACTAAGACTAGAATCTAAGATACAGCGCCGTCTCAAAAGTATTCGCGAAAACAAGATGGCGGACGTCAACGAGTTTGAGTTATTGCTCTTTGCACCATTAAAATACACTAGGTAAAAATGAAAAAGTTACCTTAATATTTTGTGAGATAACCCTTCGACCGTATAACTGCCAGAATCCTGCGTGGAATGGAGGTATACAAGTTCTGAATGTAATCCACAGTAAAGTTCATCCAAATATCCTGAATGGCAGTAAACAGTTCTTGAGGAGTATTATGTTTCCTGCTGAATTTTGTAACGATCTCTTGATGCGAAGCCACAAATTTTCAATAATATTTAAGTCCGGAGACTGAGCTGGCCATGTCATGCCATGAATATCATTGTCTCGTTTGAATTCTTCAATTAAGCGGGCCCGATGGACAGGGGCATTGTCATCTTGGAAACGATAAGGTTTGTCGGCAAAATGACGGGCTAAAACGGGCCAAAGATGATTATCAAGGATGTCACGATATTTCACAGCATTTATATTACCATCAACCTTACATAAAGTTCCCACACCATACCATGTAATGCACCCCCAGATCATAACAGACACCTTCCTCTGATATGGCGGACACATGCACTCGGGGCGGTAAGCCTCATTCGAAGATCTCCACACGTACACACGGTTATTTTGTCCAATAACTATCTGCGATTCATCACTGAATATTACTTGATTCCAGTGTAAATTAACAGTCCATCTCCGTCGTTCCAGACACCAAGAAAGTCGTTTCTTTTTGTTGACCTCTCTGACCACCATTTTCTTACGAACAACACGTCTAAATATTTTGTTTTTGTGTAAATAACGCTGTATAGTCTTTGGGTGGACACGAACAACCCCTCCTTCATTGAAATCATTGGTAATTTCTCTTAAAACCTTGCCACGATTCTTTTTTACCGTCCTCAATAATCTAACCTCACCGCGTCGTGTCACTTTCCTTGGTCGTCCAACTCTGGGAATGTTTTCAACATTACCTGTGCTGTTGTACTTCTTCCAAATTGAACGAATTGTAGATTCAGGTATATGCAACAATTTCACGATCTCACAATTGCTATGCCCTTCCCGTTTCCAATCCACAACCAGTTGTTTCCGATCCTCACTCAATTCCTTTGACTTGCGACCCATCTTGAAAACACGTCTGTTTATTTGTAAACACGTAGCAGACGACCTTAAAGTTACGTCACATATTTGGGGAACGTTCAAAAGGGTAGCTCAAGACAGCTTAAAACTATGTAGTTCTTTTTATTACAACGAAAAACATTGGTGACAATTTCAACTCGCACTACCGATCGCAGCCATTTTCTTATTTTCGCGAATACTTATGAGGCAGCACTGTAGTTATGATTAAAACTACTATCCACCATGCAGCGCGTAGCTAGCAGCTATATATATATATATATATAAACGTCTAAAATGGTTTGTAAAACAACACCAAGTACACAAAACAAAGTGATAAAGAATTAAACACTTCGTAGAATGACAAAATTTTCGTCCCACCGAGGGACTTTATCAATGTCTAATTAAATAACATAGCTCATGATGTGCAGAGCTGTAAGATCGGTCGGATTATGTAATGTAACATAATACTGACTAGGAAAGAAATAACATATACAACGTCTGAAAAACCAGTCAACGATCAATCTTACGGGGTGTTGGATCGTTACGGTATAACGATACTATACAAGTAAAATAATTATAAACGTCTAAAATGGTTTGTAAAACAACACCAAGTACACAAAACAAAGTGATAAAGAATTAAACACTTCGTAGAATGACAAAATTTTCGTCCCACCGAGGGACTTTATCAATGTCTAATTAAATAACATAGCTCATGATGTGCAGAGCTGTAAGATCGGTCGGATTATGTAATGTAACATAATACTGACTAGGAAAGAAATAACATATACAACGTCTGAAAAACCAGTCAACGATCAATCTTACGGGGTGTTGGATCGTTACGGTATAACGATACTATACAAGTAAAATAATTATAAACGTCTAAAATGGTTTGTAAAACAACACCAAGTACACAAAACAAAGTGATAAAGAATTAAACACTTCGTAGAATGACAAAATTTTCGTCCCACCAAGGGACTTTATCAATGTCTAATTAAATAACATAGCTCATGATGTGCAGAGCTGTAAGATCGGTCGGATTATGTAATGTAACATAATACTGACTAGGAAAGAAATAACATATACAACGTCTGAAAAACCAGTCAACGATCAATCTTACGGGGTGTTGGATCGTTACGGTATAACGATACTATACAAGTAAAATAATTATAAACGTCTAAAATGGTTTGTAAAACAACACCAAGTACACAAAACAAAGTGATAAAGAATTAAACACTTCGTAGAATGACAAAATTTTCGTCCCACCGAGGGACTTTATCAATGTCTAATTAAATAACATAGCTCATGATGTGCAGAGCTGTAAGATCGGTCGGATTATGTAATGTAACATAATACTGACTAGGAAAGAAATAACATATACAACGTCTGAAAAACCAGTCAACGATCAATCTTACGGGGTGTTGGATCGTTACGGTATAACGATACTATACAAGTAAAATAATATATATATTACGAATTTAGTTTGTTACACACATTTTCATTGGTTCTTCAACCCTGAATGTCAGCATATATTCGGAAAACAGACGGGGTATATATGTACGTTTTCGGTCTCCCTCATTTGGGCCCCAAAAAACAATAACAACACGGTTGACAAAAACAGAAATATTTACGCTTCACTGAATCAATATCATAATACGGAATAATAAATGTATATTTACCAAATTAAATGCTGTTCTGTCATTAGAATTTATTCAGTCACTGGCAGGAGATATGTAATGAAAAAGGTGGACGAATTAACTAAAAATCGTAGGGAAATGGACAGAGAAAATATTTCTGGGCATATGCCGGAGGATCGTGAAATGCCTGAATATTGTCCAGTTAGAAATTTTGAGACCTACCTTCAAAAACTTCACCCTCAGTGCAACAGGCTTTGGCAATTTCCTACAGACAGTTTTAATATTTCCGATGAATGTTGGTTCCAAAAAAGACCGATAGGAAAAGACACATTGGCATCATTTATGTTCACATTAAGTAAAAAAACAGGCCTTTCACAAATCTACACCAACCACTCCATTCGTGCAACGGGTGCAACTATCCTCGGAAGAAACTGTTCAATGACACAAATTATGGCAGTTACCGGACACAAATCTGCCTCGTCAGTTGCAGTATATCAACGTGTTTCATCAAAGGAAAAACAAGTTATGGGAGACATTATCACAAGTTCTGTTCGTGGAGAGCAACCATCTCAACTATCCTCAATAATGCCACCGCACAGTACTTCCCGGTTGCAACTCATGCCGCCGACACAAAACAGTTCAAGTTCAACATCACTTGTTCAAATGAGAGTCAATACACATGTTTCATCGTCGGTTACGGACGTCGTTGACATTTTGGATGTAATTATGATGATTTATTTTGTGATTATAACACTCTTACAACAGTTAATTCCGTCACAAACACCAGAACAATTCAGCAAACTCCCATGTACCACGGCTGTACCATTACAAATTTGAACATAACAATCAACAAGTGAAAGTGTGTTAAACTTTCCGCCTTTAAAACTTTCGAGGTCACGGGGCCACACCAAGTTTTTGCTTATTGTTAACATTTTAATTATTGAAATTGTTTCACAAACTCGTTGTTTTGTTATGTAATATATTAATGTTATAATTATAAAGTTTATAAAATTTACTGCATATGAAATTGTGTTGATTTAGAAATATTGAACAGGATTTTCCTTTATGAGACACCTCAGTACATAAAATATCACGTGACAAATATTTGACGTCATTGAACAAAGAATGTCAGAGGTACGAAAAGGGACATCTAGAAATACGGAAAATGAAAATAAAAGACGCAAAATATTTAATAAAGTTTTAAATATGAATTGGGACTATGTACGTGGTAAAAAAAAAAAAAAAGGAAAATAAAAATAAACAAACAAAAAGGAAACAAACAAAAAAAAAAAAAAATAAATAAAAATTAAAAAAAAATTTATACGACAGTTTGGTTCTGTATTTAACAAAAAAATGGTTAAATCCGTAATATATTTGTTATTCAGCTATCAGACAGGGTATATAATGTGACATTCCCGGCTTATGATCTATATTCCCTTCGGCTGCGCCTCAGGGAATATAGATCATAGAATATAGATCATAAGCCGGGAATGTCACATTATATACCCTGTCTGATAGCTGAATAACATATAATATATATATATACCAGGTGACAATTATACCATCATATCTTTACAGTGAAATGAGGGAGTTAAAGATTTTTAAAGATTTTTAATACGTCACACTTTGTCACCTGACTATTTAGTGAGTTGTAATTATACCATCTAATCTTTATTAACTCAGTCTAACTTTGTTAGACACTGAGGAAGATCATTTGTTGATCGAAAATTGTGTCAATATATTTTTTGTAACATCTTTATCGGTATCGTTGCACAATCTTCTAGACTTATATATATATAGGACCAAATATAAACAAAATTAATGTTATAATGTTCTCACAACATAATGTTCCACACAATCACTGATTATTTCCTGTTCATAAACAACATCTCTATACTTTGGCTGATATTACTAATCATTTTAATTAATAATCGAATCCATCGGATTTGGTCCTAACAATTTTGTACCACTGACTGCACCCTTTTGAGGGGGTATTTAACTTTACAGATGATAACCGAGGGGGAGGAATCAAAAATGGACCATCAAGAGAAACTGGCAACCTAGGAAAAACAAGACGAAGAAAAACAAAACAAAAGCACAACACAATATGTGTTGGACACCACTATACCCAAACAAACACAAATAATGTAAATAAGACATGAATCCTCCTACAAACAACCGGGTGTAAATAAGAAACGAACATCGTTGCTATGCGGAAATAGTAACGGACATCACAACTCAGAACTAAAGGATGAAGATAAAATGCACACTGTCTGAATAGTTGAACAACATACCTGGATTTCCAACGTCGTATGTCGCGGTGTGTGTGTGTGTGTGTGTTCAATGGTCTGGGGTCAGAGATGATTGTTCGTTTTCTTGATATTGGTGCAATTGTTGACCATCACTTTTTAAACTTTACTTTCATTATGCGAATATCTAAGCATAACACTGAATCTTACTAAAATTTGTGAAGACAGACTCCTGTACCAACAGAAGTATGTAGTTGTGTGATGAAAATAAACTCCGATTTCATTCATGAACCAGATCTCAAGGAATGGATAGATGAACAATATGCATATACAATATTAGTGCAGTGTCTTAAAATATAAAGTTATGTGAATGAAGCTCAAAAACTGAGATCAAGGCGAGGGTAGCTCAGTTTTCCCCAGTTTTCCGCCGAATACATATAAGCTTTATATTTAAAAAACACTGCATTAATATTGTGTTTATTCTGCAGCACAAAAAAATATGCATGAATCCACGGGCGGTGATATTTGAATTAAGCAATGTAATTATATAATTATCCTTTTTGATCACAGGCACTTGTTTCATTCAAAAAATATATGCCCCCTCCTTTTCCTTACTTCAAGGTAAGCATCTGCCCTTTTCCCCTTCCCCACTTCGCCTCAATATTTTTCGTTTATTTGTGATCCTTTCGCTGACCCAATTATATACTTTCGCTGAATATTCTTGTCCAATTCGTCTGAGGGGAACCCGGTAGGTATATTTAAATGTGTCAGTCGAAAAGAGAAATATCTCGGGAGTGTAACGATATAATTGGGTCAGCGAAAGGATCACAAATAAGCGAAAAATATTGAGGCGAAGTGGGGAAGGGGAAAAGGGCAGATGTTTACCTTGAAGTAAGGAAGAGGAGGGGGCATATATTTTTTGAATGAAACAAGTGCCTGTGCTTTTGATATTTTCTGTCAACAGAAATTCAACTGATTTACCACTAGTTTCACGTAGAATGTGAAAGGGATACCAGAAAAGCTATATAATTTCGGTCAGTGACCGTATATATAACAAAACGTTATCCAGTCAATGCAATTTGATTGCCCAAATAGAATAAGTATAGGGTAATAAAACAAAATAATTATAAAACAACATTCAAAATGACCTAAGCAAATTAACAACTCGAGAACAATTCTAAAAAAATATAGATATATGCTTGTTTGTATCAGATTCACTTTTTTTAATAGATATGTTCCATGTCCTTAAGGGCCCGGGTGGTTCAATGAGTTATGTAGTTGGATTACCTAACAAATCATATATAGCAAATAGTTCATGGCACTGAGGGTTATATGGCAGTATATGGACCGGTCCGTCACCAAAAAAATATTGTATGGACCAAAGCTACTGCCATATGACCCGAAGTGACATGAACTATTTGCTATATTATACTTTTTATCTAAAATAATGCAGGTACCTGGCCAGTCCATATACTACCGGTCCATATACGAAAATAGTGACCTGCTGCGCTAACAAAGACAAATTGGGAAATAAAAACGTTAAGTGTAATATAAACCTATCACCAATACGGCGTGGGTTCGTGCCCGGATTTGTAAATTATAAAAAGGGTGCACTCGACTCGCAGCCACAAGTGATAACGTTTATCAGTTGTTTGCCCATGGTCGGTGGCTCTAACTTCTCTCCGTGACGTAACATTGTTTTTGACATTTGCTTCACTGGGTTTGGTACTGCTTTGACAACTATTTTACCTATTTTGTTCCAGTATTGTTATAAATACTGTTATAGTGACAGCCGAAACCTTTGAGCCGTAATGAAAGCGAGAGGTTTGGCGCTTTAAAATCTGATTCAACCCACCATTTCTTTAGAAATGCCTGTACCAAGTCAGGGTCATTGCGGTTTTCACAGTTTTCCGGTTGTTGACTGATTTTGTCTGTTTATATACTTATGAGTTTTGACTTTCCCTTTGTAAGATTGTTCGGAGTTCGGTAATTTTGTTATTACCCTTATTCTCTCCGGGTACTCCGGCTTCTTCCACCACTAAAACTGGTCGCCATGATATAGCTGAATAATTGCTGAAAGTGGCGTTAAAACACCAAAAATCAATCAATCAATCCATGTCCTGTTTACACCAATCATTTACAAGTTCAAAACGGTTAAAAAGGGGCCGTCGTCGTCGTGATCGTATGGTGTTTGATTTACAACTACCTGTGTAATCAGTGAGTATCACCACTAAAGCTATGAGTTGTAATCTCGCTCATGGCGAGGTCTACTCGATACAACATTATAATATGATATAGTTTGTTAGTGACTTGCGACAGGTCTGTGGTTTTCTCCGGGTCCTCCGGTTTCCTCCACCAATAAAACTGATTGTCACGATATAACTGAAATATTGTTGACAGTGGCATTAAATACCATCAAGCATAACACAAAACGATTATGACATGATATGTCGCTCAGATCTGTTATAAAATGGCGTTTTATGATGAGAGGTAAATTTCCTGTGTAACCATGACTACGTATTGTATAATAGTTTGCCAGGTCAGCATTTTTACATGCTAGAACGTATTTTTTAAGTACTAGTGTCCTTAATACACAGAGAGTTTGAAAATTGATGCAAAGCAAATTATTTAAAATAGTGTTCGACTTTTTATCTCCCTAAGCCGCCTGATATTTTACCCACCCTAAAGTACTAAATACATTTGATTTGTCTGTCTACTTCCGGTAGTACCCAGGCTCAGTTTCATTCAGATTTAAAGAGGATTAGGCATTACACCATGTCCTTATATATTATGAAACCAGGTGTTATATTAACTGGAGTCGATCCTGAGGTCATAATTTAGCAATTTCTATAAATATTACAACCATGCTGAACTGTAGTTAAACAGATTTATTTCCCTAATCACACTATGCCACATTAAACACAAACAACGAAATCTTTACTTAGGATAGACACAAAAATATGGCGGAGTTAAACCTGTTAATGGGATTTCAACCGTAGTTCCTATCTTGATAAGTGGATCTCCAACGACAATTCATATTAAATAAATTTATACAAATTAAACTTGCATTACAAAATATTTTAATGTACTATATATTGTTTTTTAGCACACCTTTAGTTTTTTACCTGTAATACATCACAATAATTTTGTTTATATAATATACATCTATCAATTGATATCTGGGATGTGTATATTATTTAAAAAAAAAAAATACTACTGCTCCTTAATATTGAGAAAATAACATTCCAGAGGCGTAGCTGCATATACACTGTCACATCGGTAGGTTAAAAAAAGTGAAATAAAATTAAAAAAAAAATGTATTGTTACTTTTAACAGTCTAAGTAAATCAGAATAATTAATATATCGTATTAGTTACTTTTGTATGGGGTAATTATGTGATGGACAAGTCGAGCGGACGTATTGCATATCTTTAAGACGTCAATATCCAGTTGTGGTCCATGCGTTATCTAGAACGCTTACAAAACCAAGGCAATGACAAAGCGGGCAGTTTCTTGCATCCATCATGCGGCTTCAGTTTATCATAGCTTTGGTAATAGCGGAATATATTTTACATAGCACTGTTTATCTGTCAACATTCCTCCAAGATACCGATTACGACATTCTTAAAGCAATCAAAGAATCCAAGATCGTGATTGAAATGCTAAGAGCTAAACGACAGGACAAATCTGTTTAGGATGAGTTGTATCAGTCTGCACTTAATTAACTTAGCCAAATATTTTGATATATCTGATAGTATACCCAGACGAGGTGGTAGACAGATTACCAGAGCCAATCAACCGCGGAAACGCCAAAACAGTATTTTTGTACTATCCATTTTTGGACAATTTGATTTCAAACTTAAATCGGAAACCCGCTTCCATGCACAGCATATATTGCCCCGTGCTATAGACAAATTAACTGATGATCATGTTGCTACAATATACGAGGCATATCAGGCTGACCTTTATTTGTCATTAGATGATTTCAGGAGAGAAGTAGCCAGTTGGCTAACCCACTGGGTCATTACTAAACGTAATGATTTGCCAACAACACTTTGTACCACACTTGATTCTGTAAATCCAGTTCTCTATCCTTCCATAGATACAATATTAATAAAACTATGTGTTTTGTTTACCAAGCGCTACTGCCGAAAGGTCATTTTAGTACTGAGGTGTTTGAAAAATTATGTTAGGTCGACCATGAAGAATGACAGGCTATCTTCCCATGGATTGGTGCATATTCATCGAGATTTTGAAGTGGACTTGTACAAAGCAATGGAGGTGTTCGTATCGGCTAAGACACGAAGGGCAGATTATTGACAATTTTAAGAAATTCTTATCTATCAAAGTCATTAAAATTGTACTTGATTCTATGTTATATGAAACCCTAAAATGGCCCCAGATCACACCATTTTGCATCTCGTCATAAAAAAAATCCCAGACCCCCTCCCCCTATCAAGAATTATGGTGTGCACACTATTAAGCCTCAGCTACGCCCCTGCATTCGAAGAAATTATCAACCTAGAATCAACGTAAAAATACAGATAATTTCACAGGATACAAGAGGTTGACTTGTGTAGAATAATTTCGATACTTCTGCTGGTGGACTATTAGTCCCCGAGGGTATCATTCGCCCAGTAATCAGTGTTTCGGTACTAACATGGTTTATTAGATATATTTATTATTTTAGATTTACAGTTTCTAAATAATGTAAGTATTATCAAAATTAAGGTTCTTCTCTCTCATGTATTGGTTACCTTAGATGATTTTGGCTCTCCTGTTTATAATTAGACCCTTTAGTCTATTGTTTCTAACCACTTTTAATTTATTTGGTTTTCCAACATTTCGATTTTGAGCGTACCTGATGAAGCTTATTCCAGAAACGTGTCGTGCGCACTAAATTAGATATCTACGTTTTTATTCAGCCAGTATTTTATAGTGATGTTATTATCTGTTACGACATTTCATCCATACAGTAAACTTTACTCATGTATGACAAAACACCTTTTAAAATACATACACATCCTTTTTTTTCTTTTATGCTTGATTTGAGAGAAAGAAGTCAGTGACTTGTGGGTGTTTAACTGAAAACAATTGCAAAACGTCATCCATTACATTCTGTATATTTGGAATATAAGGAGTATTGTTCTTATTTCATTGTTAATCATTCGTTATTAATAAAAGAAAATAACTGAAAACGTCATCACTATAAGGTAAGGTATTTTGTTTATAATATGCATCATGTGCATGGTAGAATATTGAATTGTCATAGCCGAAAATAGAGACATTTTTTAAATAGTTTTCATCACATTTTAAAAAGAACTAAGAATATACTGACATATATTGCTGAAATACGTTAACTCACTTTACCTTCCAAAAAATACTGTCGCACATACTGACGACCTGACGGCCACGATATAACTGAAATATTACTGAAAGTGGCGCTAAACACCATAACCCTTACCCTATCCATTTTCCGCTTCGTCAGCTTGAATATTTCTGCGTGACTTATGTGTTTACGTTTGTTTCTAAGTGCAATTAATGAATAAATAGAAAGTTTAAAAAACACTAGTATGGGGGGGGGGGGGGGTCAGTTGGCAGTGTGTAACAAAGAAATATCTATTTTTCATTTGAATGGTTTAATTATTTTCCGGTTTATATATTCACCCCTGACATCATCAGTTGAGAAATACACCAGTGATATTTGTAATACTAAATGAAGGGGTAATAAAGACGTAGATATATATTGTAGTGAGCGTGACGTGTTTCTAGTCTAACCTGCATCAGGTACACTAAAAGTCAAAATAATGGAAAGACAAATGTTTTATTTAAAAGGTCTTACGACAACAAGAAAATTAAACGGCCTAAACATGATCGCCAAATTGACTAAGATCACCTATGCCTGAGTGAAATGAAATTAGTTGGATAGTCTCTCATGTTCGTTTACATCCATATCCTTTCTTAATAAAAGCTGTTTCTTTACTTTAATTTGTGTCTAAGTGTAATGTTGGATAGTCTCTCATGTTCATTTACATCCATATCCTTTCTTACTACAATCTGTTCATTTACTTTAATTTGTGTTTAAGTGTAATGTTGGTTAGTCTCTCATGTTCATTTACATCAATATCCTTTCTTACTACAATCTGTTCATTTACTTTAATTTGTGTTTAAGTGTAATGTTGGATAGTCTCTCATGTTCATTTACATCAATATCCTTTCTCCCAGTAAGCTGTTCATTTACGTGAGTTTGTGTAATATTAGATAGACTCTCCATGTTCATTTACATTCATATTCTTTCCTGCTACAAGCTGTTCCTTTATATTATATTCCAAACGTTGTTGTACAATAAAACTCGAGTTTTAGAATTTGAAAATTTAACTATCTCGTGAGGAGAAATATAGTAATCCACTGGTGGCGGATAGAGGGTGTTCTAGGTGTCTTCAACCTACGCCAACATTTTGAAATATCATATTCAAGGTATGCCAACAAACAGTATATTACAGGTGTTTATATAACGATTAATGACAGTTACAGGTAAGTAAATTGGAAATGCAGGTCTCAAAAGTGAAATTTATTATAACCAAAAAAAAAAAAACTAAACAAAAAACAATCTAAAAATATAAGAATAAGTCTATTAAAATTTAGCAACTTGAAAAAAAATAATTAAACTTTGTAAAAAGGTCTCAAAAGTGAAATTTATTATAAAAAAAAATAAATAAACAAAAAACAATCTAAAAATATAAGAATAAGTCTGTTAAAATTTAACAACTCGAAAAAAAAATTAATCTTTTGTGAAAAGGTCTCAAAAGTGAAATTTATTATAAAAAAATTTGAAGAGTATTTTTAATTGCTCACTCCAAGCTAATTAATCATAAGATAATTCAGTTCACTCCAAGCTAATTATTTATAAGATAATTTGAAGTATGATAAAAAAAAATATCTGTGCTTATAATATCCTGATTTATTTTCATGAAGTATGATATAATAATATATATACTTATAATATCCTATTTTATTTTCACAATGATTGATGTTAAAATATATGTGCTTATAATATCCTAGTTATTTTTTATAAAGTTTGATATTAAATATATGTGCTGATATACTGATTTTTTGTTTGTTATTTCCATAAAATATGATTTTAAATACCTACTTAGTTTATTCACTCAATACTCACACAAAAACAAGACAACCTTACATTCAAAATTAATTGTGGACTTGGAGGACATTGACATCTCCCCCCCGATTTTACACTAATAAAACATGACTAGTCATTTAATAAATAGTGCATGGCGCTGGGGGTCATATCGTTGTTTATCAACCGGTCGGTAACCCTGGGAAAATTGATATGCATACTAAAAAAAATGTATTACCTTTTTTTTAATTTTTGATTTTTAAAGAAAAGTAGAGGCAGATGTAAATAAAAAGCATATGAGTTGCATAGACAATTTTACAGAGACAAATGATCTCATTTCATTTAAAAAAATATTGTGTAACACTACACAGTAATTTCTACCACTGAGGACAATTTCAAATGACAACCACTTAAATGTGTACAGACTGAGAAATCTATGGTTGCATGTTTTGCTTTGTTTTGTGTTGTGTTTTTGGTTTTGTGGTTTTGTTATTTTTTTTGCTGTTTTTTTTTGTTTTTTTTTTGTTTTTGCTTGGGGGGTCTTTTGGGGTTTTTGTTTTTGTTTTGTTTTGTTTATTGCGTTGTTTTGTATGTGTGTTATTATTCTTATTTTTTTTTTTGGAGGGGAGGTGGTTTTTGTCTGGTTTTTTTTTTGGTTTTTTTTAATATAATATTTCAGATATTGTAGACAACTATTTATACTGAGCTTGTCACCACACATCTACATTTATATGAATAATACTTTAAAATCAAAATGACTTGATAAATAGTATTATCTAGATATGGAGACTGGATCTAAAGGATTCGCTATACCCAATATAATATTAGGTGCATTTATATACTGCCTGTCAAAGCCACAATTTTGCAACACATTTCACAAATCAAAACAAAAAATCTTACAGTTGGTGCACACCTAAAACAGATACAATGAATTCTCCTTATTTTCTATACAGAAGTTGTGACAAGGAAGTTTTACAGTGATGGTCAACAATTCCACCAATATCAACAAAAATCACCTCTCACTTCAACTCATTGAGTGATGGTCAACAATTCCACCAATATCAACAAAAATCACCTCTCACTTCAACTCATTGACAATCTCTGCTTATCTCTCACCAAAAGCAAAAACACCGATATTATCTTTTCTCATTTATTTTTAACTGTTGAGATTACATGCATTGGCAGGTTTATAGCCCCCCGTCTCACAATCATTTTGAGATATAAATCATACTCATTATTTAGTCCCCATGGTGACTGCAAAATGAACTTTTGATTTTAGCATAACTTTTATATAGATTTTCATCATATTTGATTACACTCATATCAATTTAATCTATAAAAAAAAAGATACAAATATATTTATTTTTATCTTAATAAAGGACGAAGTCCTTCTAACGGTAAGCTGTCCGATTTTTCCTTCTATATTGATAGCCAAAAATCTGCTCACCGGAAGTTTAAAAAATAGATCAATTGATAATTTAGAAACGCAAAAGAAATCTATTTCAATGAAAAATTCCCAATTCTTTGATTATTTACTCTATGCAAAATCGAAATAAACTTTTAATAAAATTCTAATAAAAAAATCTCATTCTACGAAACTCCCGACAGGAAGAGCGGCCTGCAGTAAGTAGGTAAAATGAGCCATAACAAATCGGCTACAAAATTCATTCAAAATAAAAAATAATAGCCTCACCGGACGCAATTACGAACGAAATAAAAAGTATGTCTCTTAATTGTTCCTTCAAAACATGAATTAAAAAAAGGCCTTTATAAATAGATACCCCCTAAATTACTCGTGTTTTGGGAGAAAATTATTCATGCGCAGTTGTTGAATGTTGCAGACGACGGGTTTTCATATAAATTGTAAACAGAAAACGATCGACAATTGCACTTGGAATCTATCGCTAAAATTCATTGAGTTAAACATATTTTGTTATCTTATGCCTGTAATTGGAAAGAATATGATCTTCTGGTTCTATGCATATGTAGAACACATTGAAATTAAAACAAAAACAGTCAATATAATACATTTTCCTTACCTTGATCTATCCCAAAATGTCAAATTCCGTGATGTACCTTATTCATTGAAGAGTCCAAGGAATTCCGAATGCAAACTGGCACACATTTATGGTATGAATAAAGGAAAGGTTTTTATTTCATGTGTATTATATACAAATGGATATGTGAACGTAAATGAATGAATGCTCTTTCAATTTTAACAGTTGTCATTAAATAATTTACACTAGAAAGGTTATTATGATGTCGTTCGAAATTGTGTCCGGATCTAGGTCACAGAGTGACTAGAACGGGGTCATGAAAATCTGTTTAAAAACCGTAACAATGCATTGAATAATATATGGGCTATGATTCAAAAGGAATATTGGTGTTTAATCTGAAATATGAATATGCAATCAGCTTCATCAATTTGGTCAAATTTATTATCAAATGTCAATATCATCGAAATTGTTCGTAATTGCGTCCGATGAGGCTAACGTGTACGGATCATCGTATTATTGAAATTTTAGGACTTCGTCCTTCAAACAGGTTGCCTGTCTCATATTAGGCCTAGTTTAGTTTAGCATAAAAAAATATTTAAATGTTAAAAATGACTTATATTTATGTTTCAGGCCAAAATGAAGATGTGGTGCATGATTTATATATCACTGAGTTATATTGTGTGTAAGTATATCAAAGTCACAAACTGACAATTCAATTTGTTTATATATTGTAAAATATGCTTACATAGAGAGTGAGTGATTGATGTTGAACGCCAAGTGAGAAATATTTGAGTTATATCGAGTGAACAATTAATATTTCGTCAGCTTTGTACAAGACCAACACGTTAAGTTTGATATTTATAGAGTTAGCTTACCGACACAGCAGTCTACAAGAAGGCATGTCGCTCCACCGGAAACATTTTCCTGATTCTGAGCTAAACAATCTTTGCTCGAACTTCTTAATTCTGCCTCCTTAGCGGTGAAGCAGCAAATAACAATGTATAGTCATATGTTTTCACCAGACCATGTGACTTGAACCCAAGATATACCGCATTCGAGACCACGTGGCTTGAACCCAAGATATACCGCATTCGAGACCACGTGGCTTGAACCCAAGATATACCGCATTCGAGACCACGTGGCTTGAACCCAAGATATACCGCATTCGAGACCACGTGGCTTGAAACCAAGATCTACCGCATTCGAGGCAAGCACACTAACCATTACACAACCTATATGGTGTTCTTATAAAGGGAAAGTTATATTATATTACAAAATGTGAAAAAAATCTCGTTGAAATGGGAAAAGTTCCCCTTGATATTTAAGAGGGGACTACTCAAAACATAGCTGCGTGGACTTATGTTGTTTTTACAATGTAATGGTCGACCTCCTGCCAAACGAGTTCACCGATCAAAATCGTGTTTCGTGTATGCGATATTAATGAAGTTTTGAATTCGAATTTGTATATCTTATTGAAAGATGTAATGAAGAAGATGTGCTTTATTCTTGTATATGTCTTAGCACTTATATTCAGAGATTTTACCGTTTTCATTCAATAAAGTTATTTTATGATGCACCAATAAAGGGTCATCAATTGAATTAATCATCATTTTCCTCGTTGTTAGTATACGACAGCGTCCACCATGAAATATCACCGTGTAAATAGTTTAAACCTCGTTGTTAGTATACGACAGCGTCCACCATGAAATATCACCGTGTAAATAGTTTAAACCTCGTTGTTAGTATACGACAGCGTCCACCATGAAATATCACCGTGTAAATAGTTTAAACCTCGTTGTTAGTATACGACGGAACTGGTGATTTTACTTCGAATGAACCGAGTATATCGAGATATCGGGGATAATTCAACGCTGCTCGTTACTAAGAACGAACCATGCTTTTAATTCGAGTTATCTAATGAATAGACTGAACCGAATTCTAGATAAACGAGTTTTGACAGTATTCAGCATTGATATAAACAATTTTGATGCACTGCTATCAAAGCTCATATCGTTACTTAACTGCTTATCCTTATGCATCTCCTGAGTTCAGCCCCGGTTTTTAGTGGGATCCGTTGTTGCTCATTGTTGTGTTTTTTGTATAGTGTTTTGTAGATCATTGTTTGTTTCTTTGTTAAATATTTCTTTGTACATAAGATTGTTTTTAAAAGCCATTCTTGTATTTTAATATACTCTCGATTATCTGGCAACTTTTGTTGTCAGTAAAATGGCGTCATCTGTTTTCGTGTAAAGTAAAAACAAGGCCAATATACGGGATGGAAACGAATATATAATCCGGAAATGGCTGGTTTTAAAATTTCATGGTTCTGGCCATCTACCAAATCATACTACATCTAAATAAAATAACAGAATGTTTGATAATTACCACTTTCAAAATTGTGTTTACTTTAGATGTTTGTTTTAGTGCTGAAACCACAATGCACTGCAAAGTGACATGTATTTTATATAAGAAACAAGCACATTTCAGTCAGCTCTTTTATTCACAAGTACGATCAGTGACCCCATGACAGCTACATGACAGGAAGAGCCGGTGTCTGAGAGGCAGACGACATAGTTAAATTTTATATAGCCCTTCTGGATTTTTTTCCAGCTACTTTATAAATGAAGTAAATTTTTAGCATTACAAAAAGTATGGTTCAGTAGGTAGGTTCACTGTTTTTGGTACTTACGTCTTTAAAAGCAAACTTTAACATTTTTTACAGATGTCACGTTGTAGTCCTGCTTACGTTCCATAAATAGAAACCGGAGGACACGTCAAAAATAATGCATGCGCTGTGGAAATCAAAATAAAATGGATGATACGAAAAGACATGATACACGAAAACACATACCGTGACGATACATATATCCTCGTCTGACAATAAGTCGGTCAGTCATTGGATAATGTTTGATTATTTTTTTCATGTTTGAAAAGTAAACATTTTTTTCTTTTTAATTATGTTCCTCATCTATTCTTGCTCACATTAGCAAAGTTCCATGGAAAAAAGATCGATAATAATAACACACTGACCCATATTTGTTTACTACCCTTTTTCCAAATGGCGTCCAATTACGTCACATAAAGTCGGTCAAAGGTCAATAAAGCACATGATTTTGTCATAGGCCAACCAAACTTAAAAAGTAAACCAGATTAAGAAAGTACAGTATTTTAGCTTTTTCAGTGTAATTGTTTTGTCTGAAAAATTTCAAAGGATGTTTTTTTTAAATAGTTTGAAATTGAAGTATTAAAAATTAATTATTTGATGCAAATATTAAACTTGCTTACCCATATAATAAAGTATTTAATCCAGTGAATTTGGTGCTTTTGCTTTTGTCAATACAATTTATTAAACTGACTACATTCTGCCATATTTTTGTAAAACAATTAATGACTGAATTCTATTTATTTTAATCACATTTATTATCACAGAGTGGTAACAATACAGTTTTGTTGATGCTATTTGTAATAATGACATGGGTTTTTTTACCCAGATAATCTCATTTTTCTGTCTGGTTTAATTTAATTCTCTGTTCAATTTATGCTATAAAATTTGATTATTGCTGTAAGTTAATTCTTTTTCTATCTTCTCTGTGAATTTCATTTCATTACCCCAAGAAGTAAGGGGTATATGTGTTATTAAAGCAGCAGTAGAAATGCAAATTAATCTGCCATTTTGTGACCAATGGAGAGCACTTGCATGTATTTTCCCGGTAAAATCGGCCATTTTCTAGAAAATTGTGGAATGTGAATGATCAATCATCATATTTTCAAAGTATTTTAAAATACAATTTGCTTGGCCTACATTCCAGAAACGGTCATGAACTGTGATGACGATTATGTCAACAAACCGGAAAAATTAAAATGCTTGGGGAATACCATCGATGGAAACATATTTAACAAGCATAATGATCAGGAAAAAAAGACATTAGTAAAAAGGATATTTTTTACTTGCATGGAATTTATTCAATTCAAATTCTCTGTTTTAATCTCATCTTGTAATGTTGACGTTGAAAATAATTCCCTCTGTGTTTATGTACGCTATGAATATACAGAATGACGTCATTGGTCTCGTGCTGCGCGAGAATTGTAAATCAAAACAAGTGACCGACTTTATTGCATGACCGAGCAGATGTCACGGATATTATGTATACTGTTCAAGATTATAGCGTTCTTTATAACAACGCTATTTGCTCGACGAGGTTATATGTGAGGGTGGCATTTTACTCACATGTGGAAAGCACTTGCATGACCGCATCATTTCACTAGGATGGGAGATTTGGTCCATAAAACTAATTTAACCATGCCACTTTTTATTGAAGTGCCTGTACAAAGCCAGTCATGTGTTTGTGTGTTAGGGGTATTGATTTTGTTTCTTTCTACGATTTTATTATATTTGATTTTGAAATTGGTCCGACAGTGTGGTACTTTTTTGTTTTTTATTTTTTTTTTATATCTAAAGTTCAGCAGAAAATCTATTTTTATTTCAGTGCACTTTGTTCCAAATGTTGATACATTAGAATGTCCATACTTATGGCATGCCTTCCGCAGAAGTTATAGTAATTTCAATATGTGTATTTTTCGTCTGCCGAATATGGTCACGTGGTATGAAGGAGAAGAACAATGTCAGCATTTTGTAGGACAGCCTCTGGCATGGAACGAAACGTTGATTGATGCAAACAAAGAGGGATCTATTTTTAACATTAACGAAACAGGTCAGTACACGTATTTTTGTAAGTACTTCCCGGTCCTTTCCTCATTCATGACTTATTACCGGGCTTGTAAATATAGTAACACGACTGGTGCCACTAGTGGAGCAACTTCATACCCTTCCGGAGCACCTTAATTCACCCCGGTTTTTAACTGACCACTGATACGTTCCAATTGTCGTAGTGACAATGCTTCCCTTCTTTCCTCTTTTATGACTTATAGCCAGATTTTAAGAGGAGTAAGACGACTGGAGCAGGAACAGGAACAGCTAACCATTACGGAGCACTTAAGTTCATCTCAGTTCTTAGTGGGGTTCGTTTTGTTCAATCATTAGATTTGTATGTAGTGTGTCTGTTTGTCCTTTTTCTTTTGGTCATTGCATTGTCATTTAGTCCTCTATTTGCGGCTACTGATTACCCCTTCAAACATTTCTTAGACATGTTTTCTATCGTTCATGAAACATACGTGCAGTCAACGAAATTTTTAAACAGAGAAATCGGGAAAAAAAATTGGCACTTATTTTCTTTTGCATAGCATCTGACATCATGGATTTCAATACCTATTGATTTTTAGGATAGTTGCAGAAAAGTTTGAAGATCCCAAAAGGGATAATTAGAAATCGTAAATCAAAAAGGGACAGACAATACAATAGTCAAAGGACAAAAGGACTAAGGAAAAGCAATGATCTATAAAACACTACACAGAAAATTAAAGATCGAGCAACACGAATCCCACCATAAACCGGGGATGAACTCAGATGCTCCGGAAGGATAATCATGTTCCTGCTCCACATGAGACACCCGATTTATCGCGGAAAATATTACCCATACAGGAGGCAAATATAACGCCCGCAACTACCATGAAGTCACCGATATACTTGGTTGTATTGGTCATATGATCATCTCGCATGGAATGTTCGTACTTGGAAACAATGTCATTGATCAAACGGTATTCGCTTTTGATTGAGGCAAGCAAGCAGATGATCGCGTTCGGATTTGGCGGTATGTAAGCAGCACATTGATAAAAGAACATTATTGGTACGACAGCGTTCGGTTGGACGAAGTCAGTGTCTAAGGGTGCCTTTCTTTTAATTGCATGTAGACATGGTAAGCTTAAATGCGTTACACATCGTTCGGTAGATCAAAAAACTTTTACATACGTTGATACAGTAAAACCTGTCTAAACCGAACCTCATTGGGATCAGATTGTGTTCGGAATATAAAGGTTTATACAGGTTAAATTAACTAAGATTTTCTTCATAGGGACTTTATTAAAAGTTCAGTTTATACAGGATTCTGTTTTTTTTAGGTTCTGTTTAAGCAGGTTTTACTGTATAACTGTTTCGTTAATGATATAATGTTGATATATAATGACATAGTTTATGCTATGGTGGTCGGTTCAATAAGTGCATAGTGGGGACCATTTCTATCTTATGCTATTTCGTCATATTTCATAAGTATATGATTTATTTTTTTTGGATTAACTTCACAATTTCCATTACAACATTTTTGTTTTTCAATTTACAGAAATTTGGAGTTCTCTAAGAATAATAGATGGTAAACTAATTCACAGCGGGTCACCAATGACAACAGTCGGGTTATTTCCCTTTGCACCGTATGTAACTGTCTAATACATGTATAATGCTTGTTATGAACTATAAAGTGAGTGAGTGAGTGAGTGAGTGAGTGAGTGAGTGAGTGAGTGAGTGAGTGAGTGAGTGAGTGAGTGAGTGAGTGAGTGAGTGAGTGAGTGAGTGAGTGAGTGAGTGAGTGAGTGAGTGAGTGAGTGAGTGAGCGAGCGAGCGAGCGAGTGAGTGAGCGAGCGAGCGAGTGAGTGAGTGAGTGAGTGAGTGAGTGAGTGAGTGAGTGAGTGAGTGAGTGAGTGAGTGAGTGAGTGAGTGAGTGAGTGAGTGAGTGAGTGAGTGAGTGAGTGAGTGAGTGAGTGAGTGAGTGAGTGAGTGAGTGAGCGCGCGCGCGCGCGCGCGCGCGCGTGCGTGCGTGCGCGTGCGCGTGCGTGCGTGCGTGCGTGCGTGCGTGCGTGCGTGCGTGCGTGCGTGCGTGCGTGCGTGCGTGCGTGCGTGCGTGCGTGCGTGCGTGCGTGCGTGCGTGCGTGCGTGCGTGCGTGCGTGCGTGCGTGCGTGCGTGCGTGCGTGCGTGCGTGCGTGCGTGCGTGCGTGCGTGCGTGCGTGCGTGCGTGCGTGCGTGCGTGCGTGCGTGCGTGCGTGCGTGCGTGCGTGCGTGCGTGCGTGCGTGCGTGCGTGCGTGCGTGCGTGCGTGCGTGCGTGCGTGCGTGCGTGCGTGCGTGCGTGCGTGCGTGCGTGCGTGCGTGCGTGCGTGCGTGAGTGAGTGAGTGAGTGAGTGAGTGAGTGAGTGAGTGAGTGAGTGAGTGAGTGAGTGAGTGAGTGAGTGAGTGAGTGAGTGAGTGAGTGAGTGAGTGAGTGAGTGAGTGAGTGAGTGAGTGAGTGAGTGAGTGAGTGAGTGAGTGAGTGAGTGAGTGAGTGAGTGAGTGAGTGAGTGAGTGAGTGAGTGAGTGAGTGAGTGAGTGAGTGAGTGAGTGAGTGAGTGAGTGAGTGAGTGAGTGAGTGAGTGAGTGAGTGAGTGAGTGAGTGAGTGAGTGAGTGAGTGAGTGAGTGAGTGAGTGAGTGAGTGAGTGAGTGAGTGAGTGAGTGAGTGAGTGAGTGAGTGAGTGAGTGAGTGAGTGAGTGAGTGAGTGAGTGAGTGAGTGAGTGAGTGAGTGAGTGAGTGAGTGAGTGAGTGAGTGAGTGAGTGAGTGAGTGAGTGAGTGAGTGAGTGAGTGAGTGAGTGAGTGAGTGAGTGAGTGAGTGAGTGAGTGAGTGAGTGAGTGAGTGAGTGAGTGAGTGAGTGAGTGAGTGAGTGAGTGAGTGAGTGAGTGAGTGAGTGAGTGAGTGAGTGAGTGAGTGAGTGAGTGAGTGAGTGAGTGAGTGAGTGAGTGAGTGAGTGAGTGAGTGAGTGAGTGAGTGAGTGAGTGAGTGAGTGAGTGAGTGAGTGAGTGAGTGAGTGAGTGAGTGAGTGAGTGAGTGAGTGAGTGAGTGAGTGAGTGAGTGAGTGAGTGAGTGAGTGAGTGAGTGAGTGAGTGAGTGAGTGAGTGAGTGAGTGAGTGAGTGAGTGAGTGAGTGAGTGAGTGAGTGAGTGAGTGAGTGAGTGAGTGAGTGAGTGAGTGAGTGAGTGAGTGAGTGAGTGAGTGAGTGAGTGAGTGAGTGAGTGAGTGAGTGAGTGAGTGAGTGAGTGAGTGAGTGAGTGAGTGAGTGAGTGAGTGAGTGAGTGAGTGAGTGAGTGAGTGAGTGAGTGAGTGAGTGAGTGAGTGAGTGAGTGAGTGAGTGAGTGAGTGAGTGAGTGAGTGAGTGAGTGAGTGAGTGAGTGAGTGAGTGAGTGAGTGAGTGAGTGAGTGAGTGAGTGAGTGAGTGAGTGAGTGAGTGAGTGAGTGAGGAATAATATTCAGCTATATTAAGGGGAGACTAAGTTACATTTAGATGAGATGATGATGATGTTCGCTGTTTACTAGACTAACACGCTTAGTTTGATTTTCATAGTGCTAGTTCACTGATTCTTGAAATCTGTTTGTTTGATGGTTTGGGATGCATGTAGGGATCTGGTAACGACTCCCTGTATGCGTCAAATTTCGAATAGTTGTTTATTGGTAAATATCTAAAAATATACAATGCATACTATATTTTGAATCCTAGTTTACTGAGAGCAACCGTTAACTAATCTAACCACGGTTTCACAGTAACCATACATATGCATAGGTTAAAGATTATAGGTTGCCGAGGGGACCGTCGTAGTCATGATCTTATGGTAGTTGGATTTGCAACTGCCTATGCAATCAGTGCTTATCACCACCAACGTTGTGAGTTCGAATCACGCTCAGGCGAGAGGTACTCAATACAACATTATGTGATAAAGTGTGTCAGTGACTTGCAGTAAGTCGGTGGTTTTCTCCTGATACTCCGGTTTCTTCCACCAATAAATCTGACTGCCACGATATAACTGAATTATTGTTGAAAGTGGCGTTAAAGTTAAACACTATAACCCTAAGCCATATAGGTTGCAGACACTAAAGGTGTTATTTAGTGTACGTTAAAAAATTCTTTCAGGGCAAATACCGCTATTAAATACATGCATAGGTTTATTTGCAGGGTTTCGATTGGTTTGGTTTATGGTGTTTAACGCCACTTTCAACAATATTTCAGTTATATCATGGCGGTTGCAGGGGTTCGAAAATCATGTTGAGATATTACAAAAAATATTTGTTTTTAAAATCGACTACTCCGGAGCACATGAGTTGACCCCGATATTTTGGAGGGTTCTTGTTGTTCATTTAGTCTCAAGTACATATTTTTATGGTTTTAGTTTCTCGTTATGCTGTTCACTACGATTTCCTCATTAAAGTGACTTTCGGGCCGTTTTTATCGTCATTTGTTTTGTAGGGATTCATGTTTTATTTATATTATTTGTGTCAAACACGATTTTTATTTCCCATCATACTTGTGTGGATTAGCTGTAGCACTATGGTTGTCACTTGTGGGACAGGAACTGGTTACTGAGATCGTCGTGGTCCTGATCGTATGGTAGGTCGGTGGTTTTCTCCAGGTACTCTGGTTTCCTCCACCAATAAAACTGACCGCCACGATATAACTGAAATACTATTGAAAGTGGCGTTACACACCATAAACCACCAACCAGGAACTGGTTACCTTTCCGGAGCATCTGAGTTCATCTCCCTATTTACTCTGGAGTTCGTGTTGTTCAATCTTTAGTGTTTTGTATAGCATTCTTTGCCCTTTTGTCCTTTTTCTACCCTAACCTTGAGCATAGTTAGTAAATTTATATTAACAGTCCTGGCCGTTTACCAGTAATACAATGGATGTCAGATCAACCGAAAGTATTTACAGGAGACTGTGTTACTACCACCATTGAAAAAGTAGCAAAGTTGGCCCAATGTGATCAGAAAAAGTACATGTATTGTCAGCGACATCTTGTTCTACCAACTGTTCAAGAAGGTTAGTAGGAATAATGTTAATCATTGTGGTGGATGAATGGTAATGAGCGTACGACAAACAGATAATGATAGTTTCTGGGTAAATTTATGGAAAAAAATACGTGCGAGATTTTGTAAGAAAAAGATAAAAATATCAATTAATGCTGGTTATTTATTGTTTTATTTATTTTACTTTTTTTTTTACTTTTTTTTTTTAATATCGTATGATTATTCTAATATCTCAAATATCCATGCATGATTAACCTATCCTGTTTAGACCCCTTGGTTAACTTGCTCCCAAATACTTATTTGACTTTCCAATCTTTTGATTATTAACGTACCTGATGAATGTTATTCCAAACACGCCTCGTGTATACCAAAGTCTATATCTACGCTTTTAACCCATAATGTTTGTTTGGTCATTTTTATTTACGGTCAAACTTACCCATGTGGTCACCTCTATTAAGCAGTCACCTGTATTATAGAATCACCTTTTTCTAGTCCTGCCATAGAAAATTTCATATGAATTGAACCTCTTTTAAGAGGTCACCTGTCTTGAAAAACCACCTTTGCCTTGCCCCAAAGGTTACATCTTAATATAGGCTGGACTGTATTTTATTTAATTTGCATGTATTTCCATTCACAGCACCTACGTTTTGTCCTGATGGATTTATTGGAAGTATCCATTGGCAATATTGTTACAAGCTAATTAAAGAAAACGTGCCATTTTCTCAAGCAGAGAACAAATGTGGAAAGTTGGGGTCTAGGTTACTGGCTATGAGAGGAGACTTGGTTACAACGAGTCGGACTAGCAGAACGGCTGAGTTTGATATATTTGAGGAAATTAGAACATATTATGCCTCTATAAATGCATCGCAATGTAAATACGATTTTCATATACATGTATTATATTATTCCATACATATAAGACAATGCGGCGTAGTCAAGACAACATAAATCAAGACAGAAACATCACTGCCAATGGCATGGGGGAAATTTCAACAGTGATACTCAACAATTCCACCAATGTCAACAAACCAACAACCACCTATCATCTCAGGTCAATAAAAAAAGAAGAATTATATATATAATGCATATGTATTGCCGATGGAGATCCAGTTATCAAGAGGGAAGTGGTTGGGATCCCAATAGCCGGTTTAACCCTGCCACATTTTTGTGCATGTCACCAGGACAACACATAGATTTCCAAGTCATATGTCGTGTGACCCTTTTTGTGTTCAGTGAGTTAAGGTGAGAGGAGATTGTTCGTTTTATTGATATTGGTGGAATTGTAAACCATCACTATTTAACCTTTCTCTTCAGTATATGGCGTGGTATTCCGGGTCCTGGAATGGGACAGAGACGAAAATGAAAATTTGATCTGAAATGAAAAGTATATCCTGCTCCGTGTTTGTCACCGGTCATGAATAATGAGTGAGTGGGTGATTGTTGTTTAATTAGTGGGTATTTTAGCTATGTCATGGTGAGAACTGCTTACTTTTTTTAATTAGATGATTGTACTGTCTGCTTTGTACAAGAAAAACATGGTGGGATGGATTGTTTTAGTGTTAGATAACTGACACAAAAGTCTACATGTAGTATCACTGACACAACAGTCTACATGTAGTATCACTGACACAACAGTCTACATGTAGTATCACTGACACAACAGTCTACATGTAGTATCACTGACACAACAGTCTACATGTAGTATCACTGACACAACAGTCTACATGTAGTATCACTGACACAGTCTACATGTAGCATCACTGACACAACAGTCAACATGTAGCATCACTGACACAACAGTCAACATGTAGCATCACTGACACAACAGTCTACATGTAGCATCACTGACACAACAGTCTACATGTAGTATCACTGACACAACAGTCTACATGTAGCATCACTGACACAACAGTCAACATGTAGCATCACTGACATAACAGTCTACATGTAGCATCACTGACACAACAGTCTACATGTAGCATCACTGACACAACAATCTACATGTAGCATCACTGATGCAACAGTCTACATGTAGTATCACTGACACAACAGTCTACATGTAGTATCACTGACACAACAGTCTACATGTAGCATCACTGACACAACAGTCTACATGTAGTATCACTGACACAACAGTCTAGATGTAGTATCACTGACACAACAGTCTACATGTAGCATCACTGACACAACAGTCTACATGTAGCATCACTGACACAACAGTTTGCATGTAGCATCACTGACACAACAGTCTACATGTAGCATCACTGACACAACAGTCTGCATGTAGCCATATAGCTCAACATGGACACATTATCCTTACTCAAAGCCAACCAATCTTATTCTTCCTCCTTCATGCTGCGTGCTTAGTGGAGAAGCTACAAATACCAGTCTTATAGTATATGATGTTACCCGCCCGGATATCGAATCATCGATCTACCACACTCCCCATGGAGAGCACGATCATCATTACTACACCGAGGTGGATTCATCGCCCAAAACAAAACAAAAACGAATGTTTTAATATTTTTGTCTCATATGGAGTGTTATAACACCACTTTCAACAATATTTCAGCTATATCGTGGCGGTAAGTTTTATTGGTGGAGGAAACCGGAGTACCCGGAGAAAACCACCGACCTGCCGCAATTCACTGACAAACTTTATCACATAACGTTGTATCGAGTACACCTCGCCTGAGAGGATTCGAACTCACAACGTTAGTGGTGATAGGCACTGATTGCACAGTTAGTTATTAATCCAACTACCATACGAGCACGACCACGACGGCCCCTTTTTCTCATATGGAAATGGAGTTTGACAACATAATGCGTATATAAAGAAAACATCAAAAATACAGAGACAGCCATCTAATTAGATAGACAAAGTACGATATCTAATAAAAATACAGAGACCGCCATCTAATTAGATAGACAAAGTATGATATCTAACAAAAATACAGAGACAGCCATCTAATTAGATAGACAAAGTACGATATCTAACAAAAATATATCCAGTCAATGCAATTTGTCTTATCAAACAGAAGAGGAACCGTCGTGGTCGTGATTGTGATCGTATGGTTGTTGGATTTACAACTACTTGTACAATCAGTGCCTATCACCACAAAACTTGTGTTTTCGAATCCCGTTCATAGCGAAGTGTATTCGATACAACATTATGTGATAAAGTTTGTCAGTGGTTTTCTCCAGTACTCTGGTTTCCTCCACCAATAAAACTGACCGCCACGATATAACTGAAATATTGCTGAAAGTGGCGTTAAACACAATAACAATTAAATAAGACCAGTACAGGATAAATATGTATATGCATATTATGCATCCTTTTTTCGAAGGATTTAGCTGGAAGCTTCAATTTTATGGGTTTCATTATATTTTTTTTAGCACCACTGAAGTTTTGGTATATAGATGATGCTACTGGTGACACTAACTGTAATGCAATGACATTCTATTCTGGTTATATTTCAACTGAGATAGCTCAAAACTGTGAAACAGAATTATTTTACATGTGTCAAGAAATTGTAAAAGTCAAAACAGGTAAATGGGTTACATTGGTGAAACAATTGTAACGGTCAAAGCAGGTAAATGTGTTGCATGGGTGAAGCACTTGTAAAAGTCAAAACAGGTAAATTTGTTGCATAGGTGAAACACTTCTAAAAGTCAAAGCAGGTAAATTTGTTGCATAGGTGAAACACTTCTAAAAGTCAAAACAAGTAAATTTGTTGCATTGGTAATACACTTGTAAAAGTCAAAACAGGTAAATTTGTTGCATGGGTGAAACACTTGTAAAGTCAAAACAGGTAAATTTGTTTCATTGCTGAAGGACTTGTAAAAGTCAAAACAGGTAAATTTGTTTCGTTGCTGAAGGACTTGTAAAGTCAAAACAGGTAAATTTGTTTCATTGCTGAAGGACTTGTAAAAGTCAAAACAGGTAAATTTGTTGTATTGGTGTTTAACACATATTGTGTTTTTTGTGTTTTATCTTTGCTTTGTTTTTCTTCGTCTTATGTACCATATGTTGCCAGTTTCTCTGGATTTTCCTTTTTTATTGCACCTTCGGTATTCTTTAACGTTTATTGTTACATGTGTTAAACACTTGTATAAGTCAAAACAGGTAAAAGGTAAAGGTTCATTTGTGCTTCTCACCTCTCACCTCCCATCTTAACTGAAGTCTCTGAACACAACAAGACCATGGCATATGACTTTGGAGATCCAGGTCCTGGCTTGAGAGAGACACAAACATGTGGTGGGGTCAAACTGGTTAATGGGATTCCAACCCTCACCTCTTCATGGCGTCATTACTTATATGAACAAACGATACAAACATGGACATGTATTCGCTTCCTCTCAAAATGACCATATACACATACTATCATATATGTATGTTTCGGGTATTAATTTTCACTCTTTCTACGGGTTTTCTATTGGATTTTGAAAATGTTCCGACAGTGAAGTATTTTTGTTTTGTTTTTGTTTTTATTTTTATTGCATATAGATGAATTTGACATTTTATTTTCCTTTTTTAGACAGACAGATGCACATTACAATAGATACAGTTAAGCTATTAAGGACATCTGAAATTCCAACGCCATATACACGATGCACTCTGTCTAGATCGCTTCTTCCAGGAGAACACATATATGTGTTTATCAATGATAAACCCATGAATAACGTTTTCCGAGACAGCGCGAACGAACTCCAATATATGTTGGATCATTCCAGAATTTACACACGTATAGATCGTCATGGTTACCATCGATGTGAGGTCAGAGGTTTACGTAATAAACAAAAATGGTCTGCCGATTTATTTTATCAAGAATCTGGTAAGATCTAATAGTTATATCATAGAATTATTGTTGTTTGTCTGAGAGGTGGATACGAATTTTTGTGGAGATATGAAACCAATATTGTACGAGGCCGTAGTCTGAGGTCAATATATATTTCTTATTTCCATAAAATCTCATATTAAGCGAAATTTGATTAAGCAATATCAGAAATAATATAATGTCATCTGATCCAATCTAAACCAATATAAATGTGTATTTAAAATCATTATTAATGTTTATATAAATGGTGACGGGTATTAAGGCGGTCATTAAAACTTAAATCCAAATTGACAAACAGTTGTATAGATTGGTCGATGATATTGCTATATCTTATAAAAACAAAGTTTAAACAGTGATTGTCAACAATTCCACTAATATCATCAAAGCGAACAATTACATCTCACCTCAACTCATTAAGCCTAAAAAAGACAACGATAACATCTGGGTTCACCCCCGCATTTTTATGGAGTCCATGTGGCTCATCTTTTTAATTTTCTGTGTTGTTTTTTTGTTTTGTTAGTCTTCGTTCTGTGTCCTGTGTCCGGTTTAGCCTTTGTATCTGGATTAACCATCAACGATTGCCCCATTGGTTTTCTCCAACGCTTATGCAAGAAAAATTGGAATATATGCTATTAATAGTGTCCACTGTATTTGTGTGCTACTTATTCCATGTGACATAACAATCATACAAGACATTCAAAGCCGCCAATCTGGCAATCACCGTTATACTTAATTCTAATTAATTTTTATTTGTAACGCCTTTTCTGATTGGACGGTATGAAATATTGGCTGGCATCAGTAGAGCAAACAGTTTGCGCATGCAGAAACAATGTATCTATTTGACTTAGAAATAATTGTTTTTAATAATTCATTAACACGTCGCCAGTAAAGCTAATTAACGAACACCACATCAACCAATGATACTGGCAAATTTTCAAATAAAATACAGTAGATAATGTCGCCAAACATTTAATTAATGTATATGCTTAATGATCCACATACTCAAACACGACAAAGAATATCTATATCAGAAGGCGATTAACCTTAGTTCTATAACAATTCCTCAAATTTCATAGTTTTGTGAAGTAGCCATGGAAACGACCAACCTATCTTACTTTATATCAAATAGGGCACAAACCGGTTGTTTAAGCCACTTACAGACTGCAATGCGGTTTTTTTTCTTCTCTTAAATAATTGTTATTTAAAACTGGCTTACCAGCTGTTTGGTGTCAGGCTCCACTGAAGAAGTTTAATTACACAAATTAATATCTGATATATTAGATGTTTTAATAATACAATCAAACATGTACTAAGAGGTCACATTTGTGATACAGAAAAGTGGCCTTATAAGAAAGGTGACCTCTTGAAACAGGTTCAATTCATATGAAATTTTTATGACAGGAAAAGAAAAAGATGACCTTTTAATACAGGTGACTGCTTAATAGAGGTGACCATATGTGCAGGTTCGACTGTATTTTGTGGGACAAAACCTTGAATAATTATATATTCTCCTTACAGGAACTATTTTATTCAAGGGTTCTGTTGATCTGACACCAACCATACCATCTATTGAAAATTGGAAGGACGATCTGGCCACCGCACCAGAAACTCGACTACCCCAGGGATCTTTTCTTCCTACTTATTATTTACGCCAAGAATGGCTAATGATGGTGTCCATGTTGAATGTAAACGAAAATAGTTTAAAGGGGTCTTTTGAATCAAGAGTAGATGTATTTCGGTAAGTACTTCTACCACATACTGACCGCCTTCAACATTGTGTTGTCTGTCCTTCTTCGGTTTACGGATTCTGATTACCCCTTTGGTATATTCAAATCTTCCTACATTGTTCATATAAGTAACATGTACATGTAAGTATATAATGAAAAATAAATATACCACACTGACTGTCGGAACAATTCCAACATCTACTAGTAAAATCGTAGAAAGATTTCAAATCGAAACCTCCACCACACAAATACATTATCTCCCACCTTCCTGACTTGGTACAGGCACTTCAATTGGTCACAACCATTGATTGATGAGATATATTGGTTATTGGAATTTCCAATTACTAGATAACGTACTTATTATTTAAACTAATATTTATCTCCCTCGGGTATATATAGTAACCATAGTCTGAAGAAAAAAACAGGAGAAAATAAACCACCATTCCTTTAATGTTATATTCCACTACATGGCTTTTTACTGACTATCACCAATACGGCGTGGGGTGGCGCCCAGCTTTGTAAATTACAAAAAAGGTGCACTCGACTCGCAACCGCAAGTGATAAAGTTTACCAGTTGCTTGCTCATGGTCGGTGGTTCTCTCCGGGAACTCCAACTTTTTCCACCACTAAAGCTGTTCGCCATGATATAGCTGAAATATTGCTGAAAGTGGCGTTAAAACACAAAAAATTTAAATCAAATCTGACTAATTCAAATGTTGGGGACTATGTAGATCGCATCTATCACAAGGTAGTAGGGAGTTCATGTTTTATTTATGATATTTGTATTGATTTGTTTATGCTGGTATCCAACACGATTTACATATATCAATAATGTATGTGTAATTTAACAGATACACGACGACGGCTGTCACTTGTGGAGCGGGAACTGCTAACCCCCTAAAGCATCTGAGTTCACCCCCATTATAGTGTCCCTTATGTAATAATGGAGAAATTGGAGATGAATTTCATTATCTATTTAAATGTCAGTATTTCGGCAATCAAAGAAAAATTTATATAAAGAAAAACATTCGTATAAATCCAAACATAATAAAGTTCAAACTATTAATGACATCAACTTCAAAAATAGAACTCCAAAAATTATGTCGTTTTGTCAGAATTATTAATAAAGGTGTGTCGACTCCCGGTTAACCTCTTGTTATGACCTGTCTGTATATATTGTAAATAGTGTACATATTTTCATATCTCTATACCTTTATGTATTATGGTTTAAGAGAAATAAAGAATCTAAAAAAAAGTGGGATTTATGTTGCTCTATCTTTAGTTGTCTAGTCTGAGTTCATCCTCATTATAGTGGGATTTATGTTGCTCTATCTTTAGTTGTCTAGTTTGAGTTCACCCTCATTAAAGTGGGATTTATGTTGCTCTATCTTTAGTTGACTAGTCTGAGTTCACCCTCATTAAAGTGGGATTTATGTTGCTCTATCATTAGTTGTCTAGTCTGAGTTCACCCTCATTATAGTGGGATTTATGTTGCTCTATCTTTAGTTGTCTAGTATGAGTTCACCCTCATTATAGTGGGATTTATGTTGCTCTATCTTTAGTTGTCTAGTCTGAGTTCATCCTCATTATAGTAGGATTTATGTTGCTCTATCTTTAGTTGTCTATTCTGAGTTCACCCTCATTATAGTGGGATTTATGTTGCTCTATCTTTAGTTGTCTAGTCTGAGTTCACCCTCATTAAAGTGGGATTTATGTTGCTCTATCTTTAGTTGTCTGGTCTGAGTTCACCCTCATTAAAGTGGGATTTATGTTGCTCTATCTTTAGTTGTCTAGTCTGAGTTCATCCTCATTAAAGTGGGATTTATGTTGCTCTATCTTTAGTTTTCTAGTCTGAGTTCACCCTCATTATAGTGGGATTCATGTTGCTCTATCTTTAGTTTTCTAGTCTGAGTTCACCCTCATTATAGTGGGATTTATGTTGCTCTATCTTTAGTTGACTAGTCTGAGTTCACCCTCATTAAAGTGGGATTTATGTTGCTCTATCTTTAGTTGTCTAGTCTGAGTTCACCCTCATTATAGTGGGATTTATGTTGCTCTATCTTTAGTTGTCTAGTCTGAGTTCACCCTCATTATAGTGGGATTTATGTTGCTCTATCTTTAGTTGTCTTGTCTGAGTTCACCCTCATTATAGTGGGATTTATGTTGCTCTATCTTTAGTTGTCTAGTCTGAGTTCACCCTCATTATAGTGGGATTTATGTTGCTCTATCTTTAGGTGTCTAGTCTGAGTTCACCCTCATTAAAGTGGGATTCATGTTGCTCTATCTTTAGTTGTCTAGTCTGTGTTTACCCTCATTATAGTGGGATTTATGTTGCTCTATCTTTAGTTGTCTAGTCTGAGTTCACCCTCATTAAAGTGGGATTTATGTTGCTCTATCTTTAGTTGTCTAGTCTGAGTTCACCCTCATTAAAGTGGGATTTATGTTGCTCTATCTTTAGTTGTCTAGTCTGAGTTCACCCTCATTATAGTGGGATTTATGTTGTTCTATCTTTAGTTGTCTAGTCTGAGTTCACCCTCATTAAAGTGGGATTTATGTTGCTCTATCTTTAGTTGTCTAGTCTGAATTCACCCTCATTATAGTGGGATTCATGTTGCTCTATCTTTAGTTGTCTAGTCTGAGTTCACCCTCATTATAGTGGGATTTATGTTGCTCTATCTTTAGTTGTCTAGTCTGAGTTCACCCTCATTAAAGTGGGATTTATGTTGCTCTATCTTTAGTTGTCTAGTCTGAGTTCACCCTCATTAAAGTGGGATTTATGTTGCTCTATCTTTAGTTGTCTAGTCTGAGTTCACCCTCATTAAAGTGGGATTTATGTTGCTCTATCTTTAGTTGTCTAGTCTGAGTTCACCCTCATTATAGTGGGATTTATGTTGCTCTATCTTTAGTTGTCTAGTCTGAGTTCACCCTCATAATAGTGGGATTTATGTTGCTCTATCTTTAGTTGTCTAGTCTGAGTTCACCCTCATTATAGTGGGATTTATGTTGCTCTATCTTTAGTTGTCTAGTCTGAGTTCACCCTCATTATAGTAGGATTTATGTTGCTCTATCTTTAGTTGTCTATTCTGAGTTCACCCTCATTATAGTGGGATTTATGTTGCTCTATCTTTAGTTGTCTAGTCTGAGTTCACCCTCATTAAAGTGGGATTTATGTTGCTCTATCTTTAGTTGTCTAGTCTGAGTTCATCCTCATTAAAGTGGGATTTATGTTGCTCTATCTTTAGTTGTCTAGTCTGAGTTCACCCTCATTATAGTGGGATTTATGTTGCTCTATCTTTATTTGTCTAGTCTGAGTTCACCCTCATTATAGTGGGATTCATGTTGCTCTATCTTTAGTTGTCTAGTCTGAGTTCACCCTCATTATAGTGGAATTCATGTTGCTCTATCTTTAGTTGTCCAGTCTGAGTTCACCCTCATTATAGTGGGATTCATGTTGCTCTATCATTAGTTGTCTAGTCTGAGTTCACCCTCATTATAGTGGGATTTATGTTGCTCTATCTTTAGTTGTCTAGTCTGAGTTCACCCTCATTAAAGTGGGATTTATGTTGCTCTATCATTAGTTGTCTAGTCTGAGTTCACCCTCATTATAGTGGGATTCATGTTGCTCTATCTTTAGTTGTCTAGTCTGAGTTCACCCTCATTATAGTGGGATTTATGTTGCTCTATCTTTAGTTGTCTAGTCTGAGTTCACCCTCATTATAGTGGGATTCATGTTGCTCTATCTTTAGTTGTCTAGTCTGAGTTCACCCTCATTATAGTGGGATTCATGTTGCTCTATCTTTAGTTGTCTAGTCTGAGTTCACCCTCATTATAGTGGGATTTATGTTGCTCTATCTTTAGTTGTCTAGTCTGAGTTCACCCTCATTAAAGTGGGATTTATGTTGCTCTATCTTTAGTTGTCTAGTCTGAGTTTACCCTCATTATAGTGGGATTCATGTTGCTCTATCTTTAGTTGTCTAGTCTGAGTTCACCCTCATTATAGTGGGATTTATGTTGCTCTATCTTTAGTTGTCTAGTCTGAGTTCAATCTCATTATAGTGGGATTCATGTTGCTCTATCTTTAGTTGTCTAATCTGAGTTCACCCTCAGTATAGTGGGATTTATGTTGCTCTATCTTTAGTTGTCTAGTCTGAGTTCACCCTCATTATAGTGGGATTTATGTTGCTCTATCTTTAGTTGTCTAGTCTGAGTTCACCCTCATTAAAGTGGGATTTATGTTGCTCTATCTTTAGTTGTCTAGTCTGAGTTCACCCTCATTAAAGTGGGATTTATGTTGCTCTATCTTTAGTTGTCTAGTCTGAGTTCACCCTCATTATAGTGGGATTTATGTTGCTCTATCTTTAGTTGTCTAGTCTGAGTTCACCCTCATTATAGTGGGATTTATGTTGCTCTATCTTTAGGTGTCTAGTCTGAGTTCACCCTCATTAAAGTGGGATTCATGTTGCTCTATCTTTAGTTGTCTAGTCTGAGTTCACCCTCATTATAGTGGGATTTATGTTGCTCTATCTTTAGTTGTCTAATCTGAGTTCACCCTCTTTAAAGTGGGATTTATGTTGCTCTATCTTTAGTTGTCTAGTCTGAGTTCACCCTCATTAAAGTGGGATTTATGTTGCTCTATCATTAGTTGTCTAGTCTGAGTTCACCCTCATTATAGTGGGATTCATGTTGCTCTATCTTTAGTTGTCTAGTCTGAGTTCACCCTCATTATAGTGGGATTTATGTTGCTCTATCTTTAGTTGTCTAATCTGAGTTCACCCTCAGTATAGTGGGATTTATGTTGCTCTATCATTAGTTGTCTAGTCTGAGTTCACCCTCATTATAGTGGGATTCATGTTGCTCTATCTTTAGTTGTCTAGTCTGAGTTCACCCTCATTATAGTGGGATTTATGTTGCTCTATCTTTAGTTGTCTAGTCTGAGTTCACCCTCATTATAGTGGGATTCATGTTGCTCTATCTTTAGTTGTCTAGTCTGAGTTCACCCTCATTATAGTGGGATTTATGTTGCTCTATCTTTAGTTGTCTAGTCTGAGTTCACCCTCATTAAAGTGGGATTTATGTTGCTCTATCTTTAGTTGTCTAGTCTGAGTTTACCCTCATTATAGTGGGATTCATGTTGCTCTATCTTTAGTTGTCTAGTCTGAGTTCACCCTCATTATAGTGGGATTTATGTTGCTCTATCTTTAGTTGTCTAGTCTGAGTTCAATCTCATTATAGTGGGATTCATGTTGCTCTATCTTTAGTTGTCTAATCTGAGTTCACCCTCAGTATAGTGGGATTTATGTTGCTCTATCTTTAGTTGTCTAGTCTGAGTTCACCCTCATTATAGTGGGATTTATGTTGCTCTATCTTTAGTTGTCTAGTCTGAGTTCACCCTCATTAAAGTGGGATTTATGTTGCTCTATCTTTAGTTGTCTAGTCTGAGTTCACCCTCATTAAAGTGGGATTTATGTTGCTCTATCTTTAGTTGTCTAGTCTGAGTTCACCCTCATTATAGTGGGATTTATGTTGCTCTATCATTAGTTGTCTAGTCTGAGTTCACCCTCATTATAGTGGGATTTATGTTGCTCTATCTTTAGGTGTCTAGTCTGAGTTCACCCTCATTAAAGTGGGATTCATGTTGCTCTATCTTTAGTTGTCTAGTCTGAGTTCACCCTCATTATAGTGGGATTTATGTTGCTCTATCTTTAGTTGTCTAATCTGAGTTCACCCTCTTTAAAGTGGGATTTATGTTGCTCTATCTTTAGTTGTCTAGTCTGAGTTCACCCTCATTATAGTGGGATTTATGTTGCTCTATCTTTAGTTGTCTAGTCTAAGTTCACCCTCATTATAGTGGGATTTGTGTTGCTCTATCTTTAGTTGTCTAGTCTGAGTTCACCCTCATTAAAGTGGGATTTATGTTGCTCTATCTTTAGTTGTCTAGTCTGAGTTCACCCTCATTATAGTGGGATTTATGTTGCTCTATCTTTAGTTGTCTAGTCTGAGTTCACCCTCATTAAAGTGGGATTTATGTTGCTCTATCTTTAGTTGTCTAGTCTGAGTTCACCCTCATTATAGTGGGATTTATGTTGCTCTATCTTTAGTTGTCTAGTCTGAGTTCACCCTCATTATAGTGGGATTTATGTTGCTCTATCTTTAGGTGTCTAGTCTGAGTTCACCCTCATTAAAGTGGGATTCATGTTGCTCTATCTTTAGTTGTCTAGTCTGAGTTCACCCTCATTATAGTGGGATTTATGTTGCTCTATCTTTAGTTGTCTAATCTGAGTTCACCCTCTTTAAAGTGGGATTTATGTTGCTCTATCTTTAGTTGTCTAGTCTGAGTTCACCCTCATTATAGTGGGATTTATGTTGCTCTATCTTTAGTTGTCTAGTCTAAGTTCACCCTCATTATAGTGGGATTTATGTTGCTCTATCTTTAGTTGTCTAGTCTGAGTTCACCCTCATTATAGTGGGATTTATGTTGCTCTATATCTTTAGTTGTCTAGTCTGAGTTCACCCTCATTAAAGTGGGATTTATGTTGCTCTATCTTTAGTTGTCTAGTCTGAGTTCACCCTCATTATAGTGGGATTTATGTTGCTCTATCATTAGTTGTCTAGTCTGAGTTCACCCTCATTATAGTGGGATTTATGTTGCTCTATCTTTAGGTGTCTAGTCTGAGTTCACCCTCATTAAAGTGGGATTCATGTTGCTCTATCTTTAGTTGTCTAGTCTGAGTTCACCCTCATTATAGTGGGATTTATGTTGCTCTATCTTTAGTTGTCTAATCTGAGTTCACCCTCTTTAAAGTGGGATTTATGTTGCTCTATCTTTAGTTGACTAGTCTGAGTTCACCCTCATTATAGTGGGATTTATGTTGCTCTATCTTTAGTTGTCTAGTCTAAGTTCACCCTCATAATAGTGGGATTTATGTTGCTCTATCTTTAGTTGTCTAGTCTGAGTTCACCCTCATTAAAGTGGGATTTATGTTGCTCTATCTTTAGTTGTCTAGTCTGAGTTCACCTTCATTAAAGTGGGATTTATGTTGCTCTATCTTTAGTTGTCTAATCTGAGTTCACCCTCATTAAAGTGGGATTTATGTTGCTCTATCTTTAGTTGTCTAGTCTGAGTTCACCCTCATTAAAGTGGGATTTATGTTGCTCTATCTTTAGTTGTCTAGTCTGAGTTCACCCTCATTATAGCGGGATTTATGTTGCTCTATCTTTAGTTGTCTAGTCTGAGTTCACCCTCATAATAGTGGGATTTATGTTGCTCTATCCTTAGTTGTCTAGTCTGAGTTCACCCTCATTATAGTGGGATTTATGTTGCTCTATCTTTAGTTGTCTAGTCTGAGTTCACCCTCATTATAGTAGGATTTATGTTGCTCTATCTTTAGTTGTCTATTCTGAGTTCACCCTCATTATAGTGGGATTTATGTTGCTCTATCTTTAGTTGTCTAGTCTGAGTTCACCCTCATTAAAGTGGGATTTATGTTGCTCTATCTTTAGTTGTCTAGTCTGAGTTCATCCTCATTAAAGTGGGATTTATGTTGCTCTATCTTTAGTTGTCTAGTCTGAGTTCACCCTCATTATAGTGGGATTTATGTTGCTCTATCTTTAGTTGTCTAGTCTGAGTTCACCCTCATTATAGTGGGATTCATGTTGCTCTATCTTTAGTTGTCTAGTCTGAGTTCACCCTCATTATAGTGGAATTCATGTTGCTCTATCTTTAGTTGTCCAGTCTGAGTTCACCCTCATTATAGTGGGATTCATGTTGCTCTATCATTAGTTGTCTAGTCTGAGTTCACCCTCATTATAGTGGGATTTATGTTGCTCTATCTTTAGTTGTCTAGTCTGAGTTCACCCTCATTAAAGTGGGATTTATGTTGCTCTATCATTAGTTGTCTAGTCTGAGTTCACCCTCATTATAGTGGGATTCATGTTGCTCTATCTTTAGTTGTCTAGTCTGAGTTCACCCTCATTATAGTGGGATTTATGTTGCTCTATCTTTAGTTGTCTAGTCTGAGTTCACCCTCATTATAGTGGGATTCATGTTGCTCTATCTTTAGTTGTCTAGTCTGAGTTCACCCTCATTATAGTGGGATTTATGTTGCTCTATCTTTAGTTGTCTAGTCTGAGTTCACCCTCATTAAAGTGGGATTTATGTTGCTCTATCTTTAGTTGTCTAGTCTGAGTTTACCCTCATTATAGTGGGATTCATGTTGCTCTATCTTTAGTTGTCTAGTCTGAGTTCACCCTCATTATAGTGGGATTTATGTTGCTCTATCTTTAGTTGTCTAGTCTGAGTTCAATCTCATTATAGTGGGATTCATGTTGCTCTATCTTTAGTTGTCTAATCTGAGTTCACCCTCAGTATAGTGGGATTTATGTTGCTCTATCTTTAGTTGTCTAGTCTGAGTTCACCCTCATTATAGTGGGATTTATGTTGCTCTATCTTTAGTTGTCTAGTCTGAGTTCACCCTCATTAAAGTGGGATTTATGTTGCTCTATCTTTAGTTGTCTAGTCTGAGTTCACCCTCATTAAAGTGGGATTTATGTTGCTCTATCTTTAGTTGTCTAGTCTGAGTTCACCCTCATTATAGTGGGATTTATGTTGCTCTATCTTTAGTTGTCTAGTCTGAGTTCACCCTCATTATAGTGGGATTTATGTTGCTCTATCTTTAGGTGTCTAGTCTGAGTTCACCCTCATTAAAGTGGGATTCATGTTGCTCTATCTTTAGTTGTCTAGTCTGAGTTCACCCTCATTATAGTGGGATTTATGTTGCTCTATCTTTAGTTGTCTAATCTGAGTTCACCCTCTTTAAAGTGGGATTTATGTTGCTCTATCTTTAGTTGTCTAGTCTGAGTTCACCCTCATTAAAGTGGGATTTATGTTGCTCTATCATTAGTTGTCTAGTCTGAGTTCACCCTCATTATAGTGGGATTCATGTTGCTCTATCTTTAGTTGTCTAGTCTGAGTTCACCCTCATTATAGTGGGATTTATGTTGCTCTATCTTTAGTTGTCTAATCTGAGTTCACCCTCAGTATAGTGGGATTTATGTTGCTCTATCATTAGTTGTCTAGTCTGAGTTCACCCTCATTATAGTGGGATTCATGTTGCTCTATCTTTAGTTGTCTAGTCTGAGTTCACCCTCATTATAGTGGGATTCATGTTGCTCTATAATTAGTTGTCTAGTCTGAGTTCACCCTCATTATAGTGGGATTTATGTTGCTCTATCTTTAGTTGTCTAGTCTGAGTTCACCCTCATTAAAGTGGGATTTATGTTGCTCTATCTTTAGTTGTCTAGTCTGAGTTTACCCTCATTATAGTGGGATTCAAGTTGCTCTATCTTTATTTGTCTAGTCTGAGTTCACCCTCATTATAGTGGGATTTATGTTGCTCTATCTTTAGTTGTCTAGTCTGAGTTCAATCTCATTATAGTGGGATTCATGTTGCTCTATCTTTAGTTGTCTAATCTGAGTTCACCCTCAGTATAGTGGGATTTATGTTGCTCTATCTTTAGTTGTCTAGTCTGAGTTCACCCTCATTATAGTGGGATTTATGTTGCTCTATCTTTAGTTGTCTAGTCTGAGTTCACCCTCATTAAAGTGGGATTTATGTTGCTCTATCTTTAGTTGTCTAGTCTGAGTTCACCCTCATTAAAGTGGGATTTATGTTGCTCTATCTTTAGTTGTCTAGTCTGAGTTCACCCTCATTATAGTGGGATTTATGTTGCTCTATCTTTAGTTGTCTAGTCTGAGTTCACCCTCATTATAGTGGGATTTATGTTGCTCTATCTTTAGGTGTCTAGTCTGAGTTCACCCTCATTAAAGTGGGATTCATGTTGCTCTATCTTTAGTTGTCTAGTCTGAGTTCACCCTCATTATAGTGGGATTTATGTTGCTCTATCTTTAGTTGTCTAATCTGAGTTCACCCTCTTTAAAGTGGGATTTATGTTGCTCTATCTTTAGTTGTCTAGTCTGAGTTCACCCTCATTATAGTGGGATTTATGTTGCTCTATCTTTAGTTGTCTAGTCTAAGTTCACCCTCATTATAGTGGGATTTATGTTGCTCTATCTTTAGTTGTCTAGTCTGAGTTCACCCTCATTATAGTGGGATTTATGTTGCTCTATCTTTAGTTGTCTAGTCTGAGTTCACCCTCATAATAGTGGGATTTATGTTGCTCTATCTTTAGTTGTCTAGTCTGAGTTCACCCTCATTAAAGTGGGATTTATGTTGCTCTATCTTTAGTTGTCTAGTCTGAGTTCACCCTCATTATAGTGGGATTTATGTTGCTCTATCTTTAGTTGTCTAGTCTGAGTTCACCCTCATTATAGTGGGATTTATGTTGCTCTATCTTTAGGTGTCTAGTCTGAGTTCACCCTCATTAAAGTGGGATTCACGTTGCTCTATCTTTAGTTGTCTAGTCTGAGTTCACCCTCATTATAGTGGGATTTATGTTGCTCTATCTTTAGTTGTCTAATCTGAGTTCACCCTCTTTAAAGTGGGATTTATGTTGCTCTATCTTTAGTTGTCTAGTCTGAGTTCACCCTCATTATAGTGGGATTTATGTTGCTCTATCTTTAGTTGTCTAGTCTAAGTTCACCCTCATTATAGTGGGATTTATGTTGCTCTATCTTTAGTTGTCTAGTCTGAGTTCACCCTCATTAAAGTGGGATTTATGTTGCTCTATCTTTAGTTGTCTAGTCTGAGTTCACCCTCATTAAAGTGGGATTTATGTTGCTCTATCTTTAGTTGTCTAATCTGAGTTCACCCTCATTAAAGTGGGATTTATGTTGCTCTATCATTAGTTGTCTAGTCTGAGTTCACCCTCATTAAAGTGGGATTTATGTTGCTCTATCTTTAGTTGTCTAGTCTGAGTTCACCCTCATTATAGCGGGATTTATGTTGCTCTATCTTTAGTTGTCTAGTCTGAGTTCACCCTCATAATAGTGGGATTTATGTTGCTCTATCTTTAGTTGTCTAGTCTGAGTTCACCCTCATTATAGTGGGATTTATGTTGCTCTATCTTTAGTTGTCTAGTCTGAGTTCACCCTCATTATAGTAGGATTTATGTTGCTCTATCTTTAGTTGTCTATTCTGAGTTCACCCTCATTATAGTGGGATTTATGTTGCTCTATCTTTAGTTGTCTAGTCTGAGTTCACCCTCATTAAAGTGGGATTTATGTTGCTCTATCTTTAGTTGTCTAGTCTGAGTTCATCCTCATTAAAGTGGGATTTATGTTGCTCTATCTTTAGTTGTCTAGTCTGAGTTCACCCTCATTATAGTGGGATTTATGTTGCTCTATCTTTAGTTGTCTAGTCTGAGTTCACCCTCATTATAGTGGGATTCATGTTGCTCTATCTTTAGTTGTCTAGTCTGAGTTCACCCTCATTATAGTGGAATTCATGTTGCTCTATCTTTAGTTGTCCAGTCTGAGTTCACCCTCATTATAGTGGGATTCATGTTGCTCTATCATTAGTTGTCTAGTCTGAGTTCACCCTCATTATTGTGGGATTTATGTTGCTCTATCTTTAGTTGTCTAGTCTGAGTTCACCCTCATTAAAGTGGGATTTATGTTGCTCTATCATTAGTTGTCTAGTCTGAGTTCACCCTCATTATAGTGGGATTCATGTTGCTCTATCTTTAGTTGTCTAGTCTGAGTTCACCCTCATTATAGTGGGATTTATGTTGCTCTATCTTTAGTTGTCTAGTCTGAGTTCACCCTCATTATAGTGGGATTCATGTTGCTCTATCTTTAGTTGTCTAGTCTGAGTTCACCCTCATTATAGTGGGATTTATGTTGCTCTATCTTTAGTTGTCTAGTCTGAGTTCACCCTCATTAAAGTGGGATTTATGTTGCTCTATCTTTAGTTGTCTAGTCTGAGTTTACCCTCATTATAGTGGGATTCATGTTGCTCTATCTTTAGTTGTCTAGTCTGAGTTCACCCTCATTATAGTGGGATTTATGTTGCTCTATCTTTAGTTGTCTAGTCTGAGTTCAATCTCATTATAGTGGGATTCATGTTGCTCTATCTTTAGTTGTCTAATCTGAGTTCACCCTCAGTATAGTGGGATTTATGTTGCTCTATCTTTAGTTGTCTAGTCTGAGTTCACCCTCATTATAGTGGGATTTATGTTGCTCTATCTTTAGTTGTCTAGTCTGAGTTCACCCTCATTAAAGTGGGATTTATGTTGCTCTATCTTTAGTTGTCTAGTCTGAGTTCACCCTCATTAAAGTGGGATTTATGTTGCTCTATCTTTAGTTGTCTAGTCTGAGTTCACCCTCATTATAGTGGGATTTATGTTGCTCTATCTTTAGTTGTCTAGTCTGAGTTCACCCTCATTATAGTGGGATTTATGTTGCTCTATCTTTAGGTGTCTAGTCTGAGTTCACCCTCATTAAAGTGGGATTCATGTTGCTCTATCTTTAGTTGTCTAGTCTGAGTTCACCCTCATTATAGTGGGATTTATGTTGCTCTATCTTTAGTTGTCTAATCTGAGTTCACCCTCTTTAAAGTGGGATTTATGTTGCTCTATCTTTAGTTGTCTAGTCTGAGTTCACCCTCATTAAAGTGGGATTTATGTTGCTCTATCATTAGTTGTCTAGTCTGAGTTCACCCTCATTATAGTGGGATTCATGTTGCTCTATCTTTAGTTGTCTAGTCTGAGTTCACCCTCATTATAGTGGGATTTATGTTGCTCTATCTTTAGTTGTCTAATCTGAGTTCACCCTCAGTATAGTGGGATTTATGTTGCTCTATCATTAGTTGTCTAGTCTGAGTTCACCCTCATTATAGTGGGATTCATGTTGCTCTATCTTTAGTTGTCTAGTCTGAGTTCACCCTCATTATAGTGGGATTCATGTTGCTCTATCTTTAGTTGTCTAGTCTGAGTTCACCCTCATTATAGTGGGATTTATGTTGCTCTATCTTTAGTTGTCTAGTCTGAGTTCACCCTCATTAAAGTGGGATTTATGTTGCTCTATCTTTAGTTGTCTAGTCTGAGTTTACCCTCATTATAGTGGGATTCATGTTGCTCTATCTTTATTTGTCTAGTCTGAGTTCACCCTCATTAAAGTGGGATTTATGTTGCTCTATCTTTAGTTGTCTAGTCTGAGTTCAATCTCATTATAGTGGGATTCATGTTGCTCTATCTTTAGTTGTCTAATCTGAGTTCACCCTCAGTATAGTGGGATTTATGTTGCTCTATCTTTAGTTGTCTAGTCTGAGTTCACCCTCATTATAGTGGGATTTATGTTGCTCTATCTTTAGTTGTCTAGTCTGAGTTCACCCTCATTAAAGTGGGATTTATGTTGCTCTATCTTTAGTTGTCTAGTCTGAGTTCACCCTCATTAAAGTGGGATTTATGTTGCTCTATCTTTAGTTGTCTAGTCTGAGTTCACCCTCATTATAGTGGGATTTATGTTGCTCTATCTTTAGTTGTCTAGTCTGAGTTCACCCTCATTATAGTGGGATTTATGTTGCTCTATCTTTAGGTGTCTAGTCTGAGTTCACCCTCATTAAAGTGGGATTCATGTTGCTCTATCTTTAGTTGTCTAGTCTGAGTTCACCCTCATTATAGTGGGATTTATGTTGCTCTATCTTTAGTTGTCTAATCTGAGTTCACCCTCTTTAAAGTGGGATTTATGTTGCTCTATCTTTAGTTGTCTAGTCTGAGTTCACCCTCATTATAGTGGGATTTATGTTGCTCTATCTTTAGTTGTCTAGTCTAAGTTCACCCTCATTATAGTGGGATTTATGTTGCTCTATCTTTAGTTGTCTAGTCTGAGTTCACCCTCATTAAAGTGGGATTTATGTTGCTCTATCTTTAGTTGTCTAGTCTGAGTTCACCCTCATTATAGTGGGATTTATGTTGCTCTATCTTTAGTTGTCTAGTCTGAGTTCACCCTCATTAAAGTGGGATTTATGTTGCTCTATCTTTAATTGTCTAGTCTGAGTTCATCCTCATTAAAGTGGGATTTATGTTGCTCTATCTTTAGTTGTCTAGTCTGAGTTCACCCTCATTATAGTGGGATTTATGTTGCTCTATCTTTAGTTGTCTAGTCTGAGTTCACCCTCATTATAGTGGGATTCATGTTGCTCTATCTTTAGTTGTCTAGTCTGAGTTCACCCTCATTATAGTGGAATTCATGTTGCTCTATCTTTAGTTGTCTAGTCTGAGTTCACCCTCATTATAGTGGGATTCATGTTGCTCTATCATTAGTTGTCTAGTCTGAGTTCACCCTCATTATAGTGGGATTTATGTTGCTCTATCTTTAGTTGTCTAGTCTGAGTTCACCCTCATTAAAGTGGGATTTATGTTGCTCTATCTTTAGTTGTCTAGTCTGAGTTCACCCTCATTATAGTGGGATTCATGTTGCTCTATCTTTAGTTGTCTAGTCTGAGTTCACCCTCATTATAGTGGGATTTATGTTGCTCTATCTTTAGTTGTCTAGTCTGAGTTCACCCTCATTATAGTGGGATTCATGTTGCTCTATCTTTAGTTGTCTAGTCTGAGTTCACCCTCATTAAAGTGGGATTTATGTTGCTCTATCTTTAGTTGTCTAGTCTGAGTTCACCCTCATTATAGTGGGATTCATGTTGCTCTATCTTTAGTTGTCTAGTCTGAGTTCACCCTCATTATAGTGGGATTTATGTTGCTCTATCTTTAGTTGTCTAGTCTGAGTTCACCCTCATTATAGTGGGATTCATGTTGCTCTATCTTTAGTTGTCTAGTCTGAGTTCACCCTCATTATAGTGGGATTTATGTTGCCCTATCTTTAGTTGTCTAGTCTGAGTTCACCCTCATTAAAGTGGGATTTATGTTGCTCTATCTTTAGTTGTCTAGTCTGAGTTCACCCTCATTAAAGTGGGATTTATGTTGCTCTATCTTTAGTTGTCTAGTCTGAGTTCACCCTCATTATAGTAGGATTTATGTTGCTCTATCTTTAGTTGTCTATTCTGAGTTCACCCTCATTACAGTGGGATTTATGTTGCTCTATCTTTAGTTGTCTAGTCTGAGTTCACCCTCATTAAAGTGGGATTTATGTTGCTCTATCTTTAGTTGTCTAGTCTGAGTTCACCCTCATTATAGTGGGATTTATGTTGCTCTATCATTAGTTGTCTAGTCTGAGTTCACCCTCATTAAAGTGGGATTTATGTTGCTCTATCTTTAGTTGACTAGTCTGAGTTCACCCTCATTATAGTGGGATTCATGTTGCTCTATCTTTAGTTTTCTAGTCTGAGTTCACCCTCATTATAGTGGGATTTATTTTGCTCTATCTTTAGTTGACTAGTCTGAGTTCACCCTCATTAAAGTGGGATTTATGTTGCTCTATCTTTAGTTGTCTAGTCTGAGTTCACCCTCATTATAGTGGGATTTATGTTGCTCTATCTTTAGTTGTCTTGTCTGAGTTCACCCTCATTATAGTGGGATTTATGTTGCTCTATCTTTAGTTGTCTAGTCTGAGTTCACCATCATTATAGTGGGATTTATGTTGCTCTATCTTTAGGTGTCTAGTCTGAGTTCACCCTCATTAAAGTGGGATTCACGTTGCTCTATCTTTAGTTGTCTAGTCTGAGTTCACCCTCATTATAGTGGGATTTATGTTGCTCTATCTTTAGTTGTCTAATCTGAGTTCACCCTCTTTAAAGTGGGATTTATGTTGCTCTATCTTTAGTTGTCTAGTCTGAGTTCACCCTCATTATAGTGGGATTTATGTTGCTCTATCTTTAGTTGTCTAGTCTAAGTTCACCCTCATTATAGTGGGATTTATGTTGCTCTATCTTTAGTTGTCTAGTCTGAGTTCACCCTCATTAAAGTGGGATTTATGTTGCTCTATCTTTAGTTGTCTAGTCTGAGTTCACCCTCATTAAAGTGGGATTTATGTTGCTCTATCTTTAGTTGTCTAATCTGAGTTCACCCTCATTAAAGTGGGATTTATGTTGCTCTATCATTAGTTGTCTAGTCTGAGTTCACCCTCATTAAAGTGGGATTTATGTTGCTCTATCTTTAGTTGTCTAGTCTGAGTTCACCCTCATTATAGCGGGATTTATGTTGCTCTATCTTTAGTTGTCTAGTCTGAGTTCACCCTCATAATAGTGGGATTTATGTTGCTCTATCTTTAGTTGTCTAGTCTGAGTTCACCCTCATTATAGTGGGATTTATGTTGCTCTATCTTTAGTTGTCTAGTCTGAGTTCACCCTCATTATAGTAGGATTTATGTTGCTCTATCTTTAGTTGTCTATTCTGAGTTCACCCTCATTATAGTGGGATTTATGTTGCTCTATCTTTAGTTGTCTAGTCTGAGTTCACCCTCATTAAAGTGGGATTTATGTTGCTCTATCTTTAGTTGTCTAGTCTGAGTTCATCCTCATTAAAGTGGGATTTATGTTGCTCTATCTTTAGTTGTCTAGTCTGAGTTCACCCTCATTATAGTGGGATTTATGTTGCTCTATCTTTAGTTGTCTAGTCTGAGTTCACCCTCATTATAGTGGGATTCATGTTGCTCTATCTTTAGTTGTCTAGTCTGAGTTCACCCTCATTATAGTGGAATTCATGTTGCTCTATCTTTAGTTGTCCAGTCTGAGTTCACCCTCATTATAGTGGGATTCATGTTGCTCTATCATTAGTTGTCTAGTCTGAGTTCACCCTCATTATTGTGGGATTTATGTTGCTCTATCTTTAGTTGTCTAGTCTGAGTTCACCCTCATTAAAGTGGGATTTATGTTGCTCTATCATTAGTTGTCTAGTCTGAGTTCACCCTCATTATAGTGGGATTCATGTTGCTCTATCTTTAGTTGTCTAGTCTGAGTTCACCCTCATTATAGTGGGATTTATGTTGCTCTATCTTTAGTTGTCTAGTCTGAGTTCACCCTCATTATAGTGGGATTCATGTTGCTCTATCTTTAGTTGTCTAGTCTGAGTTCACCCTCATTATAGTGGGATTTATGTTGCTCTATCTTTAGTTGTCTAGTCTGAGTTCACCCTCATTAAAGTGGGATTTATGTTGCTCTATCTTTAGTTGTCTAGTCTGAGTTTACCCTCATTATAGTGGGATTCATGTTGCTCTATCTTTAGTTGTCTAGTCTGAGTTCACCCTCATTATAGTGGGATTTATGTTGCTCTATCTTTAGTTGTCTAGTCTGAGTTCAATCTCATTATAGTGGGATTCATGTTGCTCTATCTTTAGTTGTCTAATCTGAATTCACCCTCAGTATAGTGGGATTTATGATGCTCTATCTTTAGTTGTCTAGTCTGAGTTCACCCTCATTATAGTGGGATTTATGTTGCTCTATCTTTAGTTGTCTAGTCTGAGTTCACCCTCATTAAAGTGGGATTTATGTTGCTCTATCTTTAGTTGTCTAGTCTGAGTTCACCCTCATTAAAGTGGGATTTATGTTGCTCTATCTTTAGTTGTCTAGTCTGAGTTCACCCTCATTATAGTGGGATTTATGTTGCTCTATCTTTAGTTGTCTAGTCTGAGTTCACCCTCATTATAGTGGGATTTATGTTGCTCTATCTTTAGGTGTCTAGTCTGAGTTCACCCTCATTAAAGTGGGATTCATGTTGCTCTATCTTTAGTTGTCTAGTCTGAGTTCACCCTCATTATAGTGGGATTTATGTTGCTCTATCTTTAGTTGTCTAATCTGAGTTCACCCTCTTTAAAGTGGGATTTATGTTGCTCTATCTTTAGTTGTCTAGTCTGAGTTCACCCTCATTAAAGTGGGATTTATGTTGCTCTATCATTAGTTGTCTAGTCTGAGTTCACCCTCATTATAGTGGGATTCATGTTGCTCTATCTTTAGTTGTCTAGTCTGAGTTCACCCTCATTATAGTGGGATTTATGTTGCTCTATCTTTAGTTGTCTAATCTGAGTTCACCCTCAGTATAGTGGGATTTATGTTGCTCTATCATTAGTTGTCTAGTCTGAGTTCACCCTCATTATAGTGGGATTCATGTTGCTCTATCTTTAGTTGTCTAGTCTGAGTTCACCCTCATTATAGTGGGATTCATGTTGCTCTATCTTTAGTTGTCTAGTCTGAGTTCACCCTCATTATAGTGGGATTTATGTTGCTCTATCTTTAGTTGTCTAGTCTGAGTTCACCCTCATTAAAGTGGGATTTATGTTGCTCTATCTTTAGTTGTCTAGTCTGAGTTTACCCTCATTATAGTGGGATTCATGTTGCTCTATCTTTATTTGTCTAGTCTGAGTTCACCCTCATTAAAGTGGGATTTATGTTGCTCTATCTTTAGTTGTCTAGTCTGAGTTCAATCTCATTATAGTGGGATTCATGTTGCTCTATCTTTAGTTGTCTAATCTGAGTTCACCCTCAGTATAGTGGGATTTATGTTGCTCTATCTTTAGTTGTCTAGTCTGAGTTCACCCTCATTATAGTGGGATTTATGTTGCTCTATCTTTAGTTGTCTAGTCTGAGTTCACCCTCATTAAAGTGGGATTTATGTTGCTCTATCTTTAGTTGTCTAGTCTGAGTTCACCCTCATTAAAGTGGGATTTATGTTGCTCTATCTTTAGTTGTCTAGTCTGAGTTCACCCTCATTATAGTGGGATTTATGTTGCTCTATCTTTAGTTGTCTAGTCTGAGTTCACCCTCATTATAGTGGGATTTATGTTGCTCTATCTTTAGGTGTCTAGTCTGAGTTCACCCTCATTAAAGTGGGATTCATGTTGCTCTATCTTTAGTTGTCTAGTCTGAGTTCACCCTCATTATAGTGGGATTTATGTTGCTCTATCTTTAGTTGTCTAATCTGAGTTCACCCTCTTTAAAGTGGGATTTATGTTGCTCTATCTTTAGTTGTCTAGTCTGAGTTCACCCTCATTATAGTGGGATTTATGTTGCTCTATCTTTAGTTGTCTAGTCTAAGTTCACCCTCATTATAGTGGGATTTATGTTGCTCTATCTTTAGTTGTCTAGTCTGAGTTCACCCTCATTAAAGTGGGATTTATGTTGCTCTATCTTTAGTTGTCTAGTCTGAGTTCACCCTCATTATAGTGGGATTTATGTTGCTCTATCTTTAGTTGTCTAGTCTGAGTTCACCCTCATTAAAGTGGGATTTATGTTGCTCTATCTTTAGTTGTCTAGTCTGAGTTCATCCTCATTAAAGTGGGATTTATGTTGCTCTATCTTTAGTTGTCTAGTCTGAGTTCACCCTCATTATAGTGGGATTTATGTTGCTCTATCTTTAGTTGTCTAGTCTGAGTTCACCCTCATTATAGTGGGATTCATGTTGCTCTATCTTTAGTTGTCTAGTCTGAGTTCACCCTCATTATAGTGGAATTCATGTTGCTCTATCTTTAGTTGTCTAGTCTGAGTTCACCCTCATTATAGTGGAATTCATGTTGCTCTATCATTAGTTGTCTAGTCTGAGTTCACCCTCATTATAGTGGGATTTATGTTGCTCTATCTTTAGTTGTCTAGTCTGAGTTCACCCTCATTAAAGTGGGATTTATGTTGCTCTATCTTTAGTTGTCTAGTCTGAGTTCACCCTCATTATAGTGGGATTCATGTTGCTCTATCTTTAGTTGTCTAGTCTGAGTTCACCCTCATTATAGTGGGATTTATGTTGCTCTATCTTTAGTTGTCTAGTCTGAGTTCACCCTCATTATAGTGGGATTCATGTTGCTCTATCTTTAGTTGTCTAGTCTGAGTTCACCCTCATTAAAGTGGGATTTATGTTGCTCTATCTTTAGTTGTCTAGTCTGAGTTCACCCTCATTATAGTGGGATTCATGTTGCTCTATCTTTAGTTGTCTAGTCTGAGTTCACCCTCATTATAGTGGGATTTATGTTGCTCTATCTTTAGTTGTCTAGTCTGAGTTCACCCTCATTATAGTGGGATTCATGTTGCTCTATCTTTAGTTGTCTAGTCTGAGTTCACCCTCATTATAGTGGGATTTATGTTGCCCTATCTTTAGTTGTCTAGTCTGAGTTCACCCTCATTAAAGTGGGATTTATGTTGCTCTATCTTTAGTTGTCTAGTCTGAGTTCACCCTCATTAAAGTGGGATTTATGTTGCTCTATCTTTAGTTGTCTAGTCTGAGTTCACCCTCATTATAGTAGGATTTATGTTGCTCTATCTTTAGTTGTCTATTCTGAGTTCACCCTCATTACAGTGGGATTTATGTTGCTCTATCTTTAGTTGTCTAGTCTGAGTTCACCCTCATTAAAGTGGGATTTATGTTGCTCTATCTTTAGTTGTCTAGTCTGAGTTCACCCTCATTATAGTGGGATTTATGTTGCTCTATCATTAGTTGTCTAGTCTGAGTTCACCCTCATTAAAGTGGGATTTATGTTGCTCTATCTTTAGTTGACTAGTCTGAGTTCACCCTCATTATAGTGGGATTCATGTTGCTCTATCTTTAGTTTTCTAGTCTGAGTTCACCCTCATTATAGTGGGATTTATTTTGCTCTATCTTTAGTTGACTAGTCTGAGTTCACCCTCATTAAAGTGGGATTTATGTTGCTCTATCTTTAGTTGTCTAGTCTGAGTTCACCCTCATTATAGTGGGATTTATGTTGCTCTATCTTTAGTTGTCTTGTCTGAGTTCACCCTCATTATAGTGGGATTTATGTTGCTCTATCTTTAGTTGTCTAGTCTGAGTTCACCATCATTATAGTGGGATTTATGTTGCTCTATCTTTAGGTGTCTAGTCTGAGTTCACCCTCATTAAAGTGGGATTCATGTTGCTCTATCTTTAGTTGTCTAGTCTGAGTTCACCCTCATTATAGTGGGATTTATGTTGCTCTATCTTTAGTTGTCTAGTCTGAGTTCACCCTCATTAAAGTGGGATTTATGTTGCTCTATCTTTAGTTGTCTAGTCTGAGTTCACCCTCATTAAAGTGGGATTTATGTTGCTCTATCTTTAGTTGTCTAGTCTGAGTTCACCCTCATTATAGTGGGATTTATGTTGTTCTATCTTTAGTTGTCTAGTCTGAGTTCACCCTCATTAAAGTGGGATTTATGTTGCTCTATCTTTAGTTGTCTAGTCTGAGTTCACCCTCATTATAGTGGGATTCATGTTGCTCTATCTATAGTTGTCTAGTCTGAGTTCACCCTCATTATAGTGGGATTTATGTTGCTCTATCTTTAGTTGTCTAGTCTGAGTTCACCCTCATTAAAGTGGGATTTATGTTGCTCTATCTTTAGTTGTCTAGTCTGAGTTCACCCTCATTAAAGTGGGATTTATGTTGCTCTATCTTTAGTTGTCTAGTCTGAGTTCACCCTCATTAAAGTGGGATTTATGTTGCTCTATCTTTAGTTGTCTAGTCTGAGTTCACCCTCATTATAGTGGGATTTATGTTGCTCTATCTTTAGTTGTCTAGTCTGAGTTCACCCTCATAATAGTGGGATTTATGTTGCTCTATCTTTAGTTGTCTAGTCTGAGTTCACCCTCATTATAGTGGGATTTATGTTGCTCTATCTTTAGTTGTCTAGTCTGAGTTCACCCTCATTATAGTAGGATTTATGTTGCTCTATCTTTAGTTGTCTATTCTGAGTTCACCCTCATTATAGTGGGATTTATGTTGCTCTATCTTTAGTTGTCTAGTCTGAGTTCACCCTCATTAAAGTGGGATTTATGTTGCTCTATCTTTAGTTGTCTAGTCTGAGTTCATCCTCATTAAAGTAGGATTTATGTTGCTCTATCTTTAGTTGTCTAGTCTGAGTTCACCCTCATTATAGTGGGATTTATGTTGCTCTATCTTTAGTTGTCTAGTCTGAGTTCACCCTCATTATAGTGGGATTCATGTTGCTCTATCTTTAGTTGTCTAGTCTGAGTTCACCCTCATTATAGTGGGATTTATGTTGCTCTATCTTTAGTTGTCTAGTCTGAGTTCACCCTCATTAAAGTGGGATTTATGTTGCTCTATCTTTAGTTGTCTAGTCTGAGTTCACCCTCATTATAGTGGGATTCATGTTGCTCTATCTTTAGTTTTCTAGTCTGAGTTCACCCTCATTATAGTGGGATTTATTTTGCTCTATCTTTAGTTGACTAGTCTGAGTTCACCCTCATTAAAGTGGGATTTATGTTGCTCTATCTTTAGTTGTCTAGTCTGAGTTCACCCTCATTATAGTGGGATTTATGTTGCTCTATCTTTAGTTGTCTAGTCTGAGTTCACCCTCATTATAGTGGGATTTATGTTGCTCTATCTTTAGTTGTCTTGTCTGAGTTCACCCTCATTATAGTGGGATTTATGTTGCTCTATCTTTAGTTGTCTAGTCTGAGTTCACCCTCATTATAGTGGGATTTATGTTGCTCTATCTTTAGTTGTCTAGTCTGAGTTCACCCTCATTAAAGTGGGATTCATGTTGCTCTATCTTTAGTTGTCTAGTCTGAGTTCACCCTCATTATAGTGGGATTTATGTTGCTCTATCTTTAGTTGTCTAGTCTGAATTCACCCTCATTAAAGTGGGATCTATGTTGCTCTATCTTTAGTTGTCTAGTCTGAGTTCACCCTCATTAAAGTGGGATTTATGTTGCTCTATCTTTAGTTGTCTAGTCTGAGTTCACCCTCATTATAGTGGGATTTATGTTGCTCTATCTTTAGTTGTCTAGTCTGAGTTCACCCTCATTAAAGTGGGATTTATGTTGCTCTATCTTTAGTTGTCTAGTCTGAGTTCACCCTCATTATAGTGGGATTCATGTTGCTCTATCTTTTGTTGTCTAGTCTGAGTTCACCCTCATTATAGTGGGATTTATGTTGCTCTATCTTTAGTTGTCTAGTCTGAGTTCACCCTCATTAAAGTGGGATTTATGTTGCTCTATCTTTAGTTGTCTAGTCTGAGTTCACCCTCATTAAAGTGGGATTTATGTTGCTCTATCTTTAGTTGTCTAGTCTGAGTTCACCCTCATTAAAGTGGGATTTATGTTGCTCTATCTTTAGTTGTCTAGTCTGAGTTCACCCTCATTATAGTGGGATTTATGTTGCTCTATCTTTAGTTGTCTAGTCTGAGTTCACCCTCATAATAGTGGGATTTATGTTGCTCTATCTTTAGTTGTCTAGTCTGAGTTCACCCTCATTATAGTGGGATTTATGTTGCTCTATCTTTAGTTGTCTAGTCTGAGTTCACCCTCATTATAGTAGGATTTATGTTGCTCTATCTTTAGTTGTCTATTCTGAGTTCACCCTCATTATAGTGGGATTTATGTTGCTCTATCTTTAGTTGTCTAGTCTGAGTTCACCCTCATTAAAGTGGGATTTATGTTGCTCTATCTTTAGTTGTCTAGTCTGAGTTCATCCTCATTAAAGTGGGATTTATGTTGCTCTATCTTTAGTTGTCTAGTCTGAGTTCACCCTCATTATAGTGGGATTTATGTTGCTCTATCTTTAGTTGTCTAGTCTGAGTTCACCCTCATTATAGTGGGATTCATGTTGCTCTATCTTTAGTTGTCTAGTCTGAGTTCACCCTCATTATAGTGGAATTCATGTTGCTCTATCTTTAGTTGTCTAGTCTGAGTTCACCCTCATTATAGTGGGATTCATGTTGCTCTATCATTAGTTGTCTAGTCTGAGTTCACCCTCATTATAGTGGGATTTATGTTGCTCTATCTTTAGTTGTCTAGTCTGAGTTCATCCTCATTAAAGTAGGATTTATGTTGCTCTATCTTTAGTTGTCTAGTCTGAGTTCACCCTCATTATAATGGGATTTATGTTGCTCTATCTTTAGTTGTCTAGTCTGAGTTCACCCTCATTATAGTGGGATTCATGTTGCTCTATCTTTAGTTGTCTAGTCTGAGTTCACCCTCATTATAGTGGGATTTATGTTGCTCTATCTTTAGTTGTCTAGTCTGAGTTCACCCTCATTAAAGTGGGATTTATGTTGCTCTATCTTTAGTTGTCTAGTCTGAGTTCACCCTCATTATAGTGGGATTCATGTTGCTCTATCTTTAGTTTTCTAGTCTGAGTTCACCCTCATTATAGTGGGATTTATTTTGCTCTATCTTTAGTTGACTAGTCTGAGTTCACCCTCATTAAAGTGGGATTTATGTTGCTCTATCTTTAGTTGTCTAGTCTGAGTTCACCCTCATTATAGTGGGATTTATGTTGCTCTATCTTTAGTTGTCTAGTCTGAGTTCACCCTCATTATAGTGGGATTTATGTTGCTCTATCTTTAGTTGTCTTGTCTGAGTTCACCCTCATTATAGTGGGATTTATGTTGCTCTATCTTTAGTTGTCTAGTCTGAGTTCACCCTCATTATAGTGGGATTTATGTTGCTCTATCTTTAGTTGTCTAGTCTGAGTTCACCCTCATTAAAGTGGGATTCATGTTGCTCTATCTTTAGTTGTCTAGTCTGAGTTCACCCTCATTATAGTGGGATTTATGTTGCTCTATCTTTAGTTGTCTAGTCTGAATTCACCCTCATTAAAGTGGGATCTATGTTGCTCTATCTTTAGTTGTCTAGTCTGAGTTCACCCTCATTAAAGTGGGATTTATGTTGCTCTATCTTTAGTTGTCTAGTCTGAGTTCACCCTCATTATAGTGGGATTTATGTTGCTCTATCTTTAGTTGTCTAGTCTGAGTTCACCCTCATTAAAGTGGGATTTATGTTGCTCTATCTTTAGTTGTCTAGTCTGAGTTCACCCTCATTATAGTGGGATTCATGTTGCTCTATCTTTTGTTGTCTAGTCTGAGTTCACCCTCATTATAGTGGGATTTATGTTGCTCTATCTTTAGTTGTCTAGTCTGAGTTCACCCTCATTAAAGTGGGATTTATGTTGCTCTATCTTTAGTTGTCTAGTCTGAGTTCACCCTCATTAAAGTGGGATTTATGTTGCTCTATCTTTAGTTGTCTAGTCTGAGTTCACCCTCATTAAAGTGGGATTTATGTTGCTCTATCTTTAGTTGTCTAGTCTGAGTTCACCCTCATTATAGTGGGATTTATGTTGCTCTATCTTTAGTTGTCTAGTCTGAGTTCACCCTCATAATAGTGGGATTTATGTTGCTCTATCTTTAGTTGTCTAGTCTGAGTTCACCCTCATTATAGTGGGATTTATGTTGCTCTATCTTTAGTTGTCTAGTCTGAGTTCACCCTCATTATAGTAGGATTTATGTTGCTCTATCTTTAGTTGTCTATTCTGAGTTCACCCTCATTATAGTGGGATTTATGTTGCTCTATCTTTAGTTGTCTAGTCTGAGTTCACCCTCATTAAAGTGGGATTTATGTTGCTCTATCTTTAGTTGTCTAGTCTGAGTTCATCCTCATTAAAGTGGGATTTATGTTGCTCTATCTTTAGTTGTCTAGTCTGAGTTCACCCTCATTATAGTGGGATTTATGTTGCTCTATCTTTAGTTGTCTAGTCTGAGTTCACCCTCATTATAGTGGGATTCATGTTGCTCTATCTTTAGTTGTCTAGTCTGAGTTCACCCTCATTATAGTGGAATTCATGTTGCTCTATCTTTAGTTGTCTAGTCTGAGTTCACCCTCATTATAGTGGGATTCATGTTGCTCTATCATTAGTTGTCTAGTCTGAGTTCACCCTCATTATAGTGGGATTTATGTTGCTCTATCTTTAGTTGTCTAGTCTGAGTTCACCCTCATTAAAGTGGGATTTATGTTGCTCTATCTTTAGTTGTCTAGTCTGAGTTCACCCTCATTAAAGTGGGATTTATGTTGCTCTATCTTTAGTTGTCTAGTCTGAGTTCACCCTCATTATAGTGGGATTTATGTTGCTCTATCTTTAGTTGTCTAGTCTGAGTTCACCCTCATAATAGTGGGATTTATGTTGCTCTATCTTTAGTTGTCTAGTCTGAGTTCACCCTCATTATAGTGGGATTTATGTTGCTCTATCTTTAGTTGTCTAGTCTGAGTTCACCCTCATTATAGTAGGATTTATGTTGCTCTATCTTTAGTTGTCTATTCTGAGTTCACCCTCATTATAGTGGGATTTATGTTGCTCTATCTTTAGTTGTCTAGTCTGAGTTCACCCTCATTAAAGTGGGATTTATGTTGCTCTATCTTTAGTTGTCTAGTCTGAGTTCATCCTCATTAAAGTGGGATTTATGTTGCTCTATCTTTAGTTGTCTAGTCTGAGTTCACCCTCATTATAGTGGGATTTATGTTGCTCTATCTTTAGTTGTCTAGTCTGAGTTCACCCTCATTATAGTGGGATTCATGTTGCTCTATCATTAGTTGTCTAGTCTGAGTTCACCCTCATTATAGTGGGATTTATGTTGCTCTATCTTTAGTTGTCTAGTCTGAGTTCACCCTCATTAAAGTTGGATTTATGTTGCTCTATCTTTAGTTGTCTAGTCTGAGTTTACCCTCATTATAGTGGGATTCATGTTGCTCTATCTTTAGTTGTCTAGTCTGAGTTCACCCTCATTATAGTGGGATTTATGTTGCTCTATCTTTAGTTGTCTAGTCTGAGTTCACCCTCATTATAGTGGGATTCATGTTGCTCTATCTTTAGTTATCTAGTCTGAGTTCACCCTCATTATAGTGGGATTTATGTTGCTCTATCTTTAGTTGTCTAGTCTGAGTTCACCCTCATTAAAGTGGGATTTATGTTGCTCTATCTTTAGTTGTCTAGTCTGAGTTCACCCTCATTATAGTGGGATTTATGTTGCTCTATCTTTAGTTGTCTAGTCTGAGTTCACCCTCATTATAGTAGGATTTATGTTGCTCTATCTTTAGTTGTCTATTCTGAGTTCACCCTCATTATAGTGGGATTTATGTTGCTCTATCTTTAGTTGTCTAGTCTGAGTTCACCCTCATTATAGTGGGATTTATGTTGCTCTATCTTTAGTTGTCTAGTCTGAGTTCACCCTAATTATAGTGGGATTTATGTTGCTCTATCTTTAGTTGTCTAGTCTGAGTTCACCCTCATTAAAGTGAGATTTATGTTGCTCTATCTTTAGTTGTCTAGTCTGAGTTTACCCTCATTATAGTGGGATTCATGTTGCTCTATCTTTAGTTGTCTAGTCTGAGTTCACCCTCATTATAGTGGGATTTATGTTGCTCTATCTTTAGTTGTCTAGTCTGAGTTAACCCTCATTATAGTGGGATTCATGTTGCTCTATCTTTAGTTGTCTAGTCTGAGTTCACCCTCATTATAGTGGGATTTATGTTGCTCTATCTTTAGTTGTCTAGTCTGAGTTCACCCTCATTAAAGTGGGATTTATGTTGCTCTATCTTTAGTTGTCTAGTATGAGTTCACCCTCATTATAGTGGGATTTATGTTGCTCTATCTTTAGTTGTCTAGTCTGAGTTCACCCTCATTATAGTAGGATTTATGTTGCTCTATCTTTAGTTGTCTATTCTGAGTTCACCCTCATTAAAGTGGGATTTATGTTGCTCTATCTTTAGTTGTCTAGTCTGAGTTCACCCTCATTAAAGTGGGATTTATGTTGCTCTATCTTTAGTTGTCTAGTCTGAGTTCATCCTCATTAAAGTGGGATTTATGTTGCTCTATCTTTAGTTGTCTAGTCTGAGTTCACCCTCATTATAGTGGGATTTATGTTGCTCTATCTTTAGTTGTCTAGTCTGAGTTCACCCTCTTTAAAGTGGGATTTATGTTGCTCTATCTTTAGTTGTTTAGTCTGAGTTCACCCTCATTATAGTGGGATTTATGTTGCTCTATCTTTAGTTGTCTAGTCTGAGTTCACCCTCATTATAGTGGGATTTATGTTGCTCTATCTTTAGTTGTCTAGTCTGAGTTCACCCTCTTTAAAGTGGGATTTATGTTGCTCTATCTTTAGTTGTTTAGTCTGAGTTCACCCTCATTATAGTGGGATTTATGTTGCTCTATCTTTAGTTGTCTAGTCTGAGTTCACCCTCATTATAGTGGGATTTATGTTGCTCTATCTTTAGTTGTCTAGTCTGAGTTCACCCTCATTATAGTGGGATTTATGTTGCTCTATCTTTAGTTGTCTTGTCTGAGTTCACCCTCATTATAGTGGGATTTATGTTGCTCTATCTTTAGTTGTCTAGTCTGAGTTCACCCTCATTATAGTGGGGTTTATGTTGCTCTATCTTTAGGTGTCTAGTCTGAGTTCACCCTCATTAAAGTGGGATTCATGTTGCTCTATCTTTAGTTGTCTAGTCTGAGTTCAATCTCATTATAGTGGGATTCATGTTGCTCTATCTTTAGTTGTCTAGTCTGAGTTCACCCTCAGTATAGTGGGATTTATGTTGCTCTATCTTTAGTTGTCTAGTCTGAGTTCACCCTCATTATAGTGGGATTTATGTTGCTCTATCTTTAGTTGTCTAGTCTGAGTTCACCCTCATTATAGTGGGATTTATGTTGCTCTATCTTTAGTTGTCTAGTCTGAGTTCACCCTCATTATAGTGGGATTTATGTTGCTCTATCTTTAGTTGTCTAGTCTGAGTTCACCCTCATTAAAGTGGGATTTATGTTGCTCTATCTTTAGTTGTCTAGTCTGAGTTCACCCTCATTAAAGTGGGATTTATGTTGCTCTATCTTTAGTTGTCTAGTCTGAGTTCACCCTCATTATAGTGGGATTTATGTTGCTCTATCTTTAGTTGTCTAGTCTGAGTTCACCCTCATTATAGTGGGATTTATGTTGCTCTATCTTTAGGTGTCTAGTCTGAGTTCACCCTCATTAAAGTGGGATTCATGTTGCTCTATCTTTAGTTGTCTAGTCTGAGTTCACCCTCATTAAAGTGGGATTTATGTTGCTCTATCTTTAGTTGTCTAGTCTGAGTTCACCCTCATTAAAGTGGGATTTATGTTGCTCTATCTTTAGTTGTCTAGTCTGAGTTCACCCTCATTATAGTGGGATTTATGTTGCTCTATCTTTAGTTGTCTAGTCTGAGTTCACCCTCATTAAAGTGGGATTTATGTTGCTCTATCTTTAGTTGTCTAGTCTGAGTTCATCCTCATTAAAGTGGGATTTATGTTGCTCTATCTTTAGTTGTCTAGTCTGAGTTCACCCTCATTATAGTGGGATTTATGTTGCTCTATCTTTAGTTGTCTAGTCTGAGTTCACCCTCATTATAGTGGGATTTATGTTGTTCTATCTTTAGTTGTCTAGTCTGAGTTCACCCTCTTTAAAGTGGGATTTATGTTGCTCTTTCTTTAGTTGTTTAGTCTGAGTTCACCCTCATTATAGTGGGATTTATGTTGCTCTATCTTTAGTTGTCTAGTCTGAGTTCACCCTCATTAAAGTGGGATTTATGTTGCTCTATCTTTAGTTGTCTAGTCTGAGTTCACCCTCATTATAGTGGGATTTATGTTGCTCTATCTTTAGTTGTCTTGTCTGAGTTCACCCTCATTATAGTGGGATTTATGTTGCTCTATCTTTAGTTGTCTAGTATGAGTTCACCCTCATTATAGTGGGATTTATGTTGCTCTATCTTTAGGTGTCTAGTCTGAGTTCACCCTCATTAAAGTGGGATTCATGTTGCTCTATCTTTAGTTGTCTAGTCTGAGTTCACCCTCATTATAGTGGGATTTATGTTGCTCTATCTTTAGTTGTCTATTCTGAGTTCACCCTCATTAAAGTGGGATTTATGTTGCTCTATCTTTAGTTGTCTAGTCTGAGTTCACCCTCATTAAAGTGGGATTTATGTTGCTCTATCTTTAGTTGTCTAGTCTGAGTTCACCCTCATTATAGTGGGATTTATGTTGCTCTATCTTTAGTTGTCTAGTCTGAGTTCACCCTCATTAAAGTGGGATTTATGTTGCTCTATCTTTAGTTGTCTAGTCTGAGTTCACCCTCATTATAGTGGGATTCATGTTGCTCTATCTATAGTTGTCTAGTCTGAGTTCACCCTCATTATAGTGGGATTTATGTTGCTCTATCTTTAGTTGTCTAGTCTGAGTTCACCCTCATTAAAGTGGGATTTATGTTTCTCTATCTTTAGTTGTCTAGTCTGAGTTCACCCTCATTACAGTGGGATTTATGTTGCTCTATCTTTAGTTGTCTAGTCTGAGTTCACCCTCATTAAAGTGGGACTCATGTTGCTCTATCTTTAGTTGTCTAGTCTGAGTTCACCCCCATTATAGTGTCCCTTATGTAAAAATGGAGAAATTGGAGATGAATTTCATTATCTATTTAAATGTCAGTATTTCGGCAATCAAAGAAAAATTTATATAAAGAAAAACATTCGTATAAATCCAAACATAATAAAGTTCAAACTATTAATGACATCAACTTCAAAAATAGAACTCCAAAAATTATGTCGTTTTGGCAGAATTATTAATAAAGGTGTGTCGACTCCCGGTTAACCTCTTGTTATGACCTGTCTGTATATATTGTAAATAGTGTACATATTTTCATATCTCTATACCTTTATGTATTATGGTTTAAGAGAAATAAAGAATCTAAAAAAAAGTGGGATTTATGTTGCTCTATCTTTAGTTGTCTAGTCTGAGTTCATCCTCATTATAGTGGGATTTATGTTGCTCTATCTTTAGTTGTCTAGTCTGAGTTCATCCTCATTAAAGTGGGATTTATGTTGCTCTATCTTTAGTTGTCTAGTCTGAGTTCACCCTCATTATAGTGGGATTCATGTTGCTCTATCTTTAGTTGTCTAGTCTGAGTTCACCCTCAGTATAGTGGGATTTATGTTGCTCTATCTTTAGTTGTCTATTCTGAGTTCACCCTCATTATAGTGGGATTTATGTTGCTCTATCTTTAGTTGTCTAGTCTGAGTTCACCCTCATTAAAGTGGGATTTATGTTGCTCTATCTTTAGTTGTCTAATCTGAGTTCACCCTCATTAAAGTGGGATTTATGTTTCTCTATCTTTAGTTGTCTAGTCTGAGTTCACCCTCATTATAGTGGGATTTATGTTGCTCTATCTTTAGTTGTCTAGTCTGAGTTCACCCTCATTATAGTGGGATTTATGTTGCTCTATCTTTAGTTGTCTAGTCTGAGTTCATCCTCATTAAAGTGGGATTTATGTTGCTCTATCTTTAGTTGTCTAGTCTGAGTTCACCCTCATTATAGTGGGATTCATGTTGCTCTATCTTTAGTTGTCTAGTCTGAGTTCACCCTCAGTATAGTGGGATTTATGTTGCTCTATCTTTAGTTGTCTAGTCTGAGTTCACCCTCATTATAGTGGGATTTATGTTGCTCTATCTTTAGTTGTCTAGTCTGAGTTCACCCTCATTAAAGTGGGATTTATGTTGCTCTATCTTTAGTTGTCTAATCTGAGTTCACCCTCATTAAAGTGGGATTTATGTTGCTCTATCTTTAGTTGTCTAGTCTGAGTTCACCCTCATTATAGTGGGATTTATGTTGCTCTATCTTTAGTTGTCTAGTCTGAGTTCACCCTCATTATAGTGGGATTTATGTTGCTCTATCTTTAGTTGTCTAGTCTGAGTTCACCCTCATTAAAGTGGGATTCATGTTGCTCTATCTTTAGTTGTCTAGTCTGAGCTCACCCTCATTATAGTGGGATTTATGTTGCTCTATCTTTAGTTGTCTAATCTGAGTTCACCCTCTTTAAAGTGGGATTTATGTTGCTCTATCTTTAGTTGTCTAGTCTGAGTTCACCCTCATTATAGTGGGATTTATGTTGCTCTATCTTTAGTTGTCTAGTCTAAGTTCACCCTCATTATAGTGGGATTTATGTTGCTCTATCTTTAGTTGTCTAGTCTGAGTTCACCCTCATTAAAGTGGGATTTATGTTGCTCTATCTTTAGTTGTCTAGTCTGAGTTCACCCTCATTATAGTGGGATTTATGTTGCTCTATCTTTAGTTGTCTAGTTAGTGTTTTGTAAATCATTGTCAATGTTTCCTTTTTATTTTTCTCTTTGTATTGTCTGTCCTAGCTACGATTCATGGCTTCTGATTACCACTTTGGTATATGTAAACTTTACTTTCGACATAGAAATAGCAAAGACAACTGTGATGCTAAATGAAATTCTATGTTATGTACAAACGAATCGATTTTCAAAAGTACAAATAAAACGTACGATAGTTGTATTGAGTTTTGTCACCTTTCCCGCATGAATTTAACCCAAATAAATAGATTCGATATTGTGTGGGACAATTCAATTTGCTTATTGAATTGCTAAAATATTTGTCTTAATATTTATTTCAGCAATTTTGGCAAAATGGCAGAATTTCATATTTTGCTATATCTTGCTGATGCATACTCTGCAACTGGTGAACAATCAACCATATCATACTTGAGAAACTTCCTGATCCAACAAATAACCAACAGCTTAGGGGATAATCGCAATCGCCGGAGTCTAAAAAGAGAATACTTTTTTATCCCGTCTTCCCTCGTTATCAATAGTACAAGTAAGTATGAATACATTGTCTATATCATATGTCAGCTTAATGTTGAAATATATAGAATAATGGTAGTTATTAATGTTGAGACAACCATTACCAATGCGAGCCCGAAAGGAAAAATTGTGATATTAGTAATAATGTATGTAGAAACCTTGAAAACTGTCGTTTTTATTTGAACGGTAAGGGACCGACCATTTAACTTGCAGGGGGGGTATGGTTTTTTGTTTCGTTCAGAATTTTTTTTTTTTTTGGACAACACGAGAGTTCGAATTTTTTTTTCCCTCCACTAAAATCACAATATTTTTTTCAGCAACATTGGAAATCAGAATATTTTTTAGAAAAAAACCATACCCCCCCCCCCCCCCTGGAAGTTAAATGGTCCGTCCCTAATAACAACTTAGATATCAAATTTAGTGTGCACGACACGATTCTGGAATAAACTTTATCATGTACGCTCATAGTCAAGATTTGAAAACCTAATAATTTAAAATTGTTTGGGAGCAATAAAACCAAAAGACATGATAGCCACAATAGACTAAGGTCACCTTTACATGAAGGTGGAGAATGCCAGAGCAATAAAACCAAAAGACATGATAGCCACAATAGGCTAAGGTCACCTTTACATGAGGGAGGAGAATGCCAGAGCAATAAAACCAAAAGACATGATAGCCACAATAGGCTATGGTCACCTTTACATGAGGGTGGAGAATGCCACAGTAATAAAACCAAAAGACATGATAACCACAATAGGCTAAGGTCACCTTTACATGAGGGTGGAGAATGCCAGAGCAATAAAACCAAAAGACATGATAGCCACAATAGACTAAGGCCACCTTTACATGAAGGTGGAGAATGCCAGAGCAATAAAACCAAAAGACATGATAGCCACAATAGGCTAAGGTCGCCTTTACATGAGGGAGGAGAATGCCAGAGCAATAAAACCAAAAGACATGATAGCCACAATAGACTAAGGTCACCTTTACATGAGGGTGGAGAATGCCAGAGCAATAAAACCAAAAGACATGATAGCCACAATAGGCTAAGGTCACCTTTACATGAGGGTGGAGAATGCCAGAGCAATAAAACCAAAAGACATGATAGCCACAATAGGCTAAGCTCACCTTTACATGAGGGTGGAGAATGCCAGAGCAATAAAACCAAAAGACATGATAGCCACAATAGACTAAGGCCACCTTTACATGAAGGTGGAGAATGCCAGAGCAATAAAACCAAAAGACATGATAGCCACAATAGGCTAAGGTCGCCTTTACATGAGGGAGGAGAATGCCAGAGCAATAAAACCAAAAGACATGATAGCCACAATAGACTAAGGTCACCTTTACATGAGGGTGGAGAATGCCAGAGCAATAAAACCAAAAGACATGATAGCCACAATAGGCTAAGGTCACCTTTACATGAGGGTGGAGAATGCCAGAGCAATAAAACCAAAAGACATGATAGCCACAATAGGCTATGGTCACCTTTACATGAGGGTGGAGAATGCCAGAGCAATAAAACCAAAAGACATGATAGCCACAATAGGCTATGGTCACCTTTACATGAGGGTGGAGAATGCCAGAGCAATAAAACCAAAAGACATGATAGCCACAATAGGCTATGGTCACCTTTACATGAGGGTGGAGAATGCCAGAGCAATAAAACCAAAAGACATGATAGCCACAATAGGCTAAGGTCACCTTTACATGAGGGAGGAGAATGCCAGAGCAATAAAACCAAAAGACATGATAGCCACAATAGGCTAAGGCCACCTTTACATGAAGGTGGAGAATGCCAGAGCAATAAAACCAAAAGACATGATAGCCACAATAGGCTAAGGCCACCTTTACATGAGGGTGGAGAATGCCAGAGCAATAAAACCAAAAGACATGATAGCCACAATAGGCTAAGGCCACCTTTACATGAGGGAGGAGAATGCCAGAGCAATAAAACCAAAAGACATGATAGCCACAATAGGCTATGGTCACCTTTACATGAGGGTGGAGAATGCCACAGTAATAAAACCAAAAGACATGATAACCACAATAGGCTAAGCTCACCTTTACATGAGGGTGGAGAATGCCAGAGCAATAAAACCAAAAGACATGATAGCCACAATAGACTAAGGTCACCTTTACATGAAGGTGGAGAATGCCACAGTAATAAAACCAAAAGACATGATAACCACAATAGGCTAAGCTCACCTTTACATGAGGGTGGAGAATGCCAGAGCAATAAAACCAAAAGACATGATAGCCACAATAGGCTATGGTCACCTTTACATGAGGGTGGAGAATGCCACAGTAATAAAACCAAAAGACATGATAACCACAATAGGCTAAGCTCACCTTTACATGAGGGTGGAGAATGCCAGAGCAATAAAACCAAAAGACATGATAGCCACAATAGGCTAAGGTCACCTTTACATGAGGGAGGAGAATGCCAGAGCAATAAAACCAAAAGACATGATAGCCACAATAGGCTATGGTCACCTTTACATGAGGGAGGAGAATGCCAGAGCAATAAAACCAAAAGACATGATAGCCACAATAGGCTAAGGTCACCTTTACATGAGGGTGGAGAATGCCAGAGCAATAAAACCAAAAGACATGATAGCCACAATAGGCTATGGTCACCTTTACATGAGGGTGGAGAATGCCAGAGCAATAAAACCAAAAGACATGATAGCCACAATAGGCTAAGGTCGCCTTTACATGAGGGTGGAGAATGCCAGAGTAATAAAACCAAAAGACATGATAGCCACAATAGGCTAAGCTCACCTTTACATGAGGGAGGAGAATGCCAGAGCAATAAAACCAAAAGACATGATAGCCACAATAGACTAAGGCCACCTTTACATGAAGGTGGAGAATGCCAGAGCAATAAAACCAAAAGACATGATAGCCACAATAGACTAAGGTCACCTTTACATGAAGGTGGAGAATGCCAGAGCAATAAAACCAAAAGACATGATAGCCACAATAGACTAAGGTCACCTTTACATGAAGGTGGAGAATGCCAGAGCAATAAAACCAAAAGACATGATAGCCACAATAGGCTAAGGTCACCTTTACATGAAGGTGGAGAATGCCAGAGCAATAAAACCAAAAGACATGATAGCCACAATAGGCTAAGGTCACCTTTACATGAGGGAGGAGAATGCCAGAGCAATAAAACCAAAAGACATGATAGCCACAATAGGCTATGGTCACCTTTACATGAGGGTGGAGAATGCCAGAGCAATAAAACCAAAAGACATGATAGCCACAATAGGCTATGGTCACCTTTACATGAGGGAGGAGAATGCCAGAGCAATAAAACCAAAAGACATGATAGCCACAATAGACTAAGGTCACCTTTACATGAGGGTGGAGAATGCCAGAGCAATAAAACCAAAAGACATGATAGCCACAATAGACTAAGGTCACCTTTACATGAGGGAGGAGAATGCCAGAGCAATAAAACCAAAAGACATGATAGCCACAATAGGCTAAGGTCACCTTTACATGAAGGTGGAGAATGCCAGAGCAATAAAACCAAAAGACATGATAGCCACAATAGGCTAAGGTCACCTTTACATGAAGGTGGAGAATGCCAGAGCAATAAAACCAAAAGACATGATAGCCACAATAGGCTAAGGTCACCTTTACATGAGGGTGGAGAATGCCAGAGCAATAAAACCAAAAGACATGATAGCCACAATAGGCTATGGTCGCCTTTACATGAAGGTGGAGAATGCCAGAGCAATAAAACCAAAAGACATGATAGCCACAATAGGCTATGGTCGCCTTTACATGAAGGTGGAGAATGCCAGTGCAATAAAACCAAAAGACATGATAGCCACAATAGACTAAGGTCACCTTTACATGAAGGTGGAGAATGCCAGAGCAATAAAACCAAAAGACATGATAGCCACAATAGGCTATGGTCGCCTTTACATGAAGGTGGAGAATGCCAGAGCAATAAAACCAAAAGACATGATAGCCACAATAGACTAAGGTCACCTTTACATGAGGGAGGAGAATGCCAGAGCAATAAAACCAAAAGACATGATAGCCACAATAGGCTAAGGTCACCTTTACATGAGGGTGGAGAATGCCAGAGCAATAAAACCAAAAGACATGATAGCCACAATAGGCTAAGGTCACCTTTACATGAAGGTGGAGAATGCCAGAGCAATAAAACCAAAAGACATGATAGCCACAATAGGCTAAGGTCACCTTTACATGAGGGTGGAGAATGCCAGAGCAATAAAACCAAAAGACATGATAGCCACAATAGGCTAAGGTCGCCTTTACATGAAGGTGGAGAATGCCAGAGCAATAAAACCAAAAGACATGATAGCCACAATAGGCTATGGTCACCTTTACATGAGGGTGGAGAATGCCAGAGCAATAAAACCAAAAGACATGATAGCCACAATAGACTAAGGTCACCTTTACATGAGGGAGGAGAATGCCAGAGCAATAAAACCAAAAGACATGATAGCCACAATAGACTAAGGTCACCTTTACATGAAGGTGGAGAATGCCAGAGCAATAAAACCAAAAGACATGATAGCCACAATAGGCTAAGGTCACCTTTACATGAAGGTGGAGAATGCCAGAGCAATAAAACCAAAAGACATGATAGCCACAATAGGCTAAGGTCACCTTTACATGAGGGTGGAGAATGCCAGAGCAATAAAACCAAAAGACATGATAGCCACAATAGGCTATGGTCACCTTTACATGAAGGTGGAGAATGCCAGAGCAATAAAACCAAAAGACATGATAGCCACAATAGGCTATGGTCACCTTTACATGAAGGTGGAGAATGCCAGAGCAATAAAACCAAAAGACATGATAGCCACAATAGACTAAGGTCACCTTTACATGAGGGTGGAGAATGCCAGAGTAATAAAACCAAAAGACATGATAGCCACAATAGGCTAAGGTCACCTTTACATGAAGGTGGAGAATGCCAGTGCAATAAAACCAAAAGACATGATAGCCACAATAGGCTATGGTCACCTTTACATGAAGGTGGAGAATGCCAGAGCAATAAAACCAAAAGACATGATAGCCACAATAGACTAAGGTCACCTTTACATGAAGGTGGAGAATGCCAGAGCAATAAAACCAAAAGACATGATAGCCACAATAGACTAAGGTCACCTTTACATGAGGGAGGAGAATGCCAGAGTAATAAAACCAAAAGACATGATAGCCACAATAGGCTATGGTCACCTTTACATGAAGGTGGAGAATGCCAGAGCAATAAAACCAAAAGACATGATAGCCACAATAGGCTAAGGTCACCTTTACATGAGGGAGGAGAATGCCAGAGCAATAAAACCAAAAGACATGATAGCCACAATAGGCTATGGTCACCTTTACATGAAGGAGGAGAATGCCAGTGCAATAAAACCAAAAGACATGATAGCCACAATAGGCTATGGTCACCTTTACATGAGGGAGGAGAATGCCACAGTAATAAAACCAAAAGACATGATAGCCACAATAGGCTATGGTCACCTTTACATGAAGGTGGAGAATGCCAGAGCAATAAAACCAAAAGACATGATAGCCACAATAGGCTAAGGTCGCCTTTACATGAAGGTGGAGAATGCCAGAGCAATAAAACCAAAAGACATGATAGCCACAATAGGCTATGGTCACCTTTACATGAAGGTGGAGAATGCCAGAGCAATAAAACCAAAAGACATGATAGCCACAATAGGCTAAGGTCACCTTTACATGAGGGTGGAGAATGCCAGAGCAATAAAACCAAAAGACATGATAGCCACAATAGACTAAGGTCACCTTTACATGAAGGTGGAGAATGCCAGAGCAATAAAACCAAAAGACATGATAGCCACAATAGACTAAGGCCACCTTTACATGAGGGAGGAGAATGCCACAGTAATAAAACCAAAAGACATGATAGCCACAATAGGCTATGGTCACCTTTACATGAGGGTGGAGAATGCCAGAGCAATAAAACCAAAAGACATGATAGCCACAATAGGCTAAGGTCACCTTTACATGAGGGAGGAGAATGCCAGAGCAATAAAACCAAAAGACATGATAGCCACAATAGGCTATGGTCACCTTTACATGAGGGTGGAGAATGCCAGAGCAATAAAACCAAAAGACATGATAGCCACAATAGGCTAAGGTCACCTTTACATGAAGGTGGAGAATGCCAGAGCAATAAAACCAAAAGACATGATAGCCACAATAGGCTATGGTCACCTTTACATGAGGGTGGAGAATGCCACAGTAATAAAACCAAAAGACATGATAACCACAATAGGCTAAGCTCACCTTTACATGAGGGTGGAGAATGCCAGAGCAATAAAACCAAAAGACATGATAGTCACAATAGGCTAAGGTCACCTTTACATGAGGGAGGAGAATGCCAGAGCAATAAAACCAAAAGACATGATAGCCACAATAGGCTAAGGTCACCTTTACATGAGGGAGGAGAATGCCAGAGCAATAAAACCAAAAGACATGATAGCCACAATAGGCTATGGTCACCTTTACATGAAGGTGGAGAATGCCAGAGCAATAAAACCAAAAGACATGATAGCCACAATAGGCTAAGGTCGCCTTTACATGAAGGTGGAGAATGCCAGAGCAATAAAACCAAAAGACATGATAGCCACAATAGGCTATGGTCACCTTTACATGAAGGTGGAGAATGCCAGAGCAATAAAACCAAAAGACATGATAGCCACAATAGGCTATGGTCACCTTTACATGAGGGTGGAGAATGCCAGAGCAATAAAACCAAAAGACATGATAGCCACAATAGACTAAGGTCGCCTTTACATGAGGGAGGAGAATGCCAGAGCAATAAAACCAAAAGACATGATAGCCACAATAGACTAAGGTCACCTTTACATGAAGGTGGAGAATGCCACAGTAATAAAACCAAAAGACATGATAGCCACAATAGGCTAAGGTCACCTTTACATGAGGGTGGAGAATGCCAGAGCAATAAAACCAAAAGACATGATAGCCACAATAGGCTAAAGTCGCCTTTACATGAGGGTGGAGAATGCCAGAGCAATAAAACCAAAAGACATGATAGCCACAATAGGCTAAGGTCACCTTTACATGAGGGAGGAGAATGCCAGAGTAATAAAACCAAAAGACATGATAGCCACAATAGGCTAAGGCCACCTTTACATGAGGGTGGAGAATGCCAGAGCAATAAAACCAAAAGACATGATAGCCACAATAGGCTAAGGTCACCTTTACATGAGGGTGGAGAATGCCAGAGCAATAAAACCAAAAGACATGATAGCCACAATAGACTAAGGTCACCTTTACATGAGGGTGGAGAATGCCAGAGCAATAAAACCAAAAGACATGATAGCCACAATAGGCTAAGGTCGCCTTTACATGAGGGTGGAGAATGCCAGAGCAATAAAACCAAAAGACATGATAGCCACAATAGGCTAAGGTCGCCTTTACATGAGGGAGGAGAATGCCAGAGCAATAAAACCAAAAGACATGATAGCCACAATAGGCTAAGGTCGCCTTTACATGAGGGTGGAGAATGCCAGAGTAATAAAACCAAAAGACATGATAGCCACAATAGGCTAAGGTCACCTTTACATAGGGAGGAGAATGCCAGAGCAATAAAACCAAAAGACATGATAGCCACAATAGGCTAAGGTCGCCTTTACATGAGGGTGGAGAATGCCAGAGTAATAAAACCAAAAGACATGATAGCCACAATAGGCTAAGGTCACCTTTACATGAGGGAGGAGAATGGCAGAGCAATAAAACCAAAAGACATGATAGCCACAATAGGCTAAGGTCGCCTTTACATGAGGGAGGAGAATGCCAGAGCAATAAAACCAAAAGACATGATAGCCACAATAGGCTAAGGTCGCCTTTACATGAGGGTGGAGAATGCCAGAGCAATAAAACCAAAAGACATGATAGCCACAATAGGCTAAGGTCACCTTTACATGAGGGTGGAGAATGCCAGAGTAATAAAACCAAAAGACATGATAGCCACAATAGGCTATGGTCACCTTTACATGAGGGTGGAGAATGCCAGAGCAATAAAACCAAAAGACATGATAGCCACAATAGGCTAAGGTCACCTTTACATGAAGGTGGAGAATGCCAGAGCAATAAAACCAAAAGACATGATAGCCACAATAGACTAAGGTCACCTTTACATGAGGGTGGAGAATGCCAGAGCAATAAAACCAAAAGACATGATAGCCACAATAGGCTATGGTCACCTTTACATGAAGGTGGAGAATGCCAGAGCAATAAAACCAAAAGACATGATAGCCACAATAGGCTATGGTCGCCTTTACATGAGGGAGGAGAATGCCAGAGCAATAAAACCAAAAGACATGATAGCCACAATAGACTAAGGTCACCTTTACATGAGGGTGGAGAATGCCAGAGCAATAAAACCAAAAGACATGATAGCCACAATAGGCTATGGTCACCTTTACATGAAGGTGGAGAATGCCAGAGCAATAAAACCAAAAGACATGATAGCCACAATAGGCTAAGGTCACCTTTACATGAGGGTGGAGAATGCCAGAGCAATAAAACCAAAAGACATGATAGCCACAATAGGCTATGGTCACCTTTACATGAAGGTGGAGAATGCCAGAGCAATAAAACCAAAAGACATGATAGCCACAATAGGCTATGGTCACCTTTACATGAGGGTGGAGAATGCCAGAGCAATAAAACCAAAAGACATGATAGCCACAATAGGCTATGGTCACCTTTACATGAGGGTGGAGAATGCCAGAGCAATAAAACCAAAAGACATGATAGCCACAATAGGCTATGGTCACCTTTACATGAAGGTGGAGAATGCCAGAGCAATAAAACCAAAAGACATGATAGCCACAATAGGCTATGGTCACCTTTACATGAAGGTGGAGAATGCCAGAGCAATAAAACCAAAAGACATGATAGCCACAATAGGCTATGGTCACCTTTATATGAAGGTGGAGAATGCCAGAGCAATAAAACCAAAAGACATGATAGCCACAATAGGCTATGGTCACCTTTACATGAAGGTGGAGAATGCCAGAGCAATAAAACCAAAAGACATGATAGCCACAATAGGCTATGGTCACCTTTACATGAAGGTGGAGAATGCCAGAGCAATAAAACCAAAAGACATGATAGCCACAATAGGCTAAGGTCACCTTTACATGAAGGTGGAGAATGCCAGAGCAATAAAACCAAAAGACATGATAGCCACAATAGGCTAAGGTCACCTTTACATGAAGGTGGAGAATGCCAGAGCAATAAAACCAAAAGACATGATAGCCACAATAGGCTATGGTCACTTTTACATGAAGGTGGAGAATGCCAGAGCAATAAAACCAAAAGACATGATAGCCACAATAGACTAAGGTCACCTTTACATGAAGGTGGAGAATGCCAGAGCAATAAAACCAAAAGACATGATAGCCACAATAGGCTATGGTCACCTTTACATGAGGGTGGAGAATGCCAGAGCAATAAAACCAAAAGACATGATAGCCACAATAGGCTAAGGTCACCTTTACATGAGGGAGGAGAATGCCAGAGCAATAAAACCAAAAGACATGATAGCCACAATAGGCTAAGGTCACCTTTACATGAGGGTGGAGAATGCCAGAGCAATAAAACCAAAAGACATGATAGCCACAATAGACTAAGGTCACCTTTACATGAAGGTGGAGAATGCCAGAGCAATAAAACCAAAAGACATGATAGCCACAATAGGCTAAGGTCACCTTTACATGAAGGTGGAGAATGCCAGAGCAATAAAACCAAAAGACATGATAGCCACAATAGGCTAAGGTCACCTTTACATGAAGGTGGAGAATGCCAGAGCAATAAAACCAAAAGACATGATAGCCACAATAGGCTATGGTCACCTTTACATGAGGGTGGAGAATGCCAGAGCAATAAAACCAAAATACATGATAGCCACAATAGGCTAAGGTCGCCTTTACATGAGGGTGGAGAATGCCAGAGCAATAAAACCAAAAGACATGATAGCCACAATAGGCTATGGTCACCTTTACATGAAGGTGGAGAATGCCAGAGCAATAAAACCAAAAGACATGATAGCCACAATAGGCTATGGTCACCTTTACATGAAGGTGGAGAATGCCAGAGCAATAAAACCAAAAGACATGATAGCCACAATAGGCTATGGTCACCTTTACATGAAGGTGGAGAATGCCAGAGCAATAAAACCAAAAGACATGATAGCCACAATAGGCTAAGGTCACCTTTACATGAGGGAGGAGAATGCCAGGGCAATAAAACCAAAAGACATGATAACCACAATAGGCTAAGGTCACCTTTACATGAGGGAGGAGAATGCCAGAGCAATAAAACCAAAAGACATGATAGCCACAATAGACTAAGGTCACCTTTACATGAAGGTGGAGAATGCCAGAGCAATAAAACCAAAAGACATGATAGCCACAATAGACTAAGGTCACCTTTACATGAAGGTGGAGAATGCCAGAGCAATAAAACCAAAAGACATGATAGCCACAATAGGCTAAGGTCACCTTTACATGAAGGTGGAGAATGCCAGAGCAATAAAACCAAAAGACATGATAGCCACAATAGACTAAGGTCACCTTTACATGAGGGTGGAGAATGCCAGAGCAATAAAACCAAAAGACATGATAGCCACAATAGACTAAGGTCACCTTTACATGAGGGAGGAGAATGCCAGAGCAATAAAACCAAAAGACATGATAGCCACAATAGGCTATGGTCACCTTTACATGAAGGTGGAGAATGCCAGAGCAATAAAACCAAAAGACATGATAGCCACAATAGGCTAAGGTCACCTTTACATGAAGGTGGAGAATGCCAGAGCAATAAAACCAAAAGACATGATAGCCACAATAGGCTATGGTCACCTTTACATGAGGGTGGAGAATGCCAGAGCAATAAAACCAAAAGACATGATAGCCACAATAGGCTATGGTCACCTTTACATGAGGGAGGAGAATGCCAGTGCAATAAAACCAAAAGACATGATAGCCACAATAGACTAAGGTCACCTTTACATGAAGGAGGAGAATGCCAGAGCAATAAAACCAAAAGACATGATAGCCACAATAGACTAAGGTCACCTTTACATGAGGGAGGAGAATGCCAGAGCAATAAAACCAAAAGACATGATAGCCACAATAGGCTATGGTCACCTTTACATGAAGGTGGAGAATGCCAGAGCAATAAAACCAAAAGACATGATAGCCACAATAGGCTATGGTCACCTTTACATGAGGGTGGAGAATGCCAGAGCAATAAAACCAAAAGACATGATAGCCACAATAGGCTAAGGTCACCTTTACATGAGGGTGGAGAATGCCAGAGCAATAAAACCAAAAGACATGATAGCCACAATAGGCTAAGGTCACCTTTACATGAGGGAGGAGAATGCCAGAGCAATAAAACCAAAAGACATGATAGCCACAATAGGCTAAGGTCGCCTTTACATGAGGGTGGAGAATGCCAGAGCAATAAAACCAAAAGACATGATAGCCACAATAGGCTAAGGTCACCTTTACATGAAGGTGGAGAATGCCAGAGCAATAAAACCAAAAGACATGATAGCCACAATAGGCTAAGGTCACCTTTACATGAGGGTGGAGAATGCCAGAGCAATAAAACCAAAAGACATGATAGCCACAATAGACTAAGGTCACCTTTACATGAAGGTGGAGAATGCCAGAGCAATAAAACCAAAAGACATGATAGCCACAATAGACTAAGGTCACCTTTACATGAGGGTGGAGAATGCCAGAGCAATAAAACCAAAAGACATGATAGCCACAATAGACTAAGGTCACCTTTACATGAGGGAGGAGAATGCCAGAGCAATAAAACCAAAAGACATGATAGCCACAATAGGCTATGGCCACCTTTACATGAGGGTGGAGAATGCCAGAGCAATAAAACCAAAAGACATGATAGCCACAATAGACTAAGGTCACCTTTACATGAAGGTGGAGAATGCCAGAGCAATAAAACCAAAAGACATGATAGCCACAATAGACTAAGGTCACCTTTACATGAGGGTGGAGAATGCCAGAGCAATAAAACCAAAAGACATGATAGCCACAATAGGCTATGGCCACCTTTACATGAGGGTGGAGAATGCCACAGTAATAAAACCAAAAGACATGATAGCCACAATAGGCTATGGTCACCTTTACATGAAGGTGGAGAATGCCAGAGCAATAAAACCAAAAGACATGATAGCCACAATAGGCTAAGGTCGCCTTTACATGAGGGTGGAGAATGCCAGAGCAATAAAACCAAAAGACATGATAGCCACAATAGGCTAAGGTCACCTTTACATGAGGGAGGAGAATGCCAGAGCAATAAAACCAAAAGACATGATAGCCACAATAGGCTATGGTCACCTTTACATGAAGGTGGAGAATGCCAGAGCAATAAAACCAAAAGACATGATAGCCACAATAGGCTATGGTCACCTTTACATGAGGGTGGAGAATGCCAGAGCAATAAAACCAAAAGACATGATAGCCACAATAGGCTAAGGTCGCCTTTACATGAGGGTGGAGAATGCCAGAGCAATAAAACCAAAAGACATGATAGCCACAATAGGCTAAGGTCACCTTTACATGAAGGTGGAGAATGCCAGAGCAATAAAACCAAAAGACATGATAGCCACAATAGGCTATGGTCACCTTTACATGAGGGTGGAGAATGCCAGAGCAATAAAACCAAAAGACATGATAGCCACAATAGGCTAAGGTCACCTTTACATGAAGGTGGAGAATGCCAGAGCAATAAAACCAAAAGACATGATAGCCACAATAGACTAAGGTCACCTTTACATGAGGGAGGAGAATGCCAGAGCAATAAAACCAAAAGACATGATAGCCACAATAGACTAAGGTCACCTTTACATGAGGGTGGAGAATGCCAGAGCAATAAAACCAAAAGACATGATAGCCACAATAGGCTATGGTCACCTTTACATGAAGGTGGAGAATGCCAGAGCAATAAAACCAAAAGACATGATAGCCACAATAGACTAAGGTCACCTTTACATGAGGGTGGAGAATGCCAGAGCAATAAAACCAAAAGACATGATAGCCACAATAGGCTATGGTCACCTTTACATGAAGGTGGAGAATGCCAGAGCAATAAAACCAAAAGACATGATAGCCACAATAGGCTAAGGTCGCCTTTACATGAGGGTGGAGAATGCCAGAGCAATAAAACCAAAAGACATGATAGCCACAATAGGCTATGGTCACCTTTACATGAGGGAGGAGAATGCCAGAGCAATAAAACCAAAAGACATGATAGCCACAATAGGCTATGGTCACCTTTACATGAAGGTGGAGAATGCCAGAGCAATAAAACCAAAAGACATGATAGCCACAATAGACTAAGGTCACCTTTACATGAGGGTGGAGAATGCCAGAGCAATAAAACCAAAAGACATGATAGCCACAATAGGCTATGGTCACCTTTACATGAGGGAGGAGAATGCCAGAGCAATAAAACCAAAAGACATGATAGCCACAATAGGCTAAGGTCACCTTTACATGAGGGAGGAGAATGCCAGAGCAATAAAACCAAAAGACATGATAGCCACAATAGGCTAAGGTCACCTTTACATGAGGGTGGAGAATGCCAGAGCAATAAAACCAAAAGACATGATAGCCACAATAGACTAAGGTCACCTTTACATGAGGGTGGAGAATGCCAGAGCAATAAAACCAAAAGACATGATAGCCACAATAGACTAAGGTCACCTTTACATGAAGGTGGAGAATGCCAGTGCAATAAAACCAAAAGACATGATAGCCACAATAGGCTAAGGTCACCTTTACATGAGGGTGGAGAATGCCACAGTAATAAAACCAAAAGACATGATAGCCACAATAGGCTATGGTCACCTTTACATGAGGGTGGAGAATGCCAGAGCAATAAAACCAAAAGATATGATAGCCACAATAGGCTAAGGTCACCTTTACATGAGGGTGGAGAATGCCAGAGCAATAAAACCAAAAGACATGATAGCCACAATAGGCTATGGTCACCTTTACATGAGGGTGGAGAATGCCAGAGCAATAAAACCAAAAGACATGATAGCCACAATAGACTAAGGTCACCTTTACATGAGGGAGGAGAATGCCAGAGCAATAAAACCAAAAGACATGATAGCCACAATAGGCTATGGTCACCTTTACATGAAGGTGGAGAATGCCAGAGCAATAAAACCAAAAGACATGATAGCCACAATAGACTAAGGTCACCTTTACATGAAGGTGGAGAATGCCAGAGTAATAAAACCAAAAGACATGATAGCCACAATAGGCTAAGGTCACCTTTACATGAAGGTGGAGAATGCCAGAGCAATAAAACCAAAAGACATGATAGCCACAATAGGCTAAGGTCGCCTTTACATGAGGGTGGAGAATGCCAGAGCAATAAAACCAAAAGACATGATAGCCACAATAGGCTAAGGTCACCTTTACATGAGGGAGGAGAATGCCAGAGCAATAAAACCAAAAGACATGATAGCCACAATAGGCTATGGTCACCTTTACATGAAGGTGGAGAATGCCAGAGCAATAAAACCAAAAGACATGATAGCCACAATAGGCTATGGTCACCTTTACATGAGGGTGGAGAATGCCAGAGCAATAAAACCAAAAGACATGATAGCCACAATAGGCTAAGGTCGCCTTTACATGAGGGTGGAGAATGCCAGAGCAATAAAACCAAAAGACATGATAGCCACAATAGGCTAAGGTCACCTTTACATGAAGGTGGAGAATGCCAGAGCAATAAAACCAAAAGACATGATAGCCACAATAGGCTATGGTCACCTTTACATGAGGGTGGAGAATGCCAGAGCAATAAAACCAAAAGACATGATAGCCACAATAGGCTAAGGTCACCTTTACATGAAGGTGGAGAATGCCAGAGCAATAAAACCAAAAGACATGATAGCCACAATAGACTAAGGTCACCTTTACATGAGGGAGGAGAATGCCAGAGCAATAAAACCAAAAGACATGATAGCCACAATAGACTAAGGTCACCTTTACATGAGGGTGGAGAATGCCAGAGCAATAAAACCAAAAGACATGATAGCCACAATAGGCTATGGTCACCTTTACATGAAGGTGGAGAATGCCAGAGCAATAAAACCAAAAGACATGATAGCCACAATAGACTAAGGTCACCTTTACATGAGGGTGGAGAATGCCAGAGCAATAAAACCAAAAGACATGATAGCCACAATAGGCTATGGTCACCTTTACATGAAGGTGGAGAATGCCAGAGCAATAAAACCAAAAGACATGATAGCCACAATAGGCTAAGGTCGCCTTTACATGAGGGTGGAGAATGCCAGAGCAATAAAACCAAAAGACATGATAGCCACAATAGGCTATGGTCACCTTTACATGAGGGAGGAGAATGCCAGAGCAATAAAACCAAAAGACATGATAGCCACAATAGGCTATGGTCACCTTTACATGAAGGTGGAGAATGCCAGAGCAATAAAACCAAAAGACATGATAGCCACAATAGACTAAGGTCACCTTTACATGAGGGTGGAGAATGCCAGAGCAATAAAACCAAAAGACATGATAGCCACAATAGGCTATGGTCACCTTTACATGAGGGAGGAGAATGCCAGAGCAATAAAACCAAAAGACATGATAGCCACAATAGGCTAAGGTCACCTTTACATGAGGGAGGAGAATGCCAGAGCAATAAAACCAAAAGACATGATAGCCACAATAGGCTAAGGTCACCTTTACATGAGGGTGGAGAATGCCAGAGCAATAAAACCAAAAGACATGATAGCCACAATAGACTAAGGTCACCTTTACATGAGGGTGGAGAATGCCAGAGCAATAAAACCAAAAGACATGATAGCCACAATAGACTAAGGTCACCTTTACATGAAGGTGGAGAATGCCAGTGCAATAAAACCAAAAGACATGATAGCCACAATAGGCTAAGGTCACCTTTACATGAGGGTGGAGAATGCCACAGTAATAAAACCAAAAGACATGATAGCCACAATAGGCTATGGTCACCTTTACATGAGGGTGGAGAATGCCAGAGCAATAAAACCAAAAGATATGATAGCCACAATAGGCTAAGGTCACCTTTACATGAGGGTGGAGAATGCCAGAGCAATAAAACCAAAAGACATGATAGCCACAATAGGCTATGGTCACCTTTACATGAGGGTGGAGAATGCCAGAGCAATAAAACCAAAAGACATGATAGCCACAATAGACTAAGGTCACCTTTACATGAGGGAGGAGAATGCCAGAGCAATAAAACCAAAAGACATGATAGCCACAATAGGCTATGGTCACCTTTACATGAAGGTGGAGAATGCCAGAGCAATAAAACCAAAAGACATGATAGCCACAATAGACTAAGGTCACCTTTACATGAAGGTGGAGAATGCCAGAGTAATAAAACCAAAAGACATGATAGCCACAATAGGCTAAGGTCGCCTTTACATGAAGGTGGAGAATGCCAGAGCAATAAAACCAAAAGACATGATAGCCACAATAGACTAAGGTCACCTTTACATGAAGGTGGAGAATGCCAGAGTAATAAAACCAAAAGACATGATAGCCACAATAGACTAAGGTCACCTTTACATGAGGGAGGAGAATGCCAGAGTAATAAAACCAAAAGACATGATAGCCACAATAGACTAAGGTCACCTTTACATGAAGGTGGAGAATGCCAGAGTAATAAAACCAAAAGACATGATAGCCACAATAGACTAAGGTCACCTTTACATGAAGGTGGAGAATGCCAGAGTAATAAAACCAAAAGACATGATAGCCACAATAGGCTAAGGTCGCCTTTACATGAAGGTGGAGAATGCCAGAGCAATAAAACCAAAAGACATGATAGCCACAATAGACTAAGGTCACCTTTACATGAAGGTGGAGAATGCCAGAGTAATAAAACCAAAAGACATGATAGCCACAATAGACTAAGGTCACCTTTACATGAGGGAGGAGAATGCCAGAGCAATAAAACCAAAAGACATGATAGCCACAATAGACTAAGGTCACCTTTACATGAGGGAGGAGAATGCCAGAGCAATAAAACCAAAAGACATGATAGCCACAATAGGCTAAGGTCACCTTTACATGAGGGAGGAGAATGCCAGAGCAATAAAACCAAAAGACATGATAGCCACAATAGGCTATGGTCACCTTTACATGAGGGAGGAGAATGCCAGAGCAATAAAACCAAAAGACATGATAGCCACAATAGACTAAGGTCACCTTTACATGAGGGAGGAGAATGCCAGAGCAATAAAACCAAAAGACATGATAGCCACAATAGACTAAGGTCACCTTTACATGAGGGTGGAGAATGCCAGAGCAATAAAACCAAAAGACATGATAGCCACAATAGGCTATGGTCACCTTTACATGAGGGAGGAGAATGCCAGAGCAATAAAACCAAAAGACATGATAGCCACAATAGGCTAAGGTCACCTTTACATGAGGGTGGAGAATGCCAGAGCAATAAAACCAAAAGACATGATAGCCACAATAGGCTATGGTCACCTTTACATGAAGGTGGAGAATGCCAGAGCAATAAAACCAAAAGACATGATAGCCACAATAGGCTAAGGTCACCTTTACATGAGGGAGGAGAATGCCAGAGCAATAAAACCAAAAGACATGATAGCCACAATAGGCTATGGTCACCTTTACATGAGGGAGGAGAATGCCAGAGCAATAAAACCAAAAGACATGATAGCCACAATAGGCTAAGGTCACCTTTACATGAGGGAGGAGAATGCCAGAGCAATAAAACCAAAAGACATGATAGCCACAATAGGCTATGGTCACCTTTACATGAAGGTGGAGAATGCCACAGTAATAAAACCAAAAGACATGATAGCCACAATAGGCTATGGTCTCCTTTACATGAAGGTGGAGAATGCCAGAGCAATAAAACCAAAAGACATGATAGCCACAATAGACTATGGTCACCTTTACATGAAGGTGGAGAATGCCAGAGCAATAAAACCAAAAGACATGATAGCCACAATAGGCTATGGTCACCTTTACATGAAGGTGGAGAATGCCACAGTAATAAAACCAAAAGACATGATAGCCACAATAGGCTAAGCTCACCTTTACATGAAGGTGGAGAATGCCAGAGCAATAAAACCAAAAGACATGATAGCCACAATAGGCTAAGGTCACCTTTACATGAAGGTGGAGAATGCCACAGTAATAAAACCAAAAGACATGATAGCCACAATAGGCTATGGTCACCTTTACATGAAGGTGGAGAATGCCAGAGCAATAAAACCAAAAGACATGATAGCCACAATAGACTAAGCTCACCTTTACATGAAGGTGGAGAATGCCAGAGCAATAAAACCAAAAGACATGATAGCCACAATAGGCTAAGGTCACCTTTACATGAGGGTGGAGAATGCCAGAGCAATAAAACCAAAAGACATGATAGCCACAATAGGCTAAGGTCACCTTTACATGAGGGAGGAGAATGCCAGAGCAATAAAACCAAAAGACATGATAGCCACAATAGACTAAGGTCACCTTTACATGAAGGTGGAGAATGCCAGAGCAATAAAACCAAAAGACATGATAGCCACAATAGGCTATGGTCACCTTTACATGAAGGTGGAGAATGCCAGAGCAATAAAACCAAAAGACATGATAGCCACAATAGGCTATGGTCTCCTTTTCATGAAGGTGGAGAATGCCAGAGCAATAAAACCAAAAGACATGATAGCCACAATAGACTATGGTCACCTTTACATGAAGGTGGAGAATGCCACAGTAATAAAACCAAAAGACATGATAGCCACAATAGACTAAGGTCACCTTTACATGAGGGAGGAGAATGCCAGAGCAATAAAACCAAAAGACATGATAGCCACAATAGGCTATGGTCACCTTTACATGAAGGTGGAGAATGCCACAGTAATAAAACCAAAAGACATGATAACCACAATAGACTAAGGTCACCTTTACATGAGGGTGGAGAATGCCAGAGCAATAAAACCAAAAGACATGATAGCCACAATAGGCTATGGTCACCTTTACATGAAGGTGGAGAATGCCACAGTAATAAAACCAAAAGACATGATAGCCACAATAGACTAAGGTCACCTTTACATGAGGGTGGAGAATGCCAGAGCAATAAAACCAAAAGACATGATAGCCACAATAGGCTAAGGTCGCCTTTACATGAGGGAGGAGAATGCCAGAGCAATAAATATACAATACTTGTGCACTGTCGAAGCATATAGGTAATATGTGTATGAGGCTTAGAAACGCGGGAAAAGGCGAGGCTTCGCCGAGCCTTTTCCCGCGTTTCGCGCCGAATACACATATTTACCTATATGCTTCGACAGTGCACATGTATTGTATTTATCCTGCAATTTTAAATCGTAAATAAACGTTTACTGTACGATGATTAAAGTATTTGAAATAATTTTGTGTATGTATTTGAAAACAATATCCCCCGATGTGCCCCGTTTTACATTTGTATGTTCTATTTATAACTGACCAATATCAACAAATGTTCTATTTATAACTGACCAATATCAAAAAAATTATTGGGCAGGTTATATTGGTCGGTAAATGCTGTCATTGCAGGATAAAACCAAAAGACATGATAGCCACAATAGACTAAGGTCACCTTTACATGAGGGTGGAGAATGCCAGAGCAATAAAACCAAAAGACATGATAGCCACAATAGGCTACGGTCTCCTTTACATGAAGGTGGAGAATGCCAGAGCAATAAAACCAAAAGACATGATAGCCACAATAGGCTAAGGTCACCTTTACATGAGGGAGGAGAATGCCAGAGCAATAAAACCAAAAGACATGATAGCCACAATAGGCTATGGTCACCTTTACATGAGGGAGGAGAATGCCAGAGCAATAAAACCAAAAGACATGATAGCCACAATAGGCTAAGGTCACCTTTACATGAGGGTGGAGAATGCCACAGTAATAAAACCAAAAGACATGATAGCCACAATAGGCTATGGTCACCTTTACATGAGGGAGGAGAATGCCAGAGCAATAAAACCAAAAGACATGATAGCCACAATAGGCTAAGGTCACCTTTACATGAGGGTGGAGAATGCCACAGTAATAAAACCAAAAGACATGATAGCCACAATAGACTAAGGTCACCTTTACATGAGGGAGGAGAATGCCAGAGCAATAAAACCAAAAGACATGATAGCCACAATAGGCTAAGGTCACCTTTACATGAGGGTGGAGAATGCCACAGTAATAAAACCAAAAGACATGATAGCCACAATAGGCTAAGGTCACCTTTACATGAGGGAGGAGAATGCCAGAGCAATAAAACCAAAAGACATGATAGCCACAATAGGCTAAGGTCACCTTTACATGAAGGTGGAGAATGCCAGAGCAATAAAACCAAAAGACATGATAGCCACAATAGGCTAAGGTCACCTTTACATGAGGGTGGAGAATGCCAGAGCAATAAAACCAAAAGACATGATAGCCACAATAGACTAAGGTCACCTTTACATGAAGGTGGAGAATGCCAGAGCAATAAAACCAAAAGACATGATAGCCACAATAGACTAAGGTCACCTTTACATGAGGGAGGAGAATGCCAGAGTAATAAAACCAAAAGACATGATAGCCACAATAGGCTAAGGCCACCTTTACATGAGGGTGGAGAATGCCAGAGCAATAAAACCAAAAGACATGATAGCCACAATAGGCTAAGGCCACCTTTACATGAGGGTGGAGAATGCCAGAGCAATAAAACCAAAAGACATGATAGCCACAATAGGCTAAGGTCACCTTTACATGAGGGTGGAGAATGCCAGAGCAATAAAACCAAAAGACATGATAGCCACAATAGACTAAGGTCACCTTTACATGAAGGTGGAGAATGCCAGAGCAATAAAACCAAAAGACATGATAGCCACAATAGGCTAAGGTCACCTTTACATGAGGGTGGAGAATGCCAGAGCAATAAAACCAAAAGACATGATAGCCACAATAGACTAAGGTCACCTTTACATGAAGGTGGAGAATGCCAGAGCAATAAAACCAAAAGACATGATAGCCACAATAGACTAAGGTCACCTTTACATGAAGGTGGAGAATGCCAGAGCAATAAAACCAAAAGACATGATAGCCACAATAGACTATGGTCACCTTTACATGAGGGTGGAGAATGCCAGAGCAATAAAACCAAAAGACATGATAGCCACAATAGGCTAAGGTCGCCTTTACATGAGGGTGGAGAATGCCAGAGCAATAAAACCAAAAGACATGATAGCCACAATAGGCTAAGGTCACCTTTACATGAGGGTGGAGAATGCCAGAGCAATAAAACCAAAAGACATGATAGCCACAATAGACTAAGGTCACCTTTACATGAGGGTGGAGAATGCCAGAGCAATAAAACCAAAAGACATGATAGCCACAATAGACTAAGGTCACCTTTACATGAGGGAGGAGAATGCCAGAGCAATAAAACCAAAAGACATGATAGCCACAATAGGCTATGGTCACCTTTACATGAAGGTGGAGAATGCCAGAGCAATAAAACCAAAAGACATGATAGCCACAATAGACTAAGGTCACCTTTACATGAAGGTGGAGAATGCCAGAGCAATAAAACCAAAAGACATGATAGCCACAATAGGCTATGGTCACCTTTACATGAGGGAGGAGAATGTTCCTCCACAGAAGTGTAGTTAAATCCTCCTACCATGCACCCTGTTTATTGGCTTGTTTTATGGTGTTTAACGCCACTTTCAACAATATTTCAGCTATATCGTGGTGGTTAGTTTTATTGATGGAGGAAATCGAAGGACCCGGAGAAAACCACCGACCTAACAAACGTAGTTATCAAAATTAGTGCACACGACACGTTTCTTGAATAACCATCACCAGGTACGTTCAAAAGATTGGAAAAGCAAATATTTTAAAGCTTTGGAAGCAATAAAATCAAAGGACCCAAACAGGATAGTCAAAATAAAACCAAATGGTCTAAACAGGATAACCAAAATCGGCTGAGGTTACCAATGCCTGACCATGAGAGGTCAGAATCCGTCATTTAGTGCACACGGCCCGTTTCTAGAATACAATTAATCAGGTTTGAAATTCAAATACGTTTTTAAAAATCGGAGCTAGAAAACAAAATAGATTTAAAAGTATACCCAAAATCAGCTAAAATCTATGGCTGATGGAGGGCGTATACTAATCCCTTTATGCATTATTAAAATCAAAACTATGACTGAAGTTACCAAATTACGCATTAACAATAATTAGCTAGGATACAATTGATATAATGTTGAAATTCGAACAGATGGATTACTTAATCTGATTATTGAAAATTAATGCACATCTTTGCTATATACCTCATTGACACAGTGGCATGTGGCATTCAATGGTTCCTTTCCAGTCCGTCGGCACTTGTATCATGTACTCTTGTGTGATTAGTGAAACTTTCTATATATTCTTCGGTAATTTATAGTATTGTGAACATATTATTTTTATTATTTTTTATTTTAATTATTTGTGGGGTTTCCCCTATCAAACAAAATGAACTTTGATATGACTGTTAAATGTGATATCCTCAGTTCTCAACTAAAATAACTGAAATAAAATAACTGAAATAGAATAATGGATTGCAATGAAATTGGTAGGATTCTTTAGTAACTAATTATTACCACTATGAACCTCATATATCATTTTTTTTCTAAATGCTTTTTTGGGGTTTCAGTTATATGAAAGGGTAATCATCCTCTGTCCGCATCTCCTCTGAAACTAGTCAATATATTTCAATGAAATATTTAGGGACTCTTAAATACCTAATGCCATTGTGCAATTCCTGTTTTAGGCTTTGGTCCAATTATTTCTTAGGGGTTTCCCCAATCAAACAATAGACTTTGTTATTTTTGTTATAGTCCCCTTAGAATTATGTAGTGGTTGTGTTGGTATATTTGACTCTCAGATCACATATCCGTCGATATCATATCTTTTTATATGGAACGCAGATATTAAGTTGTGATAACGTTCAACTGAAGTTAAGTATTGTGACGTCACTTCCGGCAATAATAATATCATGTTTAGCTCACCTTGCCAAAGGCAAAATGAGCTTTTGCCATCACTTGGCGTCCGTGGTCTGTTGTCCGTCGTCCGTCACATTGTAATCTTCTCCTCTGAAACCGCTTGACCAAATGAACCAAAACTTGGTAGAAAGTATCTATGGAAGGTCCTCTATAAAGATTGCTCATTTCGTCCAGATCCATTAACAAACATGGCCACCACAGGCAATTCTTTCTTCTGATTGGTTGATTTCTAAAAAAATCTTCTCCTCTGAAACCTCCTGGCCAAATGAACCGAAACTTGGTAGGAAGCATCTATGTAAGGTCCACTATAGCGATTGCTCATGTTGTCCCCGATCCGTTTACAAACATAGTCGCCACAGGCAATTCTTGTTTCTGATTGGTTGATTTCTAAAAAATATTCTCCTCTGAAACCACTTGGTCAAATGAATAGTAATTTGGTAGGAAGCACCCTTGGAACGTCCTCTATGAAGATTGCTCATTTAGTTCTGATCCGGTAACAAACATGGCCACCACAGGCAATTCTTGTTTCTGATTGGTTGATTTTTTTAAAACCTTCTCCTCTGAAACCGCTTTGCCAAATGAACTGAAACTTGGTAGGAAGCATCCTTGGAAGGTCCTCTATAGAGATTGCTCATTTCGTCCCGATGCATTAACAGACATCGCTGCCACAGGAAATTCTTGTTTCTGATCGGTCGATTTCTAAATAATCTTCTCCTCTGAAACCGCTTGGCTAGATTAATCGAAAATTGGTAGGAAGCACCATGGAAGTTTCTGTATAAGGTTTCCTCAAAGCAGAATGAAAGGTGAGCGACACAGGCTCAGCCCACTGAGCCTCTAGTTATTTTCACTGTGAAAATATTATCTTTCTTTTTGTGCATGCCCTGACTTTGTATTATAGAGACGATAAACGTACATTGCCGGAAAATATCAAATTTATTTGTACGAGCTTTCGAAACAGATAGAACAGAGCATTTGATGTGCTTTTCTGTCCTGTTTCGTCGCCCAACATAAATCAAGTACCAGAAAAACTATATCTTAGTCAGTGACCGTATATAGCAAAACATTATCTAGTCAGTGCAATTTGACTACTGAAATAGAACCAGTGCAGGATAAATGTATTCATTCCACAACTGTGTGATTGTGAGTACTAATAAAAAGGGTCAATGACCTAATAAAGCTTTTCTGGTACCAGAATAACGTGGAGATATTGCAGTAAACGGTAATAGTATCAGCGGACGTCACAGAGGACACAATTAAAAACGATTAAAAAAACGATTGCTTCTGCTCTTTTCAGACAATTTGACAGTTGTTTTGAACTTTTTGGCATTGCAGGATAAACATAAATAACGTACATTATCTAAAGCTCATACTAATAAATGTTATTTTTTCTGATAATACACTGTACACCACGCATTGTGCATATATTATGATACCACTATAAACCACCATATGCTCTATTTTTTATATTAATCTATTACAGTTACATGTTCCGGCCATTATTACTTTGAGGAGTCGGATATAGAAGTAAATTTTCTAACAGTACCTTATGGTAAATCGACGGTTTCATCTGAAATTTGTATTACTGGTATGTTATGATTGTCTAAGGCAACTTATACAACGCAATACTACTGTTTCATCATTTGTTAATCACAAACAATATTTCCCTATGGCTCATCAACATTTTCAGTTATGCTTTCTTTCACTGATACATGTATATATATTGTATAACTAGCTTAAAACCAGTAAGAAAGGTATGAAGACAGCAAAGAGACTATCAGAAACCACACATAGAAGAACAATAGACAATACAATGAACAAAAGACAAAGGACAGATCTACAACATACTACAAAGAAAACTAGAGTTGTAGCAACAAGAACGCCACTAAAAGCACAGGGTGAACTCAGGTGCTCCGAAAAGGAAGGCAGTGGCTGCTCCATATGTGGTACTCGTCGTGTTATCTTGTTACAAACCCGGTGACAAGTCGTGAATAAGAAAGACGCCTGACTGTGATAACAACAAACGGAACATATCCGTGCTTATGACGCAGCTATTACACTAATAATACCATGCTATTACTTCATGAATCATACACATATCAATTTTACTTGCTAGGCTATACATAAATGATCCCAAAAAAATGTATGTAGTTTAAACTGGCGTCTGTAAGAAAGCGTAGAGTGTAGAAGAAGTCGTCTAATGTGACTGGTTTCTTTTCTCAAATTACGTATATGTTCTAGTCCATAACCAGTGCTCGTGTACCCTTAATGGAGCAGGAACGCTTACTTCTGAGTGTGTAGATTAGCTACAAATTCAAATTAAATATTGTTTTAATACCAGAAGACATGTTACAAAATATATCCTAATGGACATATATTTGCAAGCTTTTTTCAAGTTTTGTCTTTATTTAGATCAAATATTTGTTTTCTTTGTCGTTGGTTTTTAATTTTACAATTTATAATGTTTTCTATTCTTTTTCTCTCTTTTTCTTTCTATAAGATAAGAAGCCTTTAGCAACAGCTGATTGTGTCGGAGGAATAGGACGACCAACACAGCTAGTTAACGCTGTCGTTAATCCCAGATGTATCTTTACAGACTTAGCAACGTCAAATGTGACAGAGATTTTAAGAAATCTTACTATGGTATGTGAACGTTTCAATTATGCTTGGTCGTTATTTCAGCTCTTTTGGTAGGATATAAACGGAAAAGAAAAGATTAAAAAATTATGTTTACATGAACGAGTGCATCTTAACATGTTTTACGCTTTTTCGATTGGATTTTAGAGCTTCTGAAGGATAAGTTGTTCCTGCTCCTGATTATCACATGTCGTAATTGATAATGATGTCGATGGAGGGGTGAGATTGACAACCATTTGTGTGTAACTTTCTTCCTTTATGGTTAATATAGAAAAAGGTTCCTGTACCAAGCCAGGAAAGAGAACAATTATAAGTATGTGTGTTAGGGCAATCAATTAGGCCTATTTGTACGATTTTTCTATTGGAAATGGGAATTGTTCCGACAGTGTCTTATTTGTATGGGGTTTTTTTCATTTTATGTATATTTTAGGTAGAAATAGACAGTGGAAACATTAGAGGTGTATTAGACACACTAAAAGATATTACATCCAAACCAGATATATTGACTAGTATAGATGTTATCAGTATAGCTGACGTGTTGATCCACATATCAAATGTTACTTCAGTTAGTGAAACTATAACGGTAGGTTTAAAATATTTACACTTCTAAACCAGATATATTGACTAGTATAGACGTCATCAGTATAGCTGACGTGTTGATCCACATATCAAATGTTACTTCAGTTAGTGAAACTATAACGGTAGGTTTAAAATATTTACACTTCTAAACCAGATATATTGACTAGTATAGACGTCATCAGTATAGCTGACGTGTTGATCCACATATCAAATGTTACTTCAGTTAGTGAAACTATAACGGTAGGTTTAAAATATTTACACTTCTAAACCAGATATATTGACTAGTATAGACGTCATCAGTATAGCTGACGTGTTGATCCACATGTCAAATGTTACTTCAGTTAGTGAAACTATAACGGTAGGTTTAAAATATTTACACTTCTAAACCAGATATATTGACTAGTATAGACGTCATCAGTATAGCTGACGTGTTGATCCACATATCAAATGTTACTTCAGTTAGTGAAACTATAACGGTAGGTTTAAAATATTTACACTTCTAAACCAGATATATTGACTAGTATAGACGTCATCAGTATAGCTGACGTGTTGATCCACATGTCAAATGTTACTTCAGTTAGTGAAACTATAACGGTCAGTTTAAAATATTTACACTTCTAAACCAGATATATTGACTAGTATAGATGTTATCAGTATAGCTGACGTGTTGATCCACATGTCAAATGTTACTTCAGTTAGTGAAACTATAACGGTAGGTTTAAAATATTTACACTTCTAAACCAGATATATTGACTAGTATAGACGTCATCAGTATAGCTGACGTGTTGATCCACATGTCAAATGTTACTTCAGTTAGTGAAACTATAACGGTCAGTTTAAAATATTTACACTTCTAAACCAGATATATTGACTAGTATAGATGTTATCAGTATAGCTGACGTGTTGATCCACATATCAAATGTTACTTCAGTTAGTGAAACTATAACGGTCAGTTTAAAATATTTACACTTCTAAACCAGATATATTGACTAGTATAGATGTTATCAGTATAGCTGACGTGTTGATCCACATGTCAAATGTTACTTCAGTTAGTGAAACTATAACGGTCAGTTTAAAATATTTACACTTCTAACCCAGATATATTGACTAGTATAGATGTTATCAGTATAGCTAACGTGTTGATCCACATGTCAAATGTTACTTCAGTTAGTGAAACTATAACGGTAGGTTTAAAATATTTACACTTCTAAACCAGATATATTGACTAGTATAGACGTCATCAGTATAGCTGACGTGTTGATCCACATGTCAAATTTTACTTCAGTTAGTGAAACTATAATGGTAGGTTTAAAATATTTACACTTCTAAACCAGATATATTGACTAGTATAGACGTTATCAGTATAGCTGACGTGTTGATCCACATATCAAATGTTACTTCAGTTAGTGAAACTATAACGGTCAGTTTAAAATATTTACACTTCTAAACCAGATATATTGACTAGTATAGACGTTATCAGTATAGCTGACGTGTTGATCCACATATCAAATGTTACTTCAGTTAGTGAAACTATAACGGTCAGTTTAAAATATTTACACTTCTAAACCAGATATATTGACTAGTATAGATGTTATCAGTATAGCTGACGTGTTGATCCACATGTCAAATGTTACTTCAGTTAGTGAAACTATAACGGTAGGTTTAAAATATTTACACTTCTAAACCAGATATATTGACTAGTATAGACGTCATCAGTATAGCTGACGTGTTGATCCACATATCAAATGTTACTTCAGTTAGTGAAACTATAACGGTAGGTTTAAAATATTTACACTTCTAAACCAGATATATTGACTAGTATAGACGTCATCAGTATAGCTGACGTGTTGATCCACATGTCAAATGTTACTTCAGTTAGTGAAACTATAACGGTCAGTTTAAAATATTTACACTTCTAAACCAGATATATTGACTAGTATAGATGTTATCAGTATAGCTGACGTGTTGATCCACATGTCAAATGTTACTTCAGTTAGTGAAACTATAACGGTAGGTTTAAAATATTTACACTTCTAAACCAGATATATTGACTAGTATAGATGTTATCAGTATAACTGACGTGTTGATCCACATGTCAAATGTTACTTCAGTTAGTGAAACTATAACGGTAGGTTTAAAATATTTACACTTCTAAACCAGATATATTGACTAGTATAGACGTCATCAGTATAGCTGACGTGTTGATCCACATGTCAAATGTTACTTCAGTTAGTGAAACTATAACGGTCAGTTTAAAATATTTACACTTCTAAACCAGATATATTGACTAGTATAGATGTTATCAGTATAGCTGACGTGTTGATCCACATATCAAATGTTACTTCAGTTAGTGAAACTATAACGGTCAGTTTAAAATATTTACACTTCTAAACCAGATATATTGACTAGTATAGATGTTATCAGTATAGCTGACGTGTTGATCCACATGTCAAATGTTACTTCAGTTAGTGAAACTATAACGGTCAGTTTAAAATATTTACACTTCTAAACCAGATATATTGACTAGTATAGATGTTATCAGTATAGCTAACGTGTTGATCCACATGTCAAATGTTACTTCAGTTAGTGAAACTATAACGGTAGGTTTAAAATATTTACACTTCTAAACCAGATATATTGACTAGTATAGACGTCATCAGTATAGCTGACGTGTTGATCCACATGTCAAATTTTACTTCAGTTAGTGAAACTATAACGGTAGGTTTAAAATATTTACACTTCTAAACCAGATATATTGACTAGTATAGACGTTATCAGTATAGCTGACGTGTTGATCCACATATCAAATGTTACTTCAGTTAGTGAAACTATAACGGTCAGTTTAAAATATTTACACTTCTAAACCAGATATATTGACTAGTATAGACGTTATCAGTATAGCTGACGTGTTGATCCACATATCAAATGTTACTTCAGTTAGTGAAACTATAACGGTCAGTTTAAAATATTTACACTTCTAAACCAGATATATTGACTAGTATAGATGTTATCAGTATAGCTGACGTGTTGATCCACATGTCAAATGTTACTTCAGTTAGTGAAACTATAACGGTAGGTTTAAAATATTTACACTTCTAAACCAGATATATTGACTAGTATAGATGTCATCAGTATAGCTGACGTGTTGATCCACATGTCAAATGTTACTTCAGTTAGTGAAACTATAACGGTAGGTTTAAAATATTTACACTTCTAAACCAGATATATTGACTAGTATAGATGTCATCAGTATAGCTGACGTGTTGATCCACATGTCAAATGTTACTTCAGTTAGTGAAACTATAACGGTAGGTTTAAAATATTTACACTTCTAAACCAGATATATTGACTAGTATAGATGTCATCAGTATAGCTGACGTGTTGATCCACATGTCAAATGTTACTTCAGTTAGTGAAACTATAACGGTAGGTTTAAAATATTTACACTTCTAAACCAGATATATTGACTAGTATAGATGTTTTCAGTATAGCTGACGTGTTGATCCACATGTCAAATGTTACTTCAGTTAGTGAAACTATAACAGTAAGTTTAAAATATGTACACATCTCCTCTTTAAACAAAAATTCAACAAACTCACAAAAACAAAACAAGGTTGAAATTTGAATAAAAGGTTTAAATAGACTTTAGAGAAAACCGAAGGGACAATCAAGAATAGACAATCCAGAGACACTGAAATTATTGGACAAAAGACACAGGACAAATAGCACAACACAGAAAACTAAAACGATAAACATCCAACCAAATAAACATTAGAGAAAACCGAAGGGGAAATCAAAAATGGACAACCCAGAGACACTGACAACATATATTACCAACATAGACGACACAAACAAAGGAAAAACACAACACAATATGTGTTGGACACCACTATGCGCAAACAAACATAATCAACGTAAATAAGACATGAGCTTTCCTACAAACAACTGGAGGTAAAGATGAATCGAACATCGTTGTTGTGTGATAATCGTATCAGACATCACAATACGAAGGATAATGTACATATAGTTCCAATACGCTGAGTATTTTCTCAGAATAATGCATTTGTTTATGCAACACCTTTCCTGATTGGACGATATAAGATATTTGCAGTTCATCCCGTCAAGGATTTCATTGATCCCGTCAAGTAGTCTGTACATGTGAAATTAATTGAAAATGACATTTAATGCTTATATATAAGAAATTACATTAGAATTGAGTTAACTGTAAAACATTTGATAGTTTGCGACATTAGTTGTGCTTCGGAAGGGTAGGCAGTCCCTGCTCCAATATTGGCATCCATCATGTGTTACTCTGGTAACAAACAATGTGATAAGTCATGACTGGGGCAAGAATTGGACTGTGATTACGACAAACGAAAAATATCTATACGTGGTCATCTATGCCACAGATACTCCGTAATTATTTTTATTGTTCTATGACTATTCATTTCCTTTGTATTATCTTACTCTGCTCGTTATTACAGGAAACTAAAGATATTATAGGAATCGTTGATAATGTAATGAATGTAGACTTACAGAAATTAAAAGAGGCTCAAAATGATGGAAGTGCAACAAATAGGTACACGTTCTAATTATTAGGCTAACCGAGTCTTCTAAGAAAAGTTTGAAGATACCAAAGGGGTAATCAGAAGCCGTAAATCAAAGAAGGACAGACAACACAATGACCAAAAGAAAAAGTACAAAAGCACAAACAATGATCTACAATTTTTTTCTAATTATGCATATAAGCATTGCACTAACAGCATCATTTCACTAAGAGGAGCGGCTTAAGCCCATACAACTAGCTTAACCCCGCCCCTTTTTTCGACGTGCATGTACGAAACCTGGTAAGAGTGAGGTCATGTATCTGTGTTAGTGATATCGATTTTACCTCTTTCCGTTGTTCACGAAATATCGATATGACATTGTCATATGGTATCATTGTCCATACCGTTCAAGCAGCTTGTAATAAAAACTTAGCTATATGATTTAGTATGCACGATGGTTTCTGGAATAACCTTCATCATGTACACTCAAAGTAAAAAGACAGGAAAACCAAATAGTTCAAAAGTCTTTAGGAGCAAGAAACCATAGTGCATTAACAGAATATCGGCTACGGTCACATATGTCTGAAGAATGGTAACCTTGGTTTTAACCATAATTATATTATTTAGGAACTGTAAATTTCAATTGTTGTTTTAATACTTTTTTTCATTTATGGGCAGAATTTTAGAAGTTTTGGATTCCATATCTCGTAACGTCAATCTCCAGACTGACACTAACATGACATTTCGTGGAGAAAATATGTTGGTGGACACATTTGAATTATCATCAATGTCGTCGGCTACCATTGGAATTCAAATCGAGGATGACAACGACCAAACTCTTACCGAAAGTACTGTACAAACCTTAATGTCGTATATAAATGTTACCATAGCAACGATAAATGCAGCCATTATACTTCCTGTTGATTTCTTAAAGAGTGAGTGTTTTAAATATCATTACTATTTCGTTTATTTCATAGTAATCAAACATATCATCCGAAACAGTGGGCACTTTATCTATATATCGACATCGGTAACACTTTCTAAATATCGACAATAAGTGGTTTATTTACCAAACTAAGAACATGTACGACATATTCCAAAATATTTTCTACTTTTCCCAATATAATTAAATAATGTAATGTAATTAAAAGTAAGGTTCCCCTACCTCAAACATAGGTGACCTTAAGCCAATTTCGGATAACCTGTTTAGGTCCTTTGGTTTTAATTTGCTCCCAAATACTTTTAGATTACCTGGCTTTTCAATATTGATGAAGCCCTAATTTGAAGAAGGACATACACTACAAAGGTAAAAAAAAAAAAGGATAGAAAAAATCGAACGATGCTCGACAAAACACTACACAGAAAAAATTGAACAATACGAACCTCACTAAAAATATGGTGTGCACAGGAAGGGTAGGCAGTTCCTGATCCACCAGTGACACACGACGTGTCACTCGTGTTAAATATCGGATTAGAAATCATGAAAGAGGAAAATAAAGGGATTGTGATTACGACAAACGTAACAAAATAAGCGTATTACATTTTTGTATCTGTTGAATATGTTGTATACTGTGAGTTCATTATTATTCGTGGTATGCCTGATTTCGTGGATATTTCATAGATAATATCAAACCAGGAAATTAGGAATTCAGCGAATATTTGTCCCCATATATATAATGACTTTGTATACGAATTTACGTAACCACAAAAATCATATTTTTTTTTCAAAACACGAAAATTAAATACATCTAATACTATATTGGGCAGAGTGAATCCTTTAGATCCAAATAACACTAATAATCAAGTCATTTTGATTTTAAAGTGTTATTTATATAAATGAAGATGTTTGGGTGACAAACCCAGTATAAATGGTGGTCTAAAATATCTGAAATATTGTATTAAAATAGAAAAGACAATCATAAATTTCTTATCCCCTACACAAAAAGAATATAGATATGTAAAGTGACTGCCATTTATAACTGAGCTTGAAATATCAGTGTAGTGATGCAAAATGTTTGTTTCGATAAATTAAATGTCTTTTGTCTGGGTAAATTCAAATGTCTTTTGTCTGGGTAAATTCAAATGTCTTTTGTCTGGGTAAATTAAATGTCTTTTGTCTGGGTAAATTAAAATGTCTTTTGTCTGGGTAAATTAAAATGTCTTTTGTCTGGGTAAATTAAATGTCTTTTGTCTGGGTAAATTTGTATATGCATGTCACATGTTTCTTGCATTTGTATCTGCCTCTGCTTTTCTTTAAAAATTAACAAATTACAGAAAAAATTAAACGCAAAATATATATTTTAAAAATTGGAATATAGGAATTTAAATGATGTTCAAACTATTTGATTTACCTTGTAGATCTCACTAGCATGACCAACTCGACAAGATTAACGTTAAATATCTTCAGAAATTTGAAATTGTTTTCCGTGCGGTCGGATATCAGGGAATATTTACCTAATAGTCGTGTGGTAGCCGCTAGTCTTTCTATGGATGGTGTTCCTATCACTTCACTAGGGGAATATAGGGTTCAAACCTTGTTTTTTCCTCGAACGGTGAGTTATAAGATTAATACCTATATGAGTTATGCTTTAACTTGGTACATTCACAGGGAGAATTTTTCATAATGTAATCTGTTCCTAGAATTGTGAGTTATAAGAATAATTCGTATTTAATTTAATCTACAATTAAATATATTATTAATGGGAATTTTGTGTATGAGACCTTCATGTATTATAAACCTGTCCAATGTGCTGATAACATGAAAACCACAATACTGTCGATAGCGCCTCATGGTGTTGAAATAGAACATAATGTGGACCCTGTCTAAACAGAATCCACTTGGACCAACTGTTGGGTTCGGAATAGACATGTGTTCGCTTTATATAAGTTAATTTTAACAAAGATTTCTTACATTGGGAATTTATTAAAGTTCGGTTTATACAGGATTCTGTTTTATTCATGGTTCAGTTTTGACAGGTGTCACGGTAGTTTCTTCGCCGAGCGATGCATACAACCCTTCAGACAGGGATGTCCACTTGTTGGGCGAGACATACAACCCTTCAGACAGGGATGTCCACTTGTTGAGCGATACATACAACCCTTCAGACAGGGGTGTCCACTTGTTGGGCGAGACATACAACCCTTCAGACAGGGGTGTCCACTTGTTGAACGATACATACAACCCTTCAGACAGGGATGTCCACTTGTTGAGCGATACATACAACCCTTCAGACAGGGATGTCCACTTGTTGAGCGATACATACAACCCTTCAGACAGGGGTGTCCACTTGTTGGGCGAGACATACAACCCTTCAGACAGCGATGTCCACTTGTTGAGCGATACATACAACCCTTCAGACAGGGGTGTCCTCTTGTTGAGCGAGACATGCAACCCTTCAGACAGGGGTGTCCACTTGTTGAGCGATACATACAACCTTTAAGACAGGGGTGTCCACTTGTTGAGCGATACATACAACCCTTCAGACAGGGGTGTCCACTTGTTGGGCGAGACATACAACCCTTCAGACAGGGGTGTCCACTTGTTGAGCGATACATGCAACCCTTCAGACAGGGGTGTCCACTTGTTGAGCGATACATACAACCCTTCAGACAGGGGTGTCCACTTGTTGAGCGATACATGCAACCCTTCAGACAGGGGTGTCCACTTGTTGAGCGATACATACAACCCTTCAGACAGGGGTGTCCACTTGTTGGGCGAGACATACAACCCTTCAGACAGGGATGTCCACTTGTTGAGCGATACATACAACCCTTCAGACAGGGGTGTCCACTTGTTGGGCGAGACATACAACCCTTCAGACAGGGGTGTCCACTTGTTGAACGATACATACAACCCTTCAGACAGGGATGTCCACTTGTTGAGCGATACATACAACCCTTCAGACAGGGGTGTCCACTTGTTGAGCGATACATACAACCCTTCAGACAGGGGTGTCCACTTGTTGAGCGATACATACAACCCTTCAGACAGGGGTGTCTGCTTGTTGGGCGAGACATATAAACATGCCCAACTTGTCTTGGTGGTTTAACCAGTGCAATTAAATGTCATTTGAATTAATAATTAAAGTGCTAGTAATGTTAAGATGACGATGTGGATAAACATATTAGGGAACTAGATTTGGTTTTAGACTTTTACCTGTAACACAAATTACATTTTATCATGTAAGAACAATAGATTTTTCATTTTGGTAACTAAGGTGACAATAATATTCTTATCTAATAGGAGAATGAAAATATCGAATGTGGATATTGGAATCGTGACCTCCATGACACTTCCGGTGGATGGGCAACGAATGGTTGTAGTTTAAACAGAACAGAATATGGACGCCATGTCTGTGTTTGTGATCACCTAACAAACTTTGCTGTTATTGTGGTATGTTACACATTTAGGGTGAACTATGTACGACTGGTTATCAAACCAAGTTATTAACATAGCAAAATAATACAACGGGATACGGAAAATTTTATTTTACTGACAACAACTAATATTGAATGATGTATAGATAGACCTCTTATAGCAATACTTAGATAAGAATTCCCAGAAGGATCATTCGAAATTCAATATCTAAAGCAACCAATCAAGATAACGCTTCTAAATTATGAAAAAAAAATTACGGCCAATGAAAGTTTTTTTAGCATAATTTCATACAGAACAAAACAAGCAAAACGTTTTTCATTATATGAAATCATTATATGAAATAAATCCATTCGTAAACCAAACTGATTAAATACAACACAATGGTCAAAAGAAAAAGTACAAAAGGACAAACATCGATCTACAAAACATATACATGAAAATAAAGATCGAGTAGCACGAACCCCACTAAATACCGGGTGTGAACTTAGGTGCTCCGGAAAGGTAAAAGGGTAAGCAGTTCCTGCTCCACTTGTGGCTCTGGATTGTCTAGTCTGGATCACCACTTCGGTTTTCTCTAACGTTTATTTTCACCATATATTTGCATCCATCAGATTACAATTTGATTAAAATATAATTACAGTTTGAATTATGCCTTTTATTATATTTTTTTTCTTCAGAATATTCAAGGTCAACATACATCAGTAGATAGCTTGGCGATTAATATAATAACTTGGATTGGTCTGATCCTGTCTATAGCTGGCTTGTCATTAACAATACTCTCATTCTTCCTGTTCAAGTAAGGGAACGGCCATTTAACTTGAAAGGGGGGGGGGGGGGGTTATGGTTTTTTCCTAAAAAAATATTCTGATTCCCAATGTTGCTGAAAAAAATATTCTGATTTTGGTGGAGGAAAATTAATATGATTCAGAGTTTTTGTTATATAACCTAATGTTAAATTCTGGGAAAATATTGCGACAAAAAAAATAAATATTCTAACTCTTGTGTTGTCTGAAAAAAAATTTCGGAACGAAACAAAAAACCATAACCCCCCCCCCCCCCCCCCTTCAAGTTAAATGGTCGGTCCCTAAGCTAGAAAAATTTTGAAGCCATCGAATGGGTTATCCACGGACAAACAATACAATGGCCACAAGAAAAAGGACAAACAGACAAACAATATTCTAAATAACACTACACAGAAAACTAAATATTGAGCACCACGAACCCAACTAGCAACCAGAGAGTGAATTCAAGTGCTTCGGCAGAGTAAGTAGTCCTTGGTACACTAGTGATACCCGTCAATCTTATGGATTTAGTTATACTTAGGACTGCAACTCCAGCACAGGGTAAGGTGAATTCATAAGAAGAGTTTGAAGATACCAATTGTAAATCAGACCTCTATTTTGTCGTGATATTAAAATTACTTATCCACATGTATTATTGTGGGATAAAAGTAAAATCACAGAAACTATACAAACAACGTATATGAAGAATCAACCGCTCATGGTGAGGTGTACTCGATACAACATACAACATTATGTGATCAAGTTTGTCAGAGACTTGTGGCAGCTTTGTGGTTTTCTCCAGTTTCCTCCACCAATAAAACTTACCTCCACAATATAACTGAAGCATTGTTGAAAGTAGTATTAAACAACATAATCCTAACCATCAAAAGAATCAAAATCGTAAAACGCTTTCACTGAAAATTAAACCCAATAATGTTAGAATGCAGCATTAGAGCCCATTCTGTTGATACACTGCAGCACCAATAGCTTTGCACGTCTTATATGACATATGTGGTACATCATAAATGATCTAAATTAATATCTGTTTGCTTTTTTTTTGTTTGTCTTGATATTATTATTAGATATTTACTTTTGCAGACATCTCCGTAAAGGTAGAGCACAACAGACACTTATTAATCTAGCAGTGTCTTTGCTGTGTTTTCTCATAGTATTCATAGTAGGAATCGAACAGACTCAAGACTTCTACGGTTGTATTGTAGTGGCGGTACTTTTACATTACTTCATTCTTGTGTCTTTTATGTGGATGTTAATGGAAGGAATTCTACAGTATCTTAGATTTGTTAAAGTTTTGGGGACATACATTCCTCATTTTATCCTTAAGACTGCAGTTCCAGCATGGGGTAAGATTATTTGTTTATAACCATGTATAAAAATACCTATACTATGTCGAAATATTAACCGTCTTGATGGTTAATCAAACTCAATTGTTGAAATTATCACAATTAAAACGTCACTTTTTTGTCGACTATAATATCTTAAATTTCTGAAAATGTAATTTATGTATAGATTATCCTTCTGCTACCAGTGTATTACGATATTTATTTACTCGAAATAGTTAAAAATTGAAATTTTAATATCGAAAGTAGAGAAATATCGTATTCCACTTATAACAGAAGGAGACTATGTTTCTCCTATGACCGAAACGTCAAAAATATTATTAAGTAGTTAATTTCCGTTGCTAAAGACGTCGAAATGAAATTGTCTGGAATTTCCAAACATACATTTAACCATCGTGATTAATAATATTACGATTTTTATTTTTTTTTTTTAATTCATTAGTAAGTAATGATAAAGATATAAATAAACATGAGAAAATCTTCACCAAGACACATTCAAGTAAAGGAACAGCGCTTGTATTGATGTTCTACATTTCATAAATGCATAACTAGTGGCATTCTAGTATGATAGTGATTTATTAGCACACACTGATATTATGAAGTACAGATATATGGACAATTTACGTACGACCAAAATTATAAAATTATGTTTGTATGTAAATTGTGTTTATCCTGCAATGTCAAAAAGTCCAAATCAACTACCAAATTGTCTAAAACGAATAGAAGCAAGCGTCGGTCTAATCGTTTTTTGATGGTATCCTCTGTGAAGTCAGCGCTTATATTGTTACCGTTTTTTATACCATTCGCTCAACATGAAATAGGAACTAGAAAAAAAAACTATGTCAGTGATCGTATATAACAAAGCTGTTAAGTCAACGCAATTTGACTGCTCAAATAGAGCAAGTTCAGGATAAATAATAATATCAAAATACAATATTAAGCAATCTCCATTAACAGGTGTACCGTTAATACCAGTAATAATAGTTCTAGCAGTGGACCACGAGTTGTATCATGGAGGGAAAAAAGCGTAAGTTGGTCTTTAATGCTAACACTGTTAAATTGTGAGAGTTATTATTAGTATATCCCTTTTAAACAAGTGTTAATCAAATATGCCAATATCCTGAGTCTGTCGTGGCAGATATCACCTGGTTGTTAGATTTATATCTACATATGCATTCAACACATTTCACTTCTTAAGTTGCTAGTTCAACTCCAGACAGTAGTGAGGTGTGTTCGATACAATTACAAGACAGATACTGTATGCCAATGGCTTGTGATAGACTGATAGAAATGTGCATGTCCCTCCAGCATTAAAATGAGCGCCCACAATGTATATATAAGTTTCTAACTATATAAATTATTTCAATAAACGTTAGAGAAAACAGAAAGGGCAATCAAAAAGGACAATCTAAAGAAACTAGCAACATAGGGTACACCAGACGAAGAAAAACAAAACAAAAACAATCCAGAGAAACTGGCAACATAGGGTACACAAGACGAAGAAAAACAAAACAATAACTCAATATGTGTTGGACAGTACTATACACAATATGATAATAGCAGAATACCTATTAGCTTGGACATTGCAAGAAAACACAATCTGATAATACCAGTAATATAATCCAATCGGGAAATCGCAGAAACAGCGGAAAAATCGATACCCCTGACTAATATATTATATAGACAAAAGAACAGACTAGACGAATCAAACAGGTAAATAAATAAATTCCAGTCATTTGTTAAATGTTAGAAACAGGCAAAGTCGATACCTCTAATACACAAAGACATGACCGATCACATACTCTCTTAGCTAGGTACAGACACTTCAATAAAGAGTGGCGGGGTTAAGCTAGTTTTTTAAGGGCTCTAATCCCCCTATTTAAAGAATTGATGCGGTCATACAATTGTTTTCCACATGTGTAGTATTAGTTAATGAATCACAAGCAAGGCTCATTTAAAATCAATGTTGCCTCTGTTTTTAAGATTTATTTTATTGGATTTTAGAATTGTTCGGACAATATGGAATTTTGAGTTATTTAATTTTATGGTGTTTAATTGTAGGTGCTGGATGTCATTGATGGCGTTTTACTATGCCTTTATTATACCAGTTGGAATTATAATTCTATCAAATATTGTCATATTTATTATGATTCTGAAAAATCTGCTGGGTCGTCCTAAAGGCCTACAGTCTAACCAGTCAGACAGGAAGAGAGCTATGTTGAACCTTCGGGCTGCCTTTTCTGTCTTTGTCTTATTAGGTAAGATAAATTACACTTAGTTAACCTGTGGGTAACATTACTAACCGTTATATCCGTTAACAAGTAGAGGATGGGAGATAATCTGGATGTTTTGTGATATTGTTCGATTTCTATACCAACAGAAAAAGGACAAACAACGATCTACAAAACATTACACAGAAGTCTAAAGATCGAGCAAAACGAACCCCATTAAAAACCGAGGATGAACTCAGGTGCTCCGGAAGGATAGGCAGTTCCTTTTCCACCTATGACTGTTCATGGAGATTTATATTTGCGTTTTCCATCCTCTTGAAAATAATATTTCGCCTATATACTCTTTCGTAGTGAGGTGTGCTTGATACAACTGTATGTGATAAAGTTTGTCAGCATCTTACTCATCACAGATGCATGGCTTTCTCTGAGTGTCCTCTGCCAATAAAATGTACCTCCACTAGATAACCAAACTTGTTGTATCATTATTTTTAATCTGAATTTCATTTTGCAGGATTAACATGGATATTCGGATTCTTTACAATTGAAGAAGCCAGCATAGTGTTCCAGTATATTTTCACCATACTAAATGTGTTCCAAGGCTTCCTCATCTTTGTTTTGTTCACAGCTAGAGAGAAACGAGTTCGCCAAAGCTGGAAAAAATTATGTTGTAAAGATAAAACTAAAGACAAATACAATAAATGTGATTCTTCTTCAGATCAGAGCAAAACACAAGCAAATCGTATTTCTATCGAAAAGACAAGTGATGATACGAAGTCTACAGGGTTAGAACAAAGTACAAGTAGCTTCATTGACAAAAAACAATAATAGATGTATTATTATAATTAAAAAAGTACTCAAATCCAGATTGATTTTTGTTTTGTTGTTTGTATGTTATTTGACATCAAGTTGAGTGACCAATATTTTAGCTCTATTCATGTCAGAACAATGAACCATTTTGGTATAATGTGGCTCTGGGATTAGACTATTGGCGGGATTTCAAAATTCCACACAAAGACAAATAGGAATTTGATACGTTCATACAAATTTTCCTTACCACAGCTCACCAATGACCACCCCCAGCGAGCTGGTGCTACGTACATGATGTGCGACATTGTCTGAACACGACACACTCATTAAGTTTCTGTCCGAAAGTTAGCTGCGGATTCGAATCGTCCCGCACAATCATCGGACGACCCTTTCGGGGGGGGGGGGGGGGGGGGACAAACAGTGGGAAAACGTGATCATAATTCTATATTCCATTGTCTGCAGAAAGGAGATCACTGTCCATTGGAAATGGAGGTTATGTTACTATGAAAGCTTTCAAATTTAAGATTAAACTCCTTTGTTTGTCGCGAGCTTTCATATCGGTCAATAAGATCATAAGCTGTATATATCGTATCATTAAATATTCTTGACAAAATGTGATTTCTTCAGATCATCCACGCGCGTAGATATGGGGTATGATATGAAAATTGTCATATAATAACCTCTTAGCAACAGCAATACTACCTTTAGATAAACATAAACAACATGAAAAGGGAAGTATTACGTCAGCCGAGTATGATAAGGTTTTAATCTATTTTTAGCTATGTTATCCGATGATAGGTCCACCTCCTCCATCTCCTGGGTACCTGAAAAGTAGAATGCAAGACTAGTTAAAATAATAATATTCTCTTTAATTCCACTAATTGTTGCTTAATGTAATGTTAGCGTATTTCGGCTATGAAGATAATACGCTTCAGAGTAATACGACCGGTGTCACAAGTGAAGCAAGGACTGCTTACCTATCCGGGTCAGCTGAGGTCAACCCCGGTTTTAAGTGAGGTTCGTGATGCTCGATCTTTAGATTTCTGCGTAGTGTTTTGTACTTTTGTCCTTTTTAGTTTGTCCATTGTATTGTCTGTCCTTCAATTTACAACTTCTGATTACCACTTTGGTATCTTCAACTTTTCTGACATGCATCTCCAAAGTATTTAGTAAAATACATGATATCTCATGAGGAAGCTTTCCAAAGAAAGTTGATAAGTCCTCCAGTGTATAACAACAAAAGCCAATCATAGCTCTTTTTCTATTCCTCGGAAAGCCGAAATTTTGCAAGAGCCATCTTTTACTGGACAGCTAATAATCGGGAGTTCGTATTGCTGTGTATAAACGTACATATATATCTAGACAAATATCAAACATGCTTTGTCTTGTATAATGTGTACTTGTTGGTTATTCTCTTACACGTTCGTCTGCATTATCTCACGGGAAATCATTGCAAGGTTATTAAGCTAGAAGGAAGAGACGTCGATTTCAACATGTCAGAAGAAGAAATAGAGTCCGGTATAGAGGAACCTTTGGATCCTGCACTGGAAAACATCGCTAGGTATCGCTAGGTAATGTTATATTTGTACGTGTGGGTAGATGTACCAGTACAAGTACTCTTACAAGTAAATAATCTCAACCTCTAACCACTCTTAATAAACGGTTTCTCGTTAAGCTTCCCTACAAGATGTCTTCAAAATGAAATCGGTGCGATTTCATCAAACGCGGGACACTCATTAATGACCCATCCTGATCTATTGGCGTGTTATGTATTTCATGCAGTGAACTCCTCTCGAGAATATCCTACATATTCTAAGGACTCTCAAGTAAAAACCTATATTCACCACTTACATGTATTCGCAGATGAAGTACTCAATGTAATCACAATGAATATCATTCCAGTGATAATTCAGACCTGGGTATATATGTAGACAATCTTCGTTATGAGTACTACCGCCATTGCTTGGCTGTCCCGGGTACCAGTCGGTATAAGTTAAGTTGGTGTCGGTAGAAGCCCACTTCCAAAGCCCTTCTACTACATCGTCAACCCCGTCTAACCAGAAACCTAGCAACATTATAAATTCAAAATGTACTTGAAAAACAGAGTCCGTGCAAGAAAAATAGCTGATCTCAAACCAATCTGTACAGGTTTTCCATCGTATGTTTATGAAGTAATGGTGTTGGTGATCCATTTATCAAGAGGGAGAGTTAGAATCTCATCAACCGGTTTAGCCCCGCTACATTTGTGTGCCTATCCCATCTAGAACCTTGATTTCCAATGTCATATGTCATGGTCTTTTAGTGTTCACTGAGTTTAGGTGAGAGGTGGTTGTTCGTTGTGTTGATATCGGTGGAATTGCTGACCATCACCGTTTAAAATTTCTTTTCATGGGATCCCATTAACCGGTTTAATCCCGCATCATTTTTGTGCCTGTCCCAAGAAAGGACTTGGATTTCCAACATCATATATCATGATCTTTTTCTTGCTTACAGTGAGCTATGAAGAGAGGCAGTTGTTCGTTTTGCTGCTATTGGTGAAATTGTTGACCATTACTGTTTAAGATTTCTTTTCATAAATAAGGAATGTATGTGAATAATATTATGCAAAATAAATTAATGGTTTGAAAACCATTTGAATAATGGGAGACACGAACAGTCACGCCAATTAATGTAAGTTACAATGTAGTATAGACGACCACGATGTCTGTGATAGGGATTTAACTATCGTTTACTTTCTCTACCTAATTTATTGTGCTCTAGAGTCTTGTCCAAAATTATTAGTATAATGTTACTCTTTTTTGCATAGCTAATTTATATGTGGTGTTCAGGGGCGGATCCAGGGGTGGCGCACCCGGCGCCCCCTGCCCCCCCCCCCCCCCCCCCCCCCTAAAATTGGAAAAAATATGATTTTTTGGCGTAAAATCGTGATTTTTCATACGAAATACCCCAAAAATTTCGCGCCTACCTCCGCTCGGCGCAATTTTTTTAAGTGCGCCCCTCCCCCCCCCCCCCCCCCCCCCCCTAACTTGAAATCCTGGATCCGCCCCTGGTGTTTATTTAGCTTTGGTTAAATGCTGTCCATCTGTTCAGTTAGTTTATGCTAGCTTTCTCGAGATATTTGATTATGGTAAAACAATATACCGGTATAGTGTGGGGAAATAGTAACACGTTTGGTGCCCTATGTGCAGCAGAAACTGCTTACCCTTCTGAAGGGCACATGAGTTAAGCCCTGGGTTTTTAAGGGCGTAGGTAGGTTAAGGCAATATACTAAATTTTCACCTAAATTAAATGTGTCTTCATCTCTATTTTGATTCAGAAAGTGAACTGTCGTCTGCATATGCGGTCATGGTGCAATAACTATGGAAGATCCCGAAAGTGTCGTTCACGTGTTCCTTTAGGTTAAATGACGTCAGTGTCGTTCACGTGTTCCTTTAGGTTAAATGACGTCAGTGTTGTTCGGTTAGGTTAAGTGATTTAAGTGGTGTCTACCACAATTTTTACGAATACAGTGTGCATGAAGTGTTTCTGGAATAACCATCATCATGTACGCTCAAATAATTAAAATTCTTTGGGAGCGAGACAACCAAAGGACCTAAGCAAGATAACTAATATCACCTAAAGTCACCTATATGACTGACGGATCGATATTTATCCTGCAATGACAGCATTTACCGACCAATATAGCCTGCCCAATATTTCTTTTGATATTGGTCAGTTATAAATAGAACATACAAATGTAAAACGGGGCACATAGGGGGATATTGTTTTCAAATACATACACAAAATTATTTCAAATACTTTGATCATCGTCCAGTAAATGTTTATTTACGATTTAAAATTGCAGGATAAATACAATACATGTGCAGTGTCGAAGCATATAGGTAAATATGTGTATTCGGCGCGAAACGCCGGAAAAGGCTAGGTGCAGCCTCGCCCTTTCCCCCGTGTCTAAGCCTCGTACACATATTACCTATATGCTTCGACAGTGCACAAGTATTGTATATATATATATATATGGAGGAGACATCTGTCTTAATAATTATTACATTGCTTACAGACTGTGCTTGTTTCTATCAACGTATAACAGTTTTGTATTATATAATAATAATAATTCTTTATTTGCATAATACACTCATGTGGGTCAAGCAAACACAAGTACAAACAAACAAAACATAGAAAACATAGAAAATTACAATTTGATGAATTATACATATCAAACCTTTTTTGAGAGCCATAGAAGTGTTACGCAGAAATTGGATTTCTTCAGGTGATTCAACCATAGCCAGTGTAGAATGATGAGCAGAACATGACGCCTACCAATATAAAGATAAAATGCTGATACAAGAAAAATACATATCTTAAATTTTACAATTAAGAAATAATTCATGGCAGGCATAGAGTTGTGCAAATTTACACATGGGCTGGGCCTTTATATTCGAATTTTACCCCGAGCGAAAGCGAGCGGTAAAAATCTAAGAATATAAAGGCCCAGCCCATGTGTAAATTTGCACAACTCTATGCCTGCCATGAATTATTTCGATTCTAATAGGACAAATACGGTAATTTTTATCCATTCGTGAACTGTATACACACGGCATTTGGTGGCTGTTCCATTTACCTCCTTCGGAAATTTTGAATTGATTTTGAATTATTTGTATTTGAACGAGATATTTTAAAACAAAGATATGGATGTTTACATGAAAAACATATTTATTGTGTATTTTCCAACATAGATTCGATTGAACAATTCCTGCGTAAAAATATTTAGAAAAAAGTCGGAGTTCATTCGTTCATCATTTCGTGCGCTAATAAGATGGCGGAGCGGAGTTGTCAAACATAATATCGAACACTTGAACAGTTGTTAATAATCGACAATTATTGTTAGATATGAAATAAAAAAAATAAATGCCAATGGAAAAAAAAGCTTATATTGTTGACATAAAACAAAATCCGGAAAAAATACTTAAGACAACCATCTATCGACTTTGACTTTTGTAATATATCGTCATCCTGTGACGTTGTAAGGGACGCTGATTGACACAAGCTGATTACTGATTTATTTTACGATTTTGTGAGCATTTTACTTGTTTGAGTAGCAAAATTCAAAATGCCATCAAATTGGAAAATATCAGTAACTTAATTACATCACCGTCTAGTTATCAATGTATACGTAGGGAAACAAGGTTAGTGCCATAGTGGAATAGTGCATTTTGTTATTCATGCCGACACATATCAATGGAATGTATGTGTGCGTACTGGAGATCCCCAAATGTAAATTTTCAAAACAAATGATAAAAAAATATTTAGTTACAGAATATTTATTATAACTAAGGGTAAATTTTTATTTTAAGGACTTTAAACATACGTTATATGCCGGTGTTTTGTTTGTTTACACTCGGTCGTCACGGTAATTTCACAGCGGGAGTCACATTGGAACAGCCAGATTTGTTGTGTACTGCACTTGCGCTAAATATAGAGTTGTTGAGTATTATCGTGTATGCCGTTTTAGAGACGTCATATTAGAATGGTAATTAATTACATACCTACAGGGTTAGAGTTTAAACTGACGAGTTCTGCCCCCTGGCTCGTACCTCTTTATCCATTAGATTGAGACAGGCAATTGTCAGTCTAGGTTAGGGTTATAGTGTTTTAACGCCACTTTCAAAAAAATTTCAGTCATATCGTGGCGTTCAGTTTTATTGATGGAGGAAAATATAACACATTTTACATATGCAGTACAGGCGATAGTAGAATGACCCGTTACGGGGTATAAGAGTTGATATGACGTTATCAGTACAACCGGGATCGTAAAGCCATATCAGTTCAATATGTGTATTTCTGGATGATAACGGGATCGTCGTGGTCGTGATCGTATGGTAGTTGGATTTACAACTACCTGTGCAATCAGTGCATATCACCACTAAGACTAAATTGTGAGTTCGAGCCCCGATCATGGCGAGGTGTACTCGATACAACATTATGTGATAAAGTTTGTCAGTGGCTTGCGACAGGTCGGTGGTTTTCTCCGGGTACTCGGGTTTCCTCCACCAGTGGCGTTAAGCATCATAAACCAACCATCTGGATGATAACCACGGTGATAATATAATCGGGCCGATATAGTAACGGTCATGCTTTAAACTGTAGTTCGGTCAACCTCGGATGTTCCGTTGCTCTTTCATCAACACCTCGTCTATAATAGGTAAAACCGACATATTTTGCCAATTCGTCGGAAAACGGTTTACTCGTTTATTTATGCGCATATATATAAACATCGCGGCTTCCAGCTTTCTCATTGATTTACAGTTTGCGAATTAAACTTGGGATAACTTCTACCAAATACTGACAGCCTTCAACAAGTTGAAGATTATGTCAGAGGTTGCACATGAAAATTGAAAAATGCTAAAACTATTTACAGTATTAAATCTCTTTACATTTGAAGCCAAGACAGTAAGAGATTTTGGAATCGTCATGGGAAGGACGTGATGCGTTGAATGTTTTGTCACTATGAATTTGCAAAATCACATGTTTTTTTATAGGAAGTCAATGATTGGTGTTGCGTCACGTCCCTTCAACATTAATTAGTGTTCTGTGCCGAAACACCCGATGAATTCCGGTGTGGTATACTAGTAGCTTCACACGTTGCTCACGTGTCGTTCAACAATAATCACTCTCTTGTTAAACTCTATATGTTCAGATCCCTACCTCTTAACCATGGCCGTAACTACCATTGAGGCAAATTTTTTTAATAAATGATTTACAAAGGTGTCTTGTGTCTTGTGTTATGTTGATTTTGACTAAGTAGTATCAAGTTGTTCCAATCGTATAATAGTCAGCCTATTCCGTATGTTATTGTACGTCCCTCATTTAGTTACATTATGTCATCACGTGATGTACATGTTTACATTGTCGACACTTCTTGCATGAAATGGATATTTGGCTGAAAACAAGGTCTTTCCGAAAAAGTAAAGCAGGCTAGTCCGAATTAGGTTTGTGCAAGTTGAAGTTGTATGTTGTAATTTTTCATACACAAATTGCAACGAGAATAGATCGAAAACGCCTCTACAGAATCAGTTGAAAATTATTTGCACATATTTTTTGTTTTTATAATGTCCTCGCCTTTATGCGACGGGGGCATTCAATTTTACCGTCCGTTCGTCAAGAAGTGGTTTCGGTGCAATAACATAAATACACTGCAACATTATTACTTTAAAATCACTTGTTTAGAAATGTTATTAAGGACATCACATACAGATCAAGTTCGAATTTCATTATGTGGGGTATTCTGCATTTTTCGGTTTCTCAGCTATGGTGCCAGATACATATTTTATGGCCCTCTCGCAGACAGGTCATTCGTTTCATAGTTATTTTTTTCATATAATTGTGGTTATTAAAGCTTTTCTTCTATGACTGCGTTGATTTTCGAGTGTAAAATGCATACGATGACGTAAATATTTGTTTTCGGCAGATTCCTGTGGTTCTGTCATCGCCATTGAATAAGCTAGTTGTTGTATGCTTCTTCTTTTTAAAGCCATGAATACCATATGTCAGTTGGGTGGTAACCTTGACTACTAAAACAACCACTTTAATTACATGTGTACAATCATTTTCATAGCCAAAATACCCTTGCAATTTCAAATAAATCAAGAGCTTCATGCCCCCTGGACCCATTACCAGGACTCTTCCCTGGACGTGCAGGGGACCTGGGTGGTCCTCAGACCTCTTCCCTCACTATAAAGGAGACCCTAGTTACGGCCTTGCTAGCCCCCCTTTCAATTCCACCACAATACAAAGGTTGTTGCCATGTGTCATATCCAGTACTATCTTCCGACATTCAATTGTGGTTTATTTTATCTTCATTCAGAAACTTGTATTGCTATCTTGCTCTCAATTCAGTATCTAAATGGCTAGGGTCCCTTTTAAAAACAGGTTAACCTCGTCATATGTGTGTGTTTGTCCCACGCAAGGACCTGGATTTCCAATTTCACATGCCATGGTCTGTTCTGTATTCAGTGAGTGAAGGTGGGAGGTGATTGTTCGTGTTTTTAACATTGGTGGAATTGTTGACCATCAATATTTAAAATTTCTTTTCATAATTGAATACTAGCAATTTCCTAAATCTATCGTCACTATTTATAAAGTATAAAACACTGAATCCGAATGCGTTTCATCTAAAGTCAGCTACAAGTATTAGCTACAATTTATAGTACATGTCGCCACTCTTTATTGAAGAACCTGTTCCAGATCAGGAAAGTGAGCGGTAACGTATTTGTGTTTTAGGGGCATCGATTTTGTCTCTTTCTACGTTTTTTTATTGGTTTTAGGAACAGTTCTGAGTGTGTTATTTATTGCTTTTGATTTTTTGTATAAATATGAAATGATTGAAAAAATATTTACAGCGGCCATGAACCAATTCAATTTGTAGGAACTAAACATATAGCATGACTTCAAAATACCGCCAGCCGATTGGACAGCCTCCTGAAGAGTAACCTGAAATTCAAATATAATACTTTTATTTTAGGCTTACTAAACAACTACTATTCGTACTCAATCTATAAATATTTAAACTGCCCTGTAATCTGTTTGCCTTTTACTTAGTTTCTATATCGTCAACAATGTTAATAGAAGAAAATCTTGCAAACGTCTTATTTTAGTGTCTTATACGAAACAGGATCTGTGTTATCTCAACATCAACTACCGTTATAAGCGAAAAGAACTTATTCTACTGCTCTAATGTATAATGCTCTATGAATGACACCCGTGGTGACAGCTCTAATGTATAATGCTCTATGAATGACACCCGTGGTGACAGCCCTCATTTATAATGTTCTATGAATGACACCCGTGGTGACAGCCGTCATTTATAATGCTCTATGAATTACACCCGTGGTGACAGTCCTAATTTATAATGCTCTATGAATGACACCCGTGGTGACAGCCCTCATTTACAGTATTTAGTATGCTCTATGAATGACACCCGTGGTGACATCCCTAATTTATAATGCTCTATGAATGACACCCGTGGTGACAGCCCTAATTTATAATGTTCTATGAATGACACCCGTAGTGACAACCGTCATTTATAATGCTCTATGAATGACACCCGTGGTGAAAGCCCTCGTTTATAATGCTCTATGAATGACACCCGTGGTGACAACCGTCATTTATAATGCTCTATGAATGACACCCGTGGTGACAGCCCTCATTTATAATGCTCTATGAATGACACCCGTGGTGACAGCCCTCATTTATAATGCTCTATGAATGACATCCGTGGTGATAGCCCTCATTTATAATGCTCTATGAATGACACCCGTGGTGACAGCCCTAATTTATAATGTTCTATGAATGACACCCGTGGTGACAACCGTCATTTATAATGCTCTATGAATGACACCCGTGGTGACAGCCCTCATTTATAATGCTCTATGAATGACACCCGTGGTGACAGCCCTTATTTATAATGCTCTATGAATGACACTCGTGGTGACAGCCCTCATTTATAATGCACTATGAATGACACCCGTGGTGACAGCCCTCATTTATAATGCACTATGAATGATACCCGTGGTGACAGCCCTCATTTATAATGTCAATGGATAGTAATATTGAGGTAATGGGGTTGAAGGATTTAACAATAGCATGAGGAACATGTCTAAGACAGAGGTGATACGACAATTTAGCAATTCCCTAATAAGTGAGGAATCTAGTAATTGTTTAATAAATTATTGAAGTATTTTGCAATTGTCTAATAATTGAGAAAGCAAAAATAGAAACACAATATATGAAAGTTAGAACACATATGTTTTGTTCCGTGTTCTTATGTACGCTACGAACTGCGTAAAAACGATGTTCGGTTCGTCTTTACTCCCATTTGTTTTGTCGGGAATTTATGTTCTATAAATAGTTGTCGGGAATTTATGTTCTATAAATAATATTCATATTTTTTTTACCAACACTGGTGTCCAACACGATTTCCTTGTTTTCAGATGATGTTCGTGTCGGTTAATAGTCAGGGGCGTAGCTAGCCTTTTTTGCAGTGCAAGCAATCAAACAAATTTTTTGACTAGATGCAAAATGGTGCGTTCTGAGGTGTTTTCATGGGTAAATTGAATACATAAACAACACATTGATTTCATGATTTTGTTAGACAGAATTTACTTAGAATTGCCCAAAATCTGTTCTTCGTGTCTTAGCAGACACGAACTTCTCCATAACTTTGACTAAATCCACACTGAAATCGCGATGGATATGCATTAATGCTAGCGATGACAACCTATCGTTATTCATTGTTGTTCGTACATATGTCTTCAACCGACGTAGTACACTGAACGATCGTTCTGCGGCAGTACTTGTTACCGGCATTGTCAACATGATATACACAAGATGGTATCTATAGAAGGACATAGCACCGGGTTTACCGCATCAAGTATCTCACAAAGTGAAGTTGGCATTTGATCGCGAGGTGTTATACTCCAGCGTGTTCGCCATCGAGCGACATCCCTCTTGAATTCGTCTAAATTATATGTCAGGTCATTGAATTTTTCACAAAAAGCCACAACGAGACTTTGTTTTCCACTTTTTTTAAAAATTTTATTATTTCTTATTTATTTTATTTTTTTTGCTCTTTATTTTTTTTTCAGCACGCCGATGTGCACGCAACTGCGTGTTGGCGTATAGGGAGCTACGCGCCTGATAGTAACACGACGATGTGAAGCAGAAATTACTAACCCTTCCGAAGCACCTGCGATTACACCCGGTTTTACTGCAGTTCGTGTTGTTCAATCATTAGTTTTCTGTGTAGTATTGTTTTTTCTGTCCTTTTGTCCTTTCTTCTTTTGGCCATTGCATTGTCGAATTACGGCTGCTGGTTACCTCTTTGGTATCTTCAAACTTTTCTTTCTGATATAAATATTTTCTTTTCTAAATTATAGTCAATAGACAATCAGGAGTAATTGGGTGTTGGTAAACGCTAAGTGATCATTTTTCATGATTAGTCGAGATTAAATATTTCTTAGGTTTCAAACCGCATTCATTAGAAGTCAATGTATAACGTTACAATAATGCTCTCATGTATAGCTTTATTCATCCTTCTGTCTATTCTTCATTTATGCTCCTGTATAACACTATTTCCATGCTCCTGTTAAACCCTACTTCAATTAAATCTTAGTGTCTTTTGAAATCATTAATCAAAATTAAAGAATAAAATGAAATACAAAAACAAAAAATACCACACTGTCGAAACAGTTTCGAAATCCTATAGAAAAATACCACACTGTCGAAACAGTTCCGAAATCCTATAGAAAAATACCACACTGTCGAAACAGTTCCGAAATCCTATAGAAAAATACCACACTGTCGAAACAGTTCCGAAATCCTATAGAAAAATACCACACTGTCGAAACAGTTCCGAAATCCTATAGAAAAATACCACACTGTCGAAACAGTTCCGAAATCCTATAGAAAAATACCACACTGTCGAAACAGTTCCGAAATCCTATAGAAAAATACCACACTGTCGAAACAGTTCCGAAATCCTATAGAAAAATACCACACTGTCGAAACAGTTCCGAAATCCTATAGAAAAATACCACACTGTCGAAACAGTTGCGAAATCCTATAGAAAAATGGTACCGGGTCGTTTCGCCCCGAATCCCGTTCGCCCCCTGAGTCGTTTCGCCCCGATTTATTAAAAGTGCTTTAAACAATGAAATATGGAAAATACCATTGCAAATATTCGTATTTTGGATGTTGTAAGGCTTGTTCCACGCCGGGTATTCGGACACTTGGAACCGGGTCGAACATTAAGAACCGGGTCAGACAAGTGACAACAACGTTTTCGGGTGAGTATGCTATTTTTATCCTCATCGACCGTCAGCGATATTAACAACAGAAATAAATTGACACATCGTCTTTGCTATTAACGTACTAGGTCTATACCAAGTTTTGAGTATTGTAAGTGGATAATAAATCGACAAGAACGTTTTAATATCGGAAGTTTCAGAAAAAATATGTGAATCTTTAACTTTAGTCGCTTATATCTACTCACGGAGAGCGAGTTCCATGATTGTTTTGGTCGATATACCTCCCATAATCTATACTAGACTATTCATTAAAAAATAGGCTTTTGACTAGCGGTTTCTAGCGCAACATCTATCTTTTTATAACAACGGGTGCATGAAATCGGACACAAAGGACCGCGGGTTATGATACAATGGAACGCGGGATCTTGTGTGTCCGTGGATACTAAGAACGCGGATTACATTCACTAATTATAACATTGGAATTGTAGTTTTGTTTCAAAAAAGCAACGTAGCAGACTGAATAGACAAACAACGTAGTAAATCTTACAGAAAATAAACTCTGTATATATATAAAAATGACACAACTCATAAAACAAATTTGGACTAGCTATCCAAATACATTGTTTTCAGGCATGCCGCTTCTCACCTATCAACAAGTTGAAGTACGAAGAAAACATGTACAAGTGTTATTATTGTGGAATAAAAGAAAGTCCCTTGCAGAGTATTATTGAACATTGTAAACTGTCACACGGAGAAGAAACATTAAAATATCGGCAACTGGTATTAGACGAAAACACAGGAATACAAAGATATCAAATAAAAATACACGAAGGAGTAGTACCATCTAATTTAACCAAATATGGCAAATGCATTACCGTTAATGATGGCTTAACTTACATACTTGATAAGGAATCCAACAAAAAGAAGCTGAATACTCCAGTAAAGGAGAACTTCTGTAAGAATCTTTTTCAAACTCCGAAAAGTAACCAAAATGAAGGAAATGACTTTGAGAACGATGAAATTCAAATGGAAGTATGTTGTCCCTCAGGGAAAGAAATACCCCAATGCGATTCAGAATCTATTGAGATCAATGACATGATTGATTTGTTGCTTAAGGTACTGAAATCTCCTGAAGATGTTGGACAAAAAGAATCATTCTTAAAATTTATGGGACTATTAGCATACGGAACATTTTCGTTACATAACATATGCTACCTTCTCTTCTTAGATATTGTTGGATGGTTTTCGTGCGATTCAACCACACATATGAGATATGGACACGAAACCGTTAAGTTTTGGCAAATTGGATATTGGTTATTTCATGGAAATTTCCTCCGCTTTATGTCCGGGATCCGCAACTTTGGACAGGTTTGGGATGGAATCTAAGGTGAAATGTGCCGTACCAAATGGGCTTTACGTCTGAAAACCTTATTACAAACACCACAGCAGTAGTTCTCTTGTGAATTTGAGTTCACCTCTTCTACAAGAGATACGTCCAAAAAGGACCCGTCAACTGGCTCCGCCTCCTCCAGTTCAATATCATCTATGGGTTCCTATGACATTTCCGTTTGAAAAAGGAAAAGATAGGTTATAATATTGCACTATCACAAGCGGAGGTGTGGAGTAAATAGTGTACAACAAAATTTACTTTGATTTTTTTAATGATAGTACTGCTTTGTTATTTTTTTAAGTCTTACATTTGTAGGTTTTGGGCATAAAAGAATATACAATAAAAAACTGCTTTGAGTGTAGAGTAATTCCCTAGGAACGAGCGTATTGTACAGAAGTTGGGGGATTAAACCCCATATGTTTAATAGCTAATTATTCATGATTCTCATGTCCCCTTGAATTTTGTTTCATATATCATACATGTATAACCCATTCTAATACGACGTTTTAAAGGTTTTGAGAAAACATCCGTTTTACCACGGTTAGTCACTTTACGCCTATATTTGAAATAAGGTGACTGACCCGTGGTAAAACGGCGATAAATTCAAGCCATCTCAAATAAATTAGGACATTTTCCCATATCCAAACATCCTTAAAACAGGCATCTTATTAAATAAATTTCATAAGGGAACGACTTAAATTTACCAGTCTCGCCTGACAACCGCCGGATTATAATCCTATGTTGGCCATCCACGGCTTTTAAATCCTCGACCTGCCCTTGCATACGATTTGTTCTTAGTGTCCGACACCCGTGTTCTTATATTAGTATCTTTCACTTAAGGTTACCCGCGGTCCTTTGTGTCCGATTTCATGCACCCGTTGTTATAAAAAGACAGATGTTGGGCTAGAAACCGCTAGTCAAAACCCTATTTTTTAATGAATAGTCTAGTATAGATTATGAGAGGTATATCGACCAACACAATCATGGAACTCGCTCTCCGTGAGTAGATATAAGCGACTAAAGTTAAAGATTCACATATTTTTTCTGAAACTTCCGATATTAAAACGTTCTTGTCGATTTATTATCCACTTATAATACTGAAAACTTGGCATAAACCTAGTACGTTAATAGTAAAGACGATGTGTCAATTTATTTCTGTTGTTAATATCGCTGACGGTCGATGAGGCTAAAAATAGCATACTCACCCGAAAACGTTGTTGTCACTTGTCTGACCCGGCGTGTGTTCATGGGTACATAATATTTGTCTTCCTCATGCATTAACATGTTTTCTTGACGTGTTTAATTTTGTGTCAAATTTCTTTGTTCACTAACCAAATTCACAGGCGCTCGTGGCACGGACCACCCCCCTTTTTCTAACTTTCTGTTTACAAATTTATTTTCAATAAAATTTCTTTATTTCTTTATTATTTCATCTCTTTTTCCTTATTTTAACTTGTTCGTGTCAATATTCATACAATCTTATGTTAACATCAAATTGCATGTGTCGACCCTATGCAACTCGGCAGGTTTAAAAATCGTACCCCTGCTCGCTTCGAGTACATTTATTGCACCTTATTTCCATTAAGTTCCGAAATCCTATAGAAAAATACCACACTGTCGAAACAGTTCCGAAATCCTATAGAAAAATACCACACTGTCGAAACAGTTCCGAAATCCTATAGAAAAATACCACACTGTCGAAACAGTTCCAAAATCCTATAGAAAAATACCACACTGTCGAAACAGTTCCGAAATCCTATAGAAAAATACCACACTGTCGAAACAGTTCCGAAATCCTATAGAAAAATACCACACTGTCGAAACAGTTGCGAAATCCTATAGAAAAATACTACACTGTCGAAACAGTTCCGAAATCCTATAGAAAAATACCACACTGTCGAAACAGTTCCGAAATCCTATAGAAAAATACCACACTGTCGAAAGTTCCGAAATCCTATAGAAAAATAACACACTGTCGAAACAGTTCCGAAATCCTATAGAAAAATACCTGAAAGAGACAAAGTCGATACCCCCAACACATAAATACATGATAACTCACTTTCCTGGCTTGGTACAGGCACTTCAATAAAACGTAGCGGGGTTAATCTAGTTTTATGTGTCCAAACCTTAGAAATACCACAAATCAAAAATACTAACGATTTAAAAGTATGTATTGAAATTTATGTTAATATTTACCGACTGCTAAAACTAGCAAGATCCATGGAACTATATTAGTAACCATTTTCAAAACACTGTCACACAGTATTTAAATACCACACGATTCTTATCATAAGGACGTGTGTGATAGAGATAAGAGTTCATATAAATGATTATTAAATGATAAGGAATTTTGCTTTTCGCCAAACAGCATTTTCTCAACTCTACCTCAGAGTGAGTATACCTCGCGTGCAGTGTGTACACCTCGCGTGAGGTATATTCGGGCTTGTGTCTATTTTTGTCCATTGTCTATTCGGTGTTTCAACGTTGTCCAACCAGAGACGAGATTTCATTTCCAGTCGACCAATCAAATTGCAAAAAAAGGTCAAAAAATTCTAAATTTCAAAAAATTTCAAATAAAAGTTAAAAAAATTCTAAATTTAAAAAATTTCATAAAATTTTTATTAATTTTATAAATTTCAAAATTTATTGAATTTCAAAACTTTCAAAAATTTCATAAGATTTCAAAATTTTCATCATATATCAAAATTTCAATAATTAAATAATCTTGAAAAATGATAAAAAAAAACAAGTGTAGCCTATTTTGTTGAATATACACATGTACTGTTGAAAAGTTTGAAAAATTCCTTATTATTTAATAAAGCAGTTATTGACTTTTAATTTCAGTCTACTCATGACTATACAGACCTGGTCAATGATTAATTAACCTCGGCCGTTGGCTTCGGTCAATCAATCATTGACCAGGTCCGTAAAAGTCAATAATTGTATATTGTTCACTGTTTATGCATGTATATGCTTACAGTTTATGTTGTTATACACAACATTGTGTTCAGGCGGGTCCTGAAAGTTTACAATTTCCGCATAAAAACGATGTTCGGTGCATATATTTACCCCCAGTTGTATATGTATGTAGGAGGGATCTTGTCTTATTTATGTTGTTTGTTTGTTTGTTGCATTGAGCATAGTGGTGTCCTACGACTATCTGAGTAACATGGCGGGTGTAGTATAATAAACAGGAACTGATGACCTTCGCGGGAACATGGGTTCACTCCACGGTTTGTGGGGTCCGTGTTGTTTTTCGTTTTAGTTTTCTATGTTGTGTTCTTTTTTTTTCTTCGTTCTGTCTTGTTTCAAACGTTTATTTAATATACCGTGTATAAATGTATTAAACTTATAACACTGTCCAGCAATCAACAAAAACTCAATGTAATAGTCGGTTTAAGAGCACTCATGTTGATTTGTTGTCTATATATATATATACCGACTCTAAATAAAATTTATTTACTTACTTACTTAATGTAAATTAAACTTATCAAATTCATATTAATGGTGTATTTTGCAGCGTTGATTTAAGTAAGTAAGTGAATTTTATTTAAAGTCGGCACATTTATACAAGCAAATAAGCAACAAATGAGCTCTATAACCAACTAAAAATAAATAAAACAAAGTAATCAAACATACTCATAGCTAATTTAATCAGCTTTAGAATGGTGCATGTCTATGCTCGATAATTGTCCATCTGTCTTCTTACCAAGAGAAGAACCATGTGTCTTAAATTTTGCATTTGTCATTTGTCTTCCCAGTTGGATTATTATTATCAAAATTTTATTCTGCTTTCTCAGTTGGAAGACTGTATTCTGTACATCTGTCTCTTTAGTGATATAAGAACTGAGCATTTTAATTTGTGTTTTTCATTGTTCTTCGAGTAGAAGGTGATAATATGTACATCATTTTGAATTGTTCATATTTCATTGGTCTGCTCTAGTGCCCAGATTTGTAATTTTTTTCCGACTTGTTTAGTTTTCATTGATCTTCTCAAATATGAGATTTGTACATGTCCGCAAGAAAAATTTGAAAATACCAAAGGGGTAATCAGAAGCCATAAATCAAAGGGCAGACAATACAATGGCCATAAGAAAAAGGACAAAAGGACAAACAGTGATCTACAAAACACTACACAGAAAAGTCAAGATCAAGTAACACGAATTCCACTAAAAACTAAGGGTGAACTCAGGTACTCCACAAGAGTAAGCGGTTCCTGCTCCACTAGTGGTACCCATCATGTTACTCTTGTTACAACCTTGGTGATAAATTATGAATGTTGACCTGCAGTGCTGTAGATCATGGGCTCATTTTCCTGTTAGGTCAAACCAAAGATTATAAAACTGGTATTTGCTGCTTCTTTGTAAGCATGCCACAATAATTATAAGGAGTAAGAGCAAAAACTGATTTACTCAGAATCAGGATAATACATCAGAGTGGAGCAACATGACTGGCTGTGGACAGTTGTTTCAGTTTTCAGTAAGTACACTATAAAAATCACCCAAATAAGTCTGTTGGTCTTACAGTCTAGTGCAAAGTGAACATCATCAATGTCTCGTCAAAATATAACTTGTTCTTGTCACGAAAAAGCTGAAAAATTGCTCCAATGGCATTAAACAACAATCATTCATTCATTACACCAATACAGACATATTTTTTATGTTTGGACTTATATATTTCCGGTTCCTCCAGTTTCCTCCACCAATAAAAATGACCACCACAATATAACTGAAATATCGTTGAAAGTGGCATTAAACACCATAAAACCAACCAACTAAAACCAATCTTATGACACTAGGGCTACAGTGGAACCTGTCTAAACCAAACCTTCTTGAGACCAACATTTATATTGGGAATAGACAAGCGTTCGAATAATACAGGTTAAATAAACAAAGATTTCTCATTGAGACTTTATTTGAAGTTTGGTTTATTCCGGGTTTGGTTTAGATAGTTTGCACTGTATTATGCTTATTTAACAAAGAACATAAAATTCAAATTTGTATTTAAACGTTTTTTTATATTTCAATTTTCTGTATATTGCCACAACTTGACGCTTCCGTCATCACTACAGGAAGCTAGAAGTCCAGCTATTTTTGGATGCCATGACACAGAATTCACATCCTGTCCATGTGCTTGGTTCACTACACATTTAAGATTAAAAGATGGCTGATTTTTGTCTGACCCATCCTCCTCTTTAAACACTCGGATACAGTCATCCCCACATGCTGTTGCTAAGTAACCAGTTAAATGACTCCAATCGACATCATATATCGTACGATCATGAAAACCAGACAAAGTACAAACACATTTCCATGTTGGATTATTACCAGAAGTTACGACACCCTCTGAATTTCCCGGTAGATATTCTTGCCATATCTTTAATGTTTTATCATCACTACATGATGCCAACCGGGAACCAGTTCCATCAAAGCACACTTTCCAAACTGTTGAATCATGGGATTCCATTGTACAGTAACACGTCCAATCATCAATCTCCTCTTTAAACAATTTGATTGTGTCGTCATAGCTACAAGATGCTAGTACTTCCTTATTTGGGTGCCAGGTTACATGCTTTACATCCTGTGTGTGCGAACTGATAACACTAGCACATTCAAAATCTTCATCCTCTGTCACTGTAAGAATAGGGTTACATTATAGTAGTAATAAATAGTCGCTGAACAAGTGTATACAATGTTTGAGATACAGGGGTCATTTAATACGGGTAAATAATTCCCATCTTAGTGAAACTAGTGAAGCAGGTCCTGCTTACCCTTGCGGAGCACCAAAGTTCGGACAAAGAAAAAAGCCACTTGACTCCAGATTGTCAGTTCCAGTCTGTAATGATTTGTGTATTACTGTTACAGGAAGTTAATTTATTGGAAAATATGACTGTTGCTTTGTAATGATTCAGTGTTTTGGTAACAATTTACAGTTAATTAGTTAATTATTCAATAATTTGATACATTAATTGGTACGATCATATATTGAGAATATATAAAATGTATTTATCAAAGATGTTTTTAAAGTCTAAAATGAAAAGTGGCTGTTAAATATCAGTAAACTAATATGATGGGATAAACTTTGAGTGACCACTGAGGGTGTTAGTGAGGTGACCCCTTACTAGAGTTAAAATAACACATAAAGCAGGTTGTGTGGGTCTTCAAAAACCCATTTTTACAGCATGTGACAGCTTATTCAAGGGGATCACTAAAGGCAAGTTTGATTGTTTTATAAACTTATCAAAAGATAACAACACAAACAAAAATCATCAGAAGGTCTGCAGGCACATGTTAAAGTCGGAAGTCAATAGGGAAAGGTATGGGATCTCTGACCTACATGTACATGTATATAATTTTTAACCCTAAACATCTATAATTGATTACCTTCCCAAATCCAGACACTTTTATCACGACTACAGGTTGCTAATAGACTACCAGTACAGGACCATGATATACTTTTTACTTCATTTTCATGTCCTTCTAGGGTTGCTATACACTCAAATTCTCCTTCCTTCCTGCTCCATACACATACAGTAGCATCAAAACTTGCACTTGCTAAATAATTTCCACACGGTGACCATCCAACAGCTCGAATTGTTCTTTGATGACCTTCAGATAGAACTGTTTTACAAACCCAGTTGTCTCCCTCTTTTCCCCAAATTCTGATGACTTTGTCTCCGCCACTAGATGCCAGCAGTGTTCCTGAGGGATTCCAAGACACACACCATGCCCTGTCCTGATGACCATCCAATGAACAAATTTCTTCCAGTTTTGGCATTCTGAAAAAAATAAGAATTTTAATATTTGACATCTCAGGGATGATTTTGTCCTTTTTCTAATGGGGTCCCCAGTTAACACCACAATTGGGAATTTTGGGTCATGAGTACATGTACATATTTCCCTTAGAACTGAATATTGGTAATATTATTTATCATTATTATTAACAATCATTAAAATATAAAATTATTAGAACCAAGAGTTCATTGAAGCTGACCCCCTGTAGGGTGTAATATTAAATAAGCTGTAAAATTATTTGTATTTTGGTTTAGGGTTATGGTGTGTAACGCCATTATCAACAATATTTCAGCTATATCGTGGTGGTCAGTTTTATTAGTGGACGAAACTGGAGTACCACAGAGAAAACAATCAAACCTGCTGCAAGTCAATGACAACTTTATCACATAAGGTTGTATCGGGTACACTTCGCAATGAGTGGGATTCAAACTCACAACGTTAGTGGTGATAGGCACTGATAGGATAGATAGTTGTAAATCCAACTAACATACAGTTATGACCACGATGGAACCTATTTATATTTGAATAGTAATTAATTTCCATTTCCATTACGGTACTTGTTTGATGCAATCATCCAGTCCCCACTTCTCCCCAAGGTAAGGGCTGGACCATTGCATGAAACAAGTGGTCCTTGTGGTATTGACCAAAAGACCGTATAGCAAAACATTTCTTGATGTATGTTTTTCAGCATTCAAAAAGGACAGGTATCCAGATGTTTTTTTCTACTGCACCAGCTGTCACAATCTGCCTCAAGTGACAACGGGTTTGCATTTATTTAATCAACAACGTTGCACAACTGAACTCTTATTTACATCCATTCATAATATATTTGAATGACCGCTGCAGCAGTTATATTAAGTGACTGAATGACAAAATGTGTATTGTCAAACAAATTATTTCCCAAGTGATTTCATGTATTCATACAGGACAATTGAAATAGCCATAGATGTCTGAAACATACAAATGTAGGTCTAAAACGAATAGGTGTCTGGGACATAGGTCTGAACCATAGGTATAAGATATAGTTGATATATATTGACAACCATAGAATAGGACATATTAGGTTTTATACAGCAAGCTAGTTGTTCACTATCAAATCCCAGGAAACTAATACGATCCAATTAGCCGCTCACCGGTGTTGTAGCCTCTCCGCTCGGCATGTTACAATACCCGAGGAGAAAATCGCTGATCAAATTAAGTTTTTATTACTTACATTTGCCTAAAGATATGTTGTTTTCTTTATTATCATAAAATTAGTGATATCACCACTAAAGTTGTGAGTACGAACCCCATTCATGGCGAGGTGTACTCTATACAACATTATATGATCAAGTTTGTCAGTGTTTTTAATCACATTCCTCCTTGTCAGCGAATGTACATAGCCTAAAGATATGTTGCTATGACAGGTCGGTGGTTTTCTTTTTCTTCTTCCAATAGTAATCCTGAGTATTATCAAACTTGTGCTATGTACATTCGCCGACAAGGAGGAATGTGATTAAAAACACTTCTCAAAAAATGTAATACATACAGTTAAAACTATAATGTGAATGTCTCCTGATACTCCCGTTTTCTCCACCAATAAACCAACCAACCAACTAAAATTAGTGGCGACATTGTTTACTACATGTATCTATGACTATGTTGAACTCCAATGTCAACCATCCCAAGGATTTACATAATTTAAATATTAGATAATGTGGATTGTGCTTCGCTGGCACTACAGGTAGCACCTGTCTCATATTATTGCTTAAATTTTTTTATTGGACTTCGTCCCAAGTTAGGTAACACCTATTATCATATTACGATTTTTCTTAATTTTTAAAAAAACGGCATGCATCCTGTGGGACAGGCAATATATATTTTCTACATGCATCAGATTTTAGTACTATTTGCTACATGTATCAAAATGGCAAATTTGATTTTTGTACCTTTAGTTATGGCAGATATCGTTATCCTGTTTGTATTAAATGTTTTTTGTTTTTTTTTATTTCTTGAACTTCATGGGCGCTGACATTTTGAAAGTAGTTCGCAGAATAACTACGCGTTATCATTTATTAATTGTAATATTGTCAATTCAATGAAGGCATTTAATATATATTTATGTATTTTTTTTTATACTATTTAATTCTATCTTGCAAATATCTCATAAACTTTGTATGAATGAAAACCATAATAAAACTATTTGTTGTCGCAATAAACTAACGGAAGTTACTGTCAGGCACTTCCTTTCTAATTTGTTTTCCTAAATAGGACATATTTCGGGGTGTGAATAATCATGGCTGCAAAAGCTAAGAAATTCATAGAGGAGTGTAAAGACACTAAGAATAATGAATTGGAAATTGTTGACAAAGGAATTAATACACTGGAAATACATGGACTTTGTAGGTTTTTTTTCAACAAAACTGTTCAATAGTAAAAGACCGACAAGAGACAAGACATGATTAATTGGTGTTTGGACCTGGTAACATCTTTCCTGCTCATTTTAGTCCTCTAATGTTGTAGTTCTGTGCGTTACTTCCTTCACCTGGACTATCTTCGATCAATTGACTGGCAAAAAACCTCTACCTTATTTAAAAATCATAAATTGGGACACAATTTGGCCTTGCTCACTTCACATGTTCTATTTTTCTTATCTGTCATCGTTTACACAGATAATTTCAATATTTCTGTATTCAATGATTTGTCACATACTATATCCTTGGTGTACCCTAATGCATATTCAATTATTGATCCAAACATTGACAAGTTCCCAATTGGACAGACTCTTCTCGGGTTAGATATGATAATGTAACCCTCAGTCCGCTTTTGCTCCCAGCGAGGGTTACGAATCGGTCCCATTCAACGTATGGGAGCAGCGCCCAGAGTGATTCACACCAGGCGGTTTTTTTGTCCTAATTCTGTTGTAAGTGGTTGGAAAAATTAACGGGGGTGAAAGATAAATATATTTAGGTAAACCTTGAGATGTTAAGTAAACGCTGCATCAATCCCTGGTAGACTTATATCCATCTGAAAATTTGAATGCATGAAATCTTCTTTCTGTCCGACATTTTGTTTACAAGCTGCTATTTCACGTGCACTTGCCTCGTTTTGCTGATATCCTTATTTGGATCAATCGTAGTAAAGCATCGTAAAGTTTTTCATATTTGGCATTCAGATCCATATATGGATAGGCTCCGCCCATCACGAGAGTATACGTAAGGTGCTATGGTGGACAAGAAACAATTTTCGAATACTAAATCGATCATGAAGGTAGAAACAGGTATTGTAACACTTATTTCGTATCGCCATTACTTAAAAATTGTAGGGAATAATAAGTTATGACCAGATATTGCAGCAAAAAGAAAGTTGAAATATTCGCTTAACGAAAATTTTAATTTGCTCCCATATGTTGAATGGGACTGATTCGTAACCCTAACTGGAGCATAAGTGGAATGAGGGTTACGTTATCGTATCTATTCTTGGGTCACAAAAGCTGAAGTGAAAATTTTAGGCCCTGTGCACTTCTCATGCAATGATAAGATGTTGCTCACCCTTTTCAATATGCAAAGATGATATACATTGTATGCAACATGCTAAACACATTTTAATACATTCTTTGCGTTAATTTTTTTAGAAAAAAATTCTATTTATTCAAGCAAATTTTTTCATAATTTTCACTCGTCTGAATCCAGTTTTACTTGTCCCGGGCTTCGGGCAAGTGTGTTAGCACAGAGACTGGTATTAAGGATTAAAAACACAGACTGGTTGACTTGGAATCATGATATTGTTATAAAAATCCAACTAAGCGTGTTGTTCTAGTAGCATCGTTCATTCTAGACAATGCCAACGTGGCATTCCAACATCTCTGTGTTTTCAAACATATATTGATTAGAGATAAGAATATTAGGTTTATTGGCATTGGCTCAAATCTAGTTGTTTTTAATGGTCCACTTCTTTTAAGAAGAGAGGCGACTGGTCAATTTGACCCAAATCCTAGAATGAACAATGTAGTATATACATCATCATCTCGTCTATAGCACATTTTAAATTGTTCTCATCACGAAATAAAATTACTCATTTGACGTTAAACAACTTCTGTACTCACTCATTATTAATTCTCAAAATCAGTGAGATTCATGTAAACAAACAGAAAATCACATTAGGTAATTATTATAAGTGGGTTTGTCATCAGTTGAAATTTCCAATAGATGCATCATATACTCATCAATTTTTTATATTATTTTTCAGATGATCTGAAGCATCTAACAAGGTTAACCATGCCACATAATAAAATATCAGGTAAGCAGCATGTTGAGATGGAATGTGACGGTATTGATCAGATCTCCCCTTCTGACCTCAAGAAAAAAATCATGCTACATTTTGAGACCAACAGGAGAGGTCTCTCTAATGGAATTCCACTTTTTCTGCAAGCAGGTGCATGGATAAGGGAAAAAAAAGTTTTCATAATTCAATGCAAGTTTCTTGGTAAAAATTTCTTCTACTTATTAGGATTATTTAAAGTTAAGATATCGTCTAAGCATCTATAATTATTATTGAATAAACTAATCGATGAGGGCCTAGAAGGATGTTTTTGCTTTAGCCATAAATTGAGAGGTACAGCAAAGACTGGTCTTTAAGCTAGTCAGGATAATATGTCCACCTATAGAAAGACATTTCTTTTAATAAGTTAGTATTTTAAAAATCCAACTCTCCATGTTGATCTAATATAGAATAGATATCATGTTATTTCATTGAAAGATAAGTTGTTTTGCCATGGTATGCCTGTAAATGAAACATTGCTCACTTGGCGTTGAACAACAGTCACTCAAATTGTTTGAAAACGAAATGAAATAATATACAAAAATGATTTTCAGTGTACATGTATATGTACCTGATAACAAAATTTCTTTAACAATATACCGGTACATTGCATACATGTATATCTTGACATTCTTATCTTTCAGTGGTACCTGATATGATTACAGAGCTGGTTAATCTAGAGCATTTGAATCTCTTTAATAATAACATCAAGGTAAGTTTTTCTTTGCACAGGTAAATGGAGGTTATTAATTCCAAATGATTTTTATTTTCCCAATGACGACTTTTATGTTATTCTTAGCTTTCTTCAAGGACAATATTTCTTTATTTTGGATTGTCTGTGCTTATGGTGTCATCTTTTTGTGCCTATCTCAAAGAAAAGACATAGATTTCTATCTGTTTTTGTTGTCATTTCTGTGTTAAGAAGCTTAAGTGTAAGGTTTGTTAGAGGAATAGTTAGTATTATTGTGATGCATTTGCTTATAGAGTTGAACATCATTCATATCGAATTCAAAGCAACCAATAATTTTACTTCAAAATAACCAAGAATTCTAGTTACCTGGGTTAATACATATAATATAGAAATCAAATTTGATATTTTGATAACATTTTTAATGGCAGTCATAATGTAATATTTTCATGCCAGTTTACATTGTCGTTATCAATATCGCTAGGGGCCATCATGGTCGTCATCGTATGGTAGTTGGATTTACAACTACATGTGCAATCCATGCCTATCACAAATAAAGTTGTGAGTTTGAATGAACCCCGTTCATGGTGAGTTGTACTCGATACAACATTATGTGATAAAAGTTTGTCAGTGACTTAACGACAGGTCAGTGGTTTTCCCTAGGTACTCCTGTTTCCTCCACCAATAAAACTGACCACCACGATATAACAGAAATAATGTTGAAAGTAGGGGTGTAACGATACACTTTTTCCACAAGCGATACGTATCGCAATATTTGATATGTATTACGATACGTTTTATAGGAAACTAACTATTCCTTGAAGTCCATGCTGGTCGACATGGGCACTGCCATGTTTTTTTTTTATATGAGGTCGCTTACGTACTAGCGGAAATTATAGATAATTAAAATATTTGATTAATTAATTTTAAAAGCGTAAATTAATCGATTCACTTTTCTCAAAATATTAATTAAATGATCACCAAAAGAAGAAAACGGAAGTTCAACACTACTTTTTTTTCAAAAAATGAGCATCATTTCATTTGTATCGTAAGCGGCCCTCACGTATCGTTAACCAAACCGTCCCCAAAATAATCGTGATTTCGGTACATATGGTGAATCATTTCCCCCTTAATTGAAATTGTCATTAAGCCTAAACCTCAATGCCACTCACTAATCAGTGAAATAGAGCCTGATCAAGATGTCAAATCTCAGGGAAGTAAAAAGTATTATTATTAAATGTAATGCATGCAGATCTCCTACGATTGATTAATAGTATACAGGCATAAAAAAATGAATCGACAGTTATCGTGATACTGTTATTGTTAAGAAGAGTTTGAAGATACCAAAGGGGTAATCAGAATCCGTAAATCAAAGAAGAACAGACAACACAATGGCCAAAAGAAAAAGGACAAAAGGACAAACAATGATCTACAAAACATACACATAAAACTAAAGATCAAGTAACACGAACCCAACTAAAAGCCGGGAGTGAACTCAGGTGTCATGGAAGGGTAAAAAGTTGTCTCATTTATTTTTGTTGGTGTCAATAGTCATGGATTGGCAGAAATTGAGATGTTTGCTGACATTTGATTTGATTTAATTGTGTTTAACGCCACTTTCAGCAATATTTCAGCTATATCATGGAGACCAGTTTTAGTGGTGGAGGAAGCCGGAGAGAACCACTGACCATGACCAAGCAACTGGTAAACTTTATCACTTACAGCTGCAAGTCGAGTGTACCCTTTTTTGTAATTTACAAAGCCGGGCGCAAACCCACGCCATATTGGTGATAGACTTGTATGAGTTGTTTGGTAATCCAACTACCTAACTCATTTAGCCACCCGGGCCCTTTCAATGAAATATAGGAAAAATTGCAATTGACCTCTGTTGTTATTTATGTCTTTCAGTATACACAAATTATCGCGGTTTGATTAAACCAACGAGGACTACGGAAATTGGTATTCAACGAACAAAATTATTTTATTAGAATGGTTGATTATAATTTGTATTTTACAGGAATTGTCACCATCAATCAGTTCATTGATGAAGCTAAAGTTACTGAACTTAGGGTAAGTACTAAAACTCAAGGTTAGAAACAAACTAATAGTAGGTATTGTACCAAACTTAAATTCAATCTTCAACTAAAAATGCAACCAATTAAAATGAAACCAAGCTTGGCAAGAATGCTACTTTCATGGTCCTTAACATTAAAAAAATGCTATATGATTTTTGTTCCATTTTAAAATTCAACATGGCTGCCACAGTCAATATCTGATTGGTTGAAATCTCAAGTCTATTCTTCTTAAAAACCACATGTGATGGAATTATTATATTATAGAGATATGCCATGTGTACAAAGTTTGTGTTTTATTTGTCAATCAGAAATCCAAGATGGCCACCACTATAGTACAAATTGAAATGTCACTGAAATAAATAAATAATTTTCTCAAAAGAAACTAGAAATTTGATTGCACCCAAATTGTGCATGAATATTCATTGGATGGTCCCTTACATATTCAATATATGTACCGGGGGTACATTGTCGGGAAAATATAAAATTTAGTAGTACGAGCTTTAGAAACAGGATAGAAAAGCGAGCATTTGGCGAGTTTTTTTTAGCATGTTACGCAGCGAGTGCAAATTAATTTTATATTTAACGGCTATGTATGTATATTGGGTTTATCCTGCAATATCAAAAAGTCCAAAACAACTGTCAAATTGTCTGAAAATAGCTGAAACAAGCGTTGTTCTAATTGTTTTCAATGAATGTTGTCATCTGTGACGTCAGCACTAATACTGTTACCGTTTATTTCTGTCACTCAAAATGAATCTGGTATCAGAAAAGCTTTATTAGGTCCATAACTAAATAACACTGAAGTTTATTTGACACCCTTTATTATACCCCCGGGGGGTATACTGTTTAACTCTGTCCTTCCGTCCGTCCAAGATATTTTTCGTCGCATTTTTCTCAGTAACTGTTGATGGCAGAAATCTAATATTTGGTCACAAGCGTCATATAGGTATACCATATTGTGGGTAGCGTTTTTGGACCCGTCAGATTCCTACTTCCTGTTTGCCGACTTAGTTGGTTTTATACACATTGAACATATATGCACATTTTTGGTCACATTTTTCTCAGCAACTATTGATGGCAGAGATCTGATATTTGGTCACAAGCTTCATATAGGTACCCCATATCGTGGGAAGCGTTTTTGGACCCATCAGATTCCTATTTCCTGTTTGCCGACTTTGTTGATTTTTATACACATTGAACATACATTTTGTATATGCCCATTTTTAGTCGCATTTTTGGCAGCAACTATTGATGGCAGAAATCTGATATTTGGTCACAAGCTTAATATAGGTACCCCATATCATGGGAAGCGTTTTTTGACCCGTCAGATTCCTACTTCCTGTTTGCCGAAGAGCGGGGGTATCATAAGTGAGCATTAGCTCACAGTTCATCTTGTTAGTACTCAACATCACACAATTGCAGGATAAAAATGTTTTTATTTTTTGTTGTTGTGTGGATCTGGAATCAATGATGGTCGCCACCACAAGACACTGTTTAACCATACATTGTATTCTAATGTAGTTGTTTAATATTCCTGGTTTGTGATTGGACAATGCTGTAATTTTCACAGTATCAATTCCACGGTTGAAACATCATGAAATATTATTTTTTTACCGCTTACGTCATCTTGTCAATAATGTAGCAATGCACATCTATACACATGATTACATTAGAATGGAGATAACTGTATTGTATTTGAAAATTTCACGGCATCAATTGACGATTTAATGGTGTAATTTTCACGGTTGAAAGAGCATGAGATATTTTTAGAATTTTAACTGATTACCGCTTACGTCATCTTGTCAATAATGTACATGTGGCATTACATATCTATGTATAGATACACATGATTAGAATAGATATAACTGTATTGTATTTGACAATTTCACGGCATCAATTGTCGATTTAATGGTCGCAAATATCTGTTTACTGGCTCCGTTAACGCGTCGCCAGTAAACTCAATATGCGGTCCTCAAATCTCCAATTGATGCCGTGAAATTTTCAAATACAGTTATATCCTAAGTACCCTATGGGAATATGAATAAACAGCTTTTTCTCAGAATATACACATTGGCTTGAACCCAAATAGTACCTGAATAACTAGATTAGCTTTACAGGCTTAAGGTGGTACCATACACTTCAGGTAAAATTTGATCTGCTCGTTTAATTTTCTTATTTTTTTGGCAGTGTGTTTGAATATATCCACTGCAATAAATATCAGGATTTTAGCAAATTCCAACCAACAGACGCAGAGCTATAAATTCACTAGCCACATAGCAGCTTTTCTCTCTGTGGTTTTGATCACCGAGATGCTTGAAATCTGCATACAAACATCATATGATCAAAACGTTCAACTGATTTTAAAGAGTTATCTCCCTGTAGTGTATGGTACCACCTTAAGTGAATCTAGTTTCATCTCTTTCAGATACTATGTTATGTCAGTCTTGGGTGTTGAGCACTATTTTAAAAAATGCAATATTTTATTTATATTGTGGCAGGTACTCAGAGAAAACCATTGACCTAGATTTCTGAAGTCAAGGAAAAACTTTATCACATAATGCTGTATAAAGAACACATCCCCATGGACGATAATAGAACTCACAACCTTAATGTTGATGAGTCACCAATTGTATAAGTAAATTTAATTCCAAATACCATACAATATCGAGGTATTGTCAGTGACTTGTGACAGGTCGGTGGTTTTCTAATGGGTACTCCGGTTTCCTCCACCAATAAAACTGAGTGCCATGATAAAACTGAAATATTGTTGAAAATGTTGTTAAACACCATCATACAAACCAATTACCATGCAATCTCAGCCAAGAATGTCTAGGAACAGATTGTGATTAATAATCTTTATAACATTCACACCCCAAATATAGCTTTAATGGATTCCACCTAATTAAATTTTTTTTTTTATTTCAGAATGAACAAGTTAACTGTGTTGCCCAGAGGATTTGGTGCTTTTCCTGTGTTAGAAGTGTTAGACTTGACATACAATAACCTTAGTGAAAAGTCCCTACCTGGAAACTTTTTTTGTTTAAGTAAGTTTAAGAGAAATCACTTTATAACTCACCTGCCCAAAAGATACCAAACAGATGCTTACATTTGTATATTCAAGCAAAAACAAAACAAAAAACAAATAAACAAATTGTAGAAGATTGAAGGAATTTTAAAAACAGTTTTTGTTGACATAACTTTTCATGCATGTCCAAAATAGTTATATTTTGTTGAAAATAAAAAGTTATTCAGTTATGACTGATGATGTAACCAATAACAACAGCACAACACTCCTGTGTGAACCTGAAATTTCAAACTACAGAAATGACAACAACAGAATCATATGTACATGTAGATTAAAATCAAGTTCCTGTCTTGGGAGATCTTGGGACAGGCAGAAAATCTGGCAGGATTAACCAGTTAATAGGATCCCCAACCTCCCTGTTTGATATCTAGATCTTCACGGGCCACACAGAAATATAAAAAAAAACAACCCTATTGTTGTATTGTATCTGTACATTGATTGTTGGAGGAATATTGATATCGTATACATTTGTATTTCTTTCAAAATTTACAACTTTTTTTCTTGTAGACACACTGATAAACTGAAAATGCTAATATATTGTGACTTGTACAAGTTCACAGACAACACATAATGTTCTGAAATTGCACCTTTTCTCAAATTCAATATAAAACTTCTATAAAAGTAACCCAGACTCTTTGTTCTCATCATTTTTAACAATAATGTTAAAACACTTTAAAAAAAATCTTTGCTACCTAAAAAGTCCTGTGATTAATCTTCTACATCAGTCATCTATGTATGGTTATTAAGATGCCATATTTGTACAAGGTTTTCTTATTTGCTCATGTTACAATATAGCTGAAATATTGCTAAAGGTGGCATTAAACACCAATCAATCAATCATACAACTTTTTTTAACGACTGTAAACAAAAACTCTGTAAGTTGACTTATGTTAATCTTTATCTTCTAACAGATACATTAAGAGCTTTATACATGGGGGATAATGATTTTGAGGTCTTACCAGATGAGATGGGCAAACTGAAGAATCTCCAAATAGTAAGTCTTTATAATTTATCTATGGTATTTCAAGTTGTTGTCCTTAAAAAGAATTGTTTTTCCTTTTAACAGTAATTTCTACGTTTTTTCCTTTGATCTCAGAGGGATATTGTCAGTATCAACAGAGTGACTTTGATACTTAAAATTATTGATCAGTGTATGTAACATCAAACACATAATGGTAATCAATGAAAACAATAACATTATTACTAGTATCATATGTACAGCTAGTTTTTATACGCCCGTATTATGGTATACCACTGTCTGTCCGTCCGTCCGTTTCACATGTCGCGCTCTAACTTAAGAACCCCTTGGCCAATTCACTTCAAATTTCACAGAGTTATTTGAATTGATGGTCTTATGGTCTGTATACTTTTTGGTGAAATTTCGAATTTTCGTTCCAGAGTTATGGGACTTTATTCATCAAATTGTAGGTGATTTTTCGTATGTCGCGCTGTAAATTGAGAACCCCTTGGTCAATTTACTTCAAACTTTGCATAGTTATTGGAATTGATAGTCTTATGGTCTGTATACTTTTTGGTGAAATTTCAATTTTTCATTCCAGAGTTATGGGACTTTATTCATCAAATTGTAGGCGATTTTTCGTATGTCGTGCTGTAAATTGAGAACCCCTTGGTCAATTCACTTCAAACCTTACGGTCTATACTTTTTGGTGAAATTTCGATTTTTCATTCCAGAGTTATGAGACTTGATTCATCAAATTGTAGGCAATTTTTCTTATGTCGCACTGTAAATTGAGAACCCCTTTGCCAATTCACTTCAAACTTCGTACTGTTATTGGAATTGATAGTTTTTACTGATTTCTCAAAAAATGTTGTTTTCAATTGTATAAATATTGTATAAATGTTCCAATTCATGTTTATGGTGCAGCTGTTGGTGAAATTTAGATTTTTCATTCAAGAGTTATGGGAAAGAAAGTCTTTACAAATATTGTATGAATGTTGACGAAGGGCGTATCATGCGCTCTTGGCGCAGCTGTTTATTTTTGTGTGTCTTGACCTTTATAGCTGCCGTAATTTTATATTTATTATTTTTTAAAGAAAAGAGTTAATTAAGTTCTTCATTGCATCATTATTAGTTACAGGTTTAATGCAATTTTTTTTAAATATCATTGATATAGAATGTTTTTAAAACAAGGGGTATTGAGAAAAGTGTGGTAAGAGAAAACTGGTAGACACTTTTTTACACAAACAATTTTCTTATTTTGAATGTAAAATTATTTATTAAAGGCAAATCAAAATGTATTATGCCCATTGTATAAATGATCACAATGTTGATTTTCTCCTCCAGTTAGTTCTAAGAGACAATGATTTAATTGCTCTGCCTAAAGAGATTGGAGAGATACCACGGTTGAGAGAGTTACATACCCAAGGAAACAGATTAACAGTGTTACCTCCAGAAATAGGTATTAATTTGTCAGAGGCTATGTGAACTTGGCATTCATTGTCTGCCCATCGTCTGTTAACTTTTCACATTCCTTTTTCTCTCCTTAGAAACCACTGGACCAATTAAACTGATATATATCTAAAGCATTTAGGATAAACACAGACCTGATTTTCGTCCGCTTTAAAGCGGAATACCGCTTTTTTTTATTCCGGATTTTACCGTTGCGATTCCTTTTTTATAGTATATTCAATACTTCTGATTGCCGATTTCCGCTTTTTTGTTGTCCTCGTAAAATCAGGTCTGTTAAAACAGCAATTACCAAATTTATATAGTCTTTGATTTAACCCCAACTAGGGAAGAAATTAAGAAACTTGATCACACTAGAGAGGAGCATGCTACCCATTACACCACATTATGCTAATTAAAATGACAATATATAAAAATGACAGAACATACCAAGGAGTGATTAAAAATATAATAAATCTATATTGAAAAACCAACACATTGCCCAAAAAAAATTAAAATTGAAACAAAGACATATAGTAACAGGGCTTTCAATATGCTTCAAGTCTACCAGTACTTCACTATTTACAGGCGGTACTTTTTATTAAATTTGAACAATTTTCATGAATATCTTATACAACACTCTTTAAAATCAGGAGGTGCCAAAGACCATTTTAGGTGGGTAAAAGTACCTGATACCGCCCCTTATTGAAAGGCCTGTAGTAATCAGCGTGAACAAAAGTAGAAAACAAAAGATGAGCAAAACAGACCCCATTAAAAACAGAACATCACAATTAATTTCAATGCTTGCAAATTATGTGATCCAAATACTTATTTATTCCAAACAAAATGAATGGTCCCAAAGATGTTTAAAGTTACCTGGATAAATTATGTTATCATTTATTATTGTTGTAAGAAGTTTTGTAATCAAGGTCTTTGTTATGTTTTAACATAATTTCTATGATAGATTTATTTGTATATAATCTGTTTCAGGAAATCTTGATCTAGTTGGATCAAAACAAGTTTTCAGGGGAGAGAATAATCCCTGGGTAACCCCAATAGCTGAGCAGTATCAACTGGGTGTGTCACATGTGTTTGATTACATTAGATCTGAGACATACAGATAGTAAGTATATAATTACTTATGTTTGTGGGTGATCTCCCTTTGTATTGTTTATTTGTGCACAATATTTTAGAAGACATGTGTGAGCTGTCTTGTTTGGCAGCTGTTCCTTGTATAGGCAAAGGGTTTAAAAGCACTGGACCAAAAAAATAACTGAACTTAGGATTCACCGGAAATTAAATCACAGATCACTACAAATAATTGGACTGTTGTTACATATTTATATTATAATGTTATGCTGATAAAAGTACAATGTCTTTACTAAAAGGAAATGTAGGGACGCAGCTCTCTGCTCTCAAACTTATGTGCTCATGTGTCTGTATCCATACTTTTAATGTGCCTTTATGAAATTATTATTTAAACAGCTATATAGTAAATGCAAGCCAATTAATTAGTGTCAACTTAATCAAACATTATAAATTAATTTTATTTATTATATCCATGGCAGTAATTGAACAGTAACAATAGAAGTCTGTTTACATGTTCCAAAAGACAGCATCGGTGGTGTAATGACTATTAAATTGGCATCTCCTCTAAGCACACAACACTAAGGAGTTAGAGAAAGGACTAGTTGTCTCAGAATCAGGATAATGTGTCAGAGTCTACCCATGGACCATTGTTTCAGTGAGCCAGCCTAAAAAAATCCAACTAGGTGTGTTGGTCTAGTACATAGCGGACATATATATATAATCAAAATGTACCTTGGTCTGGTCTGGATATTGCTGAGAATTTGCTTGCTTGGCATTCAGTAACAACCACTCCCTCACTTATCTTGGCATTCAGTAACAACCACTCCCTCACTTATCTTGGCATTCAGTAACAACCACTCCCTCACTTATCTTGGCATTCAGTAACAACCACTCCCTCACTTATCTTGGCATTCAGTAACAACCACTCCCTCACTTATCTTGACATTCAGTAACAACCACTCCCTCACTTATCTTGACATTCAGCAACAACCACACCCTCACTTATCTTGGCATTCAGTAACAACCATTCCCTCACTTATCTTGACATTCAGCAACAACCACTCCCTCACTTATCTTGGCATTCAGTAACAACCACTCCCTCACTTATCTTGGCATTCAGTAACAACCACTCCCTCACTTATCTTGGCATTCAGTAACAACCACTCCCTCACTTATCTTGACATTCAGTAACAACCACTCCCTCACTTATCTTGGCATTCAGTAACAACCACTCCCTCACTTATCTTGGCATTCAGTAACAACCACTCCCTCACTTATCTTGGCATTCAGTAACAACCACTCCCTCACTTATCTTGGCATTCAGTAACAACCACTCCCTCACTTATCTTGGCATTCAGTAACAACCACTCCCTCACTTATCTTGGCATTCAGTAACAACCACTCCCTCACTTATCTTGACATTCAGTAACAACCACTCCCTCACTTATCTTGACATTCAGTAACAACCACTCCCTCACTTATCTTGGCATTCAGTAGCAACCACTCCCTCACTTATCTTGGCATTCAGTAACAACCACTCCCTCACTTATCTTGGCATTCAGTAACAACCACTCCCTCACTTATCTTGACATTCAGTAACAACCACTCCCTCACTTATCTTGGCATTCAGTAACAACCACTCCCTCACTTATCTTGGCATTCAGTAACAACCACTCCCTCACTTATCTTGGCATTCAGTAACAACCACTCCCTCACTTATCTTGACATTCAGTAACAACCACTCCCTCACTTATCTTGACATTCAGCAACAACCACTCCCTCACTTATGTTCCAAAATACTTTGGCATTAACAGTGTTACTTTTTGTTTTTCAGTTTGTATGGACGACACATAGCTGCTGATGCTGCCCCTCCCCCAAAGACAAACGACAAATCAAAGAAAATTAGTCGATCATCGTAGACTTACAGGAGACAAACAAACAGAATACTTGCACTGCCATTTATCTTGTATTTAGATCATGTTCATTATAGAGTACACATAGTACTGCAATACAGTGAAGCCTGTCTAAACTGAACCTTTCGATACGTATCACGATATTTGATATGTATTACGATACGTATCACGATATTTGATATGTATTACGATATGTATCATGATACGTTTTATAGGAAACTGTAACTATTCCTTGAAGTCCATGCTGGTCGACATGGGCGCTGCCATGATTTTTTTTTATATGAGGTCGCTTACGTACTAGCAGAAATTATAAATATTTGATATTTGATTAATTAATTTTAAAAGCGTAAATTAATCGATTCACTTTTCTCAAAATATTAATTAAATGATCACCAAAAGAAGAAAACAGAAGTTCAACACTACTTTTTTTCAAAAAATGAGCATCATATCGTTTGTATCGTAAGCGGCCTCCGCGTATCGCAAACCGAACCATCCCCAAAATAATCGCGATTTCGGTACATACGGTGAATCGTTTCCCCCTACCAAATAGATAGGTTTTGGTTGATGCAGGTTAATTAAAAACGGATTTCCTACATTGGGATTTTATTTAAAGTTCAGTTTATACAGGATATCATTTTATTCAGGGTTCTGTTTAAGCAGGTTTCACTGTATAATCTACATTTGGGTACAATGCACAATACAATATAACTTAGGGCTGTTACATTAAGACATACATGATACCCAGCAGTGACACTTTTAAATCAGTTCTATAGATGGTTGTCTAAAATATTTCTACCATGTTATAATGCAGTAGAATAGGTAACATTGCTACTTTCGTTAGTCACCCTATTTTCAATGTGCCATCCCTCGGTACCATTTATGTCTAAATGGAACAGCTCATTATGATTGACATCAAGTGGATGTGCTTTTTACCATAAAAAGCCTTGTATTATTCACAGAAATTTACCCTTAAAGGGATTTTCAGGTATGTGGGTGTGGATTATATACTACGATAGGTTTCTGAGAAACGTTTTTCCCAATAATGCACCAATGCGGGTAATATACGACCGTTTACGGTACTGTTCACTGTGTAGTGGACATTTGACCATGTCAGACGAACTGTTAATTAATAATATTTTTCCATTGTATAAAACCGATTTAAAGTACACATATTGCAGAATAAACATACATTTCTTGTTTTTGTACTGCAATCTGTGTGTTGTTAAAGATTGGTGATTTTCTTACAGTACTCAAGAATCTGAAATTAATAAAACTGGCTGCCATGATATAACTGAATTATTATTGAAAGTGGTCTCATAAAAAGCCCATTATCTAATCTTTACCAGGAATTACCTCCCTTTTGGAGTACAACTATAGTTACCTCCCTTTTCAGTACACATGTTATATTCCATTAACAAAACTAATATTAAAAGTTCTCAAAAAGTAAAAAATTCCTAGATTCTTAAAACTGATTGAATACAGTCAAACTTGTATCAAGAGGTCACTATGGGGACAAAGACTAAGTGGTCTTTCAAGACAGGTGACCTCTTAAAAGAGGTTCAATTCATATGAAATTTTCTATGGCAGGACAAGAAAAAGGTGACTGTTTAATAGAGGTGAGGGCAGGTTTGACTGTATTTGTTTTATACGACTTTTACCATCTTTTGGCAATATCATGTCAGCCAGGCTTAGTGTTGAAGGAGTCAAGAGTTCGTGAAAAAGATTACCTAGGGCTGATTCAAGTGGATCTCTCGAGTTTAGTCAAGCTTGGTCGCTTATATCATATTTCAACCCTTGTATGTACCAGAGTTGGGCTGGATGGAGGCCAGTACTCGGGAGTTGATGGAGACAAACTCTTTTATGATGAGACTCGAGCTCCACCTGTACTCAGGGAGGGGGGTGTTGATAAGCATTAAACTTATTATTGAAGTAGAATGTATTAAGGGCAATATGATCATCCTCATATTTTATAGTCATTATAGATCATAAATGTAATTTTTTTTGTATTATATGTTTTTATATGGTGCTATACATAAATATGATATTTTCCTATGCAAATTGTTATTATGTGTATATAGTTTTAAATAAAGCTTTTGAGTTCAAGAATCTTCAAAAAGATTTAATAGTCATAGTTTAACCAAAACCTCGATATCAATAGTATTAATTCAACAAAAATCTTGTCTTTAATAATACTTATTGGGTTTTCAACGGGAAGGAGGTTCGTACGAATCCCCATAACACCCACACATTGTCTACGGGTGTGATCAAGGTAAAAAAAAATATATATATTCGTGTCTCTAAAAATAAAGAAAGAAAATATTCATAATTCGCTGGAGATGTTTTACAATATTACATTGCTAACTTTTTCTTTGTCTATTTACTCACATTAAATATATCTCTTTTATTGTTGTTTTTTATAATTGTATGTGTTGATACTATAGACAATATTGAATCTGTTAGTTAGCTATTGCTTTCATTTGTATGTTACATGTATTTGTAAAAGAATTTAATAATAAATGTGATATTAGAAAGAAACAAGCTTTTACTGTTCTACCTTCAAATGGTATTGTGCCCATGGTCGGTGGTTCTCTCCGGGTACTCCGGCTTCTTCCACCACTAAAACTGGTCGCCATGATATAGCTGAAATATTGGTGAAAGTGGTGTTAAACACAATAAATCAAATGGTATTGTATAATGTTAAGACACCAACCATTTTTTTTATGAAATTAGAGTATGATTTACATGTATCGTAATCTTCCTTAACTTTCCAACGGCTATTTTCTTGGTAACGAGACCATATATGGTATCAAGAACACACACATACAACAAAATCGTACAGATCAACCTTGCGGCTGAGTAATTCTTGACAACACGTTAGAATGGAGAAATTAGCAGAAAACGATCTTACCTATTTCTACCACCGCCATGTTGTGATCGTCGTAACTGCAGTTACCACGATCAGTTTAACGCCAATGATAGATGCCTATGAAATAGCGATTTCTAAGTGAAATACAAACCCGGTGAAATATAAATATAAATCGATATTTCACTCAGTGAAAAAACAAATTGTTTATCGAGTCGTCATAGTATAAACATCAACACAATTGAAAATATCATCCAGTGTCCTTTTTAGTTCACCTGGACCAAAGGTCCATGTGAACTATTGCCATCACTTGGCGTCCGTCGTCTGTCGTCTGTAAACTTTTCACATTTCAAGCTTCTTCTCCGAAACCACTTGGCCGATTTGAACCGAACTTAGCAGGAATGTTCCTTGGATGGTCCTCTACAAAGTTACTGTTTTTCGTTCCAGTCGGATATTCAATATGGCTGCCAGGGCCAATAATATGCTCTGATTGGCTGAAATTTCAAAGATCTTCTTCTCCGAAACTAATGAACTGACTGAACCCAAACTGTAAAGGAATGATCATTGGAATGTCCTTTACCAAGTTACTGTTTTTTATGCCGATCGGAAATCCAAGATGGCCGCCATCGCAGGACATAGATTAACATTGGACCCTATGGGAAAATGTTCAAATGCCTTCTTCTCAGAAACTACAAATATGATTAAAGCCAAACTGTACATGAATGTTCATTGGATGGTCCTCTACAAACTTAAGGTTTTTTGTTCCGATATGAAATTCAAAATGGCGGCTACGGCAGGACTTAGTTTAACATTGGACCCTATGGGAAAAATGTTTCAAAATGCTTCTTCTCTGAAACCACTTGGACAGTTGAAACCAAACTGCCCAGGAATGATCATTGGAAGGTCCTCTACAAATTTTCTGTTTTTTATGCCGGTCGGAAATCCAAGATGGCCGCCACCGCAGGACATAGATTAACATTGGACCCTATGGGAAAATATTCAAATGCCTTCTACTCAGAAACTACAAATATGATTAAAGCCAAACTGTACATGAATGTTCATTAGATGGTCCTCTACAAACTTTACGTTTTTTGTTCCGGTATGAAATTCAAAATGGCGGCTACGGCAGGACTTAGTTTAACATTGAACCCTATGGGAAAAATGTTTCAAAATGCTTCTTCTCTGAAACCACTTGGATAATTGAAACCAAACTGCCTAGGAATGATCATTGGAAGGTCCTCTAGAAATTTTATGTTTTTTATGCCGATCGGAAATCCAAGATGGCCGCCACCACAATACATAGATTAACATTGGACCCTATGGGAAAATGTTCAAATGCCTTCTTCTCAGAAACTACAAATATGATTAAAGCCAAACTGTACATGAATGTTCATTGGATGGTCCTCTACAATCTTAAGGTTTTTTGTTCCGATATGAAATTCAAAATGGCGGCTACGGCAGAACTTAGTTTAACATTGGACCCTATGGGAAAAATGTTTCAAAATGCTTCTTCTCTGAAACCACTTGGACAGTTGAAACCAAACTGCCCAGGAATGATCATTGGAAGGTCCTCTACAAATTTTCCGTTTTTTATGCCGGTCAGAAATCCAAGATGGCCGCCACCGCAGGACATAGTTTAACATTGGACCCTATGGGAAAATATTCAAATGCCTTCTACTCAGAAACTACAAATATGATTAAAGCCAAACTGTACATGAATGTTCATTAGATGGTCCTCTACAAACTTTACGTTTTTTGTTCTGGTATGAAATTCAAAATGGCGGCTACGGCAGGACTTAGTTTAACATTGGACCCTATGGGAAAATATTCAAATGCCTTCTACTCAGAAACTACAAATATGATTAAAGCCAAACTGTACATGAATGTTCATTAGATGGTCCTCTACAAACTTTACGTTTTTTGTTCTGGTATGAAATTCAAAATGGCGGCTACGGCAGGACTTAGTTTAACATTGGACCCTATGGGAAAAATGTTTCAAAACGCTTCTTCTCTGAAACCACTTGGATAATTGAAACCAAACTGCCCAGGAATGATCATTGGAAGGTCCTCTACAAAGTTTCTGTTTTTTTATGCCGATCGGAAATTCAAGATGGCCGCCACTGCAGGACATAGATTAACATTGGACCCTATGGGAAAATGTTCAAATGCCTTCTTCTCAGAAACTACAAATATGATTAAAGCCAAACTGTACATGAATGTTCATTGGATGATTCTCTACAAACAATACGTTTTTTGTTCCGATATGAAATTCAAAATGGCGGCTACGGCAGGACTTAGTTTAACATTGGACCCTATGGGAAAAATGTTTCAAAATGCTTCTTCTCTGAAACCACTTGGACAGTTGAAACCAAACTGCCCAGGAATGATCATTGGAAGGTCCTCTACAAAGTTTCTGTTTTTTATGCCGGTCGGAAATCCAAGATGGCCACCACCGCAGGACATAGATTAACATTGGACCCTATGGGAAAATGTTCAAATGCCTTCTTCTCAGAAACTACAAATATTATTAAAGCCAAACTGTACATGAATGTTCATTGGATGGTCCTCTACAAACTTTGCGTTTTTTGTTCCGATATAAAATTCAAAATGGCGGCTACGGCAGGACTTAGTTTAACATTGGACCCTATGGGAAAAATGTTTCAAAACGCTTCTTCTCTGAAACCACTTGGATAATTGAAACCAAACTGCCCAAGAATGATCATTGGAAGGTCCTCTACAAGGTGTGTGTTTTTTATGCCGATCGGAAATCCAAGATGGCCACCACCGCAGGACATAGATTAACATTGGACCCTATGGGAAAATGTTCAAATGCCTTCTTCTCAGAAACTACAAATATGATTAAAGCCAAACTGTACAAGAATGTTCATTGGATGGTCCTCTACAAACTTTACGTTTTTTGTTCCGATATGAAATTCAAAATGGCGGCTACGGCAGGACTTAGTTTAACATTGGACCCTATGGGAAAAATGTTTCAAAATGCTTCTTCTCTGAAACCACTTGGACAGTTGAAACCAAACTGCCCAGGAATGATCATTGGAAGGTCCTCTACAAAGTTTCTGTTTTTTATGCCGGTCGGAAATCCAAGATGGCCACCACCGCAGGACATAGATTAACATTGGACCCTATGGGAAAATGTTCAAATGCCTTCTTCTCAGAAACTACAAATATTATTAAAGCCAAACTGTACATGAATGTTCATTGGATGGTCCTCTACAAACTTAAGGTTTTTGTTCCGATATAAAATTCAAAATGGCGGCTACGGCAGGACTTAGTTTAACATTGGACCCTATGGGGAAAATGTTTCAAAACGCTTCTTCTCTGAAACCACTTGGATAATTGAAACCAAACTGCCCAGGAATGATCATTGGAAGGTCCTCTACATGGTGTGTGTTTTTTATGCCGATCGGAAATCCAAGATGGCCACCACCGCAGGACATAGATTAACATTGGACCCTATGGGAAAATGTTCAAATGCCTTCTTCTCAGAAACTACAAATATGATTAAAGCCAAACTGTACAAGAATGTTCATTGGATGTCCTCTACAAACTTTACGTTTTTTGTTCCGATATGAAATTCAAAATGGCGGCTACGGCAGGACTTAGTTTAACATTGGACCCTATGGGGGAAATGTTTGAAAACGCTTCTTCTCTGAAACCACTAGAACAGTTGAAACCAAACTGCCCAGGAATGATCATTGGAAGGTCCTCTACAAATTTTATGTTTTTTATGCCGATCGGAAATCCCAGATGGCCGCCACCACAATACATAGATTAACATTGGACCCTATGGGAAAATGTTCAAATGCCTTCTTCTCAGAAACTACAAATATGATTAAAGCCAAACTGTACATGAATGTTCATTGGATGGTCCTCTACAAACTTAAGGTTTTTTGTTCCGATATGAAATTCAAAATGGCGGCTACGGCAGGACTTAGTTTAACATTGGACCCTATGGGAAAAATGTTTCAAAATGCTTCTTCTCTGAAACCACTTGGACAGTTGAAACCAAACTGCCCAGGAATGATCATTGGAAGGTCCTCTACAAATTTTCTGTTTTTTATGCCGGTCGGAAATCCAAGATGGCCGCCACCGCAGGACATAGATTAACATTGGACCCTATGGGAAAATGTTCAAATGCCTTCTTCTCAGAAACTACAAATATTATTAAAGCCAAACTGTACATGAATGTTCATTGGATGGTCCTCTACAATCTTAAGGTTTTATGTTCCGATATGAAATTCAAAATGGCGGCTACGGCAGGACTTAGTTTAACATTGGACCCTATGGGAAAAATGTTTGAAAACGCTTCATCTCTGAAACCACTAGAACAGTTGAAACCAAACTGCCCAGGAATGATCATTGGAAGGTCCTCTACAAATTTTATGTTTTTTATGCCGATCGGAAATCCCAGATGGCCGCCACCACAATACATAGATTAACATTGGACCCTATGGGAAAATGTTCAAATGCCTTCTTCTCAGAAACTACAAATATGATTAAAGCCAAACTGTACATGAATGTTCATTGGATGGTCCTCTACAAACTTAAGGTTTTTTGTTCCGATATGAAATTCAAAATGGCGGCTACGGCAGGACTTAGTTTAACATTGGACCCTATGGGAAAAATGTTTCAAAATGCTTCTTCTCTGAAACCACTTGGACAGTTGAAACCAAACTGCCCAGGAATGATCATTGGAAGGTCCTCTACAAATTTTCTGTTTTTTATGCCGGTCGGAAATCCAAGATGGCCGCCACCGCAGGACATAGATTAACATTGGACCCTATGGGAAAATGTTCAAATGCCTTCTTCTCAGAAACTACAAATATTATTAAAGCCAAACTGTACATGAATGTTCATTGGATGGTCCTCTACAATCTTAAGGTTTTTTGTTCCGATATGAAATTCAAAATGGCGGCTACGGCAGGACTTAGTTTAACATTGGACCCTATGGGAAAAATGTTTCAAAATGCTTCTTCTCTGAAACCACTTGGACAGTTGAAACCAAACTGCCCAGGAATGATCATTGGAAGGTCCTCTACAAATTTTTTGTTTTTTATGCCGGTCGGAAATCCAAGATGGCCGCCACCGCAGGACATAGATTAACATTGGACCCTATGGGAAAATGTTCAAATGCCTTCTTCTCAGAAACTACAAATATTATTAAAGCCAAACTGTACATGAATATTCATTGGATGGTCCTCTACAATCTTAAGGTTTTTTGTTCCGATATGAAATTCAAAATGGCGGCTACGGCAGGACTTAGTTTAACATTGGACCCTATGGGAAAAATGTTTCAAAATGCTTCTTCTCTGAAACCACTTGGACAATTGAAACCAAACTGCCCAGGAATGATCATTGGAAGGTCCTCTACAAATTTTCTGTTTTTTATGCCGGTCGGAAATCCAAGATGGCCGCCACCGCAGGACATAGATTAACATTGGACCCTATGGGAAAATATTCAAATGCCTTCTACTCAGAAACTACAAATATGATTAAAGCCAAACTGTACATGAATGTTCATTAGATGGTCCTCTACAAACTTTACGTTTTTTGTTCCGGTATGAAATTCAAAATGGCGGTTACGGCAGGACTTAGTTTAACATTGAACCCTATGGGAAAAATGTTTCAAAATGCTTCTTCTCTGAAACCACTTGGATAATTGAAACCAAACTGCCTAGGAATGATCATTGGAAGGTCCTCTAGAAATTTTATGTTTTTTATGCCGATCGGAAATCCAAGATGGCCGCCACCACAATACATAGATTAACATTGGACCCTATGGGAAAATGTTCAAATGCCTTCTTCTCAGAAACTACAAATATGATTAAAGCCAAACTGTACATGAATGTTCATTGGATGGTTCTCTACAATCTTAAGGTTTTTTGTTCCGATATGAAATTCAAAATGGCGGCTACGGCAGAACTTAGTTTAACATTGGACCCTATGGGAAAAATGTTTCAAAATGCTTCTTCTCTGAAACCACTTGGACAGTTGAAACCAAACTGCCCAGGAATGATCATTGGAAGGTCCTCTACAAATTTTCCGTTTTTTATGCCGGTCAGAAATCCAAGATGGCCGCCACCGCAGGACATAGATTAACATTGGACCCTATGGGAAAATATTCAAATGCCTTCTACTCAGAAACTACAAATATGATTAAAGCCAAACTGTACATGAATGTTCATTAGATGGTCCTCTACAAACTTTACGTTTTTTGTTCTGGTATGAAATTCAAAATGGCGGCTACGGCAGGACTTAGTTTAACATTGGACCCTATGGGAAAATATTCAAATGCCTTCTACTCAGAAACTACAAATATGATTAAAGCCAAACTGTACATGAATGTTCATTAGATGGTCCTCTACAAACTTTACGTTTTTTGTTCTGGTATGAAATTCAAAATGGCGGCTACGGCAGGACTTAGTTTAACATTGGACCCTATGGGAAAAATGTTTCAAAACGCTTCTTCTCTGAAACCACTTGGATAATTGAAACCAAACTGCCCAGGAATGATCATTGGAAGGTCCTCTACAAAGTTTCTGTTTTTTTATGCCGATCGGAAATTCAAGATGGCCGCCACTGCAGGACATAGATTAACATTGGACCCTATGGGAAAATGTTCAAATGCCTTCTTCTCAGAAACTACAAATATGATTAAAGCCAAACTGTACATGAATGTTCATTGGATGATTCTCTACAAACAATACGTTTTTTGTTCCGATATGGAATTCAAAATGGCGGCTACGGCAGGACTTAGTTTAACATTGGACCCTATGGGAAAAATGTTTCAAAATGCTTCTTCTCTGAAACCACTTGGACAGTTGAAACCAAACTGCCCAGGAATGATCATTGGAAGGTCCTCTACAAAGTTTCTGTTTTTTATGCCGGTCGGAAATCCAAGATGGCCACCACCGCAGGACATAGATTAACATTGGACCCTATGGGAAAATGTTCAAATGCCTTCTTCTCAGAAACTACAAATATTATTAAAGCCAAACTGTACATGAATGTTCATTGGATGGTCCTCTACAAACTTTGCGTTTTTTGTTCCAATATAAAATTCAAAATGGCGGCTACGGCAGGACTTAGTTTAACATTGGACCCTATGGGAAAAATGTTTCAAAACGCTTCTTCTCTGAAACCACTTGGATAATTGAAACCAAACTGCCCAGGAATGATCATTGGAAGGTCCTCTACAAGGTGTGTGTTTTTTATGCCGATCGGAAATCCAAGATGGCCACCACCGCAGGACATAGATTAACATTGGACCCTATGGGAAAATGTTCAAATGCCTTCTTCTCAGAAACTACAAATATGATTAAAGCCAAACTGTACAAGAATGTTCATTGGATGGTCCTCTACAAACTTTACGTTTTTTGTTCCGATATGAAATTCAAAATGGCGGCTACGGCAGGACTTAGTTTAACATTGGACCCTATGGGAAAAATGTTTCAAAATGCTTCTTCTCTGAAACCACTTGGACAGTTGAAACCAAACTGCCCAGGAATGATCATTGGAAGGTCCTCTACAAAGTTTCTGTTTTTTATGCCGGTCGGAAATCCAAAATGGCCACCACCGCAGGACATAGATTAACATTGGACCCTATGGGAAAATGTTCAAATGCCTTCTTCTCAGAAACTACAAATATGATTAAAGCCAAACTGTACATGAATGTTCATTGGATGGTCCTCTACAAACTTTGCGTTTTTTGTTCCGATATAAAATTCAAAATGGCGGCTACGGCAGGACTTAGTTTAACATTGGACCCTATGGGAAAAATGTTTCAAAACGCTTCTTCTCTGAAACCACTTGGATAATTGAAACCAAACTGCCCAGGAATGATCATTGGAAGGTCCTCTACAAGGTGTGTGTTTTTTATGCCGATCGGAAATCCAAGATGGCCACCACCGCAGGACATAGATTAACATTGGACCCTATGGGAAAATGTTCAAATGCCTTCTTCTCAGAAACTACAAATATGATTAAAGCCAAACTGTACAAGAATGTTCATTGGATGGTCCTCTACAAACTTTACGTTTTTTGTTCCGATATGAAATTCAAAATGGCGGCTACGGCAGGACTTAGTTTAACATTGGACCCTATGGGGGAAATGTTTGAAAACGCTTCATCTCTGAAACCACTAGAACAGTTGAAACCAAACTGCCCAGGAATGATCATTGGAAGGTCCTCTACAAATTTTATGTTTTTTATGCCGATCGGAAATCCCAGATGGCCGCCACCACAATACATAGATTAACATTGGACCCTATGGGAAAATATTCAAATGCCTTCTTCTCAGAAACTACAAATATTATTAAAGCCAAACTGTACATGAATGTTCATTGGATGGTCCTCTACAAACTTTAGGTTTTTTGTTCTGATATGAAATTCAAAATGGCGGCTACGGCAGGACTTAGTTTAACATTGGACCCTATGGGACAAATGTTTCAAAACGCTTCTTCTCTGAAACCACTAGAACAGTTGAAACCAAACTGCCCAGGAATGATCATTGGAAGGTCCTCTACAAATTTTATGTTTTTTATGCCGATCGGAAATCCCAGATGGCCGCCACCACAATACATAGATTAACATTGGACCCTATGGGAAAATGTTCAAATGCCTTCTTCTCAGAAACTACAAATATTATTAAAGCCAAACTGTACATGAATGTTCATTGGATGGTCCTCTACAAACTTTAGGTTTTTTGTTCCGATATGAAATTCAAAATGGCGGCTACGGCAGGACTTAGTTTAACATTGGACCCTATGGGGAAAATGTTTCAAAACGCTTCTTCTCTGAAACCACTTGGACAATTGAATCCAAACTGCCCAGGAATGATCATTGGAAGGTCCTCTACAAAGTTTCTGTTTTTTTATGCCGATCGAAAATTCAAGATGGCCACCACCGCAGGACATAGATTAACATTGGACCCTATGGGAAAATGTTCAAATGCCTTCTTCTCAGAAACTACAAATATGATTAAAGCCAAACTGTCCATATGTGTGTACATTGGATGGTCCTCTACAAACTTTACGTTTTTTGTTCCGATATGAAATTCAAAATGGCGGCTACGGCAGGACTTAGTTTAACATTGGACCCTATGGGAAAAATGTTTCAAAACGCTTCTTCTCTGAAACCACTTGGATAATTGAAACCAAACTGCCCAGGAATGATCATTGGAAGGTCCTCTACAAGGTGTGTGTTTTTTATGCCGATCGGAAATCCAAGATGGCCACCACCGCAGGACATAGATTAACATTGGACCCTATGGGAAAATGTTCAAATGCCTTCTTCTCAGAAACTACAAATATGATTAAAGCCAAACTGTACATGAATGTTCATTGAATGGTCCTCTACAAAATATACGTTTTTTATTCTGATATGAAATTCAAAATGGCGGCTACGGCAGGACTTAGTTTAACATTGGACCCTATGGGAAAAATGTTTCAAAATGCTTCTTCTCTGAAACCACTTGTTCAAACATCTAATTACCGCAAACATGTGTGTAAAATCTATGTAATTAATAGTTTGTTTGTTTGTTTAATGGTGTTTAACGTCACTTTCAACAATATTTCAGTCAGTTTTATTGGTGGAGGAAACCCGAGTACCTGGAGAAAATCACTGACCTGTCGCAAGTCAATGACAAACTTTATCACATAATGTTGTACACCCCACCCTGATCGAGATTCAAACTCACAACATCATTGGTGATAGGCACTGATTGCATAGGTAGTTAAGTCCAACTACCAAACGATCACGGCCACGACGGCCCTTGTAATAAATAGTAAAGCTACTCTTGCATTCCGATATCAATAATAAACAGATAATTTGCCATAATACTTTTATTATCATCACCACTCTTCAGAGAGAAAACAATATCTGACCAACTACTTAGATAAAATATTGTAACCTTGACGACTAAGATGTCTGATTGCCATGGCAACAGGTCCTGTTGGTAGATTATCTGGTAAAGTCATGTCATGGAATCCCAATACCTTTATAGCTACTCTACAAAATAAAAAATGACTTCAATAATGAGAGAGAGAAAAATAGAAATATTTCTGTCTTCTAGTTAGTACCGTGAAACATGTCTCAACCGGAACCTCTTTGGAACCAACTTTTGTGTTCGGAATAGACAGGTGTTTGTTTCATAGGTATTAAAAATTAACAAAGATTTCCTCCATTGGGACTTTGTTAAGTTATCTAATAAAGGATTCTTGTTTTTTCAAGGTTCAATTTAAAAAGGCTTCACAGTATGATTTTAACTAGAATGAATGACATTTTGTTCATAATGTTTACATACATTGTCAATTTAGTTAATATGAGAGGTGGTCGTTCATTTTGTTGATATTGGTGGAATTGATAACCATCACTGTTTGAACATTCTTTTCATATAATTGTACGGTATTAAACTTGCTTTTTTATGGCATGTATTTTAGTCTCTATAAATAACTGGTCATCTAAACATAAAAATGTGATTTTTAAAATTAATATAAATATTATTTTAAACTCGAGTCAACTTTGAAATATATATTTCCCAAGGAGGTTTGTATTATTTTACATTCAACATACGTCTTCATGTCAAATTTTGGATGTGAAGTAAAATACAATCAAAATTTGGGCCAAATGTTACCAGCGAGCTGCTGGTAAGATCAGGATCAGAATCAGGACGATTTTTAGTTTGAGAGATTTTTCTGACTGGCTTTTTGTTCTTTTGTAAGGTATTTTTACCTTAATAATTATATATAAAAACAGTAAATATAGGTTATATATTTTTATGAAATAAATTAATTAAAAGAAACACGTGTTTTCTTAGAATATGGTAAATCCGAGGATTTATGATATGCAAAGCAGATGTTTGTTTACAAACAATAATTATATATATAAGTGTATTTTGTAAACAACTAATGGTACGTAGATACATTTTATCTAACATAGTTAACACTTAATCCAAATTTTATTTAGCATGCATATCCATTTTGATTATTTTATTTTATGAATATAAATTGTTATTAAAAACAGAGGATCTATTTAAATCATAGATGGGATTCACACCCCTACAGGAGTACAGACAGTATTGTAAAATATATTTATTTCAATTTTTTTTAAATATAAGCTTATAGACAAACTGTGTTAATCACTATTGGTTCAAAATTTTTTTACAAAAAGTTTTTCAGTAGTAATTTTATAATACTATACAGTACTATGATTATCTCCCTTTATTTATATTCCTTAAAAAGCATTTTCCCCAATAATTATTGTTAATTCAACTTTTTGCATTTAATTGTTATATTTTGAAATTGTTATCAATATCAAACAATAAATTTTTTATGATAATATTTACATGAATATTATAGTTGCAATTATTTAAATTAAATATACCTACCTTGAAGAACTTTAGATTTATTCATATAATCAACGCCCACTTTATTATAAATATATTGCCGAATTTCCTTCGATATTTTCCGTATATTACAATTATACTTCGGTATTTTCCGATTTATTTCGGTCGATTCTAAATTTGCATAGACACTTCAAATACGTCAAAAAAATTATCCAATGAAAAGTTTCTCGATATACGAGAACTAGGCGAGAATTTCCTTACTTATTATAAATTCCCGAGATACATCGAATGGTAAAATCGGCCATTTTATAGCATCATTATTTGCTGATTCCATCCCCTGACTTTACGAATTGTGGCTGCGAGTCGAGTGCACCCTATTTTGTAATATACAAAAAATGTACAAAGCCGGGCGCGAACTCGCACCGTATTGGTGATAGGCTTGTATGAGTTGATAGGTAATCCAACCACCTAACTCATTGAGCCACCCAGGCCCTTACAATAAAAATACTGAACCAAATAAATATTCAGATTACATTTTTGGTGTTTAACGCCACTTTCAGCAATAGTTCAGCTATATCATGGAGACCAGTTTTAGTGGTGGAAGAAGACGGAGTACCCGGAAAGAACCACCGACCATGGGCAAGCAACTGGTAAACTTTATCACTTGCGGCTGCGAGTCGAGAGCACCCTTTTTTGTAATTTACAAAGCCGGGTGTGAACTCACACCGTATTGGTGAAAGGCTTGTATGAGTTGTTCGGTAATCCAACTACCTAACTCATTGAGCCAACCGGGCCCTGGCAATAAAAATTAAAATACTGAACCAAATAAATATTCATATATCTTCTTTACACAAAAAAAAATAATTACAGAAATCTTCAAAGAGTAGAAAATCATATTCAGAGAGCATTCTCCAAGTTTTTACCCAAATCTGTTTATCAAGTGACTGGGATCCTATTTACAAGTTAACCCCACCACATTCCTGTGCCTGTCCTATGACAGTATCTACGGTATATGTGTCCTCATCAGTGACTGGTGACAGGGCAGTGGTTTTCTCTGTGTACTCCGGTTTCCTCCACCAATAAAACTGACCACCACCATATAACTGAAATATTGTTGAAAGTGACATTAAACACCATAACTATAACCCTATAAATAAGTGCTCAACTCAACTGTGCTTTTCTCAAGTGCATGGTCTTTTTAACGGGAAGCTAGGCTGTGGAGGTTTTTTATCATTATTTTATATCTATTGCTGTAAGAGATTCAATTAACAAGAGGGAAGTGTTGGGGTCCAATTAAACGGTTTAATCCCACCACTTATTTGTGTCTGTCCCAAGGCAGGCCCTGCATTTTCAATGCCATATCATGGTATTTATTGATGTTCAATGATTAGAAATGGGACGTGGGTTATTCCTGGTTGGCATCAATGGAATTTGTTACCTCCACAGTTGAAACTTGTTTTCATAACACAATGTAATTATCATATATAGTGAGTGAGTGATTGTTGTTTAACGCCAACTCAGCAATTGTTCAGGTATATCATGGCGAGAACAAAGTTAATTTTCAATGAGATGATGATGAGGTCCGCTTTGTACTAGACCAATACGCCAAGTTGGAGTTTTATAGTGCTAGCTCACTGAAACAACAGTCCGCGGATAGACATGTTACCCCAGTGCTGCATGCTTAGCGGAGAAACAACAAATACAAATCTTTGGTTTGACCAAGCCGGAGCTCGAACCCACGATCTATCACACTTGAGGCGAACATGCTAACCATTATGCCACCGATGTGGTCGAAACTTTTTTTCATAACACAATGTAATTATAATATATAAATACCTGTAAACTGAAGATAATCTTCATACACGTGTATTATACATTCACCATACATGTCTGTTATGGCCATGGTATATACAATCTTCTAAACATCGGTAAAAAAACAAATATGTAAAGTTCCAGTTATTTTTTAAATAAAAAATGAATGTGTTATAAGTTGTTGCCATTGAATGCCATACAGTGACTATCAGGTGAAGAACAACAATCAAAGTGATATTTAATTCAATTAAAAAGCTGCCTGGTGTGTTTCTGTACCTCAGAGTAATATGGACTCATTCTGATTTACACTGAAATTATTTATGAAAATAAAATAAAAAACTACGCAGAGCGAAGCATGAGATGACCACAGCATGTCGACAAGAGAAAGTTGAATAAGTGTATATTACAAATGAGTGTGGACACAGTATTTTGCTTGTCACACTGTAATTGAAACTTTAAAATATAATATTTTCCATCAAAAGGATCAACTATAAGAAAAAAATCTATATATAGTTTTTTTATTTCTCATAGTAATATTTGTTAAAAAATGTTTAATTGTCGATAAATAATAATATTCATTATCTATATATAAATAATCCAATTCGATGGAGGGTTAGGAGGTTTTGGTGTTTAACGCAACTTTCAACAATATTTCAGTTATATCCAGGTGGACAGTTTTATTAGTGGAGGAAACCAGAGTATAGGAGAAAACCCTTGACCTGTCACTGACAAACTTTATGACGTAATGTATAGAGTACACCTCGCCTGAGCGGGATACGAATTAGTCACATTAGTCGACACTGATTGCACAGGTAGTTGTAAATTCAACTACCATATGACCACGCCCTCCCCCCCTTTGTATGGGAATGAAAGATTTTTATTTCTAAACTATTGACTGCATATTCACCTGTACTCTATTTGAAAAAAAAAAATTATAGTCAAAATTACATGTAAAGATAAAATCTAAAGAGGAAAGTACAGAAAATACAGTGGTCCCTCAGTCACCTTCCCAGCGGGTCTTAGCTCATTGTACAAACCAGGAGTTGTTGAATAAAACATAGTTCTAAAAAGAATCAATATAGTCAAACCTGCCTTATGTGACCTTCCAAGGGACCAGTGAAATATGATCACATAAGCCAGATGGTCACTTAATCTAGGTTTAATTGATATGAAATGCACTGTGAAGGGAAATAAAAATTAAGGTCACATTATACAAGTTTTTGTTTAATAGAGGTGGTCACTAATGCAGGCTTGATTGTATTTAATTTCTTTTCAAATATAGACATTGAAACAAAGATTTAATGCCCAAAATTGGATTTTGACTTCAGCCAAACTCAAAATTCAATGGCTTTAAAATTTGTGACCTCTTTATTTACAATTCTACATGAATTTCTGTATAACCAATAATAGTCTTACAACTCACTTTCTCCTGTTTTATTCTATTTAGTAATTTTTGAACAGATCTGTTATAATTTTTTTAATTGTGTTCATCAAATTATACCACCAAATCATTATTTTATTAACAACATACTCCCTTTTAAATGAGTGATTGACAATAAAATATGTATAAATTATTCACGAGTGAGTGATTGTTGCTTAACACCAACTCATCAATTTTTCAGCTAGTCAAACCTATATTAAAGAGGTCACCTTTGGGACACAGAGAAAGTGGTCTTAAGAGGTTCAATTCATCTGAAATTTTCGACAGGGCAAGAAAACTGACCTTTTTATACAGGTGACTGCTTAATAGATGTGACCGCATGGGCAGGTTTGACTGTATATCATAGCAAAAACAAGCTACCGTAATTTTCAACGAGATGAGGTCTACTTTGTACTAGACCAATATGCTTAGTTGGATTTTTATATAGTACCAGCTCACCTAAGCAGTCCGCGGATAGACTCGTCGCCCTAATTGGACACATTATTCCGATTCCGAGCCAACCAGTCTTTATACTCTTTCTCCTTAATGCTGCGTGCTTAGCTGAGAAGCAACAAATACCAATTTTATAGTATTTGGCTTGACCCGAACAGGGATCGAACCCACAATCTACCGTACCATTACACCACCGATGCGGTAACTCCCTTTTAATGTAGAGATATATTTAAATTACCACTACTTTGAAAAACCAGGAAAGTTATCAACAGGTTCCATGTAATTTTTCACTTATCAGCTACGATACTTTATACTCTCTCAGTCTCCACCAACTGTAATAGGCTAGCAGAGGAGACATTTACAGCGCCAAAATCTCCAAAGAATAAGTGAGGGGCAGACTTATTTGATATAAATTTTAAAACTGAAAATGTCAACAATTGAAAATATATGTAGTGGTATACTAGTCCTAGAATAGAAAACGGCATAATTTTTTAAGTTTACAAGATACAAGATTCTGAAGAAAAAAACTGGCCGTTATTTCTTGACAAATTCCACCTTATATATGAATACTGTCTTCTGATTGGTTGAAAAAGGAGTATTTTTTACCAATTCTTAGTTTTTTCCGCCTTACCCCCATCGCAGGGAACAGTACTAGTCAAATACCACGCTCGAGGGAAAATCCCTTCTTTAATAAGTTTATGATGTCACTGATGTAATTCTGAATTATTCAGGTTTCTTTCAACCAACGCTAAATAAAGTAAAGACAAATATTAGGCAAGGTCACCGGACATAATTTCGGAAGAGGAGCATTCAAAGAGTATCAAATCAAAGTTTGGTCCAATTTGACCTAGTGGTTCTTAAGAAGATCAAAATGCGAAAAGTTAACAGATGACAGACACAAAGTGATGGGAAAAGCTCATTTGAGCCTTCGGCCCTGGCGAACAAATGGTTTTTGAGAACTATCAAATGGACACTCCTACCACGTTTGAATACAATTGGTCCAGTGGTTTCAGTAAAAGCTTACGGACGACAAAGAAGGATGGACATCAAGTGATGATAATACCTCACATTACTCTTAAAGGTCTCATCTTCATTCAAGCACACCCTTATCAATACAACACAACACAAAATAAAGTTTGTCGACCAGCTCGATGCATGTCTGAACTCTTTTCTCAGCTGTCGATTTAATACAACATAGATATTTAGATATATTATACAATTATATTTACTATAAATATGACAAATTGGCAGTAAATTACATACACCTTGATATATTTTAAACCCAGCATTAAAACCAATGGCGTCCACTGGAAAAAGCTTTGGTTTAAAATTGTATATCCATTCAATGACTGACAATATTATAACTACCTCTAATTATACACAACTACAACTAAATGAACCACCACGATATAACTGAAATATTGTAGAAAGTGGGGTTAAACAAAAATTTCCAATATAGAATACTTTTACAAATTATACAAAATATTTTTACGTCATGTCAGAATTTGTATAATGATCATTGGTGTTCCCGATTTCTTGTATTGTTGTATACTACTGATCATGGTCTTGTGTCATGGAAGATCTCTGATTAAAAAAATAAAAAACAAAACAATAAAAAATGCCAAAACATTGCAAAAAAACAGAAAATAAATTCTAAAAAAAGAAATAAAATATTTACATTAGTAATGAATTAATGCATATAATTGCACTTATCTTAATTTTGGAAATTTAGAGAATTATTGAATCATTTACTTAAAAATCGCCAAAAGTAGGACTTTTTAAAATGTTCAAAGAAGAACTAAAGTGATACATTTTGAAAGATTAAAAGAATATATTTAAATTATTATGCCAAACAGCTTGCTCATTTTGTTCATGTTAATTGTCGGCTTCAAAATATAAATATTTATTGAAAGTCGACTATTAAAGTGCAGGGGGAATGCAATGCACAGTTAGATAGGGAAATGTAATGCTTTGTTAGATGGGGAAATTTAGTGCTCGGTTAGCTGAGGTTTACAACAAAACAAGCAAGCCAATAAATAAATTTAACAAACAATTTTTACTTATCTCTCTAAAATGTATCAGCTTATAATTTATTTTTAAAACATTTCAAGATTAAAGTTTACTGAAATTTTTAAAATGGAATTATTTTTGAAAATGATTTAAAAAAATAAAATGTTAAAGATAAAATATCAGAATCTCCACTTTTTGAATCCATGTAAGTAACTATGACAACAATTAGAAAGTGTTCTGCACCTATGATAATTATTGGAATAATTGGACTATTAGAGGACTAAAAAAGTCAGGAACAAGCCATATTTTATAGATTTTACCACAAAATATGCTGAACCTTGCTTCCATATTCCTGTAATAGTACAACATTCATATTTATACAATTTAATAAGCAAACATTCAAATTCAAAATATTTAAAGGGCAATAACTCTGGATAATTTTTATACACATTTTATCACAGCAAAAAAAATAGTTAATTCATTACTTACCTGGTTTAAAGCTAAAAAAAATAGATTACCAAATACAATTTAATTTTTTTAGAAAGACTCATTAATTTTTGATAATGTTTTTTTTTATGTAAATGTAAGTTAAATTCGAAAAAAAATATACTTAAGACTTGGAATTTTGGAAAGTATAAAACTTTAAAGTGCTTTAAACCAAGTAGACTGACATGACATAACTAATACAAGAGTACAAAAATAACTGATTGATGGTCTGGCTAGAATTTTACTTTTTGTTTATTAAATTCCCTCCAAAATTTAAAAGAACAGGTTCTGCTTACATTTTTTTTTTTTTTTTTTATTTATTTGTGTGTTTTTTATTGTTGTTTTTGTACAATTCTGTTATCCCATCCTTTACAGAGCCTGTTTTTGTTTCTAGCAAGACCATAAGTTACAAAGAAACGCACCACTTCTACCAAAACAAAATTTTAAAAATAAAGAAAAGAAATATAATTTAACCTTAAGCATAGAAATGTGATGTTTCTTATTCAATCCCCCTTTTTTTTAGGGGATTATATTTACAATTTTATTAAAATGTTGAAGTCTTTATATCTCACATATACAAAAATAACTGATTGGTGGTCTGGCTAGAATTTTACTTTTTGTTTATTAAATTCCCTCCAAAATTTAAAAGAACAGGTTCTGCTTACATTTTTTTTTTTTTTTATTTTATTTATTTGTGTATGTTTTTTATTGTTGTTTTTGTACAATTCTGTTATCCCATCCTTTACAGAGCCTGTTTTTGTTTCTAACAAGACCATAAGTTACAAAGAAACGCACCACTTCTACCAAAACAAAATTTTAAAAATAAAGAAAAGAAATATAATTTAACCTTAAGCATAGAAATGTGATGTTTCTTATTCAATCCCCCTTTTTTTTAGGGGATTATATTTACAATTTTATTAAAATGTTGAAGTCTTTATATCTCACATATACAAAAATAACTGATTGGTGGTCTGGCTAGAATTTTACTTTTTGTTTATTAAATTCCCTCCAAAATTTAAAAGAACAGGTTCTGCTTACATTTTTATTTTTTTTTTTTTATTTATTTGTGTATGTTTTTTATTGTTGTTTTTGTACAATTCTGTTATCCCATCCTTTACAGAGCCTGTTTTTGTTTCTAGCAAGACCATAAGTTACAAAGAAACGCACCACTTCTACCAAAACAAAATTTTAAAAATAAAGAAAAGAAATATAATTTAACCTTAATCATAGAAATGTGACGTTTCTTAACTACAAAAATATACAATATTACATAAAAAAAATTAGTTCCGATATTCCTTTTTAATACATTCATTGTGAAATGAGTGGCTTTTTTTATTTTCACTTTAATTGTCAATGTCAAATATCTTGAAATCATGATTTTTGCCTGTGTCTTTCATCCCATCTTCATCTGTGACTCTTCATCTGTGATCTCTTCATCTGTGACTCTTCATCTGTGCCTTTGTCTTTCATCCATGGCTCGGTACATTACACTGAAAACATAAAAGGTATCAGAACTTGAAAAATGCCATATTAAATAAACAATATTTTCCATGGTGCTAATAAACTGTGAAAAAATACATGTGCATTCAGTAACTGGACCCTCCAAATTAAATCTTTAATGAAATCTGCACCCATTAAACATTTCCAAAATCTGGTCAGATGCAACTCATATCTGGGCCCTCTAATTACAAGTCCTCCCCAGATAACAGTGTTCACTTTATATGTTATTCATGTCAACTGGAACCTATAATTACAAGTTTTACGCTGACTACTGGTCACTTTACAAAATACAAGTCCTCTCCTGACATGTACAATGGCATTATCTTTATTTCAATAAAAATGTTTTAAGAAAAAAAAAATCACTTATGTCGTACTTATGTTGTGCACATTTCTAGAAGTTTCATTAATCGATTAATTATACCAGTTTAGCTTTTTTTGTGCCTTTCCCAAGCAAGGACCTTCATTTCCAAAGCAATCTCAAATTTTTATTAAAATAATAATGCAGTGTGGGAAATGACCGCTCGCCAAAGGCGAGTGGAAATTTCGGGTGGCGAGCAAGATCCACTTTATACTCGCCGGTCTGGCGAGTAACAGTTGTAAGGCAAGTAGGAACTTGATCATGATTGTATGATAGTAGGATTTACTTCTACCTATGGTAGCTGTCATGGTCATGATTGTATGATAGTAGGATTTACTTCTATACCAATGGTAGCTGTCATGGTCATGATTGTATGATAGTAGGTATGCCAGAAGCCGCCATTTTGTTTTCTGATTCACAACTTCAGAGATGTGGACTACGATTTTAAAAGCATTTTTTAAGAAATTCCTTTTGAATTTTTGTTGACTGTCAGTTTGCTTGAAAATCGGATTGGTTTTTATTATCAGTAACAAACAAAAAAACAGCCTAACTCCAGTGTGGGAAATGACCGCTCGCCAACTCGCCAAAGTCGAGTGGAAATTTCGGGTGGCGAGTAAGATCCACTTTATACTCGCCAGTCTGGCGAGTAAGTTGTAAGGCGAGTAGGAACTTGAAAACGCTTGCCACGATAACTGGTTTACAGCTTTAAAATATCATAGTTCCCAAACAGTTAAATTTTCTGTTAACTGTGTCATTTATCCATTAATCCAACATTTTATTAATAGTACACAAATTATGTGATCGTCTCGGTCCAGTAAATTTTCAATCAGCTGATCAGGATATTAAAGTGCTGACTGAAGTTCACCTGTGTTATCTCATGGTGATTATTTTATTTGTTCCTAATTGACCAATTCAAGTGTAGAACATTCTAGTTTAGTGAAATCGATAATTATTTTCCAGTATATTTTGTATAAAAAGCTTGTTCTCCACGTTCATTGTGAGATGTAATGCAACCGCCATTGCTTACTACAACTTCGTGCACATGCTCGTGTTTGATGGAAAAGCTATATAATAGCTATATTTAGATATTTTGTGATAATAATTTTATATTGTAAAACGATCTACCCTGTGATTTTTTTTTCAACAACATACATTTTTTATAGTATATATTTTATTATACAATACAATATTGAACTGATTTTTGCTAACACTTCAATCATTGAATATTGATTTTTTTTTCGGATGTTGAACATTTTGATCCTGGAATTGCACACCTTGTATACTTTTATTGCTTTATTTAAAAAAAAAATAACACCAAGAACATCACTGATTTCAGTCTTCTTATTCAGAAAAAAAAATACAGCAAAATTAAGGTATTCTGTAAACAAATTCGTCATTTTTATCGAGACTTTTTTGAGGGATTCCAGATTTTTTTAACTTCATCCTTGTATAGGTTGATGTGGACGATAGGTCAAGCCAGCGTGTTGAGGAAGGAAAAATATCGACCTATCGTTCGTAAAATACGGTATTTGGTATTTGTTGGCAAGTTTAAAAAAAATGTCACTCGCCAAACATGGCGAGCTCTATTTCATTTTGGCGAGCTCTATTTCATTTTGGCGAGTACTTCTTTCAGCCATTTTGGCGAGTGTTTGAAAAAAATGATTTCCCACACTAATGGTATATACTCACCTAATAAACTCCATGGTTACACAACATCTACTTCCCATTGGATATTTTTATGAGAATAGACTACATTCCAGTACTGAAATTTAAAAAATATCAATATTTTATCACCAACAAAATTGATAAAAGTCTATTTTTTTATGTCTTGTTGCAATGATTTTGTATTGGTATAGTGGTAACTAAAATATTGAGTGAGAGATTGTTGCTTAACTGTAAGTGACCAAAAGGAAGAACATATTTCTTTTTGACCAGATGATAATGATGTCTTCTTTGAACTAGACCGTTACACACAAAGAAAGATTTTGGTGCTATTTCACAGAAACGAGTCCACAGAACCTGTGTCTGAAGTGGGACACATTATACTGGCTCCAAGACAACCAGTTTTTGTTCTTTTACTTTACATGATCCTCCATGCTAAGCAGACATTTTTTTTTTATATCTGTATTGCTGTTGCAGATCCAATTATCAAGAAGGCAGAGGGTGGTGATCCCATTCTTCAGTTTACTGCTGATACATTTTTGTACCAGTCCTAAGCCAGGAACTGGATTTCCATCGACATATGTTGTGGTCTTTTTTTTCAATCATTTGAAAAGAGATGTAATTGTTTGTTTTGTATATTAGTGGATGTTATTTCCATCACTTTCAATAAATAAAATTTTTATTGTGTTTGGTTTGTGCTAACAGGGAATCAAACTCATGATCACTCTAACCTTATACACACCATTGAGTCAGTTTTATATACAGTAGTCACCTTTTAATAAGGCTACCACTTGTGCAATGAAAAAAAATTGTTTGATAAGGATAGACTCTTGAGGAGGTCAATTTAGTAGTATTTTACTATCTCAGTACATCTGATATATGGCTTGATAAGAGGTGTGGCCTTTTAGTTGGAGTGCCCTTATATCAGGCGAACTATTGTATCACATTGAAAAACAGTCAGGTTAGTGTTATGGGTGTTAAACTCCACCATCAACAACATCAGTTATGTAATATCACGGCAAGTCAGTTTAAACCATGGAGAAAACGGGAGTACTCGAACCATCTGCAAACTGACACACTTTATCACATGATGTATACAGTACAATTCTATATGATCGGGAATCTAACATTAGCAAGACAACATACATTTGGATATGCTGGCTTCATCTGGTACTGCCAAGCACCTGTCATAGTATGTTGTGTTGTGAACTAGAATTTGCCAAGCTTATTTATAAAGGGTAAAAGAAAAACAAATTATGATATTTTGTTTTGTTCAATGACAGTAAATATCATATGTACTTGTGGAAATTTATGTAAGCAAATATTAATATTACACGGATCTGTATCATGACTTTATCAGTACTTACTGAATGAATACCATGGTTAGACATCATCCACTTCCTATGGGACAGAGTATGGGATTGGATTACGTTTCAGTGCTTAAATAAAATTATAAAATCATAATTATAAATGGTAATTTGAATTGTAAAATCATGAAGCATTCATTATTTAAAAAAAATGATTTGAAAAGCTTTTATAATCTTAGAAACACCAGAAAGTGTATTCCCTATATCTCTTCTTTGATTACCTTTGACATGGACGAAACAAACTTCTCGTTATGATCAACTTTTAATTTGCTGAGTTTTGTTTTTTTAAAGTACACATGACAAAGAATGTTTTGCACATTTTCAGTGAGACTTACACGTTTAGTTAATGGCACTGCATTTTATAACTATATTTTGTATTGTGGTTTCATTCATTTTCGTAGATAAATGGATAGCGAGATATTCATTGACTTTTGAATTCATAGTCGTGATAGCCACTGTGCAGTCACACGTTATGATTAACTGTCTGGTTTCCTCATGATTCTGCATCTGTGGCACAGGTTAGTTGAATGGTCAAGTGTCCACACAGTCCAACTTTAAAATTTGACTCTTAATATGACTAAATTTTTTTCACTGTTCTCACGATACAATTCTCCTCAAACTGTCAGATGGATATAGGAAACCAACCGATGTTGAAATGTCTTTGACAAAAGCATGTTGAAAAGAAAAACCAGAGAGAAAATTGTATCATGTGACTGCACCTTTACTTCAAACTTCTCTTGTTCAAAGTTGTTGCATATGTTTTTTCATGGTTCACTAAATTTCATGGCTTTATGATACTAACAGGAACCACGAAAATTGGTATTCAACAAATAAAATTATCAATTCACACATCAGAGGAAAATTACGAAAACTTCATTTATTGCCTATTACACATTTTTAAATTTGTAAATTTTATTTTTTATCATTTCATCATTATGTTATATTGTACACAATACTAATTATTGTCTACTATAATAAAATATATACCTCTTGTATGCCATGGATGAAGATTTGGTATACATCTGTGTGCTTCTTTCTTCTAACTGTCTGGTAGTGACAGTAAATCTTACAAGCAGTTTTTAAGGAAATTAAATGAATGTATTGACTGTTCTTCGATTTAAATTTTCTGATAACCCCTTTGGTATCTTCAAACTCTTCTTACCCTTCCAGAGCATCTGAGCTCAACCCCCGGTTTTTGTGGGGTTCATGGTGCTTGATCGTTAGTTTTCTGTGTAGTGTTTTGTAGATCATTGTTTTTGGGGTTTTTGTCCATTGTATTGTCTGTCCTTTGATTTTCGGATTCTGATAACTCCTTTGGTATCTTCAAACTCTTCTTACCCTTCAAGAGCATCTGAGCTCAACCCCGGTTTTTGTGGGGTTCATGGTCCTTGATCGTTAGTTTTCTGTGTAGTGTTTTGTAGATCATTGTTTTTGGGGTTTTTGTCCATTGTATTGTCTGTCCTTCGATTTACAGATTCTGATAACCCCTTTGGTATCTTCAAACTCTTCTTACCCTTCCAGAGCATCTGAGCTCAACCCGGTTTTTGTGGGGTTCATGGGGCTTGATCGTTAGTTTTCTGTGTAGTGTTTTGTAGATCTTTGTTTTTGGGGTTTTTGTCCATTGTATTGTCCGTCCTTTGATTTTCGGATTCTGATAACTCCTTTGGTATCTTCAAACTCTTCTTACCCTTCAAGAGCATCTGAGCTCAACCCGGTTTTTGTGGGGTTCATGGTGCTTGATCGTTAAGTTTTCTGTGTAGTATTTTGCAGATCATTGTTTTGGTTTGTTTTTTCCCCATTGTATTGTCTGTCCTTCGATTTACGGATTCTGATTACCACTTTGGTATCTTCAAACTCTTCTTGTCCCTATTAAAACCCCTTAAATTTTAAACCTACCAAAAGTATTGTTGACTGTACTTTCAGCAGCTTTGATGCCATCTTGAATAGGCTGTGGTGTCTGCACGAGTGCATCTTAAAACACATTTTTTATGGATATTATCAAAAAACTTTTTTTGCTAACTTTATAAAAATTGCTATTAATACCAAATCTTAAGAAAAAAAACTATTAGTCATTTTGAGAATATTTGAAGAAAATCAAAATCCTGTGGACATGCACACCTCCATTATGTGCATAAACATCATACAAAATATTAAAGCTGTAGCTCCAAAACTGTAGGAGGAGATAGCCGGACAAACCATGTATCTATATCCGGACGGACGAACAAATTGACTTAAGTCCAACTACCTGTCATTTTTAGAATATTTTATGGAAAATCTAAATCATGTGGACATGCACACCTCCATTATGTGTATAAACATCCTGCAAAATATTAAAGCTGTAGTTCTAAAACTGTAGGAGTTAGCCGGACAAACGGACGGACAGGGGTAAATTAATATGCCCCCCGACTCTACGTCGCGGGGACATAAAAAGTCACTAGAAATGAGATTTGTTTTCAAAATTATATTAAATTTACAAAAGATCCAAAACAAACAAAAATATTAATTTTACAATTTGCCAAAAGTATTGCTGTAGGCCACTCTTACTTCTGAAAAAACAAAAATAGATTAGTATACCTGAAAAACAAAAGCTGATTAATACATGCAATTTTTTTGTTTTTTTCCATGCAATTTTTTTGTTTTTTTTTTGTTTTTTTTTTTTTTTTTTGTAAAAGCATCTCTGTTTTTGCATCATACTAACATCACAAACCAACACTTGCCATAAATGTATCTTTACAGGAGATCATGATGTAGTTGGGAAAAAAACTAGAGTACACATTTTTTATGGGAAATAGACTGCCATACAGGTAGTACATGATATAACTGATAACATTTTAAACCATACATACATTTATATAGTTGAAATTTACAGCACACAAGTTTCAAATTTAGGGAAGAGGTCGTCTCACATGCAACGTTGAGGTGTGAGTTTTTTTCATCCTTGTATATAAACAGCAAACTCTAAGCATAGGTAAACCAAAATGATACCACACATGTCCTTGATAGATGTGACTGAAAAACATCAAGCTACACATATTGTTCAGTTGACAAAAAAAAAGAATTCCTACATATACTTCATTACCATGATTTGTGCCGCATTTTCAATTAAAACTAGTTTCTCATGAACTAACACATTTGAGATCCATTCCATTAGTACTTCAAAATCCTTAATCCATTTAATTATCGACGATATAAAAAATTATTATATTTTTGGCACTATTGTGTCTTTATTAAATGTGAAACCTAACTGGGAAAAAGTTAATTATCTATCATTCAATTCTTTCATACACCCATTTCTTGCATGCTACCTATGTTAAATGTGAAACCTAACTGAGAAAAAGTTATTTATCTATCATTCATCCTTGCATACCCCCATTTCTAGCATGCAACATTCACACATAAACCTTGATTAATTATCAAATTTTATTTTTATTGAAGTACATAAAAAAGATAAATGATCTCGGGAACATATATAATTCTATGATAAACCTAATTCTAATTCAAAATGCTGATTTTTTTTGGTACGAGTTCTGCTGTTGAGATCATTAAGAAGATGTTATCGATCAGCTTCACACTGACACCGATCTGTTTTGAGCTATTTCATACTGGGGAAGTATGGGTAATTAATTACTAATAAAGATTCTCGGAAAATCAGTATTTTCACGAGACGGGATGTGGAAGCTAATGAACACAAGAAAGAAAAATTACATTTTACACTTCGAACTAAACAAAAGTCTAGGAATAATAGCTTTTATTAAAAAAAAATAATTTTAACTTTGACGTCATTCACTTTTCCAAATGAAGGTTTGCAATATCTTAATGATGCATACAGAAATGTAACAATATCACATACTAAATACATGATATTAATGATTAAAAACATATTTACATATTTACAGTATATACAAAAATATATTTACACTATACATATATACATAGACGTATTTACAAGTAGAGTAGAAGACCTTGGACACTGAGTTTAACCAAGAACAGATAGGTTGGGAGGGAGCTTTAACACAACTTTAACCAAGAACCTTGGAAATTGGGTTTGGGAAAAGAAGGGGCGGATTAACATAAATACACTAAAAGACTTTGGAAACTGGGTTTGGGTGGGGTGGGGTTAGATGGGGACATAAATTGACACCTTACCTATTGGTGTTCTACATTCACCTATTTGTGCTCAATATTAGGACAACTGACATAATTGCTTTATGTGATAAAGTGTCAGTGGTTTTCTCCTGGCACATCGGTTTCCTCCACCCACCAATATAACTGACCGCCATTACTGAAATATTGTTGAAAGTGGCATTAAACACCAAAACTCTAACCCAATTGAATTCCCCAGTGTGACATTTAACCTAATGTACCATGATCAGAAGTTCAACACAATTTTAAACACCAACAGACAATATGATTTTTAAAAATAAAATAAAATTTTGACAATTTAAATAAATTTCAGATCAAATCAGTTCTGTGAAGCTATTTTTTTTTAAATAAATTATCTCCCCTTTTTTGTTTTTTTAACCTTCATTATAAAAACATAAAAATGATTAGAAATTCCAAATCTTTGCTACAACAGACTGAATCATGATCTTTCCAAAATGTTTTCAAAATTGCAACCCCTTTTTGAATTTAGAAATTTTGCCCCTTAACCTAAAAGAAAACCGGCCGGTCATTGACAATCATATTACCGACAGCAAGAGCACCACCAATAAACCACCGTGTCCAACCTCTCTGGGGAGCAGGGGCAACAGGAACAACTGGGATGTCTATGGTCTCCAAAACAGGCTCTGCTGCCACCACCTCCAAAGCGACACAAGGCGCTTCACCTATCACCCCCTGACCTATACCAGCCATTGCTTCATCGTCTACATCTGCTGAATGAACAGCTGTAGGCAATGAAGCAACTGGTCTGATCACAGGTGTAACCACCAACTCCCGTGGTCGCTCAGGGGTCATAGGTTCCACTGGTACAGACAAGGGTGTCTGTATCACTGGTACAGGCTGGGGAGCTTGTACCAGAACCCTGGGTCGCCTGGTACGAACAGGAAGGTCCGAGGCCTTAAACTCTGGGGCTAGCCCCAACTTACGTCGGGAGCGTCTCTCTCCCTCACGGACAGGTTTCACCCTGAAAAAAAAATGAATTGTTAAGCAAACTGTCACTGTTTAGATTAAATGGATATTGCATTTAAAAGTTTATATATCAAATTTACATATAAGAATAACATACAATTGATGACTTCTGAGACTTCTAATTGAGACAGACACAAAGATTTTTCAACAGAAACAATGGCAGCTGTCACACCCATTAAGATCAAAGCATTGACTAATGTCATTATGCATTGTTTTGTAAATTTTGTGAGGGGAGAAGGGAGTGATAAATCTTGTTTTAATGAAAACAAAATGCTTTATATATGGGTAATGATATAATTGTTCCTTTATCCTAGGGAGGGGGCATTGAAAAAAAAAACTTCAGGAATTTCTGTCAAAATGCTGGTCCAACTACTACACACTTTAAGCCATTTCTAAATGTAAAAATACTCAGAGAAGTGTTTAGGTCCTACAATGGTCAAACAACAGTTGTCCATGTCTTTATTATGAACATTTAAAGACCTCATCTTTGCCTTGGTTTTTAAAAGTGCATAAAACATGGACAGCCTTTGTTTAAACCTTACATAAATAATTTCCGAGGCACATAATAAAACATGAATTTATTGTCTTCAATATATATCTGTTCACCAGACATTTTTTCTCTAAAAATTAAAGTTGTATATGGCTAGCAGAGTTCATTCTAGGGTTTGGGATAAAATTGTCCAGAGGCCCCTCCTCTTAAAAAAGTGGACCTTTAAAAACTAGATTTGAGACAGTGCCAATAAATCCAATATTCTAATCAATATATGTTTGAAACATTTTTTTCCTACTAAATGAGTCTATTTAAACTATTTATTATAAATCATGTAAATTGTAGTGTTTGGTATTGTATCTCTTGACATAGTCCCCATATTTAGCAGATTGCATGATCTGAATGATGAGGGGGCCGTCGTGGCCGTGATCGTATGGTAGTTGGATTTATAACTACATATGCAACGGTGCCTATCACGACTAACATTGTTGGTTTGAATCCAGCTCAGGGCGAAGTGTACAACATTATGTGATAAAATTTGTCAGCGACTTGCGGCAGGTCAGTGGTTTTCTCCGGGTACTCTGTTAAAACACCATAAAACCAAACCATCTGAATGATGAGGAAATGCAAATGGAAGACAAGTGATACAGTGGACTTAAATCAATGAAGATAAGTTTTTATAATGGAAAAAAAAAATAAAATCAAACTGTCTTTACTCTGACAATGTGTTATAATTTTTTTTTCAAATTTAAGTAAAACTTACAAATTGTATTATTATTTCTCCTTTTTTATAATTATTTTTCTTCCGAATGCCAAAAATATTTTAAGTAATGAATTTATCTGTTTACTATGGAAGCAAGAAAAAGTGGCCTTATAAGACAGGTGACCTCTTCCACTCTTTTCTCTCAAATGTAAGGGTCATAGTTATAATAATTTATTTCTTCAGCCAAGCACTAATTATGATATATTACAAAATACCCTTTAAACATTTTTCTTTATACCCCCTTTGGGTCCATATTTTCCGAAATGAAAGGGTCAGCCCCCTACTATCACCATCATTCATTTCTATCACTGAATACAAGTTATGTGACATATATGATATACAGTCAAACCTGCTTTAGTGACCACCTCTATTAAGCAATAACTTGTATTATGTGACCTTAATTTTAATTTCCCTTCACAGTGCATGTTAAACCTGTATTAAGTGACCACCTGTCTCATGTGACCCTATTTCAATGTTCCCTTGGAAGGTCACATAAGACAGGTTCGACTGTATAACAATCTAAAATTGATCCTTTTTCTATGTTTATCTTCCATCTTTTGAAAGTAGAATGGAGTTATCTCCCCCTTGACCATTACTGAATTATAACAATGACCTTCTTAGGGATCGTCTCAAAATGCGATTTTTTTTCAAATGAAGTTAGTTTCATTTGGCTCAGACCACCCACCCACCCCTCAAAATGAAAGTGTGAAAAACAATACCGATGTATTATAAACCAAACGCCACCTAAAAATATAGGGTTTAGAACATTATTTTTTTTAATTTGCAAAAGAAGACCGTTGCTTTTCATTGCATATTATATTTAGTTGTACCGCAAACAGGAAACCAGAGCTGTGTACATATACCCATTACTTATTCAGTACTAAAGAAACAGTAGAATATACAGTCTTGAAAGAATTTAAAACGATGTTCTATTCAATTTTATGCCATTTTTTATGTGCATTTTTAAAGATTTATTGACAAATCTCAATGTGCGATTTTGTTTTTTTTCCAAACGTGACAGCTGAAAACCACCCACCTACCAAACGAAACTAACTTCGTTTGAAAAAAACTGTCACAATTTGCGACGATCCCTTATATAAAATCTAAATGGGGTTTTGATAAAATCAACCTAATTTGCATAGAAAAGGACCCTATAGGCCATGGTGGCTTATTTTGTACAAGATTGAATCCCCATTTGTAAATGAAATGTCATGCAATTTACAATTACATGTTATTTCTAGTGCTGTGGAATGCTATATTAAAATTTATTCTAATGTAGCCTATATATGCTTTGGACCCAAAAGCTCGGACCCCACAGTCTCTGCGGTCTTCATTTGTGTAAACTTGTTTCTATATATCACCAGGATATTTCATGCCAACTACAATTGCAAGAAGTGTTTGAAGATACCAAAGGGGTAATCAGAATCCGTAAATCGACACAATGGCCAAATAAAAATGGACAACAGGACACACAACAATCTACAAAACATACACATAAAACTAAAGATCGAGTAACAGAACACCACTCAAAACCGGGGTGAACTCAGGTGCTCCGGAATGGTAAGCACTTCCTTCTCCACATGTTCATTTCTAGTTCTTGGGAATTCTATTTTTAAAAAATTTCTAATACAGCCTATTATAAACTTTGGACTTCAATGGCTGGGATCTTACAGACCCAGTTAGTAGTCTTTATTTGTACATATTTGTATCCAATTACTGGTACAAGAATTTTTTTTTATTTTCCCCATGTTCAACTTTCAACCATAGATCCTGGGACATTTTTTGAACAATCTAAATGTCATAATGATGCTTTGCAGCAAATATTATATTGGTTCTTGAGAAGAAAATCTTTAACATCGGGTTCAGAATCAAACAGATAAAAAGTATTTTCTTCTAACTTTTCAATTTCTTTCACATCAGAAAAAGAAATGAAATTCATCATCAATATTGTTTCATATATGCAAAAAGAATTTAACAGCTAGGTTGCAAGGAAGGCCATGTGGGTGGTTTGCTGTCAAACAGGTGGTGCCTCAAATTTTGTTTTCTTTACCTTTTCTCATGTTATTGGATTTTTAAAATTAGCTCTAAAGAATAAAACATAGTGCAAGCGTCAATTTGAAATATTAGATTTGATGTTTTTAATAATTGGTTTCTAAGAATAAACTACAATGTATAATTTACAAATAAGTTCTCAATTAAAAAAAAAGGTTTTAGTGAACCAATGTCTGATATGTATAAGTCTGCAGGGCTCTCACTACTTTCAAATTAGAGGGAGAAGTGACTTCTCTTTCAGAGAGCTCACAGGGAGAAGTGAGAGACAACAGAGAGAAGTGGTGAGACTTCCGAGAGAAGTTAATTGCGATTAATCGAAACATTCTTTCGTGACCCCTCTGAAGTTACCCTGCCTAAAATTAGATAATAGTTAAAAAGCTGTCTGAACTGATTTGTTTGGGGTTTTTTTTATTCATAACTACCTTAAGGACATCTATTCAATGTCATATTTTTATTTCTGTCTGCCTTGACTATTGGAGTCTTGCATACCAGTGATTTTTTATATGTACCCCCCCTTTTTTTCCTTTTGAAATATTACTGTGCTGTGATCCAATACTACACAAATTGTAATAAATCATATTTGTGTAATCTTCACAGAAGAATGATGTCTCTGTCAATCTGCTCAATGGTCTACAAATGTAAATTGCCACTGTCAGTCAAAAACTGAAGAAAGTAAAGGCTGTAATTATTATTTGCCAGACCTTAAATCAGATTGCAACAATGGAGGAAAGCTACTGTAGTTCAAAGTATGTCTGGATGTAAATAAACAATTCGATAGATCGTAATATTAACGCGGTGTCAAGTATAAGATATCAATGCGGATGGATAAATATCTGAAACGACCCCATGCATTTCAATGAATTTTCAATTGCCAATCTTCGCATATATGAACATATTTGATATGAGAACTATGATTTTATGTCACAGAAATGAGAAAAAATAAATCAAAAGTTTGTTTTGTTGAAAGTAGCTTCAGACAAAAAGTTCGGTCAACATTTCCGTTAGCACAGTACCGCATTGCGTCCCCTTTCCAAAATGACGGCAATGTTGTTTGCTTACGAAAAACAAATACAAATAGTCGAGCACATATAAAAACTAGAGGCTCCCAGGAGCCTGTAATCGATCACCTGGTTTTCAATTTGACATCTAAAGTTGATAGAAAATGGGGGTGTTACACATAATTTTGAAAGTGGGCCACCCAAAGATCATTTCAACTCAAATTTCTGAGCAAAAGATTTTGATGTGATTTTTATCTCATAATATTCCTAAACGGAATAAACTGGCTGAAAAAATCTCACAGAAAAACCCAGAATATATGTTAAACTACTCATTGCCATATAGCTGCAGTTAAAATTTGAGTTCATTTTGATTTGTAATAAAGCAGAAATTGACAACTAAAGAAATTTCTATTTTTAGTAACAGCAGCCATTTTGAATGGAGGGCGGGGCTGTCGGACACAATATTGAAAGGGGACCACCCAAGGACCATCCCAGCCAAATTTGCTTTAATTTGGTTCAGCGGTTTCAGAGGAGAAGATTTAAATGTGATCTTTTATCAAAATATGTCTAATTTGTATAATCAGTATAAATCGGTTGAAAGAAAAAATTCACAGAAAAACCCAGAATATATGTTAATCTACTCATTGTCATGTAGCTGCAGTTAAAATTTGAGCTCATTTTGATTTATAATAAAGCAGCAATGGACAATTGAAGAAATTTCTATTTTTAGTAACAGCAGCCATCTTGAATGGAGGGCGGGGCTGTCGGACACAATTTTGAAAGGGACCCACCCAAGGACCATCCCTGCCAGGTTTAGTGTAATTTGGTTCAGCGATTTCAGAGGAGAAGTTTAAATGTGATCTTTTATCAAAATATGCATAATTTGCATAATCGGCATAAATCGGCTGAAAGAAAAATTTCACAGAAAGACCCAGAATATATGTTAAACTACTCCTTACCATGTAGCTGCAGTTAAAATTTAAGCTCCTTTTGACTTATGCTAAAGCAGCAATGGACAATTGAAGAAATTTCTATTTTTAGTAACAGCAGCCATCTTGAATGGTGGGCGGGGCTGTCGGACACAATTTTGAAAGGGACCTACCCAGGGACCATCCCTGCCAGGTTTGGTTTAATTTGGTTCAGCGGTTTCAGAGGAGAAGATTTAAATGTGATCTTTTATCAAAATATGCCTAATTTGCATAATCGGTATATATCGACTGAAAGAAAAATCTCACAGAAAAACGACGGACGACAGACGACGGACGCTCAGTGGTGACAATAGCTCACCTCAGGTGAGCTAATAAGCTCCAATGAACGAAATTAAAGTTTCTAAAAAGCGTAACGGATTACTTTCAAAATATTTAACGGTTACGATAGACTTCAATAAACATGTGCACGATATCGACATTTTCATAAATGACAAGTGGAGAAAATACGCGGGTGGCGACATAGGGCGACTCTTCAAAATTACCAGGCGACTTGAACTTTGCTTTTGACCAATGAGAAAGCGAAGTCAACTTTCACAAGGTGACTTCTTTGCCCGAATCGCCCTCCAACGTGAGCCCCGAGTCTGCTAAAATCCCAGAAGTTGACCCCTAAGGTATGCAGGGCTATTTAGATATTAATGTATATATGCACCCAAAAAAAACAATTCGTGAATCTGCTGGATGTTTATTTTTCAGATCTACACGTTTTTGGTTTTTATGATAGTCATATATTTTTTTTCATTTAATTTTTTAATATATTATACAGACATAAAATTTTAAAAGTAGGTGTAAAGGGATAAAATACAAGTCTGAGTTTGAGATCTCAGACATTTGTAGTTTCTGAGATATATGCCCCTTAATTATGTGAACATCCTGTATGGGGTCATGTCAGGGTTCATACTTTCAACCGATCAATCAGTGATGAGGCTACTAACTCTTTAGTTATCAAAATCGAGAACATGCCATGATCTGTTGTTCGATTGGTCAAATAGATTTACATGATTGGATGGTCATAGATAAATGACAACCCAAACAGCATGTTGTTAGATATGTGTGTATTGCCAATGGAAAAAAATTAAAAAAGATACAACAAACATCCAATTCTAATTAAGATTGGTATACACTTGGATTGACATAAAATTGTATAAAAAGCAGGAAACATGAAATACGGGTAAAATTACAAGAAAGAAGATTCAATTAAAACAAATTCTTAATTGTTTGGAAGGGTGATGAAATTCCTGTGTAAAGTACCAATAGTGGGTTACTTGTGGTTATAAGACAACATTTATGCATCTTCAACGTGACAGCAATGGCAACCTACATTTTAATTTCCAGACTTAAAATGGACACTCAGTGATGGTTCCAAGGGCTAATCCCTGACAGAGCTGCACAGCATATCCCCAGCTGGTGCAGATAGGAATGCTCTTTTGATTTTTTTTTTTTTTTTTTTTTGGAGGTGGGGTCAATATTTTCAAGTTCAGACGTACTTTTTTTGCATTTTCAAATTAAATAATGCTGTAATTTTGCTCGGAGTCTTTAGCTTACACTATAAACATCATGTTGTGCTATTTACTTTTAATTTTTACTTAAAACAAAATATCAAGATTCCACAAAAAATATGTTCCAGCGTGAAACACCGAAAACATTACAACAAATTACAGGACTAGTAATTAACTCCTATCAAAAAAATCAAAACTTTGCTAGTGGTAAAAAATCAACCTGACTAGCAACCAAACTGAACCCGAATTTTAAGCTTCATAATATTATAAGTGTGTTAATAAAATAATTAAAACAGCAAAGTCTAATGTGTTTTATTGAACTAAGTCACACATCACTCTCTCTGGTCATATTGCATTGTGAAACGGCGCGGGTGGCTCAATGAGTTAGGTAGTTGGATTACCTAACAACTCATACAAGCCTATCACCAATACGGCGTGGGTTCGCGCCTGGTTTGTAAATTACAAAAAAGGGTGCACTCGATTCGCAGCCGCAAAGAAAAATATATATGAAATATGATGTTAGTATACTGAATTGTCTTCAACTAAACTACATGTATTAAAAAGAAACAGATTTTAGTAGTTAGATTTACAACTACTTATGCAATCAGTGCTTATCATCACCAACATTGTGAGTTCGAATCCCACTCATGGTGAGGTGTACTCGATATGTGATAAAGTTTGTCAGTAACTTGCGGTAGGTTGGTGGTTTTCTCAGGGTATTTTGGTTTTCCTCACCAATAAAACAGACCTCCACGATATAACTGAAATGTTGTTGAAAGTGGCGTTAAACACCATAACCCTAATCGCTTCACTTCCTTCATTTTTTGTCTTTAAAATAAATCATAAATTTGTGTTATTGGATTTAATTTATGATCAATATTAATTATGATCATTATTTTTTATAAAAATCATTTTTTATTGTTTTATTAAGGTTCATTATAATACTTGTCAAACTCAAAGGGTGGACTCAATATGGCAATTTGTTTGTATCAAAATTTCTTAGTGTCCTTCAATATTTTATTTAAATTAACAGCAAGAAATGAACCAAAAACAATCTTTTAGTAATGAACATGTATAATAATAAAATACCGCTGATCGCATACAAAAAGCCCATCTCTCAATTTATTTAAAAAGTTTTTAAATAAATTGAGTTAGGGCTTTTTGTGGAAATTATTGAAAGGATATCAGTTTAATTTGAACAGAGCGAATTATAGATTTAAGGTTACAAGTTTAATGATTTGATTTATTGCATTTAATGCCACTTTCAGCAATATTTCAGCCATATCATGGCGACCAGTTTTAGTGGTGGAAAAAGACGGAGTACCCCGAGAGAACCACCGACCATGGGCAAGCAACTGGTAAACTTTATCACTCGTGGCTGCGAGTCAAGTGCACCCTTTTTTGTAATGTACAAAGCCGGGCGAGAACCCACGTCATATTGGTGATAGGCTTGTATGAGTCACATGCAACTTTTTGAGTCTGTATGATATAATGTAAATACTGTATTATGAATGATACAAAAGTTGCATGCAACTGGCATTTGACTGGAAGGATCAAAAGTTGCATGCTACACTACTCGTTTCATGAAACTTGTAATTTTGAGAGATAAATCATCATAATTGCATTGTTTTATGTAATGTAAACACATTGAGGATACATCGAAAACTATGTAAATATGATTTATAAGTGGACTCAAAATCACAAATAAATTCATTAAAATATATATTGAACATGTACACATAGTTTACAGATTGCCACCAAATTAGTGTTGCGATGTAAGGTGCCCATAGTTATCACTGTCCATCTGTTAGATCGATTCTTTAATCAATGCTATTGTGGGTTTTTATAATATTTGTACACAAGGTTTATGGAGGCTAAAGAGAATCCAGGTTTGGAGTTATGGTATCTATAACAAAATAAGGAGTCCTTTGTGACTGGTCCATTTTGTGCTGATCACATATTGAACTTGACGTGATATAGATAAGATGCAAAAACTACAACTAAGACACACTTTTAATGTGGTAGTATAATATATAAATGATGTCAATTATTGTTGTCCTTAGGTTTGTACATATTGGCTTCATCAGCATTGTTCACTATTACATGTAAATTTATAGATTTTGAGATTTAGTACAACTACTGACCATGATCATGGTGGTCACAATTGTCATGATTTAGAGGGTATCAATAAATATACTCTCGAAAATATTATCTTAAATGAATTGATAATTAAAAATAGCTATGTTGAATGATCTCCCTTTGTATAATAAATAAATCAATTAAATGAACTTTTGATGTTTTTTTTTATTGCAATCAACATGATCAGAACAGGAAAATTAATATATGCTTCTTTATGTTACATATTTTATTATTAACTGTTTTATACATTCTGACATTTGTCATCACCTAACAAATGTTAACTGTCATTTCATGTATTTTATCAAAATTTGTCATTTTTTAAAGATAGATTTTTTACGTAAAAAAAGGTTGGATCAAAAATGTTATCAATTCAATTGATTATTTAACATTCAAACAAGACAAGTGATAGTAGCATTTTGAAAATGTAAATGTTTCACACAACTGCAATGATCAAAATAATGGATTATCTCCCTTTGTATTACAAACAATTGCTGTATTTTATTTTTTGTCTGAACATTTTTGGCAACTAATCTGATAACATTTGATCATATGTGATCTTTTCTGTTAAGATAAAATTGCATGGAAAAATTTGTTTTTATCAATTTTGAAGAATAAATACTACATGTTGATATTTAATGAAAAAATAGCTATGACCTTGGAATTACCTCCCTTTGAATGAAAAAAAAAAACAGTGTAGTGATTTTTTTTCACTGTAATTAGTTTTTGATTTTTTGGTGTTTAACGTGGCAGTCACTTTCAGCAATATTTCAGTTGTATCATGGCGACCAATTTTAGTGGTGGAAGAAGCCGGAGTACCCGGAGAGAACCACCGACCATGGGCAAGCAACTGGTAAACCTTATCACTTGCAGTTGCAAGTCAAGTGCACCCATTTTTGTAATTTACAAAGCCGGACACGAACCCACGCCGCATTGTAAATGTTTTGTACAATTTGACCAAACAAATTTAGCTATCATTTGGTGTAATTTATCAAGATATGTCAATTTTTTAAGTTGATTTTTTATGTAAAATAAGGTTTAGCTCACAATATTTTGCTTAACTCAATTGAGTATTTAACAAGTACTTAATCAAGAATATTTGATCATATACTTTTTTTTCAATTGGACTGGATCGAAAAATGCCTTATTTAAAAAAAAAAGTCATTTTCTTACAAATTTGCAATGGTCAAACTAAAGGATTATCTCCCTTTGTATTATTAGAATAACTGTTATTTATTTTTGATCTGAATGTGCATAAATTAATATTTAAGGTGTATTATTCAATTTATTGAAAGAAATAAATACTGCATACCCACATGTGGACTATTTTGCATGATTATCTCCAAGATTGGGTGTTAAGTAAAAAATTGTAAAAATAAATGGCCACAAAATGTCATGTTTATGGTGACAGCTAGACACTCCCAGTATATATATAGTGTTATTAAAATTAGGAAATGTAGAAAGGGTACCTCTGAACTTGAAAACATTGTAAATAATACTAAATATGGCATACATTTGGCAACTTTTCCCACTTCTGATACAATTTTGAGGCATTTAAATACAACTTATGAATATGTAAACAGTGGGAGTTCCTACTTTTGATCATACACTTTGAATATTGCAATAATACAAGTGCATTTTAATGTTTTGCAAAGCATTCCCATGTAAAATATGGGCTGTCATGGACGTGATCACATGATAATTGGATTTACAACTACCTATGCAATCAGTGTATATTATCACTAATGTTGTGAGTTCGATTCTTGAACAGGGTGAGGTGTACAACATTATGTGATAAAGTTCATCAGTGACAGGTCAGTGGTTTTCTCTGGTTTCCTCCATCAATAAAATTGACCACCACAATATAACTGAAATATTATTGAAAGTGAAGCTAAACACCATCAAACAAACAAATAAAAACCCATGTAGAATATTTTGACTATGTGCTGTTGTATTTTTACATTTTGTACTCATTTAAGATAAATTTGTGTTTTTCCTTTTATCTAATTGCAAGTCAAACACACCCTTGTCAAGTGTTATAATGAACCTTAAATATATGAAATCAAAAAATGTACAGATGGCCACCAGTGGTGAATATCTAGACATTGGTAAATAAATAACCATATAGCTTAAATGCTACCAATGGAACATTTGGCTAACAATAGCAATGGTAAAATCAACATTGGAATTTCAATTGATGACCGCCATTTTGTTTTCAGAGGAAATGACGCTATCCCGTTTTGTGTTTATTTCAGTAGCTAATAGAGTTAATTTTTCATTTAAAATACATTTAATCGTCAAATGTTAATTTAAGAAAATATTTATTTTACTTGAAAAAGGGGAGTGGGGATTCTTTCATGGAGTGTTTATTTTTTTTTACTTTGGTTAGTAAAAAATGTTAACGTGACCATTAACGTAATTTAGTTACACTTGAAAACTAAATAATGTATTTAGGTGAAAACATTTATTCCAATTGCAAAAATGAAAAAGGGGGGATGTCCTTTCCAGTGTGATTTTTTTTTACATTTTTTACAATTTATTAATAAAACAGTCTTACCTCTTGGAAACTGCCCTTCTTACTACAACTGCACAAGACATTTCTACATTGACACAATTCGACATTCTGATTTCTACAATATAAATAAAGATATTTAGTATGCTATGAATATGGCTCAAGCTGGCAGAAATTTTTGATTTTTTTTCTTATATGTAGGGCCTTAGCCAATCAGAAAACAGTTTTTTTTAAACACTGTGACGTCAATAAAATCGGTTAACCAATCGGAAGACACTTCTTTCGATAGAACATCCCGACGAAAATATATGAATCCGGTATATTTCAATAATTAACTAACATCAAGCAAAACTCAAACTGTTTTTATCGAATACATACCAACTAATTACACAAAAATATTCATATTTTATTCTAAAAAAATATATATCTGACAGGGATCCGGAGTAATACTCACAGATCGGTAGCAATATCCTTTCAGTTTTGAAAACAATTACCCCCCCCCCCCCCCCTCCCCCATTTACACGGTGCGGATTGGCACAATACTTTTCTGGGGTTTTTTCTGCGTTTCCTGACTAAGCGAGTTCGACAATAGACTGTGCGCGGGAGATGGGACTATGAAAACGTGAAGGAATGTGTTTCACAATACTCCGAAACTGGCGTTTTACTTTTGTATTTTTTCACAAATATTTTACCCCAAAGTAATAAGCGAGTGAGTGATTGATTGTTGTTTAAAACCCACTCATCGATTTTTCAGCTATATCATGGCGAGAACAAGTTAATATTCAATGACCCTGACAAATGCCCAGCGTGTCAATGCGTTAAGACGGCACTACGACCTGACTGTGAAATGAAGAATTCAATATAACAACGCTGTTCATTAACTTTAGTGCCCAAGTGTAAATTTGGATAGCCACATTACCATTCTTACATTAGGCTGCACTTAATCACAATTTTGTAATTTATGATACAGGTAGTGAGGTACATAACACTTTTAACGACAGTGTGGTTAAAACTGAATAATTCCACCAATAACAACAAAACTATGTTTGTTTGTTTGTTTGTTTAATGGTGTTTAATGCCACTTTCAACAATATTTCAGTTATATCGTGGAGGTCTGTTTTATTGGTGGAGGACCCGGAGAAAACCACCAACTTGTCGCAAGTCATTGACAAACTTTATCACATAATGTTGACTGTTGTACACCTCACCCTGATCGAGATTCGAACTCACAACATCAGTGGTGATAGGCACTGATTGCATGGGTAATTGTAAATCGAACTACCATACGATCACGGCCACGACGGTCCCGCAATAAAACTAACTATCGTCTCTCACCTGAAATCATTGTAAACAAAAACAGACCACACCACTGAAATGTCGATGGAAATGAATGTCCTGGTTTGGTACAGTCACACAAGTTTGGCGGAGTTGAACCAATTGATTTCAACTTTCCCCTTTTTAATAATTTGATCTCCAACGTCATTACAGATATAAACAAACAATACAAAAACCTGCACAGATTCTATTTAACTAAAAAGTACAACACACTATTATAATAATGAGTGAGTGAGTGAGTAATTGTTGTTTAACGCCAATTTAGAAATGTTTCAGCTATATTATGGCGAGAACACGTTAATTTTCAATGAGATGATGATGAGGTCCGCTTTGTTCTAGACCAACACGCTGAGTTGGATTTTTATAGTGCTAGCTCACTCGTGAAGCAACAGTCCGCGGTGAGACATGTCGCTCCATTCGGACACAGTATTCTTATTCCGAACCAAACAGTCTAATACTATAGTAGCTAAGTAGGTAGAATCTGTCGTGTAAAAACCATTCTAAATCTTTACTGATACACAGAAAACATGGATGAGGAAATACACTTTTTGATCGTATCTCTTGCATGTAGAAAATTGTACCTATTAATACAATATCTTTATGGCGGTAATAAAATTTAGTGAACGTTTTCAAGAACTTGTGAAAATTGTATCCTTGAGGTAGAGATTTTATGTCATCGCGATAATATGGTCATAAAAGCATGAAATATATTACAAATTCAAGCAAAACGAACCAACTGAGAAATGTAAAAACACTTGTAACAGAATATAAGCAACAGCTAAGAACTATGAAATAATACACGCAGATACGAGATATTGCACACTTTAAATCTGGGCTGTAGTTTTATTTCTCTTCGAGAATCGTGCAATAACCAAGATGCAGGGCCGTTTTAACAGCATTATAGGCACCCTGGCAAAACAGTGCACTGGGGCCCCTAGCTACACAATTGCACTCAGGAATAAAAATTAAATATTTATTGTATTGGTACTTCAAACTTAATCATTTTTAAACATTAAATAACAGTTTAAATAACATGCGTACACAACATATCATAGATTAGCATGGGTGTCCAGGGGCGGATCCAGGATTTCAAGTTAGGGGAGGCGCAATTAAAAAAATTGCGCCGAGCGGAGGGAAGCGCGAAAATGTTTGGGGTATTTCGTGTGAAAAATCACGATTTTACGCCAAAAATTCATATTTTTTCCAATTTTAAGGGGGGCGCGCTGGTGCGCACCCCCCATGGATCCGCCCCTGGTGTCTATGCTCGTGGGGCCACCGGGTAATTACCCAGCGTGCCCATGCGTTAAGACGACACTGCCTAGTTGTGATATTTCATTGCTTCATGTTACAACAAAATGAAACGAAATCTGTATATATGAACCCCTTTGACATACTGTTAAGACGGCCGTGGATGATTTGTCAATCTTCACGGGTCAAAAGTATTTTCGCACTTAGATATTTCCCTATATATTTCATATAAAACCACTTATTTTCATAGCATTCTCATGAAGTCATTCCTTAGCCGATTTTCATGAAATTTTCACCTTTAATAGTAGAATTATTAGAGTTTATTTTAATATCTTCATGTAATTTTTTCGAACTTTCATTTACAAGCATTTATGATTTAAACACAAATGTAAATTCTTGACGTCACAATTCTATATGATTATATAGTAAGATTTGGTGAAAAAATTAAACTTTGTATTTAAATCAATTCTTAAGGGAAAGTAGAAATAAAATTATTAGAAAATTATACGAAGAAGAAACTATATTGATTTCTGCATTTAAGGCTGAAAAATTAATGAAAATCAGATAAGGAATGACTTCAGGAGAATGTTTTGAAAATAAATGGTTTCATATGAAATATATAGGGAAATATCTTAGTGCGGAAATACTTTTGACCCGTGAGTGTACAATACGAAAATTCAACGTGTCCGTCAATGATTCGATATTTAAAAATTATTGTTGGTTTCTGCAAAGTTTATCGTCTGCTAAATTTCAGGGCACCTATAAAGTGCGAAACGAAACAGAAACGAAACGAAACGAAATCAACGAAAACGAAACGAAACGAAATCAACAAAAACGAAACGAAACGAAACGAAATCAACGAAATGAAAACGAAATAAAACGAAGCCAACGAAAGCAAAACGAAATCAACGAAAACAAAACGAAATAGAAAATGGAAGAAAAAATAATAGGGGCCTTAAAGAAATCAAACCTATTTTCACAATTACGATGCTAGACTACTTCCCACACATATCTGTCTTTCATCAGGAGAGGACAGGATTTGATCACCATTGAACAAGAATACTATGCATTTATTCAGCGGGAGTCTGTCCTTTTCACTTAGTGGCTTCTTTTAAATTTGGGAACCATAAGAGCAACTTCAAGTCTGTTGAAAAGAGAGGAATTAAAATAACAGAAGTGCAGTAGTTAAAGTTCACTAATAAATAACCCCGTCCGAGCAAAATTTAAAAGTGTGTCGGAGAGACGAAAAAGTGTGACGACCGGACGGACTCACGAACGAACGGACAGCAGAAGTCCTATATACCCCACTCTTTTTTTGGCGGAGGTATACAAATCCTATCAAAAATTAACTTTAGAAATAAAAAAAAAATCTACATATCTTGTAAAAGGACCTTTTTTCCCCTTGATCCCTTTTCATTAACCCCCCCCCCCCCTCCAAAAAAAAACAACTTCCGGTATAAATAAAATTTGATACGGCACATATTTTTATACCCCCCGCTATCCAGCGGGAGGGGGTATATAGTATATGTCCGTTTGTCCATGAGTGCTTATGCAATTCCTCCTTAACAACTTGATGGAATTGAATGAATCTTACAGGAAATCTTTAATACCATATAGCAAGGTTCATTAGTTTCATGAATTCCCTAGTACCAAATGGCATTGTGCACCTTCTATTTTTGTTTTCCCAATTTAACAGTTCTTGCTATGGGTGCATGGGGATTAAACGTGACAAGTCGGGAAAATCCCGTAGTCAAATAATGCCCAGAATCTGAAACTCAAGACTATCCTGTATGATTTGCGAAAAGGCAAATTTATGAAGAATACAAACGAAAAACGTAATAAAATCAGACGAAAAATGAACCCTCAATATCCCAATCTATAAAAATACCCTCTCATATCCCCCCTTTTTTCTATATGCTCACTTTATAATTCATAAATACTGACACACACACAAACACAAATAAAAATATGACATCTGAACTTCTGAAAGTTTGTCGGCAAGCAAACTCGACTTGAATTGAGTTGCGGATAATGTACGTGAGGATACTGTAACTGACAAACATGCAAGATGGGTTATATAATTAATAAAAATTATTGTATCTAAAAAATCGAATTATCATTTTTTTTTATTTCTTTATTTCGTTTTGTCTTTTATTTTTTTCCTTCCATTTTCTTCATATCAGTCTATTTCGTTTTGTTTTAGTTGATTTCGTTTTGCTTTCGTTGGTTTCGTTTCGTTTCGTTTCTATTTCGTTTCGCACTTTATAGGTACCCTACATTTCTAATCATTTTTTTTTTTTGCTTTGTAAGGATTTTAGCCATTTATGCAGTCTTGAGCATGCAAAAATGATCATATTATATTTAATGTGGGAACCTCGAGTTTAGAAGCTAGAAATAAGATTAGTCAATAGAATTACTATTGATTTCAAAAAATATGCCGCCAAATCAAATGTCAAAACGCCCCCACTTTTTACCAAAACGCCCCCACTTTTCACAAAAACGCCACCACTTTTACGAAAACGCCCCACTTTTTTCCAAAATAAATCATAATAAAAAAAATATTTTTTGTGATTCAAATGTTTATAAATGTCTTCCCGCGATTCGTTTTTGTTTGAATGTTTTGTTTTTGTTTTATTATATTTTTATTAATCTATTTATTTATAAGACCAATTCTAACCTACAATAGTGAAATTTGGTTTATGGATGACTATTTTTCTATCAGTAGAGCCGCAATATCCAGATCAGAACAGAGTGGTTCTGTCTGTGATACATTGTCACTTGAAAATAAATTTTGTTATGAAAAGATACACAATAAATTTTGTAAATATATTTTAGGTTTAAAGAAGACTGCATGTAATATTTCGACCAAATCTGAACTAGGAAGATTTTCTATAACAGACTTTATCTAATATTATATACGTTTTCCTTTGAAATTAACGAAAGTCGCCTGTCTGGTACAAGGTGTCTGATACAAGATGTTGTATCACCACACTGTGGTGATAAAAGAATGTCGCGACGTTGCACGAGACGTTCTCTGCCGAACTACTTTGACATGACGTCATATCATTGGAATGGGAGACATATAGAATCTAACACCGGGGAGAGTACAAGATAGGGAAATCTCCGACACCCGAGGGTAAGATTTCAATCGTTCTCTTTACGAGGCTTGCCGAGTTAGAGAACGATTGTATTCTTACCCAAGGGTGTCGGAGATTTCCTCATCTTGTACTTTTTCCGGTGTTTGATTTTATTTCTCAACTAAACACCTAATTGTTTTTGTTTACATTTCATCATCGAGCGTTTTCCCGCAATTTATTTTTCCATTGCTGAAGTAAATATTCGAATTATCCATATGCAACCGTATCTCGGCAGTATTTCATCATAAAGTACAATGTATTTAATAAATATATTATAAATGTTACTACAACAGAGATAAATACATGTAAACAATATTTGAATTTGGTCAAAGGGAGATAATTTCTTTCTTTACGTTAGTTACTAACAAGGGAGAGCACTCTAGTATTTACTCAAAGTAAACAAACATTGACTGGAAGAGAGCCTGAAAAAAGAATCAAACACCGTGAAAGTGCACGTTAGCTAGCAGAATATAATATGAAATGGGCACGGCCATGAATGCTCGCTCATCTGAAAATTATCTGACAATTTCATCAAAAAGTGTCGAGATTTTTTGGGCCGAGATATATTAGGGACGACTTTTTTTAGGGCCGAATCTAGTCTCATTCAATCGAGCTGTCGTTCCTTTATTCGAGTTATCGTTCCTTACGAAATCTCAAAAGTTAACTTCCGCGTAGAAACAAAAATTCTTGTCAGTATGTCAGAAGTATGTCAGAAGAGATTTAATAAATTAAAAAATATCAATATAAGTGGTATCGGACGTACGAGAGAGGGTACGAGACTTCAGGATCACATTTACGCTTTATGTTAAGAAGATCATCAAATAGTTGAGTGTGTTAGTGTGTTACCCGGAAACCGGTGTTTACAAAACGTAGAATTTTTTTTTCTTCGACAATATGTTCAACCATGTTTGTTAAAAAATCCTAAGTACACATTCTATACCATAAAGAGCTCGCTTAAGCTCGCATAATATGAAACCGGCACGGCCTTAAATGCTCGCGCATCTGAAAATGATCTGGCAATTTCATCAAAAGTGTCGAGATTTTTTGGGCCGAGATATATTGGGGACGACTTTTTTTAGGACCGAATCTAGTCTCATTCAATCGAGCTGTCGTTCCTTTATTCGAGTTATCGTTCCTTACGAGAGAGGGTACGAGACTTCAGGATCACCTTAGCGCTTTATGTTAAGAAGATCTCCATTAGTTGAGTGTGTTAGTGTGTTACCCGGAAACCGGTGTTTACAAAACGTAAGGAACGATAACTCGAATAACAAATACAAAACGTAGAATTTTTTTTTCTTCGACAATATGTTCAGTCATGTTTGTTAAAAAATCCTAAGTATACATTTTATACCATAAAGAGCTCGCTTAAGCTCGCATAATACATAAATGAATTTAAATATACTTATGTAGTAGAATCGTGGTTAATTGTTTATTTTAAAAAGGAAAAGCATGGAGAATTGGGGGCAGTTGACATAATCTGTACAGCATGCATTTGCCGGTAAAACGCACGTGATTTTTTTGTCTTGCACTAGTGCAGGATAAGAAAATCTCACATCGCTAAAAATAGGAACTGGTCTGTCTCAAAAGTGAGAAATATAGGGTCTAACACCGGGAGAGGTGCAAGATAGTAAAATCTGTGACACCCGAGGACACCCGAGGGTGTCACAGATTTTACTATCTTGCACCTTTTACGGTGTTTGACTCTTTTTCTCACCCCTTTCTACCGTGTCAATGTTTGTTTACTTGTTGTGTAGTTTGGTGCATTAATTTGCGAACCGTATCACACCCACAGGACCAAAATGCCACATAATAAAATAAAGCAAGATTTTCATTTTACAACTTTAAAGAGGTTCAAAATAATAAAGTTAACAAACTTGTGATAGATTCTACAATAACAAACTCTTGCACCTTTTACGATGTTTGCCTCTTTGCAATATTTGTTTACTTTGAGAAAATATATAGAGTACTCTCCCTTGTTATGTAACTAACGTAAATAAAAACAATTACCTCCCTTTGACCAACGTCAAATAATTTTTTGTACAGGCATTTATCGCTGTTGTAGTAGCATTTATAACATATTTATAAATAAAATACATTGTATTTTATTGTGAAATACATTTAAAATACTGTCAAGACACTATAAATCGACAATTTAATTCAACAATGGAAAACAATTTTGCGGGAAAAACGGCGTGTAGCTTGTCTTATCCTGGAGCCGGGGTAAGATAGAAAAATCTTTTTCACCTAAACTAACGGACTACTTTATCCAAGGGGTGAGAAATATAGTCTCTAACATTGTTTCCCGTTTATTACGATAATTTCTCAAATCAAGATAGTTAAATTTTCACATTTTAAAGTTCGAGGTTTACCGAGAATTTTAAAATGTAAAAATTTAACTATCGAGATTTGAGAAAGTATCGTAATAAACGGGAAACAATGTTAGAGATTGTTTCTCTAATGAACCACTAAAAATTTGTTTGATTCTTTTTCTCACTAATTTAACAAAATATATGGCCGTTTTCACTTTCTCAAATCGACGTTCAGTGACGTCACTGACGTATACTTCAATTGACGTCACACCCGTTAAGGAATGTTTTTGAAGCAATGATGGAGAAAGGACAAGATTCCAGATGAGGGGTTCTTGATGACGGTACGGTTAATTACGGTTAGTTACGGTTAATGAAACGATTTTATTGACACAATGACATTTTGCGAAACGTAACATTTTTACGGGAAAAGTAGCGTGAAATTCTTATCTCACCCACGGGTTGAGACATAATTGCGTAATTGACCAATCAGCGACTGAGAACAAAGTGATCCACACGTTGATTATCGATTTCTTCTCACACGGGTTGAGAAGTGTGAAAATTGAACAAGAATTAGAGAAATATAGAATCTAACACCGGCAAAAGTGCAAGACAGGGAAATCTCAGACACCCGAGGGTAAGATTTCAATCGTTCGCTGACGAGGCTCGCCGAGTCAGTGAACGATTGAACTCTTACCCTCGCCTCGTCAGCGAACGATTGAAATCTTACCCTCCGGTGTCTGAGATTTCCCTGTCTTGCATTTTTTGCCGGTGTTTGATTTTATTTCTCACTTTTATCAGCTGTTTTTAGTTTCGTGTTTGTTTATGTACTTTTAGCAGACGATCATGTAAACAATGTGAGTTATTTTCCCTTCATGTCAATCAAAAATTAGTTCCGTATTTTTGTGTATTGCGTGAAGGTTATTATGTAATAGTATGGCTGATTGTTAGGATTTGCGTGTTTATAAAAGATTGAATACTTATATACAGTGAATTGTTTATTTTAAAAAGGTAGTTGACATAAACTGTACAGCATGCATTTGCCGGTAAAACGCACGTGAATTTTTTGTCTTGCACTAGTGCAAGATGAGAAAATCTCGCATCGCTAAAAATAGGAACTGGTCTGTCTCAAAAGTGAGAAATAAAGGATCTAACACCGGTAAGAGGGCAAGACGGATAAATCTCAGACACCGGCCAAGGGAAAGATTTCTGGTCTCCAACGAGGCTCCGCCGAGTTGGAGACCAATAGAAATCTTTCCCGCGGATGTCTGAGATTTTTCCGTCTTGCCCTCTTACCGGTGTTTGATTCTATTTCTCACTAATATTTTATTGAAAGTACAGTATTTTCCTTCATGAAACACCCCATACATGAAATATGACGTGACACATATTTTGACGTCATTGAAGAATGACGTCAAAGGTACGGAAAAGGACAACTAGAAATACGAAAAAATGAAAATAAAAGACACAAATATATTTAATACGGTTGGATTCTGTATTAAAAAAAACCCAATGGTTAAATCCGTAATGTATCTGTTATTCGGCTATCAGACAGGTATATAATGTGACATTCCCGGCTTAGAATGACATTTTGCGAAACGTAACATTTTTACGGGAAAAGTAGCGTGAAATTCTTGATGTCCGCTTTTTTCTAGACCAACACGCTTAGTTTTTTTTTATAGTGTTAGCTAACGGAAACAACAGTCCGTGGATATACATGTCGCTCCACTCTGACACATTATCCTGATTCCGAAGCAACCAGTCTTTGCTCTTTCTCCTTAATTCTGCGTGCTTTGCATTATAAGCAACAAATACCAGTTGATAATCTTTGTTTTTGAAATATGAATTTGTTTATATACATGTACTCAAAAAGTCGCTTTTTATGTGTCTTCTGCCGAAGGATTGTGAAAGCGCGAAAAGTTGACCGTGCGTTGCGCAATGTATTTTGTATTGTTACGTTATCTATTGTCATTTATGTAGACAACAGGGGCGGATCCAGGGGGCGCGCATTCGGCGCCCCCACCCCCCCCCCCCCCCCTAAAATTTGAAAAAATAAGATTGTTTGGCATAAAATAGTGATTTTTCACACGAAATACCCCAAAATTTTTCGCGCCTCCCTCCGCTCGGCGCAATTTTTAAAAATTTACCCCCCCCTAACTTGAAATCCTGGATCCGCCCCTGGACAATATATGTATTCGCTGAGAAACAGACCAGAAATGCTCACCAAAGACTCTCATCGGTAGTGTAATCGTTAGCGTGCTCGCCTCGAATGCGGTAGATCGTGGGTTCGAGTCCCGATCGGATCAAACCATGTTCTGTACACATATTTTGCCATCTTCCACATTCTGTTGGAAATTTATGATTTAGGGTTCTATTTTTACAAAATCCAAATAAGAAATTGTCATCAAGAGTGTGCAAATAGTTTCAGTTTCGAATTGAAATTAATCTAATAGCTACCAGTTCTTTAATATTGTAATAAATAAAGTTCCCAACTTTCATTATTAAATATATATGGAACATAATTTTATTTATTTCTTGAATTCAGAAGATAGTGTCAATAAGTAAGTAAATGAGTTAATTTCTTTATTTCAAGAGGGTAACACAGTTAGCAATAATAAAAGTGTGATTAATAATTATCATATATGATCTTATTAAGTTAAAGAATAATTTGCATAGTTTGAACATCACATAAATATTAAATTCTACCATATATAGTCCACCAATCTATTTTTTAATAGCTGTAAAAATGATACATCGCAATGGTAAATTGAAAAAAGATAGTTTGTAACTTAATCACATGCTTTTCAGCCATATAGGTAGCATTTTGTTTTTCAACTATGAACACCACTAATATCTATTGTTTATTTTATTTTATATTGTGTACAGATCCAGGATTTCAAGTTAGGGTGGGGGCGCACTTAAAAAAAATGCGCCGAGCGGAGGGAGGCACGAAAATTTTTGGGGTATTTCGTGTGAAAAATCACGATTTTACGCCAAAAAAATAATATTTTTTCCAATTTTAGGGGGGGCGCCCCCCCCCCCCCCCCCCTGGATCCGCCCCTGAGATCTATATGTCTCTCTTTGTCAATCAGTAACTCTTTTCCTGTTTATGTACATCCAGTTTTTCATTTGGTCTCTCCATTGGAAATACACAATCTGTATTTTGGTAAACATAATAAGGGAGACAAATCCTATAAGTTTATGCTACAAGTAGCTAATTTTCATAGGTAGCTAATTATTATGCTCCGCCGTATGAAAATTAGCTACCGGAAATTTGAGGTAGCTAATTTTCATGGGTAGCTAAAAATTTTACGACACCGGTTATGGTAAACGATCGATAAATTTGAACAAGGTTGTTGCTACCTTTGAAAAGCATATATTTCTCAGCCAAACCGATTTAACAAGGACTGGGATCATCAGTAATAGTTATAATGAAATTTTTGAAGCGTAAATAGTGAGTTTTTATGTTTCAACTGCAACTTTTTTTTTGCTCCATTGTGACCGCGTTGTAGCTCTGCCGAGACACAAGTTTGTCACAGGAGCTACATTATTGCAGCTAGGTAAAACGCACGTGATTTTTTTGTCTTGCACTAGTGCAAGATAAGAAAATCTCACATCGCTAAAAATAGGAACTGGTCTGTCTCAAAAATGAGAAAACGATATCTCACACGGCTAAGAATAGGAACTGTGCTGTCTCATTAGTGAGAAAAAAACACAGTAACCTGACGTTGGTGAATGAACGGAAAAAATAACGTGACGTCATACACAAAATGTAGTCTCCCTCAGAGTATTGTACAGATTTTGAATTCAACCCTTGCAATGTATCAGGTCGTGTCTGTTGCGTGAACTAACCGCATCACAACTCGTCGATCGCTATCGTGACTAGTAGTGATACTGGTTCACACAACAGACTCGATCTGATACAAAGTATTGTACTCCACCACACTATGTACAATGTATGTAATGGGTATTTATATATAGTGTGGTGGTACACGACTGTGTATCAGGTCTTGTCTGTTGCGTGAACTAACTGCATCACAACTCGTCGCTATCGCGACTCGTAGCGAGACTGATTCACACAACAGACTCGAACTGATACAACGTCTTGTACCACCACACTATGTATGTAATGGGTATATTTCAAAACCCAAGCTATACTATATTTTTGTAGATTACAAACAGATCCAATAAATCCTCTATTTAAAGAGGCATTTTCCATCTGTAAGTCTGTTGATTCTGATGGAATCTATACTTGGTATAGTTTCATAGGAAATATTTTTATGGAATTAGATCTTGAAATCACCGATTTTGAAAATTTCACCAGACCTTTTGCCTCTATATAACAGTCTTCGAAATTAGGCGGTAGTCCGAAGCCCGTGGCGTGTAAAATTGTACACGGGCGTATAAAATGAGTAGTTCCACAAGTCCGACGGGCCTGTGAAAAAAAGTCATATAGTTTCAAAAGTTGATTTCATAAGATATTGTTTGTAGATATTTAGTTTATTGTTCTCCGTTTTCAGTTGCTGCCGAGTCGATGCAAAAAATGGGTAGGCAAACAAGGTCGCAAATAAGTCCTTTTAAGAATTTCCGATATTCGAAATAGATTTAGGTGTGTCCGTTTTTTGCAATTTGATTGGTTGATATTTTTACCATCATGTAGGTTTTAAAAAAGGACGAGAAGCAGGGCTCACGTTAGAGGGCGAAGTAGTTGCCTTGTGAAGATTGACTTCGATTTCTCGTTGGTCTAAAGCGAAGTTCAAGTAGCCTTGTAATTTTGAAGAGTCACCCTATGTTGCCCGCGTATTTTTGCCACGTGCCATTTATGAAAATATCGACATCGTGTTTATGGAATTCTATGGTATTGAGTATTTTGAAAGTGACTTTCTTGAAAAGTAATCCATTTCGGTTTAAAGAAACTTTAATTTCGTTCAATATCAAATAAAAATGGCACCACGAGAAAGGGGCGCACACTGTGCTACGGGAAATGTTGATCGAAGCTAACAAACAAACTTTTGATTAATTTTTTCTCAATCCTGTGACATAAAGTCTGAGTTCTCATATATAATATGCTCATATTTGAGAAGGTTGGTCATTCAAAATTCGTTGAAATGCACGGAGACACTTCAGATTTTTTTCGATCCGCTTCCAAATCCGATCGGTATTTTTTTTTTTATAAATTTTATAAATTGCGATCTATTTATAGAACTGTTGCTGACAGACCTGTGTCCACGTTAATACCTCTGCAGTTAGAAAATAGACTTTGAACTACAGTAGTTTTATTCCATAGTTGCACTCTGATTTGTGGTCTGACAAATAATAATTACAATCTTTACTTGCTTCAGTTTATGACTGTCAGTGTCAATATATGTTCGTGCTATATTTGCATTCCCTAGCTATCTATATATAGTTGGACCGTTGAGCAAATTAGCATATGCATATTTCTTCTGCTGAAGGCTACACAAATATGACTTTTTGCATTTTGTGTGGTATTAATTCAAAGCATATTAATATTTAAAAAAGGGGGGTACATATTAAAAAGTATCACCAAATTATACATTGTATGTCACACACAATGATGACACCACAAGTTTTTGTTATAAGAATCTTATAACAATATTGGTTGTGATGATGAGGAGGAGGAGGTGGACAGTGATGCTATGGAATATAATGAGGATGCTATTGACAATATGATTTTAGAATTTTCAGGAGATTAATATAAACATGAATCCAAAATAAAGTGTCTTTTTGTTTTTTTTATACTTGCATTCTGGTCTTACCTAATGCATAATTGACCTGTCCACATAATATTTGGTACATCATCATGTTTTGAGTTTTGGTGGTTTGAATTAATGGTCATTAATGTAGTTTTCAAATTTGGGCCTGTAGAATTGATGGTGGGCCTGTAAATAATTGAACTTACAGGCCCGGTGGGCTTGTAAGGTAAAAGGTTAAGCGTGAAGACTGTATATATGTTCAAGAAATATTGAATGCTTGCCAGAAATATTTCTTTAGAGGTTATTAGGGAGTGTTGTTACTTTTCCGGTGATTTGAAGTTCAATTTGTCTTTACTGACCTCTGATGGACTGAATGATATATTATTTCTTCTCCAAAACTACTGCATTCCAGGTCAACAGACTTAAAGTAAAGTAAATATCTAAAGTCGGCACATATACATGTATACATCACAGGGGCTAGGTGCATCCGAGAAAAAAAAATATACAAAAAAATACTATATGTATTACAGTCAAACCTGTCTTATGTGACTTTTCAAAGGAACAGTGAAATATGGTCACATAAGACAGGTGGTCGCTTAATACAGGTTTAATTGATATAAAATGCACTATGAAGTGAATTAAAAATAAGGTCACATAATACAAGTTATTGCTTAATAGAGGTGGTCACTAAAGCTGGTTTGACTGTATATAGTTTGGTTTTTTTAGCACCTAGCCCCTGTGTTTTGAGACACCCGTTTAGTAAAGGTACCGCCGTATTCCAAATTGAATTTTCAGGGGAAAAATTGTCTTCACCCAAAAATGGTGTAATTTTACTTTAAAGTGTACAAATTTTTACTTAGGAGAAATTTGAGAGTTATAATAATTTTAAAACTGTTCATTTATTCATTAAAATTGAGAAAGATGCTAATTTAGAGTGTGAATAAGTTGACTAGTAATTAATATATTTTTTCTGCTGGTGTCGTCGTGGCCGTGATCGTATGGTAGTTGGATTTAAAACTACCTATGCAATCAGTGCCTATCACCACTGAAGTTGTGAGTTCGAATCCCACTCGGGTGAGGTGTACTTGATACAACATTATGTGATAAAGTTTGACAGTGACTTGCGACAGGTCGGTGTTTTTCTCTGGGTCCTCTGGTTTCCTTCACCAATAAAACAGACTGCCACAATATAAATGAATCCTTCTAGAGGCCATCATGGCCGTTATCTTACGATATGGAATACATGCCTATGACCAGACAAGTTGTGAAATTGATTGCTGCATGTACCATACAAAACAACTTTACATGATAAAGTTTTTCCGTAACTTGTGGCAACTGTTTCCAGTCCTGCAACGCATACTTGAAATTCAGTATTATTGAAAGAAATTCAACCAACATCAACAAATAATATATTAATGGAAATCTGTGATAGTATTTTATTGTTTATTTATATTCTGTATTGCCATTGGTGAACCAATTATTATTAAGTGGGAGCCGTCGTGGTCGGGATCATATGGTAGTTGGATTAACAACTACCTGCGTAATCAGTGCATATCACCACCATTTTTTTAATTTGAATCATGCTCATGACGATACAAAATTAGTTGATAAAGTTTGTTTGTCACAAATGACCACAGATATGTTCCACTTGTCTTAAGTACTTGCAGGTCCTTTCCCCATTCATGACTTATAACTAGAGTAACACGACGGGTGTCACTAGTGGAGTAGGGACTGCCTACCCTTCCGGAGCACCCCCAGTTATTAGTGGGGCTCGATCTTTAGTTTTCTGTATAATGTTTTGTAGATCGTTGTTTGTCCTTGTTTCCTTTTTCTGTTGGCCATTGTGTTGTCTGTTCTGCTACTGATTTACAGATTCTAATTATCACTTTGGTATCTTCAAACTCTTCTTGTCAGTGATTTCGGCAGGTCGGTGGTTTTCTCTGGGTACTAAAGTTTCCCCCGCCAATAAAATTGACCGCCACCATATAATTGAAATATTGTTGAAAGTGATGTTAAACACCATAATCCTATAAATAAGTGCTTAACTCTGCCACATTTTTGTGCTTTTCTCAAGTGCATGATCTTTTTCAGTGGAAGTGAAGCTGTGGAGGTTTTTTATCATTATTTTATATCTATTGCTGTTGGAGATTCAATTATCAAGATGGAAGTGTTGGGATCCCATTAAACGGTTTAATCCCACCACTTATTTGTGTCTATCCCAAGGCAGGACCTACATTTTCAATGCCATATCATGGTCTTTTTTGATGTTGCATGATTAGAAATGGGATGTGGGTTATTCCTGGTTGATATTAATAGAATTTTTTACCTTCACTGTTGAAACTATGTTATTATCATAAATAAATAGTCAAACCTGCCCATGTGGTAACCTCTATTAAGCAGTCACCTGTATTAAAAGGTCACCTTTTTCTTGTCCTGTCATAGAAATTTTCAAATGAATTGATCCTCTTTTAAGAGGTCACCTGTCTTAAAAGACCACTTTTTCTTTGTCCCAAAGGGGGCCTCCTAATACAGGTTTGACTATACCTATAAACTGAAGATAATCTTCATAAACTTATATTATACATTCACCATACATATTTCTGTAATGGCCATGGTATATACAATCTTCTAAACATCTGTAAAAAAAATCTGTAACATTCAAGTTATTTTTCAAATAAAAAATTAATGTGTTGTAAGTGGTTGTCATTGAATGCCATATAGTGACTATAAGGTGAAGAACAACAATCAAAGTGATATTTAATTCATTTACTGAGCTACCTGGTGTGTTGCTGTACTTTGTTAAATGGACTCTTCTGATTTACACTGAAATTATTTATGAAAATAAAATAAAAGGCTACGCAGAGCGAAGCATGATATGATCACAGAATGTCGACAAGAGAAAGTTGAATAAGTGAATATTACAAACAAGTGTGGACACAGTATTTTGTTTGACACACTGTAATTGAAACCTTAAATATAATATTTTCCAATAAAAGGATTAACTATAAGAAACAAATTTATATGTAGTTTTTTATTTATCATAGTGATATTTGTTAAAAAATTGTTTGTCGATAAATAATAATATTCATTATCTATACATAAATAATAATATTCATTATCTATATATAAATAATCCAGTATGATGGAGGGTTAGGAGGTTTTGGTGTTTAATGCCACTTTCAACAATATTTCAGTTACCTGGAGAAAACCATCGACCTATCACTGACAAACTTTATCACATAATGCTAAATCAAGTACACCTTGCCATGAAATCCAACTACCAAGTCCATATGACCACACCCTCCCCCCTTTATGGGAATGTGTTAAATCGAGTACACCTTGCAATGAAATCCAACTACCATATGACCACGCCCTCCCCCCTTTATGGGAATGTGTTAAATCGAGTACACCTTGCCATGAAATCCAACTACCATATGACCATGCCCTCCCCCCTTTATGGGAATGTGTTAAATCGAGTACACCTTGCAATGAAATCCAACTACCATATGACCATGCCCTCCCCCCTTTATGTGAATGTGTTAAATCGAGTACACCTTGCCATGAAATCCAACTACCATATGACCATGCCCTCCCCCCTTTATGGGAATGTGTTAAATCGAGTACACCTTGCAATGAAATCCAACTACCATATGACCATGCCCTCCCCCCTTTATGGGAATGTGTTAAATCGAGTACACCTTGCAATGAAATCCAACTACCATATGACCATGCCCTACCCCCTTTATGGGAATGTGTTAAATCGAGTACACCTTGCAATGAAATCCAACTACCATATGACCACACCCTCCCCCCTTTATGGGAATGTGTTAAATCGAGTACACCTTGCAATGAAATCCAACTACCATATGACCACACCCTCCCCCCTTTATGGGAACGTGTTAAATCGAGTACACCTTGCCATGAAATCCAACTACCATATGACCACGCCCTCCCCCCTTTATGGGAATGTGTTAAATCGAGTACACCTTGCAATGAAATCCAACTACCATATGACCATGCCCTCCCCCCTTTATGGGAATGTGTTAAATCGAGTACACCTTGCAATGAAATCCAACTACCATATGACCATGCCCTACCCCCTTTATGGGAATGTGTTAAATCGAGTACACCTTGCAATGAAATCCAACTACCATATGACCACATCCTCCCCCCTTTATGGGAATGTGTTAAATCGAGTACACCTTGCAATGAAATCCAACTACCATATGACCACACCCTCCCCCCTTTATGGGAACGTGTTAAATCGAGTACACCTTGCCATGAAATCCAACTACCATATGACCACGCCCTCCCCCCTTTATGGGAATGTGTTAAATCGAGTACACCTTGCCATGAAATCCAACTACCATATGACCATGCTCTCCCCCCTTTATGGGAATGTGTTAAATCGAGTACACCTTGCCATGAAATCCAACTACCATATGACCATGCCCTCCCCCCTTTATGGGAATGTGTTAAATCGAGTACACCTTGCAATGAAATCCAACTACCATATGACCATGCCCTCCCCCCTTTATGGGAATGTGTTAAATCGAGTACACCTTGCCATGAAATCCAACTACCATATGACCATGCCCTCCCCCCTTTATGGGAATGTGTTAAATCGAGTACACCTTGCCATGAAATCCAACTACCATATGACCATGCCCTCCCCCCTTTATGGGAATGTGTTAAATCGAGTACACCTTGCCATGAAATCCAACTACCATATGACCACGCCCTCCCCCTTTTATGGGAATGTGTTAAATCAAGTACACCTTGCAATGAAATCCAACTACCATATGACCATGCCCTCCCCCTTTATGGGAATGTGTTAAATCGAGTACACCTTGCCATGAAATCCAACTACCATATGCCCACGCCCTCCTCCTTTTATGGGAATGTGTTAAATCGAGTACACCTTGCAATGAAATCCAACTACCATATGACCACGCCCTCCCCCCTTTATGGGAATGTGTTAAATCAAGTACACCTTGCAATGAAATCCAACTACCATATGACCATGCCCTCCCCCCTTTATGGGAATGTGTTAAATCGAGTACACCTTGCCATGAAATCCAACTACCATATGACCACGCCCTCCCCCTTTTATGGGAATGTGTTAAATCGAGTACACCTTGCCATGAAATCCAACTACCATATGACCATGCCCTCCCCCCTTTATGGGAATGTGTTAAATCGAGTACACCTTGCCATGAAATCCAACTACCATATGACCATGCTCTCCCCCCTTTATGGGAATGTGTTAAATCGAGTACACCTTGCCATGAAATCCAACTACCATATGACCACGCCCTCCCCCTTTTATGGGAATGTGTTAAATCGAGTACACCTTGCAATGAAATCCAACTACCATATGACCATGCCCTCCCCCCTTTATGGGAATGTGTTAAATCGAGTACACCTTGCCATGAAATCCAACTACCATATGACCATGCCCTCCCCCCTTTATGTGAATGTGTTAAATCGAGTACACCTTGCAATGAAATCCAACTACCATATGACCATGCCCTCCCCCCTTTATGGGAATGAAAAGTTTTTGTTTCTAATCTATTGACTGCATATTCACCTGTACTTTATTTGAAAATTAAAAAAAAAATAGGTCAAAATCACATGTAAAGATAAAATCTAGAGGAAAGTACAGAAAATACAGTGGTCCCCAAGTCACCTTCCTACAGGGTGTTAGGTCATTATACAAACCAATTGTTGTTGAACAAAATATAGCTCTAAAAAATCATCATAGTCAAACCTGCATTAAGAGGTCACCTTTGGGATGGGACAATGAAAAAGTGGCCTTATATGGCAGGTGACCTCTTAAAAGAGATTCAATTCATATGAAGTCTTCTGCGATAGGACAAGAAAAAGGTGATCTTTTAACAGAGGTGACCACATGTGCAGGTTTGACTGTATTTAATTTCTTTTCAGATATAGACATTCAAATAAAGATTTAATGCCCAAAATTGGATTTTGACTTCAGCCGAACTCAAAATTCAATGACTTTTAAATTGTTTACCTCTTTATTTACAATTCTATATGAATACCTTTATAACCAATCATAGTTTTGTAAATCACTTTCTGCTGATTTATACTACTAAGTAATCTTTTAATAGATCTGTCATAATTTGTTTAATTGTGTTCATCAAATTATACCAACAATTTTATTATAGGCAACAAATTATACTCCCTTTTAAGTGAGTGAAAATAAAATATGTATAAATTATTCACCAGTGACTGAGTGAGTGATTGTTGTTTAAATACCAACTCAGCAATGTTTCAGCTATATCATGGCTAGAACAAGTTAACATAATTTTCAATGAGATGAGGTCAGCTTTGTACTAGACCAACACGCTCGAAGGCACAATCTACCACACAACCATTACATCACATAATACAAGTTTTTGCTTAAGAGGTGGTCACTATAAATGCAGGTTTGACAACCACTACACCACTGATGCAGTAACTCCCTTTTAATGTAGATATATATTTAAAATACCACTTCTTTGAACCATAGTCAAACCTGCTTTAGTGACCACCTCTATTAAGCAATAACTTATATTGTGTGACCTCAATTTAAATTTCCCTTCACGGTGCATTTTATATTAATTAAACCTGTATTAAGTGACCACCTGCCTTATGTGACCATATTTCATCATTGCCTTGCAAAGGTTTGACTGTATATTGAAAATCCAGAAAAATTATCAACAGGTTCCGTGAAATTTTTCACTTACTTATCAGCTACGATACCTTATGCTCTCTCCACCAACTGCAATAGGCTAGTAGAAGAGACATTTCCAGCCCCAAAATCTCAAAAGAATAAGTGAGAGACTGACTTCGTTAATATAAATTTTACGTGGCGTATCCCCTCGCCTAAACATTTGACCCGGTGACCTTGACCTTTGACCTTGAAAATCAATAGGGTTCCAGATTCTCTTAAGGACTAAGTATATACCAAGTTTAGTCAAAATCCATTGAAGGATGTTGATTCTAGAGTGTTCACAAAGATGTTACGGAAGGACGGTAGCGTTACTATACCCCTTCGCAACTTCGTTGGCGAGGGGATAAAAACTGAAAATGTCTGCAACAATTAAAAAAAAATGTCGAAGTTGTCGTATCAATCTTACATTCTATATGTCACATGAGATATTTAAATTGTCTGCTTAATAGAAGATATATGCAGTGGTATACTAGACCTAGCTTAGAAAACGGCATAATGTTTTAAGTTTTCAAGATACAAGATTCTGAAGAAAAAAAATTGCTAGTATTTCTTGACAAATTCAATTTGAATTACAAGACACAACAGATTGTAATTTGTATATCTCTAACTGGGTAAACACAATGATCAGATTTGAGAATGTTCTCATCTGCTCTAGAGGACGAGCAGTTCCTGCATTTTGACTAAAATTGGTTTCAGTCCATCCCATGGTTCTGAAGAAGATTTTCAAAGATTTCCAATTTTTCAACCAATTAGAAGCCGTGGCAGCCATCTTTAATATTAGGCAAAGTCAGTGGACACAATTTTGGAAGAGGAGCATTCAAAGAGTATCACATCAGAGTTTGGTCCAATTTGACCTAGTGGTTCTTGAGAAGATCAAATGCGAAAAGTTAACGGATGACAGACGACAGACACAAAGTGATGGAAAAAGCTCATTTGAGCCCTCAGCCCTGGTGAACTAAATTTTTTTTGGAGAACTATCAAATGGACACTCCTACCAAGTTTGAAGACAATTGGTCCTGTGGTTTTAGGGAAGAGATTAAAATGTAAAAGTTCACGGACGATGAGGAGAGATGGACATCAAGTAATGATAATACCTCTCATAACCCTTAAAGGTCTCATTTTTATTCAAGCACACCCTTATCAATACATGAAAAACACAACACAAACTAAAGTTTGTCGACCAGCTCGATGCATGAGTGAACTTTTTTCTCAGCTGTCGATTTAATACAACTTATATATTTAGATATATTATACAATTATATTTATAATAAAGTTAAATATGACAAATCGGCAATATATACACCTTGATATACTTAAACCCAGCATTAAAACCAATGGCGTCCACTGGGAAAAGCTTTGGTTTAAAATTGTATATCCATTCAATGACTGACAATATTATAACTACCTCTAATTATACACAACTACAACTAAATGAACTGCCACGATATAACTGAAATATTGTAGAAAGTGGTGTTAAACTAAAATTTCCAATATAGAATACTTTTACAAATTATACAAAATTTATATATACAATGTACAATATTTTTATGTCATGTTAGAATTTGTATAATGATCATTGGCGTTCCCGATTTCTTGTATTGTTGTATACTACTGATCATGGTCTTGTGTCATGGCAGATCTCCGATTAAAAAAATAAAAAAACAAAACAATAAAAAATGCCAAAACAGATGGCAAAAAACAGAAAATAAATTCTAAAAAAAGGAAAGAAAATATTTACATTAGTAATGAATTAATGCATATAATTGCACTTATCTTAATTTTGGAAATTTAGAGAATTATTGAATTATTTAACTAAAAATCACCAAAAGTAGGACTTTTTAAAATGTTCAAAGAAGAACTAAAGTGATACATTTTGAAAGATTAAAAGAATATATTTAAATTATTATGCCAAACAGCTTGCTCATTTTGTTCATGTTAATTGTCGGCTTCAAAATATAAATATTTATTGAAAGTCGACTATTAAAGTGCAGGGGGAATGCAATGCACAGTTAGATAGGGAAATGTAATGCTTTGTTAGATGGGGAAATTTAGTGCTCGGTTAGCTGAGGTTTACAACAAAACAAGCAAGACAATAAATAAATTTAACAAACAATTTTTACTTATCTCTCTAAAATGTATCAGCTTATAATTTATTTTTAAAATATTTAAAAAAAAAGTTTACTGAAATTTTGAAAATGGAATTATTTTTGAAAATGATTTAAAAAAATTAAATGTTAAAGATAAAACATCAGAATCTCCACTTTTTGAATCCATGTAAGTAACTATGACAATAATTAGAAAGTGTTCTGCACCTATGATAATTATTGGAATAATTGGACTATTAGAGGACTAAAAAAGTCAGGAACAAGCCATATTTTATAGATTTTACCACAAAATATGCTGAACCTTGCTTCCATATTCCTGTAATAGTACAACATTCATATTTATACAATTTAATAAGCAAACATTCAAATTCAAAATATTTAAAGGCCAATAACTCTGGATAATTTTTATGCACATTTTATCACAGCAAAAAATAAAAAGTTAATTCATTACTTACCTGGTTTAAAGCTAAAAAAATAGATTACCAAATACAATTTTTTTTTTTAGAAAGACTCATTAATTTTTGACAATGCTTTTCATGTAAATGTAAATTAAATTCGAAAAAATTCTTGGAATTTTGGAAAGTATAAAACTTTAAAGCGCTTTAAACCAAGTAGACTGACATGACATAACTAATACAACGAGTACAAAAATAACTGATTGATGGTCTGGCTAGAATTTTACTTTTTGTTTATTAAATTCCCTCCAAAATAAGAACAGGTTTGCTTACATTTTTTTTTTTTAATTGTATTTATTTGTGTGTGTTATTTTGTTGTTTTTGTACAATTCTGTTATCCCATGCTTTATAGAGCCTGTTTTTGTTCCTAGCAAGACCATAAGTTACAAAGAAACGCACCACTTCTACCAAATCAAAATTTTAAAAATAAAGAAAAGATATATAATTTAACCTTAAGCATATAGAAATGTGACGTTTCTTATTCAATCCCCCCCTTTTTTAGGGGATTATATTTGCAATTTTATTAAAATTTTGAAATCTTTATATCTCATATAGCATACTTAATATACATAACTACAAAAATATATAATATTACAAAAGAAAATTAGTTCTGATATTCCTTTTTAATACATTCATTGTGAAATGAGTGTTTTTTTTTATTTTCACTTTAATTGTGAATGTCAAATATCTTGAAATCATGATTTTTGCCTGTGTCTTTCATCCCATCTTCATCTGTGATCTTTGCACATGTCTTCCATTCTGCATCTGCGACCTCTTCATCTGTGCCTTTGTCTTTCATCCATGGCTCGGTACATTACACTGAAAACATAAAAGGTATCAGAACTTGAAAAATGCCATATGAAATAAACAATAATATTTTCCATGGTGCTAATAAACTGTGAAAAAATACATGGGCATTCAGTATTAACTGGACCCTCTAAATTAAATCTTTAATGAAATCTGCACCCATTAAACATTTCCAAAATCTGGTCAGATGCAACTCATATCTGGGCCCTCTAATTACAAGTCCTCCTCAGATAACAGTGTTCACTTTATATGTTATTCATGTCAACTGGAACCTATAATTACAAGTTTTACGCTGACTACTGGTCACTTTACAAAATACAAGTCCTCTCCTGACATGCACAATGGCATTATCTTTATTTCAATAAAAATGTTTTATGAAAAAAAAACTCACTTATGTCGTACTTATGTTGTGCACATTTCTAGAAGTTTCATTAATCGATTAATTATACCAGTTTAGCTTTTTTTGTGCCTGTCCCAAGCTAGGACCTTCATTTCCAAAGCAATCTCAAATTTTTATTAAAATAATAATGCAGTTTGGGAAACGACAGCTCGCCAACTCGCCAAAGGCGAGTGGAAATTTCGGGTGGCAAGTAAGATCCACTTTATACTTGCCGGTCTGACGAATAACAGTTGTAAGGCGAGTAGGAACTTGAAAACACATTTTATACCATAAAGAGCTCGCTTAAGCTCGCATATTATTGGAACTATTGATTCAACTAAGTATAAGTAAATTAATATGAAACCGGCACGGCCATGAATGCTCGCGCATCTGAAAATTATCTGGCAATTTCACGCTTATCCAGTGCATCAAAAAGTGTCGAGATTTTTTGGGCCGAAATATCTTGGGGACGACTTTTTTTAGGGCCGAATTTAGTCTCATTCAATCGCGCTGTCGTTCCTTTATTCGAGTTATCGTTCCTTACGAAATCTCAAAAGTTAACTTCCGCGTAGTTCTAAACAAAAATTGAAGGAAACAATCGGTAAGCTTATGGAAAGAAGAGAACGTAATGCTGAAGGAAAAGCATCTGCATGCCAAATACCAAGCTTTATTTCAGCTATGTTTTACAAAATTTTCACACAAAAAGTATACATATCAAATGTTATTATCTTCAAAAACGAAAAAGTATTTTCAAAAATAATTTTTTTAAAGCAAGTTAAAAAATATTCCTAAAGGAGTAAGGTCAACAAAATGTCCAGTTGCAACCTGACGTAAAAAAAACACGAAGTATAAAACTTTACACATTCGAAACTATATTTTTCGCTCATATTTCGTGCTAAATCCAAATAACGAAAAAAAACTCATTTTCAGTGGCAGAGAATGAACTTAACAAACTTGATTTCGGATAAAAATTACGATTTCTACGTAAAATTGTGGAAGGTTACCCAATTTGTCCAGTAAACGTTTTTTCTTATCGACGGCAAAATAACGTCGCGCTACTTCTATATTTTTCTATAGTTTTCTATTAAAATTAAAACAAATAAACAACAACTAAAAAAAGCGAAGCTAAAAACAAACAAACGATATCAAAACTTAAAAAACAACAAACAAAAGAGCGAAAACAAAATACAAAAATATACCAAACCTGAAAAAATAACGATGCGTTTCCGCTTACTCAAGCGACCCTAATTAAAAATGAATTCATGACCTTGATTTTTGTGTGTGTCATTTTTGAACAAGCATTGCAAAAAAGAATGTGTGCATTGTAGAAACTATTATTATATAATAGTTAAAAAAAAAATCGCGAAATATATAAATATGAAAATTAAAAATGTTAACTGTATTATTTTAATCATAATTTCACTAGATTATACATAAGATATTACGAGAAATTTTCAAGAATACAACGTATACAATCAATCAATAAACAAACAGAATATGATAATCTCGTTTTAGAGCAAGATATACTTTCAAAGAAAAAATGATAAAGTACAGTCACATAACATAAATAATAAATAAATACTAAAAGAGAATACAAACGAAATAAATAAGCAAACAAACAAACATTGAAATAAACACCTAAAGGAAAACACCAACAACACAAATATATACAAGCAAGCCAAAATAAAATAAAAATCAATAAAAACAAAAAGTGAAATTCCGAAATAAAGAACAATACATCAAAACACACCCATACCACCTCCATCCTAACTAAACCCACGGTATGCAAGCACAAATAAGGAAGAAGAAAAAATGAAAAAGAAGACGCGAAACGTTCTTTTCAATGTTAATTATGTGTAACGTCAAGTGTCAGCAACATCGCGCGTAACGTCTGACCAATTAAATGGTTTTTTTTTTTCAATTGTTGATTTAAAGGAGAATAAGATCAATAATATGATCATTATTTAATTTGTTTATGATAAGCCATTTGTTCTAATGGTACAATATTTATTTATTTTTTTAATTATTATTATTTTTAATTTAAATTGCGTTGTATATAATTTTAACCAATCTACGCACATATATTTATTGGTGATGGATTGAACATGATAGGAAATTGTGTGTAAAGCTAAGGGAACGACCATTTAACTTGAAGGGGGGGGGGGTTATGGTTTTTTTTCTAAAAAAATATTCTGATTCCCAATGTTGCTGAAAAAAATATTCTGATTTTGGTGGAGGAAAAAAAAATAATCTGATTCAGAGTTTTTGTCATATAACCTAATATTAAATTCTGCAAAAAAAAAAATATTCTAACTCTCGTGTTGTCCAAAAAAAATTTCTGAACAAAACAAAAAACCATAACCCCCCCTTCAAGTTAAATGGTCGGTCCCTAAAGCTATATGTACTGTCATCTGTTAAAAGTATTGGGAAATGTAAAAAAATCCCTTTATAATTAACCAAAACCATATTTTTTCAAAAAAAATTTGTGAAGTCATTTCTGGATAGATTTTCTCAAATTTTACACCAAAACATTCGGAATTGTCAATATTTTGATTGTTGATTTACTCAATATGTTGTTATGAGTGATTTTTATTTGTACATAATTTAAACACAACAAATAAAAATTGACTTTGATTTTCCTATATATTTCAACTAAAAATAAATCCATCATGGAAAAATTATGTACAAATAAACCACTCATATAAACATAATGAGCAAATAAACAAACAAAATATAGACAATTCCGAACGTTTTGGTGTAAAATTTGTTAAAATATATCCAAAAATTACTTCAAAATATTTTTTTCAAAAAATATGGTTTTGGTTGATTATATATGGATTTTTTTTACATTTCCCAAACTGTTGACAGATGACTGTACCTTCCTGGTTTATGGTGACGGTTCCGATTTTAGGATATTTCCTCATATTTCGAGGTGTGCTTTGATTGGCAGAATCACGTATACAGATACAGATACATGCATGTGTATAATTGGGGTTTTAATTAAATTCGCCCGAGATAAAAACAAAACAAACACAGTATCTACCTTATATGGGAAAAAATATACTTGTTCAGTAAACACTTAATTTAACATAGAACTTGGTACAATTTAGACGAAAAAAACGGTTTTAAAATCCTGAAATCTGCAAGTCTTCTAAACCTGACATCTGAAATAGTTGATAGATTGTTCAATGCTTATCAAAGAGATTGACCAAGGAAAGTAGATTTTGTGGATGAGGTTGAGCGTTGGAAAATCAGATGGACTCATAGATCTATTGATACGCCAGAAAGATTACTCGACACTCTACATGCAACAAACCGTGACTTTTACATCATCGTCAGTATCTTACTGACAATACCGGTGTCATCGACAACAAGCGAGAGATCTTTCAGTACAATGAGACGAGTGAAATCCTACTTAAGGTCGACTATTGGCGATGAACGAGTGTGCAACTTATCACATATGCATATACACTGACATTTGCAAGTCGACTTGGATTTGATTATTGATGACTTTTCATAAACTTATACAAGTGAAAAACAATGAATAATTCATGATGAATAAAAGTTCTGAGAGTAACCTCTATGCATTTTGTTATCCCTTTCTGCATTAAAGTTTTGAAGGGTATAAAGTAACGTGACCATCCGTCCGTCCGCGAGAGGTCTGTCTGGGTAGTCAAGAACGTTAAAGTTCTAGTTATTCGTAGTGGTATTGTCAAAAAGGGACAAAATAATCTGAATTTCATGTTGTTAAAGGCACTTCCAAAATGATCAAAAACGTCACCCTTACTGTTTTATAACCTGTGAGCTTCCGGGGGATTCGCCCAGTGGACCCCCTTAAGCAGCCCCGGACCCCTCACCTAAACAGCAAGTGCCTATCCTTCTCCACTATTCTATTATGGCTACGCCCCTGAATCATCAATACATTTCAAGTGATATTTACGTTTTTATCAAGTTACTATCACTTGGTCGATACCTCTGCTGGTGGACTATTAGTCCCCGAGGGTATCATCCACGCAGTAGTCAGTGTTTCTATCACTTGGTCGATACCTCTGCTGGTGGACTATTAGTCCCCGAGGGTATCATCCACGCAGTAGTCAGTGTTTCTATCACTTGGTCGATACCTCTGCTGGTGGACTATTAGTCCCGAGGGTATCATCCACGCAGTAGTCAGTGTTTCTATCACTTGGTCGATACCTCTGCTGGTGGACTATTAGTCCCCGAGGGTATCATCCACGCAGTAGTCAGTGTTTCTATCACTTGGTCGATACCTCTGCTGGTGGACTATTAGTCCCCGAGGGTATCATCCACGCAGTAGTCAGTGTTTCTATCACTTGGTCGATACCTCTGCTGGTGGACTATTAGTCCCCGAGGGTATCATCCACGCAGTAGTCAGTGTTTCTATCACTTGGTCGATACCTCTGCTGGTGGACTATTAGTCCCCGAGGGTATCATCCACGCAGTAGTCAGTGTTACTATCACTTGGTCGATACCTCTGCTGGTGGACTATTAGTCCCCGAGGGTATCATCCACGCAGTAATCAGTGTTTCTATCACTTGGTCGATACCTCTGCTGGTGGACTATTAGTCCCCGAGGGTATCATCCACGCAGTAGTCAGTGTTTCTATCACTTGGTCGATACCTCTGCTGGTGGACTATTAGTCCCGAGGGTATCATCCACGCAGTAGTCAGTGTTTCTATCACTTGGTCGATACCTCTGCTGGTGGACTATTAGTCCCCGAGGGTATCATCCACGCAGTAGTCAGTGTTTCTATCACTTGGTCGATACCTCTGCTGGTGGACTATTAGTCCCCGAGGGTATCATCCACGCAGTAGTCAGTGTTTCTATCACTTGGTCGATACCTCTGCTGGTGGACTATTAGTCCCCGAGGGTATCATCCACGCAGTAGTCAGTGTTTCTATCACTTGGTCGATACCTCTGCTGGTGGACTATTAGTCCCCGAGGGTATCATCCACGCAGTAGTCAGTGTTACTATCACTTGGTCGATACCTCTGCTGGTGGACTATTAGTCCCCGAGGGTATCATCCACGCAGTAGTCAGTGCTTCGGCACTGATATGATTTATTAAATATATTTATTACTGAAATTTACATTTTATTTAATGCAATTATTACTAAAACTAAGGTTCTCATCCCTCAGGCATAGGTAACCTTAGCCGACGTTGGCTATCCTGTTTGGCCCATTTGGTTTTATTTCTCCCAAAACTTTAAATTATTTGGCTTTCCAATCTCTCGATTTTGATCGTACCGATGAAGGTTATTCCAGAAACGCGTCGTACGCGTCGTGTGCACTAAATTTGATATTTACGTTTTTATTGTTGTACTGTACTTTGTATTATTAATTTAAATGTGATCTTCTTCTTCTTCCGTATACTGCCCACATTTAACATACAGAATATTCTGGCAGGCGGGGGCGAGTGCGCCCCCTAAAAAAAAATAAAAAAAAGGATTGGCGTGACTGGACTGACAATCGCTTGATGTTAAATACGTGATATTAACACTTTGTTCTTTCGACTCATCTCTCCATTGCAATGAATATTCTTACATGTCTTTGCTATCCCGTTCCGGATCATGTAAAAACCGGCATCGGTTTCATTTCACTTTTTGCAATCCTGGATGCGCCTTTTTACCACAGAACACCACAGAATACCACAGAACACCATAGAACTCCACCTAATACCACAGAACACTATAGAATTAGCATAGAACACTTAAAATTCTATTAAATATTATTAAATATGTAAAAAAAAATGTTAGTTTAAATATATTTTCGTGTATTTTGATAGAAATGGATTAGTTTAACTAGTGTTATCTCTCTTTATAGACTATTTTCGGGAGGAAAATAAAGTCTTTCAGTCCCACCCCTGTCACTATATATATATGTTGGGGGTTGGTTTTTGTTTGTTTTGTTTGTTTGCTTTTTTTCCTTTTCTTTTTTCGTTTTTTGTTTTGTTTTGTCTTGTTTTTTTGTGTTTGTTCTATAAGGCTCTATAAGTCTGATACGAGGCATCTTTATGGAGAAGCATAGGTCCAGCAAAAATCGGATGGTCTTTGTTTTTGTATACAAGTGTTGTAACGAAAAAGGTTCCTAAATTAAATGTTCTGTCTACTCCTATAGGTAGGTCTGTTTTAAGCGACAGAAAGTGTTTAAGATCTGTTATCTGGTCTTGAGTATAGCAGATGATGGCTGGCACTTGGTTTTTTCTATGTATGACCTGCTGAACAAAAGGATGGTCGTTCATCATGGCGAGTACCTGCAGCAGTTCGTCAGCAACATTTTTTGAAATGAATACATCGGTTTTTTCCTTCTGCTTGTTTCTGTATTTAGCGTTTCTAATTTGTTTAGGGAACGACCCTATAACTTGAAAGGGGGGGGGTATGGATTTTTTCTAAAAAAAATATTCTGATTCCCAATGTTGCTGAAAAAAATATTCTGATTTTGGTGGTGGAAAAAAAATCTGATTCAAAGTTTTTGTCATATGACCAAATGTTACATTCTGGAAAAAAATTAATATTCTAACTCTTGTGTTGTCCGAAAAAAAAATTCTGAACGAAACAAAAAACCATAACCCCCCCCCCCCCCCCCCCCCCCCCCTTCAAGTTAAATGGTCGTTCCCTTAGTGTCTTTTGGTGCGTTAATTGAATCGTTCCTGTTCATGTCCAGATAAATCTGTTTGGGCGGTTTTGTTTTCAGTTCTTCTTTGTTTTGCGGATTTGGAAACGTTCCAGAGTATTCAAACAATGCTACGGTCGAAAGTGTTTCATCAGATGTTGATGTGAACCAAGTAACATGTTTCTTGAAATTGTTATCTTCTTTCAGGAAGGTCTGATATCAGTGCATTGTAACAATTTCGGTGATGTCAGGCTGAGGTATTGTAGGACGGTAAATACATTTCCCACTTTGTCGAAATTTCAAGCAGAACTGGTCATCTCTGCGGAGAGCTACTCTAAAGTTGTCTGTCGTCATGTAGTCTTGGTGATACACTTTGCCTTTTGAAGACTCCCACACACCACAGTCATCATAGTATTTACTGTTCTTCTTCTCGTTGCGTCTTTTTATGTTGTCTGTGTTATTTATAAGAAACCAAACATTGAACTTGTCGCCTGCTGGTGCATCTTCAAAAACATAGTCCTTGCTTTGGATGGCTTTCCATGCGTCTACTGCTGACATGAATTGTCCATTCTTTAATGTGTTTACATTAGCTGGGGGTGGGAAGGCGTTGTCATCTTCACTTTCTTCGGCTTGCTCGTCTGCCTCGGATTCGTCGCTGGTATTGCATAAGGAAGGAGACTGTGTTTCAGGTTGTTTACTCAAGTCAAGACTATCGTGCTGTTCGGACTGTTAAACGGGTTGTTCGGTCGTTTCAGCTGCTGGATGTTGATTAAAATTGCTGTTGGATGATGTTACAGGCTAGTCACTCATATCTTGATTTGAGGTTTTTGAGATAGCGGAGAGCTATGAGATTGTGGTGCAAAACTTATATTAAAAGAATTGTCTTTGAAAATGGGTACGAAGTGGTTTGGTGTCCAGGTTCCGCACGGGTTGGAGGTCATTGCTGTATTGGTCCATATTATGTTAATATTGGTGCTTGGCTGCCATACGGTGCTAGCATTGAAAACTGTGTTGAGTACCTTAAAAGGTAGGTCTTAATGACCATTAACTGGTGGGTAGATGAACGTAATTGATATACCAAGTGCATCGGTTGCTGCAAGCATTGTCCAAATTGATGAGTTCGCTGTTGGTCGTGAACAGTCTACTGCGGAGTTCTCAAATGGCGAGGACAGAATGAAGATGTCGTTGGCATCTGCACGGTTTTTGTACACTTGCAGATGCAAGCACATCTGTACACAAGTGCGTAGGCGCATTTCTGTTGAGTATTGCTCGGTTCCAAATAATGCAAGGGAAATGACATGGAAAAAACAGTTTCCATCAGCTGTTGTTGATTTTGGGACACCTAGTGTTGGATAAAATGATTATCAAAAGAAAAATAAAATTAGAAAATTAATGAACCGAATTTTAAATAAATAATTAAGAATATCTTAAAAATATCTTAATACTTCAGGAACTAAAAATAATTTGACAGGCATGTATTTAAAAGAAATTATGTAGCCGCGAAAATACAATGTATAATAAATTAAACTTTGAATTAATGGACAACAAAACCCAATTTTGACAAAATCCTGTTAACAGTTTAATTTTTTTTAATTTTTATATTTATCAAAGACAACTTGATATTACATATTGTCATCTTTAAGATATAATTTTTTTTTCTATTTATGTTTTGTTTAAAGACACCTACTGTTATTTCAAAGGTGTTAAAGTGATTAAGATAATCAATAAATTAACATTTTTTTCACACCTGTGCCATTTGCAACTTTTCCAACAACCACGAAGCTTATACAAACAAAAATAATACATAATGTTTATAAGAAATTTCATAATTTATAAGTTCTAAATAATATTTTCTTAAATTATTTATTTTTAATTTTTGATATTAATTTTATTCCTATAAATGATACATAATAGACCATGAGAACATCCTAATTACATTTTTGGTCACAAGTAACAAGGACGTTTCATTTTCATTAAGATAATAATTGTTTTTTAAATAAATAAATAATTATACACATATAAATATTGAACAATATTATAAAACAATAAACTATTTCCCCCGAAAATAGTCTGTAAAGAGAGACAACCTACCTATGGATACCTATGGAGATTCAGAACGCTGGCTGGTTACCAATATATTCTGCTCTTCTTCTTCATAAACATACCTTTGTCTCTTCCGGTTATATAGTCACTATTAAAGTCATATTTCATCGGTTGATTAGCCCAGTATTTGTCTAGTCTATTTTCAAATGTAAACATCGTGTTGGCAGATACTACACTCTCGGATAAATCATTCCAAATATCAACAACTCTATTTGTGAAGTAATATTTTCGAATGTCAATTCTACATCTCTTTTTATTCAGCTTCATCGAATGCCCCCTAATCTTATGGGGTCAAGTCATTATTCCGACAGCCCATTTCTCCGACCACCCATTATTACGGCAGCCCATTTCTCCGACAACCCATTATCCCGACAGCCCATTTTTCCGACAACCCATTATCCCGACAGCCCATTTTTCCGACAACCCATTATTCCGACTACCCATTATTCCGACAGCCCATTACTCCGACAATGACAAATATCTACATTAATTTTGTGATATTTTCAAAACCTGGCCCTAGCGCCATAAAACATGAGAATTTTCTTAAGTATGAGAAAAATCTCAACTGCCATGGTAACGTAGAAATGCTAACATATAATTGGCTGAGAATGAAAATTTCCATTAATCCGAAAATGTACATTGTCAAATAGAAATAAAACGAGTGCCACATACCCTCGGGTAAACGTTTTGGGTACTGTGCAATGGCGACAATCTGGATACAAAATGAGGATATGACATACTAAGGGCTCATTTATACATGTACTTCCCTAACGACGGTCGCCTGACGCGCAACAGTCGCAGGAATAAATTCAAATATTTAAATGGCCATTTCCCAAATTTGGAGCTGCCTTGAAATTATTGTACATAGAGCTATTTCCTCTTCACTGGATATGATTGCCCTGTTCGGAATTGACCAAGAGCAACAAGACAAACTTGTGCAACCTTGTATTGCAGCAATCAGATATGCAGAAGCTGCGTGCTCTTCTGGAACATTTGAGTTCATTCACATTTCATCGTTAGTTCGTGTACCTCGTCGGCAAGATAATTGAGATTTGCTGACAACAAATCTTGTTTTGTAGATTGTTGTTTGTTTTCCTGGGCCCGAGGTCATAACGAAAATTCTTTGCTGAGCAAGATTATTGGCTGTCGGAACTATGGGCTGTCGGAATAATGGGCTGTCGGAGTAATGGGCTGTCGGAATAATGCTACGCACCCAATCTTATTGCTACATACTTCGAAGATGTCGTCTGCTACTTTCTTGTCGTAATGGCCAATTAATATCTTGTAAACCTCAATCATATCACCTCTAAGTCATCGAAAACGTAGGGTAGTAAGCTTCAGTTCTCTCAGCCTTTCTTCGTAATTCATATTTTTCAATGATGGTAACATTTGTGTAGCTCTTTTCTGTACGTTTTCAACGCCGAGTATATCTGACTTTCGATATGGACACCAAACACTGCTTGCATACTCTAGATGCGGCCTTACTAGTGCTTTAAATAACAAGCAAAAGGTACGGTTGTCTTAGATACGCAAATGATCTTTGTGTCAATCCCACCAATTGGTTCGCTTTATTTACTTGGTTCTGGATATGTATAGCACACCTCAGATTGCGATCAATAGTAACACCTATGTCTTTCTCATGAACAGCTGATTCCAGATCTACACGTCCTCCTTCGTACTTGTTCATGCTGTAAGTTTGTGGAAGGTGCGATGACTGTTTACTCATTACTGGTAAAACTTTACATTAGTCATTTGTCAGGATGAAATTTAAGAAGCCACAATTTACTCCAGTTAAAAAGCTCATCAAGATCTTTCTGTATAATATCTATGTCCGACTCGTCGGAGATTGTGCGAAATATCTTCGTGTCATCCGCAAACATAAATGCATCGCTAACCACACAATTTGGTAGGTCGCTGGTGAATAGTACAAAGAGGTTTGGTCCTAAAACTAACCCTTGTGGTATGCCACTGGTTACGTTGTGTCATGGTGACTTTGACCCGTCGACTTGTACACATTGGTGTCTATTGTTAAAGAAGCTTTCTATCCAGTTACATGTCCTTTCGCTAATACCATAGTGCTTAACCTTGTAAAGAAACCTTTTGTGGGGGACCTTATCGAAGGCCTTCATAAAGTCCATATAAACAGTATGCAGTACACCACCTTGATCTAACACACTAGTCCATTGATTTGTCCAGTACTTTCAGTAGCTGCAGAGAGGTAGATGGACCTCCCATCAATCCAAACTGTCTCTTACTAAATAAATCAAACATATTCATGTGATCAACTATTCTCTTCCTTATCAACTTCTCCATAAGCTTGCATAAAATACTTGTTAGACTTACTGGACGATAATTTGAAGCTGATTTTTTGTCACCTTTCTTAAACTAACTCTAGTTAAACTAACCCATTTCTACTACAATGCACGTAAATATATTAAAACTATTTAAACAAATAAACATTTTTTGTACATATTTAATAGAATTTTAAGTGTTCTGTGGAGTTCTGTGGTAAAAAAAAAAACGCACCGCCATATGGGTACTCAATGGATATCATAAATATTATATCCCAGTAGCAGGCAGAGGAGGATATCAAATGAAACATACCAAGTTTAGATACACCATTCGATAACTTTGACAGAAAAAAACCCCCACCATTTATACAGAAGACATGTATTGTCATTCTCTGTTTTATTGGATATTATTAGTCAATTATTTATAGTCCTTTCTTTATCGTTTTGTGTTGTGTGTGTGTGTGTGTGGGGGGGAATGTACAGGTATTCAAAACGTATATCGCTTGTGTGGGTCGACATTCGAGCTCTCAAATATATAATTGTGTCTTCAATTTTACAACACAAATGCAAGATATCATTGGGGTTGAGATTTTTAAGCAGTGGAATTTTTCCGAATATAGGTGGTGGCCGGAATAACAAAACAAGTAGATTTTTACTCTCCTATCTGTTTTAAACTAAGCTTTTAATGAATGACATCATTGTTGTGATATTTCCTGCATAGCAGTCAAGATAATGGAATCACTTTCCACCATCTAAAATTGTTGTCCACATCAATGGCATACATTCCTTAATCTACTACTCCTCTAATGCCACTTGATAGAAAACAATCACACTTACACATTACCCTCTACAAAACATGAAGTTGTATCTTTTATTCTTTTTATCACATTGATTTCTGGTTTAGGTTTATGGTATTTAACTCCAATTTCAACAATATTTCAGTTATATCGTGGTGGTAAGTTTTATTGGTGGAGGAAACCGAAGTACCCGGAGAAAACCATTGACCTGTCGAAAATCACTGACAAACTTTATCACATAATGTTGTATCAAGTACACCTCGCCTGAGCGGTATTTGAACTCACAACTTCAGTGGTGATAGGCACTGATTGCACAGGTAGTTGTAAATCCAACTAACAAACAATAGTGACCATGATGGTCCCATTGCAATATTTAAGATTAAGAAGTGAATGTGGTACAGAGGAAGTGCATATCTCTAATTTGCTAAGACAAACTTTATCACATATATAGCCATAAGTGTAGTGTTGAGTACACGTCATCACAGACAGGAATCAAACTCTCATCTTTGGAGGAAACCTCAAGTCATAACTTAGAACATTTTACAGTCACCACCGTCACTTAGATAACCGTTACAGAATGTCTTTCCTTCACGGATATGTTGTGAAAGTCATAATCTGGTCCTTTCCTCATTCATGACGTTATCACCGGGTTTGTTACAAGATATCACAATGAGTGCCACATATGAAGCAGGAACTGCTAACCCTTCCAGAGCACCTGAGTTCAACCCGTCTGCTATGGGGTTTGAGTTGCTCAATCTTTAGTTATTTGTGTAATATTTTGTAGATTGCAGTTTGTCTTTTGGCCATTGTGATGTCTATCCTTTTTCAATTTACGGATTCTGATTACCCTTTGGTATCTTCAAACTTTTCTTAAATTTTTTTACCAGTTAATGCATAAAGAATTGAAAATCTCTCCATTTTAAATCTTTATCACAATAATAAATAACACATTTTAATAACTAAAATTTAAGAAAATATGTTTTTAATCTTCTTTTTAAGATATGTTTCCTTCTTGGGTTTATCTAATTTCGTCCATTCATGGTGTGGAATCTGAAAAATATTATGTTGAATGTAACAACCTCATGCAATGTGATATATATACTGCTCGTGACAATATTATACAATTATTGACTTTTGTTGAGGTTAATATAAAGATCTATCGTTCCAAGATATATGATATTTACCGAGGCCGAAGCAGAGGTAAATATCATATATCTTGGAACGATAGATCCTTATATTAATCAAAATGAAAGTCAGTAATTGTTTTATTATATGAAACTGTTATTAATGTCCTCTGGGGCATGTTTTATAAATTAGCATTAAACACTACATGTGGTTTTTTTTGGTACATTTTAATGGTAACAAGAAAGATTTATGCATACTGCAAAGATTAATTTAGATCGTTCCAGAGGAGCCTTTGGAATGTTATATTAACCTCACGTGACCCTAAAATTAAAAGTAGGGGTTTTCCGATTTTAGAGTCACATGAGGTTAATATAACGTTCTTAAGGCTCCTCTGGAATGATCAAAATTAATCTTTGCGGAAATTGAAGGCTTAGACACTATTCATAGAGTTCTATAAAGAACAAAATTCATCATTTTAGCCAATCAGATAAAAGAAATATTTATAGTCATATAATAATCCTCAATATTATTGCAATAACCCTATAATATTACAACATTTATTGAACAATAATTCAATATCATTATTACATAGATGACTATGAAACAGAGATTTCCAAGTGAAATATATAGAGATTAATACTCTCCTGAAGGGAGCGTTAATGGTAGAAGTATGAACATACAATGTACTAATGCACTTCAAGATGTTCAACCAGAAATAATTTAAAAGACAAATCACATGACCTAAGCTATCTCCAATATAAACGATACACGAGTAGCAAATAAAGTGATCGCTGCAACGAGAAAAAAGAAGAAATACAGAACAATACACCTCTAGTCGATTTTTTTTTCAAATAAAAATTAAACAATGAAACGAAAATCCCGAACTCAAAGCGAATAACACCGAATCTTTAATCATTTGCCACTACGCATTCTCATTCATTGTGATTGTCTGCTGCAAGAAATCCAAAGTTTTCAGCTGTAGAGTTTTAGGTTATTTTTAAGCTTGATATTTTGTAAACAGGAAGAAAAATTACTGTTCTTCAGGAGCGTTTCAGGTTGCACCTGCCTCATATTACATGACATTTTCCTTATCAGCCCGGGTATCATCCTGAGATGCAGTCAAGGGTTGATATGGATTGAGGGATAATAGCCGACCAGGATGATATGGAAAAGGTTATGTATTAATCTTTTTATCATATACTTCCGACAAATTGTTCTATGAAACAAATAAACAAAATGAAATAATTAAATGAATTTATATGGAAGTTTAAATGTGTATTCAACAGATACATTTTCAGAACAATATTTTCCAACAAGAGCATCTCTACCCTCATAATTATTAATGGCAACATTTCCTATGAAGGCATTTTGAAACATAAAATATAGATCTGATTCTTAGGTGTTGTTTTTTTATTTACTGTGAATGGTGACGAGGGCATTCGTTTTCATTCAACATCATAATATGTTCTCCGTGATATAATCATCTATCATCTAACGTTTCTATGATTTTTATTTAAGGACATGTAAAATTGATTATTGGTTTCCCCTAACATAGGGAAATTTTTAAGGCCATGTAAAATTGATTATTGGTTTCCCCTAACATAGGGAAATTTTTAAGGCCATGTAAAATTGATTATTGGTTTCCCCTAACATAGGGAAATTTTTAAGGCCATGTAAAATTGATTATTGGTTTCCCCTAACATAGGGAAATTTTTAAGGCCATGTAAAATTGATTATTGGTTTTCCCCTAACATAGGGAAATTTTTAAGGCCATGTAAAATTGATTATTGGTTTCCCCTAACATAGGGACATTTTTAAGGGCAGGTTTTTTTGTTTTTTTTCCCTTCTCAAGATATATTGCAAATCAGGGTTTTGCTATCTTTCCCGTGAAGGTCAGAAAATATATTATAAAGGTTTTGATATGCAAAATTTCTTGCATCACTTTTATTTCGTTTGATAAATGTGAACATTTCTGTAAATGAACAGCCAGAATGGTTTCACTGGGCACACTGGCGGTGGCCATTTTATACATACTGTACGTCACGTACACGTTTTAGATCATGGTCATTTTACCGATATCATAAGCGCTTTGGCGATCTAGATCAATGACCTTGACATGTGGAAAAACATCGAAAAAGACACGACTGAAATTGTTTACGATAACAAAAATCTCCATATCACTGAGTTAGAAGACACATGGCCGGTGTTTATTTTATTTTATTTTATTTATTAGTAATAAAAGATAACAACCCGGCAGTAAAAATTTGACCCGGTCGGGTTAGGGGAAACCACAATCATTTTCTCATGGCCTAATGTGGTCTTCGTGACGACAATGTTTTTCCTCTCAACTCGATTTGTCAATATTACAGGCATCCTTACTTCATCTTATTACCGCAAACAAAAGTGTAAAATTCATGTCGTAAATAGTTTTATTATACCTCATATATTAATTACCATAAATAGATTAATTTGATTGGACAATGGGTAAAAATCAGAACACGAGATCACACAGGGCAAAAATCATATTCCGTGAAATAAAAATCATATTCAACCCCCTCGGTAGCCTCGCGGGTTTTCCCGCCAGAGTTATCGTTCTTTCATAGGAATACGTCAGAGGCACTCGGAACGCATCACTTGCAGGCGACCGTTACAATGGCCACAGCCAAAAAGCTGAGACAACGTTCCAATGGACTTAAAATATGTTTCCCAGCAGTATTTTACATGTATGTGTTTTCTTGGTTTCATTTGGTATAATAAAACATTTATGCGGGTTCAGGAAATATGGAAATTTATTCACCCTCGAGTATCATATTCCCCTCGGGCGTTGCCCTCAGTGAATATGATACTCTTGGGTGAATACATTTTCATATTTCCCTCACCAGCATGCAATAAATGTATATTATTACATAGTAATAAATATTTTCCTATTAATTTCAATGGAAAACAATCGTGCAATATATCCTTGTAATTGCATGCTAAGTATCGTCATTTTCGGAAAAGTACTGATGTGTTACGAAATGGGTCTTAAATTTATTGCATCATTTGTCGTTTGGTAAATAAAAATAGCGGAAGATGATATTGCCAGGCTGCTGCAAAATGTAGAATTTGAGGAATTTCTATCTGAGGAACACAACGTGGACGGTATTAATGTGGACCCCAAAAATACTGATAAAATGTACTAGTTCAAATATGAATATTTGAAGTACCGTAATTTACGGACGATAGGTCAATATTTTTTTTTCTCAACACGCTGGCTTCGACCTATCGTCCACATCGACCTATACAAGGATGAAGTTAAAAAAATCTGGAATCCCTAAAAAAAAATCTCGATAAAAATGACGATTTTGTTTACAGTATACCTTGAATTTGCTGTAGGTTTTTTTTCTGAATAAGAAGACTGAAATCATCGATGTTCTTGGGGAATAAAAGTATACTAACAAGGAGTGCAATTCCGGGGAAAAAATGTTCAACATCCGAAAAAAATCAATAATATTCAATGATTGAAGTGTTAGCGAAAATCAGTTCAATATTGAATTGTATAATAAAATATATACTATAAAAAATGTATGTTGTTGAAAAAAAATCACAGGGTGGATCGTTTTACAATATAAAATTATTGTCACAAAATATCTAAATATAGCTATATAGGTTTTCCATCTACCACGAGCATGCGCACGGGGTTTTAGTAAAAAATGGCGGTTGCATTACATCTCACAATAATTTGAATACACGTGGAGAACAAGCTTTTTATACTAAATATACTGGAAAATAATTATCGATTTCGTTAAACTAGAATGTTCTACACTTGAATTGGTCAATTAGGAACAAATAAAATAATCACCATGAGATAATCAACACAGGTGAACATCAGTCGGCACTTAATTATCCTGATCAGCTGATTGAAAATTTACTGGACCGAGACGATCACATAATTTGTGTACTACTAATTAAACACAGCTTAAAGGTATGTCAATAAAACTGCACAAGGTGATACATTGTTTTGACAGCTTGATTATTTTATTGTATGAACATCCGTTTACCATCTATTGTGACACCCACAGATGGCCTGATTTGAATGTCATCGATGTCTGGCTACCAGACTCCCCGTAAAAAACAAGTTTAAAAACAAAATTTTATTTAATTTAATTTTCATAATTATTTCGTTTATGACACATAAGAATAGTATTCTTGAGTTAATACTTACATATACTTACCGAAGAACATCGTTATAGGGCAAATGTTTACCGATGTAAAAAAAAAAAACACCAAAAAAGTTTGATGTGACGATACTTACCCAAGTTGTCATCGGCATCCTCGACCTATGGAATGCTTCGACCTATCTTAGTATTTCCCAAAAAATTTAGCCGAAAAGCAGCAATTCGACCTATCGTCCCCATCGACCTATAGTCCGTAAATTACGGTAGTTCAATATTCCACTTATATATAATAAAATACACTATATTTATTTAAAAAAATGCTTTAATTAGGTATAAAATATTTATTACTATATAATAAAAGGGTTATAGCATGAATATTGGCGAATATTACATACTTAGTTCAAATAAAGGCATTTTTGTATGACCAATATGACCGGAAGTAAACTGTCCATAATTTCACACCCCAGGAAAATAACCGGTTACTGGATTACTACAAGATCATTTCCATATCGAGGCCCATATTGGCCCGCGCCAATATGGGCCTCGACTTCGTCTCAGGCCAATATGGGTGTCTCTTTTCTAGATTTTGTCGGAAGTATGTAATAAATAGTTTAATACATGGACATTTCCATATTGGCCTGGTTATCATCCCTCGACCCATATTGGGGGTCTCAGGATGATAACCAGGCCAATATGGAAATGCCCATGTATTAATCTGTATATATTCATGCAATACCCCTATAAAACTACTCGTGCAATATCAATAATAAATTGCATAATTTACTTTTATTATGATCACCATTCTTCAGAGAAAATCTGATTAACTACTTACCGATAAAACTGTGTAACCTTGGCGATTAAGATGTCTGATTGCCATGGCAACAGGTCCTGTTGGTAGATTATCTGGTAAAGTCATGTCATGGAATCCCAACACCTTTATAGCTACTCTACAAAGTAAAAAAGACTTCCATATAAACAAAAATAAAATGTGTGCTATCATTCTTCCAATTTCAAAAATTTCAAAACTCCTTAAAAAGTTATTATCGAATAACACAATGAAATTTACAGACGTTTAATACCCTTATGCCTATGGTATGTCTAACTTTCACAAGACCACTGCCTATACAACAAATAACATAATTTTTATACTTTGCTTAACAACATTATTATTTCCTTGTTACAAAATTTATATGTTTAATAGATTCAAAAGTGTAGATAATTTTGTGTGTACAACACATTTCTAGAATAACCTTCATCAGGTACACTCAAAGTAAGAAGAGTGCAGTCAAATCATTTAACAGTCTCTTCCAGCAAGAAAATCTAAGGGCTTAAACATGATAACCAAAATTAGCTACGGTTACCTATTCCCAATTCAAGGGAGATAAAATTAAGAAATGTAGGTAAATCAAGTTTTTTACATGTTTTATTTAGTGTCTCATATATTCCCTCATTATCATTGTGTACCCTATGTGTTGCCAGTTTCTCTGTATTGTCCATTTTTTATTGTCCCTTCGGTATTTGCTAAATTTTATTAAGAAGAACACAAATGTATAAAGAGTCACCTGTGAAGGTATAAAGATGTTGATATGTCTGCTTCCTGTGGCACGACTGGTTGTCCTTTACTCCCTATAATCATCTCAGCCTCTAATAAGATTTAAAAAACATGTATGTAATTTTTATTATCAGGAGAAATATCAATCTTATTTATAAGAAAAAAAAAAAAAGCTTGTTAATTCTATTTTAATTGGTTTTTTTGGGGTTTCCTTAGTGATACATTAACATCTAAAAACATCCCATTTGGGTCCATATCATATAAACTTTCATTTTTGCCCGTCCAAGACAGTTTAATATATATTGACCAGTCAGACCACAGCTCTTGGCACATACTAAGTTTTGATGAACATCAGATGAAGTGTTGTTTACACTATTACAAATTCAAAATGAACTACTGTACATTTCACAGATAAATAATCAATTAAAACATGTATTTCAATCGAAATTGCACAATTTTATACACAATGGGGTTGAAAAGTAATATTGAGACGAGTCCAAAGAGTGTGTAAACATTTCATAGAATTTAGACAAAGAAAACTTAGTTATCATCAGACAAAATGCCTTTATTTTTCTTCCCATAACAAAAAATGAAAATCATTAAAATTAAATGGTGCAATACTTTCATTTAAAATTTCGTGCAATTTGGTCAAAGCAAACTTGAGTTATCATTGGCCTTGATTACAATGGTAAACCATCATACACATTCCAATGCAATTATTATATAGCATGTTTTTTTTCATTGGCAAATGTTTAGGATCAAATCCACAACTGACATGCCATATAGTGCAAATGAGCCGCCATATTGAATTTTTGAAATACAACTTGTATATTTAAACCAGAGGCTCAGCTGGTTTGACGAAACTTTATAGATCAAATGACCTAATGGCTTTAGAGAAGATTTTTTAATTGGCAAATCACAAAGAAGAACTGCCTATGGCGGCTATATTACTTGTATGATCGGCACGAAATATGGAAATTTTGTAGAGAATCTCCCATACATAACTCCTACAAAGTAAAAATGTCTAGCCTTCTAGTTTCAGAGGAGAAGAATCTTTAAATTTCAACCAATTAGAAACAAGAATTGCCCATGGCGACCATGTTTTTTGTCCAATCGGGATGTAATGAGGAAGTATTATAGAGTACCTTCCATAGATTGCTGTGCCTTTCCCATGGCAGGACCTACGGTATATAATAAGTGTCTCCATGGTGTTTTCAACACTACCCTAGTATTTGGTTGGTTGGTTTATGGTGTTTAACGCCACTTTCAACAATATTTCAGCTATATCGTGGCAGTCATTTTGTATGGTGGAGGAAAACGGAGTACCCAGAGAAAACCACAGAGTGAATAGACCTGTCGCAAGTCACTGATAAACCTTATCACATAATGTGGTTTCGAATACACCTCGTCTGAGCGGGATTCGAACTCACAGCGTTGGTGGTGATAGGCACTGATTGGATAGGTAGTTATAAATCCAACTACCATACGATCACAACCATGATGGCCCGTCCTAGGAGGCTAGGATTTGGAGGTATTTTTAACGATTAATTGTTGGAATTATCTAACATCTGACATCACTGTTCATCATTACATCCACACAGTAACAAACACTAACCTATACCTATATCTTTATTCTCAAAAAAGCTGACGCATAACATCGGTACAGAGATAACTATTTACAAATATTTACATAAAATAACATTAACAGACAACATATCACTAACCTATTCTGTATCCACATGGCGTGATTACATCAGGCCTATAATTATCCTGGCCAACGACTCTATTAAGGCACTCTAAAACTTCAGCTGCCATCTGTAACATCTTAGTTCCACGTGCACCCTAAAAATAAATTAATCCAACTACAGACACTTGATAGAATTAGTAGGAAGTTGAACCAACCTGGCTCTGTGATTGGTGCAAAACTATAACTCATTGGTAATATTTATTGATAAATAAACTCTGATCACTACTACTGCTATGCCAACTAGCCTAGATTTTAGCATATCTTGATTTAATTGTAGCCCAAAACATTTATTATTTCTAAATATTTCTCAGATACAGCCTATATATATATATATGTTGGTTTTTGGTTTTTTTCTAAGATTCTGGTAAAACAAACTATATAACCGTAGATATAGTTATATATATGCCAAGAAAAACTTTTGTAGGAACATTGTATGCAGACAGTAAACAATTTATCAAACATGACATTGTTTATTTTTCTCAAAATCGTGGTCGTGATCGTATGGTAGTTGGATTTAAAACTACCTACATTTTGTATGTAATCATGATCAGTGCCATTCATCACTAACGCCGTAAGTTCAAATCCCACTCAGGCTAGGTGTACTGGATACAACATTATGTGATAAAGTTTGTCAGTGAATTGTAGTTTTCTGCAGGTACTCCGGTATCCTCCATCAATAAAACTGACCGCCACAATATTATATACCTGAAATACTGTTGAAAGTGGCTTTAAACACCTTTTTCTAAAAAAACTAGAGGCTCAGCCCACTGAGCCTGTATCGCTCATCTGACAATAGAATGATACTGAAGCAAATTTCAAAGGGAGATAATCATTGCTTTAAAAAACAGCAGCCATCTTGAATGGAGGGTGGGGCTGTCGGACACAATTTTAAAAGGGACACACCCAGGGACCATCTATGCCAAGTTTGGCTCCATTTGGCCAAGCTGTTTCAGAGGAGAAGATTTTTTTAACATTAGCCAATCAGAAAAAAGAATTATTCTTGGCGGCCATGTTTATAGGCCAAATGGAACGAAATGGAGAAACTTTATAGAGGACCTTACATAGATGCTTACTGCCAAGTTTGGTTCCATTTGGTCAAGTTGTTTCAGAGGAGAAGATTAAAATATGAAAAAGTTAACGGACGGACGACGGACGCCAAGTGATGGCAATACCTCACATGGCCCTTTGGGTCAGGTGAGCTAAAAAATGATGAAAAAAGGGGAATAACTCCTAGACGGGTAATCAGATTTACTTCAAAATTGCAGGGCATGTAGATCTTGACAAGCTGAACATGTTTTCAGTTTACACTCAACATCTATCTCTTATAGTTTTTGAAATAAAGGATGAAAAGTATTAACATTTTTAAAATTTGATGAAAAAAGGGCAATAACTTCAAGATGGGTAATCAGATTTACTTTAAAATTGTAGGCTAGGTTGATCTTGACATGCTGAACATGTTTGCTGTTTTAACTTAACATCTATCTCTTATAGTTTTTGAAATAAAGGACAAAAGGTATTAACATTTTGAAAATTTGACGAAAAAAAAGGGCAATAACTCCAAATTGGGTACTCAAATTAACTTCAAAATTACAGGGTAGGTAGATCTTAATATGCTGCACATGTTTGCAATTTAAACTTAACCTTTATCTCTAATAGTTTTTGAAATATCAGACAAAAATGTTTAAATTAAAAAAATTAAAAATTAAAAAGGGCAATAACTCCTAGACGGGTAATCAGATTTACTTCAAAATTGCAGGGCATGTAGATCTTGACATGCTGCACATGTTTGCTGTTTAAACTTAACGTCTATCTCTTATAGTTTTTGAAATAAAAAACGAAAAGTATTAAAATTTTGAAAATTTGATGAAAAAAGGGCAATAACTCCAAGATAGGTAATCAGATTTTCTTCAAAATTTCAGGGTAGTTAGATCTTCCTGTGCTGATCATTTTTACCCATGTCAGATTTCTGATATTATTAACGGTTTTTGAGTTGTTACCAAAAACAAGCAATTTTACCCTATGTTCTATTTTTAGTAACAGCGGCCATGTTTGTTGGCCGAATGGAATTAAATGAAGAAGTTTTATAGAGGATCTTACATAGATGCTTCCTGCCAAGTTTGGCTCCATTTGGCCAAGCAGTTTCAGAGGAGAAGATTTTTTTAACATTAGCCAATCAAAAACAAGAATTGCCCTTGGCGGCCATATTTGTTGGCGGAATGGGACGAAATGAAGAAACTTTATAGAGGACCTTATATAGATGCTTTCTGCCAAGTTTGGTTCCATTTGGTCCAGTTGTTTCAGAGGAGTAGATTAAAATATGAAAAGTTAACGGACGGACGACGGACGCCAAGTGATGGCAATACCTCACATGACCCTTTGGGTCAGGTGAGCTAAAAAAATGACTAAACATTTTCCTGCAAACTAATGATCGGGTAGCATAGTAAGAACAAGAATATTTTCCTTTCTCCCATTCAAGAAGTAACCAGTTTTAACATACCTGTACAGGTAAATGTTCTGTCAGGAAACTATCAGGAAGGTGTGGTCCATCATAATTATGCAAGTCATAATGTGAAGCACAGTTAACACTTGTCAACTTAGATTTGTAGGTCAGATATTTCCACGTTTTCTTATCTGAAAATAATGTAGATTTCTTTTTAAAATACAATGAAATACAATAATTACTTTCTGTACTAGTTTTCATTATATGTATTCTACTTTTTCTGTTAAATATGCAATTACGGCAAATAGTCAAATCTACTTATGTTAAAGTCATCACTTCAAACGTTTACGATCACCACCATGACTTGGTTAACATGGAATATCTGTGTTACAAATTACCATGGATATGTTCCACTTGTCGTAAGCACTTCCTGGTCCTTTCCTCATTATCATTTATCACTGACTTTGTAACTATAGTAACACAACAAGTGTTACTAGTGGAGCAGGAAATACTGACCCTTCCGGAGCACCTGCATTCACCTCGGTTTTTAGTGGGGTTCATGTTTCTCAATCTTTAGTTTTCTGTGTAGCGATTTGTAGATCGTTGTTTGTCCTTTTTCTTTGGTCAATTGTATTGTCTGTCCTACGATTTACAGGTTCTGATTACCACTTTGGTATCTTCTTTGTGACTACCTCTATTAACATGATTAAGCCACCACACACACATGTGTTTAATGCCAAATGAGCAATTTTTCAGCAAAAAAATGACGAGAACAAGTAAAGTTGGATAAGATGATAATGATATCTGCTTTGTACTAGACTAACACGATTAGTTGGATTTTTTTTAGTGCAAGCTCACTGAAACAACAATTATGCTGTAGACACTGACACATTATCCTGATTCCCTATGGCTACATTTCATATAAAACTACAATTTTTCCAAAAAAAATATCCTGAAGCTTAAGTCAATACATGCTATTGGCTATCAAATGATATTTCATGTCAAAATAAAGACTCCACAGAAATAATATTCAATAACTTACTCCATCCAAATGACAGCAAACTTAGAGAGAGGTTGGTTGGTTTATGGTGTTTAAAGCCACTTCCAAAAATATTTCAGTTATATCGTGGTGGTCAGTTTTATTGGTGGAGGAAACTGGAGTACCTACATGTATAGAAAACCACCGACCTGTTGCAAGTCACTGACAAACTTTATCACATAATGTTGTATCGAGTACATGTCGCCATGAGCTGGATTCGAAGTCTGACAGAATTTTAGTGGTGACAGGTACTGATTGCATATATATATATATATATATATATAGGTATTTAGTACTAGTAACAAATCCAACTACCATATGATCGCGATGGCGCCACAGAGACATACACCTTGTGAATTTACCTATACATTTAGTCCATCATCTTCATGTAGTGTTATTATGGCAAAAATGAGACATAGAAATCTTACCAAAATCTTCTATAACACTTTGATAAAATTCTTCTTCTAAAACTGAGGATATCAACTTTGGTGTAGCTTTCCCAAGTACTGTGAGGGACCATACAAAGTTTAACCAATGTAAAGGTGATACCATTTCCATGTCGATCATATCTAGGTAATGAGATCGTAACAATTCCACCATTTCGTCTAGACAGAAATCCAAGTTACTCAACGACAATAGTATTTCAATCGTCTCCTTCTGTGAAGGTTTTTGTTCATTGCAAAACAGTTTATCAACTAAATTAGATATAGAGTCTTCTTGGCGCCATCTTAGTTGACTAAAAGAGGTCAATATTGACAAACATACATGTCTGTTGGTTAAATGTGCAGAAAGTAGGTCTTTGGAAACTCTCTCAAATAAATCTGTATTATATATCGACAGTATAGAGCAAGTTTGCAATAGTCTTTGAATCCGAGAGGCTGTCATCGTATTTGACGATTTACATAAATGGTATACTACCGATCTTATTACTGGCATGTTTCTGGATTTACTTTCAGCTAAGGAATCAAGCACTGTACATAATTGATACACCATCAGTTTATCTACTACTTTGAATACTGTATCTTCTAATTTCAACATGATATCACAATTTTGTTTAGTTCTGGGTAATTTCAACATGGTTATCAGGCCCGATGGATATTGGATCTCACTCCATCTGTTTGCAATAACATGCTCACATTTTTCCTGCACATGTTTCCTTAATTTGGTTCCTTGTGACCTTACGTAGATATTATAAAGTTTGATAACTTGACCAATCGTCATTTTTCTTAAAAGGTTTAAAGCACGAATTTCCAAAAGCTCAAGAACATAATTATCATTATCAACAATTGCCAAAAGAGATCCTATACAAATAATCAGATGTTGCTTGGACAAAGAAAGATGAATATCCTCTACAAACTTCAATATCTTTCCAAAATTTTCGTGTAGTTTCAAGTCATTATCTCTTTGTAGATTTTCTATCCTTCTAAGACCTTCAATCAAAATGACATTTGTGAAAAAACTTTTTTCCCTCTCTGTAATTTTTGAATAAGTGAAATTTATTGCACTTTCTACATCATTTTGTGACTTAATATCATCTACAATTCTAGATATTTCTATGCTTTCTAAAGAAAACAAACTTAATTCATCACTCAACTTCTTTGTAAATTCTACACTTGACTTCTCGGTAAATTCTTCACTTGACTTCTCTGTAAATTCTTTACATGGAGAATTTGATTTTACTGCTAATTCTAAGTTGTCGTTTGGCTTACTGTATCCTCCATGGAATAATTTTAAAACGTCTATTTTTGAGTTTGTCAGTTGAGGTTGTAACCTATTTGACTTTTTTGTTTGTAATTGCATATCATTTCCATTTGTCTGCAATTTCTCCAAATTTGAGTTTAGCTCTTTATTATCATTTAATTTATCTTTTGTAACTTTTTTTCTTTTTCTACTGGTACTCTGTTCAGCATGAGGTAATGAAGAACAACATCTGTAGGCGACCAGTTTGAAGTCATTTACAGCTCTCCACGTTGACGCAACAAACAAATATCTACATGTGTTTGACATCATATTCATAATTATGATATATCAATCATACCCTGTAAACAAACAACAGAGTAATTTAAACTACATGTATGTAGTATATAAGTTCAAATGAAACAGTAAACCACATCAACCATTTTGTAAAAAAATAATTAAAACTACCAGTAAATACATGTATAGTAATCTCCCTCTTATAAGGCGACTCCCACTAAATGTCATCCCAATTATCAGACCAGATTTCAGGTTTTAGGTTTATTGTGGACCTCTTTCAACAATATTTCAGTTATATCGTGGCAGTCAATTTTATTGGTGGAGGAAACGGGACTACCCAGAGAAAACCACTGATGCCAGATTTCAAATGTACTGAAATAGTAAAATACTACTTTACTACTTAATACCCCCCCACCCCAAGAGAATCACTGAGGTCACCTTTTCATTGCAGAAAGGGGTGGTCTTATACAATGTAAGAAGGGTACTGCTGTACAGGTATATTGCCTATTGTAGCAACTACATGTACATGTACCCTGCATGTTTCATTTAAGCATCCAGCACTTTGTTAACATAGACCCTGGGACCGAACTGCATTGGTGGGGTAATGATTACCATGCTTGCCTTGAGTGTGATAGATCATAGGCTTGAGCCCAAGTCGGATCAAATCAAAGACTATAAACAGGGATATTTGTAGCAATTTATTCTGACGAGTCCATAAGATATTTCTGAAAATTTTGGTGAGTCTTAACTGAAAATGGGGAGTCCAGGACTCATCTAGGTGAGTTGCAAGAATCTCTGGATAAAATTTGTATTTGTTGCTTAATTCTTCGCTGGGCATCCAACATTAAGGAGAAAGAGCCAAGACTGGTTTGCTCAGAATCAAGATATTGTGCCCGAGTGGAGCAACAGGTCTGTCAATAGACAGTTCAGTAAGCACTATTACATTCCAAATAAAATGTTATTTATCATCAAAGGTAGGAACTCACACTATTTTTTTAAGTTGTATTGAGATGCCTCAAAATTGTATCAGAAGTGGAAATGGTTGTCATACAAAAATATAAGTAAGTCATTTTTACAAAAATTTCAAATTCATAGGCAATTTTTCTGCATATTTAAATTAAATAACGCTATTATAAAAATATATGCTGGGAGTCCCTAGCTTACAAAGTTACACCACAAACATCATGTTGTGCTATTTATTTTAACAATTCATGACATAAAACAAAATATCTTAAATTCTATAAAAAGAATTATGTTGCATCAATGGAAAACTAAAAACTTTGCAACCCATTAGCAGTAGTTGTCGATGTCTTGTGAAAACAGCATCTTACATAAATATCAAGTAACATTTATTGTTAATGATTAATTTTTACTTTCAAGTAAAATATTGAAGTACACTAAGAAATTTACATGAAAACAAATCCACTTTGTCATACAGTACAGTCACAGACGTAGCGTGATAAATCACTGTGATAGACATATCACTCATCTTGGTGATTTGGATATATCTTTTGTTCTATCAAATATATCTTAAAAAATTCTTTTACATTTAGAGTGTTACTTACTATCACCCAAAGGGCATATCAAAATAAGGAAATAGATTAAACAGACCAAAAGATATATCAGTATCACTAAGAAGAGTGATTTTTTTTCCCCAGAATTTAACATTAGGTTATATGACAAAAACTATGAATCAGATTATTTTTTTTTTCCTCCAGCAAAATCAGAATATTTTTTTCAGCAACATTGGGAATCAGAATATTTTTTTAGAAAAAAAACATAACCCCTCCCCTTCAAGTTAAATGGTCGTTTCCTAACTTATTACGATGTATACTTGCAAAAATGACTAAGAAATCGACTCGATAAAAAGTGAAACCATAATTTGGCTTCAATATTGGAGAATTGGCGACAAAAAATTAAGATTGACGATTTTTTTGGCTCCAAGATTTTTGGAGCCAGAGCAACCCCTACATCTTTACGTTCCTTTTTCTTATCATTGTATTTTTTGTCGTGTACCTGCTTTCGACTGCTGGGGCCACTAAGTTCGTCATGTTTCAGTACTAGTTTGTTGTAAACTTTTAATGGATTTTCACGTTTTAGCATATCAGACATTTCGGTCATCACACTTGCTGGTGTTCTTATATATTCTGTCCCTTCTTTTCCATTTCCATGTTGTGACAATCCAGGAAATTTGCCAAAATATTCAACTAATGCAATACTTTCACGTGCTCCAATTCCTAACCAGGATACGCGCCTCCTATAAGTTGCATCTTTTTTCAAAACGGAATAATTTCGTACAAGTTCAATAACATTTTCGGGTTGAGACTCAATAGGAGTGAATGTTTTTTTGCCTTTCACTTTCTTTGCATCACAGAATTTATCACCTTTTTTGTACACTGCTTTCAATTTGCCGTCGGGTAAAGTCATAAAATAAGTCTGTGGTGAAGATCCTTTACTAGAGTCCCATATTCCACAATCATCAGAAAAACTACTGCGTTGACCTTTATCTCTAGTCGTTTTTAACCATAAAAAATACATCACTTTTTGTCCCTTCTGGTATTTTGTTGTGCGACTCCGAATATTTATAGGTTGTCAATAAATCGATAACGTCTTCAGTTTCCAAGAATTGTTTCGAAAGGCATCCGTTTGATAATGGGTGAACGTCGTCGGTTGTGTCTATGAAATTTGTAATGGATCCGTCAAACGAAAATTGATTTTAATTGCATGTAATTATTTAATGTTTTATAAAGGAAACTATCATAATTAATCAGTATTAATCTAGTTTCAAAATTATAAGAAAGTTAATCAGTAATAATATATGATAACATAAAGTTAGTTAACTTTAACTAACCCAAACATTCATTAAAGCACACAATAGACGAATTGTAATATTAATTGTCAATGCAATGCACAGTGACCATCATCAAGTAAAAAAAATTCTTATTAAATCAGGGGTTTCAAAGTGGGCCGGTACCCGGTACTTTTACCCGCCTGAGATCGTGTATAGTACCGGCAGAAATTACTGAACCCCCCAAAATTAGCGGTGGTCAAAACCAAAAGTACGATGGTCGATAGGCTTGTGGAATATTTTTCATAAAAAAATTAATGATCACGTCTATTGCTGAATTCTCGCATTCAAATCGAACAACTGCGTCACGACCAAGTTGATGGGATATTCCCTGTTTTAAAAATAACTTTACCTTAGAATCGTAAATAGCAGTTTGCGCATGCGGTAAATAGATATGTTTTCGCCCCAATATCTTTTCATTCTTGTGTAAAACTCGGACCGGAACATAGCTGACATCATTTCAAAATAAAAAAAATGACCGATTACAAATTATGTTCAAACACAATTTAGTGTAATCTCCAGTAATATAAGTATGATCATTATGTATTATGAATATATGACTACACAATATTTTGTGCGATTTTTTTATCCATTTAAAACCCTGGGTCGAATCATTCTGGGGCGTACTGTCTTGTTGCTTAACTCCGTCCATATTGTTTAACTTCCGGTATAAAAAAATAAAAACCTATGACTAATTTATTTACATATCTTGACGGGGCCCTACCGCGGTTGTTCACAGAAATGAAAGTGTGCTGAAAAACATTTTTAAAAGGGGGTACGAGGAGATAAGGGATAGAAAATTACTAGAAATCTTGAAAAAGGACCGGACATGGCTCAAATATGAATTACATTGTTTTTCCCCCCTTTTTTTCCAAAATAAGTTAACTTTTGTGATTCAAATGTTAATAAATGTCTTCCCGCGAATCGTTTTTGTTCGAACATTTTTTTTGCACATGAAAGTAACAATATATATTGTTTTTGTTTAATTATATTTGTATTGATCTATTAAAATTATAAATTTTATTGCAAATTAAATTTATATGTTTCATCAAGGACGTATTCTATATACGTCCTTGGTTTCATTAATTATGACAATTATATGTCTTGATCGTGCCAATGGTCTTTGATGAGTTTAATTATTGGTAATAAAGTAAAAAAAACCACACAAGTCAAGGTATTGTGAAAAAGAAAAGGACAAAGTCAACAAAAGAGTTTTGAGAATTTTAAGCTTTGATAACAATGGCTTGGTCACCGTAGCTCTTTATGGTCGTTTTGGTTTTTTTTAAGATATGGCAGACTATCTATGAATAATCTTGGCTGAAGTCTGTAAACTGAATAATTCAATAAAGAAACTGGGGGGGGGGGGGATTTTTCTTTCAAGAACACTTAATGTTTTGCAGTCTCTGAAGTACATTTTTTGGACCACAAAATGCTAGATTTCTAGAGCTTCCGCCCCCTGGACCCCTTACAGCCCTCAGCCTAATGGTGAAATCTGAACTCTAAAGTTAATGGGATTTTTCTTTCAAGAACACTTAATGTTTTGCAGTCTCTGAAGTACATTTTTTGGACCACAAAATGCTAGATTTCTGGAGCTTCCGCCTCCTGGACCCCTTACAGCCCTCAGCCTAATTTTTTAGGTACCTCCTAAAATTTAAGAAGTACCTGCTATTATAAATAACTTTGAAACCCCTGTTAAATACATCATGTATACCACTATTACCTATGGTATTTTTTAGTACTTTGATAAATACAAGAGTTACATCCCTTTATTTCCACCATATTGATTTTGATACTACCTGTTCGCTTGTTGATAAATCATTCCTACTGTGCACATACACAACGAAATTTGTATAAAACCATCATAAAACACTAAAACAATGTTTTATCTTTCCATCTGAGAGGAATTTCAGAAGATCTGATGGGGATTTCGGTAATATCTAGGGGGATTTCGGTAAAAATTTGGGGATTTCGGTAATTCGAGGTACCACTTGATCTGATTTGCCATAATATTGGTTCCCATTTGAAGCTTAATAAATATATTTTTGATATTTCGATTCCTTTTTGTCATCATCTTTACCTATCTGCAACTGTAAAGCAATAGTTCACAGAATAGTGGTTGAGAGACCAGCGTCCATAGAAGATCCTAAAGCAGCACTGCACAGGCAGTGTCAGCGATTGTGAATGTGAAACTAGACTAAATTTCATCATTGATTGTGCGAGTGTAACATTTACACATTTCATTTCACATCTACGTAAAATACCTGCTATGACTTTATTTTTCAAGTGTGGAGTTCGTACATTATTATTAGGACACGTTACGGCAGTAGCTGCTCAATGAGTAGTAGTACAGATGCACACTGACTTCGACATGACCTTCTCCTTTTGGTGTCGTTCTGTAATACTAAAACCAATGCCGGACATTGGTATGTCAATCCGGATATTAATCACGTACTGATGACGTACTCATACTAATTCTCAACTAGAAACCATACAACCACTTTCAACTTATAAATGAAATCAAATGGAAAATATAAAAAAAAAAAAACATTAACAATTTTGTAATAGCAGATTCCAGAAATATTAAACTGGACTCCATGCAAGGCAATTAAATGCTCTTAAAAGAATAGGTAAACACTTAAATCGTCTTGGTAAACTCACAATTTATTATTCATTCATTATGTCAATTTTAGCTATTGTCCTTTGACTTGGCATTTCTGTGGTGAACAAAACACTAAAAAGATAGAAAAAATACAAGAACGCGCACTTCGTTTCATTTATGATGATTTTCAAAATTCCTATGAATTTCTGTTAGAAAAGTCAAAGTTGCCCTCTCTTAAAACCTGTAGAATGTGTACTATTGCTTTAGAGACCTTCAAAATAATAAATAAAAAAAGCCCCCTTTTCATTCAAGATCTTGTTATAATCAAAAACAATTCATATAATTTCAGATACACGAATACTGCTGAGGTACCCAGACCCAGAACTTCAAACTATGGTAAAAGATCTTTCAGATATGAGGCAGCACAGGTATGGAACTCACTACCAAATGAGGCCAGAATTATGACCTCATTTGACCAGTTCTAAAAGTACATAAACAGCTGGTGTGGAGGACAAAAATGTACATGCAGTTCATGCCGTATCCAATCAGTGCTGCCTCACACTTGGAATGTTTGCTACCGCTTTTTGCTTCTGCTTATATATGCATGTGCTGTTTTTATTTAATGCTGCTTATGTCTTAATGTGCTTCAATTTTATTTATGTACTTTTGTGTTTTGTGCTCTGCTTTTATATATGATTATTCTTAACATATTTTTGCTTTTTATCATTGCTACTGATTTGCTGTTGGTGATTGTAAACAGCTGTCTAGAGAGGCACTTGCCACGTGGATTGCTGTTTGTGATTGCCAACAGTACTTCTATTTGCATGCTTGTATAGAATGATTCCTTGTATATGATCTTTGCTTTATTTTTTTATTTTGTGTTCTGATATTTTTTAGCATATCATTTTGATTTATTTTAATGTTTTTCCATCATTGATTATTCTTAACATATTTTTACTTTTTTTATTGCTACTGATTTGCTGTTGGTGATTGTATTATGTAAACAGCTGTCTAGAGAGGCACTTGCTACGTGGATTGCTGTTTGTGATTGCCAACAGTACATCTATTCGCATGCTTGTTTAAATGTACATACTGTAATAGCTATTATTTTATGTAGTGCTTGACATAAGTTGTTATGTTTATATTTGTATAGTCGGTTTAAGAGCACTTTGATTTGTTGTCTATGTATATATATACCGACTCTAAATAAAATTTACTTACTTACTTACTGCCATGAAGATGTTAATGAGCGCACGCATTTGCACATGGCATGGTACGTATTACCCTTTTTGAATAATATTTCTTATTATTTCATCTGATTAGTGTCTTTTATCCTACAATTGGGTTATTTTTTGTCATAATAAATGCACAGGCACTTGGGTCCAGGATATTTTTTTTCTCCAATTTCATCAATAAAATGTGCATCTACAACGTTTGACATGCTTCGTTGTGAAATAAACGCCTTTATGAACTATGCTCCATTTTCCTAATATATCTACTCTATAGCATGTCAAACGGGTTCATATACGCTGTAGATGTACATTGATAAAACTGGAAACAAAAATATCCTGGACCCAAGTGCCTGTGAATAAATGGGTTGAAATAAACTGTTTATTATGACAGTGTCATAAGTTACATTTATTGAACAAAAAGGCGAGTGTATCATCAGATATTTTGGTAGGCCATGTGACCAGTTCGCAGAACGAGTCTGGTCTATCAAAATATCTGATGGTGCACGAGTAACTTTGTTCAATAAGGGACTTGTATCTTGCGACGTCAATCAAAGTTTTTTTTAATTTTGCTGTTTGAGTGAGAGTATGTAATCTTTAACAAACAAACAAATTTCTTTATTGCCAATCATAGGCGCCTGTTAAGGCAGAACAATTAACATAAAAATTAAAACAATTGATTACATTGATTGGTAATGATTTTAACAGCAATAGTGAATTACAGATAACCTTAAGAGAAAAAAGTAAAAATTATTAAGACAAAAAAAAAGAAAAAATACAAGCTATACAAACAATACAGGATCCAGGACTCAATACATTAGCAGAGGCATTTTTTAAATATATATATATTGTTGACTTAATATAGGAAATTGTTATACTACATGATTATATCTTGTATATTTTGTTATCGAAGATATTGTATGATGTGACGTCATCTAGCTCCACCTCCTCTCTGGGTATCATGAGATATTGTTCGGCTGTTGACAATAGAAAAGACGAGAAAGCATGATACAATAACACTTTTCACATTAGCCTAATAAAGCTATTAAGCCACACCCCTGTCATAATAACACTTTTCACATTAGCCTAATAAAGCTATTAAGCCACACCCCTGTCATAATAACACTTTTCACATTAGCCTAATAAAGCTATTAAGCCACACCCCTGTCATAATAACACTTTTCACATTAGCCTAATAAAGCTATTAAGCCACACCCCTGTCATAATAACACTTTTCACATTAGCCTAATAAAGCTATTAAGCCACACCCCTGTCATAATAACACTTTTCACATTAGCATAATAAAGCTATTAAGCCACACCCCTGTCATAATAACACTTTTCACATCAGCCTAATAAAGCTATTAAGCCACACTCCTGTCATAATAACACTTTTCACATTAGCCTGATAAAGCTATTAAACCACGCCCCTTACCGGAACTATTATTGAGGTACCAATGGGGTTTCCATTATTGTTTTTTTCATTAATAAATAAATAACTTTCTTTTGTGTGCAAATAGTCTTATTGCAGGATAAATACAATATTGGTGTATTGACGGTAAATATAGAATTTATGTGGCTCGGAACGAAACGGATGGAAAGATTCGTTAAAGCTCGTCTTTCCCCCGTTTCTAAGCCTCGCCACATAAATTCTATATCTACCGTCAATACACCAATATTGTATATTTATTTATCACGTTACTGTCCATATTCATACACTCTTCTGTTAAACAACAGCTTGTCTCCTATGTTCGGGTCCACTCCTACGCCTCTGAGCCGTGTTTTTATGTCCAGTTTAATTAGTTTAAGAATAATTTCCTCATGGGGTTATTAGAACTGATTCTTTTCAAGTTATAATTGATGTTGTTTTCTCCCCAGAATATGTTTCCCCATTGTTTTTAACATGTGTTCAAGTTAGTACTTCAATTTTTAACAGAGACATATAAAACAATTAATATATGTCTCTGTTTTCAACCACAGGCGTTTATGGCATTAAATCCCCCCCCCCCCTTATTTCCAATAAAAAAAAATTATTATTTCATCTGTTTTTCCTTTTAAGCGTTTTGTGTCTACATGCATACAATCTTATGCTAACAACATCTTACATAGAGGGTGGACACATGCAAGTTTTTCAAAATCTACAAGCAAATACATTTGGTTTCAACGCATACCCTTATACCCCTACCCCGCCCCGATGCCCCTGACCGGAGGGAACTAGTTCAGATTTCATTCATATCAAATAATCTAACAGGACTTTCCTTACAAATATCAATTCAACATAATTAATAATATTGGACTAACTACATGACTTGACAAATATCAAAAGACTGGAAATGTCACATATAAACAGGGCCGTAACTAGGGGGTTAAAACAGGGGAGGCAGGTGTATGGGGCCACCGATTGAGGCCGAATAGCTTAACGGCCAAAATAGCGGGGGGGGGGGGGGGGGGGGTTATCGATTTCTATATCATTGAGACGCTTTATATACCAGTCACTATCGTAAATAGCGACCACCATAACACAACTGATTGATTTTTAAAATATTCTTTAATGAATTATTTCAAATGACGGTACTTAATCGGTGAATCCAAGATGGATTTTCATACTGCCACTCGAATCCCATCTTTTGATAACAGCGTCTGGATTCACCTGCCTGTATGTATCATTACGGTGGACGTGAAGCATCGCTAACCCACACAAGCGATCTTCCGTTTTTGTCTTCAGGTGCCGAAGAGCCGAGAAAGACCTCCCTCGTGTACAGGAACCGACTGGTAATGTTAGAAGCAGCTTTAAAATCACATGAACATTTTGGTACATGACAGCGTCAGCATAAGAAATTGAGTATGTAAGTGTGTTGACAAACTGTAAGTTGCAGCGGGTGCATTTCGCCACCCATCTGTCAACCTCTTGTGGAAGATCATTTGGGTATGGCAAGTCATTCATGTATTCTGTTTTCATGTATTTCCGGATTTACATTATTTACAAGCCGGGCTGGTACCAGATAATTGCCGTAGACAATAATGCGCTTCCAGTTCTGGGAAACTTTGCATCGGAATCTGCCCTTGTGCCCTGAAAAAGCAAAGCAAGATAGCAAGCTTCTTGATGGACTTTCACTGAGTTACAAGATTCGGGATGATCATTAAAATAGTTGAAGTTGGTATTCAGTCCTTCTTCTTTCTATCTCTCTCTCTTTCTCTCTGTATTTTCCAGAAAATCAGACAAGGCAAGGCAACTGGCTCGTCTGCCTCAATGGTACTTACGTCCCTGATAGACAATAAATTGTCAATCGAGTTTGGCGTGATGGCCTGTTTTATTTATTATGGAAGAGAGGAATACAAGACAAGTCTTGGAAGCTGCTTAGATCACTTTTTCAGCTCTTGATATACATGTATGACCAAATTTTGTTTTCGATCACTTTATAGTCATGTCTCAAACTAAGTTCTGTTTAGTGAATTCGAAAGCGAATTTTTGCTATCAAGACATGGTTTAGAACATATGTCATGTATCCTGTATTTCTCAGTTCTGATGAACGATTTAGTAGGTATGCTAAAAACAGAAATATGTGTATTGAACTAGCTTCTCAATACATTAACTGTCTATTGTTTGCTGATGACATTGTACTATTAACAACATTTAGAACTTAAGTGTTCATAATTTGAACATTGAAAAGTTGAAGATCGTATTTGTAATTTATGCAAAAACAACATTGAGGATGAAGTTCATTTCCTTATTACTTGTCCTCTTCTAGAGAAATTTAGAGAACCATATATAAAGAATATAAAAGAGACATATAAAAACTTCTCATTATTATCCGATGAAAATTAATTAATTTGGCTTCTATCATCAGAGGACAAAGAAATCATTATACATCTATTCGGGTTGTTGTCCACTCTATTCCTAGAAAGAGATAAAATAATCATGAATGGATAATTTATATAGTTGCTAGTGCTTTTGCATGAAATTGCTATCAGTTACTATATTATCTTATTATCAAACTATATATATATATGTAACATGGGGTACCTGTAAAATGTATAGCGCAATAATATTGATATTGCATAGAAGTTATACCAAATCTCTTGAACTGTGAAATGATAATCTAATTATTAAATTTAAATTCGATTTTTTAATTGGGACAGACATTTGCTCCTCGATTGGCCCATTTTGGAAACCCCTCAGTGTATGTCAGAGATAAACATGGTGTAGTTTCGTTTTGTTTCGTTTCGTTTCATTTTATTTCGTTCCGTTACGTTTCGTTTCGTTTCGTTCCGTTTCGTTTCGTTTTGGTAAATTTCGTTCCGTTTCGCGTTTCATTTCGCATTTTACAGGTACCCTATAACATGGAGTTGTCTTCCCCCCCTTGATTCAATCAAAATCTTTAGATCTTTAAATTTAAATTTACATGTTTTTATTGTGCAATCAATTGTGATGGTTAATTTGAATATTTATTTTGCTTATTTTCATTTTGTCTTAGTCTCACTATGTGTATTTAATCAAACTAATCAAATCCAATCAAGTTATTATTATTATGTATATGCATGTGCACAGGGGCTAGGTGCGTCCGAAAAAAAAGAAAAAAAATAATATTATATAATACTACAAGGGGGCGAACTCGCATGCTTCCATTTTTTTAAGTCGTCGTGTTAAATTGATCGTAACTTCGGAACGCCTTAATATTTTCAAAAAATGTTTCCACCAGTCGAAAGTCAAGTAATTTTCCTTTCCAAAGAGATCCCAATTGTTAGTGTAGGCCTCCGAACTGCTGAGGTATCATACATGAACCAAAACAAAACGGCGTGAAAATCCGAAGTCGTACAAACGCTGGCATGACCACTTCCCATCTGTGTACAGACTTTCCCATGCGTAAACGAGTCATTTTGACTAGCTAAATACTTTCATTCATTCAAATTATGATAAAATTTCTTACCTTACGCCAATTTATATGTCCTTTAAGTCTGTTTTTGAAAGAAATCCCATTTGCATCCTTGACAAACACAATAGACATGAAAATTGAGAGAGTTCTAACGGGCTTTTTGATTGGCTGAAACAGATTGTTCAGCCAATAAAAAAGGCCGTTAGAACTTTCTCAATTTTCACGTGCCCCCCCCCCTAAAATTGGAAAAAATATGATTTTTTGGGGGGAAATCGTGATTTTTCACACGAAATACCCCAAATATGTTCGCACCTCCCTCCGCTCGGCGCAATTTTTTTAAGTGCGGCCCCCCCCCCCCCCTAACTTGAAATCCTGGATCCGCCCCTGGTGTATGTGGTTTATTTTGTTATGAATGATTCTGTATTGATTCTACTGCTCAGCTATGTGCACCATGATTGGTTTAATAAAGTATTCTTCTTCTTCTATTCTTCTTCTTGGAAAATCATAAGTTGAGTTAAAAGAAGTGTGTTCAGAATGTCGACAAAAATATCTGTTTATAATACTGTGACTGAATGGTTTTTTTCTTTTCAATTGTTTAATATTTCTTTTCAAAGTCAACGAAATGACCAATAATTATTTAATTAATATTGTTGAAAGTGGCGTTAAATACCATAATCCATCATTACCAATAAATATCAGAGCAGTAGGAGTGGATCAGATAGTGTATTTCAGGGGCGGATCCAGGATTTCAAGTTAGGGGGGGGGGGGGGCACTTAAAAAAATTGCGCCGAGCGGAGGGAGGCGCGAACATTTTTGGGGTATTTCGTGTGAAAAATCACGATTTTACGCCAAAAAATCATATTTTTTTCAATTGCCGAGGGAGGCGCGAAAATTTTTGAGGTATTTCGTGTGAAAATCACGATTTTACGCCAAAAAATCATATTTTTTCCAATTTTAGGGGGGGCGATCGCCTGAATCCGCCCTGAATCCGCCCCTGTATTTTTTGTGTGTAGAGGGAGAGGTCAAATTTTAGGAATGGGTAAAAGTTTTTAGAATAGACAAAAAAGTAGGGGTGGGAGGGGGGGGGGGGGGGGGGTGGGGGATTTGGGGGTAAAACTGAAAATATAGGTTAGGTGTCATCACACTTTTATAACATTTTTATTTTTTTTTTATTGCTCCCATGTTAAAAATCAAGCTTTTTCTTAATTCTTTGTAATAAAAAGAGGCAAAACATAGTTGTCCTCTTTCTTTCATTAATCACGAAATTAGTCGAAAAAAGACAGAAAATAAGTTTGAAAATCCTAACCGTTTATAAAAAGCTACGTCGATTGTCTTTTTAAAAAAGTTAGTTATTTACTAAATTTTCTCATAAACGTACGATTATCTACAGTATTTGGACTATTCGTTAAAAAAATGTTTATTTAATCTATTTATATAACACATGATATCCCGCAGTGAACCCCTTATCTACTTTTAGAAAGGTAGCAAAATGGCGGTCGGGATATTATTGACTACATAACCTGAAAACTTGACTTTATCTGAACAAGTATCATTACTGGAACATGTAAGTAGCAAACAAATATGTTTATATTATCTTAATATTTTTCGTCGAAATTTACGGACTGACAGAAAATTGAAAAGAACGAGAAAATATGTTTGAACAGATGTCCGGTGCTTGTTTCTAGGGAAGCTTTCGGTGGCATTTTTTTAGGAAAGACACCTTATTTGGTCCTGAAATTAAATTGACATTCCAAACCAAAATAAATGCAGCAATTTTTATATTTATTTGAAAATTGTGGTGATTAAAACAGAAAATGTCTTGAAGTGAAAAAAATATATGGAAAAATATAGTCGATACATATAATTAAAGGGAGACAATAACTGTGACACTAAAATTTATATTTTTAATATTTAGCTAACACAACCATCTTTTCTGATAAACATGTTTGTCATAGATCATTTTAAAAAGATTGTTTTCATATTACCCTCCCCAATATTGAAGTTCCGATCTCAGAAAGCCTCATATCAATGTTTGAAATTATTTAAAAAATGGAAAATAAAGATCTAATCAAGGATTTAATATGAAACCGGCACTGCCATGAATGCTCGCGTATCTGAAATTTATCTGGCAATTTCATCAAAAAGTGTCGAGATTTTTTGGGCCGAGATATATTGGGGACGACTTTTTTTTAGGGCCGAATCTAGTCTCATTCAATCGAGCTGTCGTTCCTTTATTCGAGTTATCGTTCCTTACGAAATCTCAAAAGTTAACTTCCGCGTAGAAACAAAAATTCTTGTCAGTATGTCAGAAGAGATTTAATAAATTAAAAAATATCAATATAAGTAAAACAAGTTAGCAAAATGACTTTTATTACACACGGGTTTCGGGTTTCAGTGGTATCGGACGTACGAGAGAGGGTACGAGACTTCAGGATCACCTTTGCGCTTTATGTTAAGAAGATCGTCATTAGTTGAGTGTGTTAGTGTGTTACCCGGAAACCGGTGTTTACAAAACGTAGAAATTTTTTTTCTTCGACAATATGTTCAGCCATGTTTGTTAAAAAATCCTAAGTACACATTTTATACCATAAAGAGCTCGCTTAAGCTCGCATATAATATGAGACGGGCAACCTGTTTGAAGGATGAAGTCCTAAAATTTCAATAATACGATGGTCTGTACACGTTAGCCTCACCGCCACCGGACGCAATTACGAACAATTTCGATGATATTGACCGTGGCATTTGATAATAATTTATAAATTTGACCAAATTGATGAAGCTGATTGCATGTTCATATTTCAGATTAAACACCAATATTCCTTTTGAATCATAGCCCATATATTATTCAATGCATTGTTACGGGTTTTAACTTGGAACAGATTTTCATGACCCCGTTCTAGTCACTCTGTGACCTAGATCCAGACACAATTTCGAACGACATCATAATAACCTTTCTAGTGTAAATTATTTAATGACAACTGTTAAAATTGAAAGAGCATTCATTCATTTACGTTCACATATCTATTTGTATATAATACACATGACATAAAAATCTTTCCTTTATTCATACTATAAATGTGTGCTAGTTTGCATTCGGAATTCCTTGGACTCTTCAATGAATAAGGTACATCACGGATTTTGACATTTTGGAATAGATCAAGGTAAGGAAAATGTATTATATTGACTGTTTTTGTTTTAATTTCAATGTGTTCTACATATGCATAGAACCAGGAGATCATATTCTTTCCAATTACAGGCATAACAAAATATGCGAACCTCAATGAATTTTAGCGATAGATTCCAAGTGCAATTGTCGATCGTTTTCTGTTTACATTTATATGAAAACCCGTCGTCTGCAACATTCAACAACTGCGCATGAATAATTTTCTCCCAAAACACGAGTAATTTAGCGGGGTATCTATTTATAAAAGCATTTTTTTAATTCATGTTTTGAAGGAACAATTAGGGGACATACTTTTTATTTCGTTCGTAATTGGGTCCGGTGAGGCTATTATCTTTTATTTTGAATGAATTGTGTAGCCGATTTGTTATGGCGTTCATTTTACCTACGCCGCTCTTCCATCGGTAAACTGACGAGTTATGTCCCCTGGCTCGTACCTCGGCTAGATTGAAACAGATTGAGTCAGTCTATTCCATCGGGAGTTTCGTAGAAAGAGATTTTTTTATTAGAATTTTATTAAAAGTTTATTTCGATTTTGCATAGAGTAAATAATCAAAGAATTGGGAATTTTTCATTGAAATAGATTTCTTTTGCGTTTCTAAATTATCAATTGATCTATTTTTTAAACTTCCGGTGAGCATATTTTTAGCTATCAATATATAGAAGGAAAAATCGGACAGCTTACCGTTAGAAGGACTTCGTGCTTTATTAGTAGTCTTGCGTGACAAGGTTTTATGCTACAACAGAGCAAAAATTAATTAATTCATTTTGAAATGCCTTGAGAATTCGTAGGAAAATCAACCAATTACACCAAAGTTTGTGCTATACATCGTCTAGATATGATAACGTAACCCTCAGTCCGCTTTTGCTCCCAGCGGGGTTTACAAATTGGTCCCATTCAACGTATCAGCATGCCCATTCACGTACTGTAGTACGTGTTTCACGTAGAATAAAAATCATGCACGTATAATTGAAAGAACCCTACGTGCGTGCACGTAGAGAACCCGTTCCGAGCACTGTATAAAAATTATCTTTTGTTTACAATTCACTTCAAAGTATGTATAATAGAGTTGTTCTGATTAGTTAATTTCGGCAATATTATCCAATCAGAGCGTTCTTGCATGTTTTAAGTGAGATGATATGATTTATAGATCGCCCAATTCTATTGGCTCCTTATTTTTGAATTGTCCAATCATAAGAACTGTTACTGTTAAAACCTGTTATCAGAGTTGGCGAAAATCGTCGGACCGGCAGAATAACGGTCGGTCCGATTAATTAATGAACCGTGTCTCCCAATGTCCGTCACGAAAATATTACTTTGTGGTCGTCCAGTTGACGATTGAAATGTATTCACTCCCAGTTTCCACTGCCAATGGCATTAAATTCCGTTTTCAGTTTTATTAAAATGTCAGACAGAGACTTGAAATTTGTTTATTTATTCTGTCAGACCGACACGTTCCTATTTGTAATCGAAACTCCTATACGTAAATGTAAACATCCTTTTAGTAGGAACGAGCACCTGCAAAACGTGGAACATTAAAACTGAAATATATTACTGAGCACAGAAATAAGTTGACTTCCACACTCCCCAAGTATCAAAGATTGTTTGTGTTTAATTAAATATGTTTTGAGATGCTTATATATTGAAGATGACAACAGGTTCATATTCTTAACTGAAATTAAAAATGTAGGTAAACCGGAAACTGACATTGATGTATAATATTTGGAACGTGATCGGACCATTAGATACGGATTGTTGGCAATATCTACCTTATCTTTTTAGATAAAAATATGTATACAGAAAAACATTTAATTGAGTTGTTTAATGAATCATGATTATATATAGGTAATTTTGCATTCAGTTCTGTATAAAAAACAAAATTTGACAGGTTATATACAATATTACAAAAAATGGTGGGACAGACACAAAGGCCATGGGTCAGACAGAACCTCACTTCCTGTCTGACCTAATATCAGACAGAAAAAAAACGTTTTCGCCAACTCTGCGTAATACTTACCAAAAACAGCATGGTGCACGACCTTGCGTGGAGAAAATGCAGTTCATTTTCTTTGTACCCCCAAATGAAGAGTTAGAGGGTACATTGCACCCCCAAAAATTTGGATGTACCCCCAAAAATGAAGGTAAAAGGGTACATGTACCCCCAGATGAAAAAACCTGTGGGCATGCTGCGTATGGGAGCAGTGCCCGGAGTGATTCACACCGGTTGGTTTTTGTCCTAATTCCGTTATAAGTGGTTGGAAAAATTAACGAGGGGGAAAGATAAATATATTTAGGTAAAGCTTGAGGTGTTAAGTAAACGCTGCATCAATCCATGGTAGACTTATATCAATCTGAAAATTTGAATGAATGAAATTTTCTTTCTGTCCGACATTTTGTTTACAAGTTGCTATTTCACGTGTACTTGCCTCATTTTGGAGATATCCTTATTTGGATCAATCGTAGTAAAACATCGTAGTAAGTTTTTTATATTTGGCATTCAGATCCATATATGGATAGGCTCCGCCCATCACGAGAGTATACATGAGGTGTCATGGCGGACAAGAAACAATTTTTGAATACTAAATCGATAGTGAAGGTAGAAACAGGTATTGTAACACTTATTTCGTATCGCCATTACCTAAAAATTGTAGGGAATAATAAGTTATGACCAGATATGCAAAAAGAAAGTTGAAATATTCACTTAACGAAAATTTTAATTTGCTCCCATACGTTGAATGGGACCGATTCGTAACCCTAACTGGAGCACAAGCAGAATCAGGGTTACGTTATCGTATCTATACATCGTCTATATACTGCACTACACAAAACAATTCTTGGATTTGCCGATATAGGTTGAATGGAAAAGTTTTTTTGATTTTTTCTGTATCACCCCTCATACATGTAAAATTAAAAAAAAAGTACAGTAGAGTTTCATATATCTAAAAATATATTAAAAATGATAAAACAAAAAAAACAATCACGCCAAGTTTTGTTCTATATATCGAATACACATTTATACACTTTGGTATGTCGATTTCATGTAAACAAGGAAGTTTATTGATTTCTAAATAGGCCACCCCCATTTCTGCCCAGAACGCCACCATTTTGACAAATGATGGTAAACAATCCTTAATAAATACAAATCGGGAGCACTGTTTTCAATAAAACTCCTGCTATTCATTGAAAAATATTTATATTATCACAAAAATGACGGCTCCGCTTCAATATTCGGTATGATGGGATAAGAAAGGAGTTTGAAATTTAAATTCGAGTCTTGACCACCCATAATAGGCGGGATTATGAAGGTCAAAAGGGCAAATCGATTAATGTCAATTATTGATGAAATATCATATTTATATTGGTGATACATCTACAAAAAGTCGATACTTTATTAATGATTGGTATTAAGGACAAATATTTTCACTTTATACCTGTAATTATGGTTTTATATATTTACAAATACTGGTTTAAAATGTTGAAGCGATGAAAATTTTAACCATTAATCAAGGCACGCTTGCACTATGGGTAATCTCACTTGTTCTCACCACGCAACATACTTACATACAATCTATATTAAATCTCGCAAGATTCATATCCTTTCTACTATATAAATCCTTGATCTAATACAGATATTGTGTTACCAGGGTCAGGATATTTTAACTTTTATTTTTGAGTAAGTTGAGTGATTGTTGTTTCATGCCAAATGAGCAATTTGCATGTTTTGTTATATCATGGCGAGAACAAGTTTTATTTTGATGAGTTGAAGATGATGTGTGTTTCGTACTAAACCAACATGCTGAGTTGGTCTAATTTTTTATAGTGTTAGATCACTGAGACAACAGTCCGCGGGTAGACTTGGACATATTATTCTGATTCTGAGCCAGCCACTCTTTGCTCTTAATACTGCTTGCTTAGCGGAGAAGCAACAAATACCAATTTTATCGTCTTTGTAATATCTTGACCAGTTAAAAAATGTGTTTTTTTTTCTTTCAAATGCACAGGTTTCAAATATGTATCAAGCAAAAATACAGAATTACCTCCCCCTTTATTTGACCAAATGCATATATTGACCTAGAAAATTAACCACAGCCAAATTCTAGGTTATGCACATATATATACATTTAAAAAAAAATTAATGTTTTGTTAATCTACATTCAAAGCTTGAAAAGAAAGTTCAAATGTACTCTTTTTGACTATAGATGTCTAAACCTTTTTTACATGGGATGTTAATGAGGATTAGGGGACCATTCCTTTTGCAATAAAAATTTAGGGTATGCACTGAAAATTAGGGTCTGTAGGGTTAGCTGTATTTTTTGGGGGTTGGCTTAAAGCCCTGATCTTATTTCATTTGAATAGAAAAGTCCAAAAATAAAAAGAGAACTTCTAAAATTATTATTTTTTATACCTTGTTTAGACAAGTTGTTTCCCTTAATATTGGCAAAGCTGTACCAGGTCTAGCAAGAGCAATGGAAAGAATAATAAATTTGAGTATAATTTTCTAAAAATTTGTAGATATTTGAATATTGTGAAAAATCAGAGGATAATTTTATATCAAATAGAAAATTCTTAAGTTGTTACAACATTAACATTTTGAAAAGATTATTGGAAAAAATACATGTTATTTTTATTTTACATGAAAGGAGACCCTTTTGCCTGCCTTAAGCCGCGATGGTCGTGATCGTATGGTAGTTGGATTTATAACTACCTATGCAATCAGTGCCTATCACCACTAATGTTGTGAGTTCAAATCCCACTCAGGCGAGGTGTACTCGATACAACATTTATGTGATGAAGTTTGTCAGTGAAGTGCGGCAGGTCAGTGGTTTTCTCAGGGTACTCCGGTTTCCTCTACCGATATAATCAAGCACCGTGATATAACTGAAATATTGTTGAAAGTGGTGTTAAACACCATAACCCTGACCCTGACCCTGTCTTAAAGGGAAATAACTCCAGATAAGCTGCGTATTTGCATTTTTTACGCTATGAAAACGAGTAAAAACGCATGTATTATCAGATCAGAGTGTACATTTACGCATACATATTGCTGTGTAAGCAAACTTTCCAAATTCGGAGCGTACTTGTATGCTGTTGACGATAATACATCGTGTACATAAACAATACATTTTTGACTTTGAGAAATTCCCCGTAATTACTTCTCTTTATACTTTTCGAAAGAGAAAGTGTATACATCCGAGGGGTACCGAATGTTTGCCTTTCTAAGCATCGATGTCAAAAGAGATCTGATTGGATGTTTAGGATAAATCATCCAATCGCGGTCAATATTACAAATAAATGCGGAACACGTTGTTCGTTGAAAATGAGCAAGAACATGAATAAGCGTGCTACGGAAAATTATATACTTTTTTAAAAGTTCCTGACAGTTTCATCTGTGTCTAGTGACAGTATAGTTAAAGGAATCATTGATGACATTATCAACACGGCTGTGAAAACTGCCGAAGTCGACGAGCAAAAAACAAAATATTTACAACATTTTATTAATAAACATGACACAATCGTGTCAAATTAAACAGAGATATACATTTCACTTGCATCCTGTGTTTATTGAATAACGCTTACACAATTTAGTGTAATCTCCAGTAATATAAGTATGATCATTATGTATTATGAATATATGACTACCCAATATTTTGTGCGATTTTTTTTTATCCATTTAAAACCCAGGGTCGAATCATTCTGGGGCGTACTGTCTTGTTGCTTAACTCCGTCCATATTGTTTAACTTCCGGTATAAAAAAATAAAAACCTATGGCTAATTTATTTACATATTTTGACGGGGCCGTACTGCGGTTGTTCACAGAAATGAAAGTGTGCTGAAAAACTTTTTTAAAAGGGGGTACGAGGAGATAAGGGATAGAAAATTACTAGAAATCTTGAAAAAGGACAGGACATGGCTCAAATATGAATTACATTGTAATGTCAAAACGCCGGCCCCCCTTTTTTTCCAAAATAATTTAACTTTTGTGATTCAAATGTTAATAAATGTCTTCCCGCGAATCGTTTTTGTTCGAACATTTTTTTTGCACATAAGTCGTGAAAGTAACAATATATAATGTTTTTGTTTAATTATATTTGTATTGATCTATTAAAAAATTATAAATTTTATTAAAGATTGATGATTGCAAATTAAATTTATATGTTTCATCAAGGACGTATTCTATATACGTCCTTGGTTTCCATTAATTATGACACTTATATGTCTTGATCCTGCCAATGGTCTTTGATGAGTTTAATTACTGGTAATAAAGTAAAAAAAAGTGAGCTTTTGCCATCACTTGGCGTCCGTTGTCCGTTAATTTTTCACATTTTAATCTTCTCCTTTGAAACCCCTCAGCCAAATGAACTGAAACTTGGTAGGTAGCATCTATGGAAGGTCTTTTATAAAGATTGTTCATTTTGTCCCGATCTATTAACAAACATGGCAGCCACAGGCCATTCTTGTTTCTGATTGGCCGATTTAAAAAAATCTTCTCCTCTGAAACCGTTTGGCCAAATGAACAGAAACTTGGTAGGAAGCATTTATATATGGAAGGTCCTCTATAAAGATTGCTCATTTCGTCCCGATCCGTTAACAAACATGGCTGCCACAGGCCATTCTTTTTTCTGATTGGTTGATTTCTAAAAAATCTTCTCCTCTGAAACCGCCTGGTCAAATGAATCAAAACTTGGTAGGAAGCATCCTTGGAAGGTCCTCTATAAACTTTGCTCATTAATTCCGATCCGTTAACAAATATGGCCACCACAGGCCATTCTTGTTTTTGATTGGTTGATTTCTAAAAAATCTTCTCCTTTGAAACAGCTTTCCCAAATGAACTGAAATTTGGTAGGTAGCATCTATGGAAGGTTCTCTATAAAGATTGCTAATTTTGTCCCGATCCATTAACAAACATGGCCACCACAGGCAATTCTTGTTTCTGATTGGCCGATTTAAAAAAAATCTTCTCCTTTGAAACCGCTTGGCCAAATGAACCGAAACTTGGTAGAAAGCATCTACAAAAATGGCCCGCACAGGCCATTTTTGTTTCTGATTGGTTGATTTCTAAAATATCTTCTCCTCTGAAAGCGCCTGGCCAAATGAATCAAAACTTGGTAGGAAGCATCCTTGGAAGGTCCTCTATAAACATTGCTCATTTAGTTCCAATCTGTTAACAAACATGGCCACCACAGGCCATTCTCGTTTTTGATTGGTTGATTTCTAAAAAATCTTCTCTGAAACTGCTTTCCCAAATGAACTGAAATTTGGTAGAAAGCATGTATGGAAGGTCCTATATAAAGATTGCTCATTTAGTCCCGATTCGTTAACAAACGTGGCCGCCACAGGCAATTCTTGTTTCTGATTGGTGGATTTCTAAAAATCTTCTCCTCTGAAACCACTTTGCCAAATGAACCGAAACTTGGTAGGAAGCATCTATGGACAGTCCTCTATAAAGATTGCTCATTTTGTCCTGATTTGTTAGCAAACATGGCTGCCACAGGCAATTCTTCTTTCAGATTGGTCGATTTCTAAAAATCTTCTTCCCTGAAATTGCTTAGCCAATTGAACCGAAACTTGGTTGGAAGGTCCTCTATAAAGATTGCTAATTTCATCCCGATCTGTTAACAAACATGGCTGCCATAGGCAATTCTTGTTTCTGATTGGTTGATTTCTAAAAATCTTCTTCTCTGAAACTGCTTGGCCAACTGAACCGAAACTTGGTGGGAAGCACCTATGGAAGGCTCTGTATTAAGTTTCCTCAACAATATTTCAGTTATTATCATGGCGGTCAGTTTTATTGGTGGAGGAAACCGTAGTACCTGGAGAAAACCGCCAATCTGTCGCAAGTCACTGACAAACTTTATCACACAATTTTGTATTGAGTACACCTCGCCATGAATGGGGTTCAAACTCACAACGTTAGTGGTGATAGGCACTGATTGCACATAGGTAGTTCTAATCCAACTACCATACGATCACGACCAAGATGGCCACTGGAAAACATCCGAAGATATGAAATTAAAGATGACATGAAAAACAACATAAATATGCATGCAAAAATCTGATAAAAATTATAAGCTGTTCAAAGAAAAAATTTAAATAACCTAAAACACATCCAAAATTGTGGACTTATTTTCATTTGGTATCTTTTACCTGTTTCATTATATTAGAAACAACACCAATTTTATGACAGAACATTAAGCCTGCTATTGTATTGTCCATGTTTACGTTGTCATTCATTTTTGTGATATGTGGTCTTTTTAAGTGGCAGTTTTTTATCGTTTGTTTATATATATATATTTTGCAATTAGAGATCCTGTTATCAAGATTGGAGGGTTGGGATCCCATCAAGATGGAAGGGTTGGGATCCCATTAAGATGTGAGGGTTGGGATCCCATCAAGACGTGAGGGTTGGGATCCCATTATTGGCATTAATTGGTTTAACTATACCACATTTTTTGAGCCTGTCCCAAACCAGTACCTGGATTTCCGACATCATGTGTTGTGGTCAACTCTTCTGTTGTGTTCAGTGAGTAAAGTTGAGAGGCGATTGTTGGTTTTGTTGATATTAGTGAAATTGTTGACCATCATTGTTTAAACTTTGTACCGCTTTATATTTTTGGCAGAAAGTATTCAAAATTACATCATCAGTAATACAGTATATTATCTCTGCCAATTTCAATGTGATGAAGAGGCCATTGTGGTCGCGGTCGTATGGTAGATGGATTTACATCTTTGTAGATATGCAATCAGTGCCTATCACCACTGATGTTGTAGGTTCAAATCCCGCTCAGGGCGAGGTGTACAACATTATGTGATAAAATTTGTCAGTGACTTGCGGCAGGTAAGTGATTTTCTCCGGGTACTCTGGTTTCCTCCACCAATAAAACTGACTGCCACGATATAACTGAAATCTTGTTGAAAGTGCCGTTAAACACCATAAAACCATAAAAACCAATCAATGTGATGATGCTAATATTAGCCTTAATGTTTTATCTTTTCTGTGTTTATACTACTGGTATTGTTAAAAAAAGGTAAATCACAGAAATTCTCAGACGCTATCCCCGTTAAGTAATGTCATTTCCCCCTACAGCAAGTACATGTATTAACACAGTTATTCGAATTTTCTCAAAGTACTGGTGTTGCTCCGACTCCTCTAATTTTGACAAATACATGTGTATTTAATTGTCTTTCCATGGCGACCAAGAATTTATAACCATAAGTAGCATAATTAAATTTAATTCTCAGGTGAAAATATGTCCATTAACTTAAAGCATAAATATTGTGCATCTTCTTCTTGTTGTTAAGGATTTGTTTAGGTTGGTTACATAAACTTTAAAGGAAGTTAAATTACAAATTTTCCCACAATTCCTCAGCATTACCAATTTTTTTTTTAGGATTTTAAGGTAAGTGTTTTTTCTTCATTCTTTCTTTAAAAAAACTTAATATTCATATATTTTTGTAATCAGTGTATGTGCATTTTAATTTGGATTTTCATAAAACATTTATTTTTTTTAACTAAATTATTTTATAAATTTGTAATTTGTAATTGAAAAAAAGGAAGTACTCATGTACATTTATATGTAATCAGAGATCCTTGTAGGATAAAATTTTGATGAGTCCCAAGCAAAAAGTCATGAGGTCGGACATCCACGTTAGTCACAAAGGGCAGGGCGCTGCTACAAATAGAAAAAAAGGACAGGGCATCACTCGGACAAGGGCGGGCACTGTGCCCTGTTAAAACGGGCTAGCGAGAACACTAGTGAATTCTTTGTTATTTTTTTGTAAAAATGGTGAGTCCCAAGCAAATTGTATGAGTCTAGGACTCGCCTAGACGAGTTGCAAGTATTCCTGTGTAGTGTAATGTTAATATTACTGTACACAAGCTGAAGGGTGTTCCTCAATTCTGTAATATATGTTGGTCTGACATTCTTCAACATCTGCCCAAATTTGGTCAGTCATATTTAATAGTCAATAAAAATTTTAAAGCAATTTTTTTCCTCATCATCTTCATTTGATAGTAATACATGTATGTAATTGTGTAATGTAAAGAAAACCTAATTATGAAATTATTTCGTTTCCATGTGATTAGATAATCAAAATCACACTCGGAAGTAATGTGTCACAGATTTTCAGACTTAATTTTGACCAATATTATCCCTCTTTAGAAAATGAAGAAAGTCATAAAAACATTTATTACTGTAAATGTCCAAAATCAAAAATTATGGCTATTTTTCTTCATACATGTATAACCTACAAACTAGAAATACCTGCTGTAAATATGTTGGTCACACGGTTTTTGTGTCATTTCCGTAGCAGACGTCAAAATGTCAGGTGTGTGGGAAAGGGTAGAAAAACTTATTCTTTAGATGTATGATGTCATTGTGTGGGAAGACAATGGAAGAAAGATGGTTGATAATGCTGGCAACTCTTTTAAATTTGCTTAATAATTAAACCATTTGCAAATTAGTGCATGTATTTATTATGTGTCATGATGTAGGGGCCTTCATGGTCGTGATCGTATGGTAGTTGGATTTACAACTACATGTGCATTCAATGCCTATCACCACTAAAGTTGTGAGTTTGAATCCTGGTCATGGAAAGGTGCACTTGATACAACATTATATGATAAAGTTTGTCAGTGACTTGTAACAGGTCGGTAGTTTTCTGTGTACTCCGGTTTCCTCCACCAATAAAACTGACCATCACGATATAACTGAAATATTGTTGAAAGTGGCGTTAAAACACCATAACCCTAACCCTGTGTGTGTTTTAGATTTCCTGATGTCAAGAGAGTATAAATCAGTATAGAAAGTTTTAAAATTTTGCTCAAAGAAGGGGAAAAGATAGTATTTATTCAAAAATAGCAAAATAAATTAAATTGAAGTGCCATACACCAACAATTAGGGTCTGATTCTGTTGTATATTGGGACTGCAAAGAAATTTTTCCATATGTCTTTCACAGAATGTACCGATAGTTCTGTAGAAGTGTGTGAGACTAAATTTTGTGGTATCATAGACCAATTTATTTTTATTTTACATGGACCTCACTATATCTTATATACACAATTTGAAAATTTGACATAGACCAGCTTGATTTTACATAGACATTGTCTATAGGTCTACTGCTAATTTCACACAGTGTAGTACACTTGTACTCAGATATGATAGGTGATCAATTTAAATTTGCATACCATATATGGTTTTTTACCAGGAATCATATCGAGAATTAAAATAAAACTTCTAAGATGTCTGTCAAAGAGGTCAAATATTTTATTAAATTTAAACTTTTAGCTTGTCAGAATTATTCGGTTGTGGCCAGTCAGAAAACAAAGATAGAAAGTTAATAAACTGATAGTAGAATTTGTTCCTCAATCAAATTGAATGGTTTTATTGATCAAATTAAAGAAATTCAATAAAACACACGGAGAGAGTGTTGAAGTATCTCAAGTATTGAAGTATAGACTAATTTCAAGTTATGCTGTATAAAGATAGACATATTCAAGTTATGCTGTATAAAGATAGACATATTCAAGTTATGCTGTATAAAGATAGACATATTTAAGTTATGCTGTATAAAGATAGACATATTCAAGTTATGCTGTATAAAGATAGACATATTCAAGTTATGCTGTATAAAGATAGACATATTCAAGTTATGCTGTATAAAGATAGACATATTCAAGTTATGCTGTATAAAGATAGACATATTCAAGTTATGCTGTATAAAGATAGACATATTCAATATGAGAGTACTGGTAGTTTTGAAATTTTTGACTAAAAACAAGGTCTAAATTTTCCTATATTAACAAGATGTCATACACAGATCAAGGATTTGTATTTTTATGGTGTTTGTGACATATTCAATATGAAAGTACAGTTAGTTTTTAAATTTTTGATGGAAAACAAGGTCTCAATTTTCACGATAAACACATCAAGGACTTTTATTTTTATGGTGTTTGTGATTTAAACAATTGAAATTTTCTATTAAAAAAACAAGAGGTAAGACTAACTCAATCTAAATAACGTGGGTTTAGTTTATGATGATTTTATTTGTTAAATTAACAAAAGGGATAGGACACAAGTTTTACCAACTTATGAAGTCTTCTCCCATTTATACAATAAATTCACATAGTATAATGATCATTCTGAGCATACATATAATACATATAGAGATATATTGTAAATAATTAACGAATTAATAAAAAGGTTGTGTTGGGTGGATACGAGGTTGGAGAGTAGATAATTATCGAGTAATTATACTACAAGGAATCTTTTTGAAGATTTAATAAAATTGAAAACGTGTTTGATGATATTAATATTTTCTTCGTATGTTAAATCATCCGACCCACGGGTTAGTAGATTCAAATTCCAATCGCTTGTCTGTACCCAATTTAAGTTGTTCATCATAATACGTCTTATTTCAGTATAATTAGGACAGGTAAAAAAATAATGGAATAACGTGGGTCAAATGTCTTGAAGATGTACAATGGTTTGTATCATAATTACAATGACGGTAAGTTTGTGAGTTGACATCCATGATAAACCAGAATGGCACTCTGTTTTTTTAAACAAATTTGGATTACACTGTTAAAGTAGTCCCACTCATAATATGTGTGCGAATGTGTTATAGTCCTATTTGCACCGGCCCTTGGTTTCCTCTGCATTTGTACAACTACCGTACAGTACTTGTCCATGTGCTTAGGACACGGGGAGGACTTGACCACTACACTGCATGTAAATTAACCATTGATGTCTGATGTGGCCAACAATGTCATAGTCGACAGCACTTAATTATTATAATTATTATTAGTATAAGTATTTAGTACATTTTATGGGCAGTTTTGTTCATTGTAACGTATAATATTTATATTTTTAATTTTTTAATGTTATTGTTTATGAATCACTGTAATGACTTTGCCCCTTGTGGGCCCTCTATTGGACGATACAATTCTTATTCTTATTCTTATAAGACCATTGTGGGCACCCCTTCTGGAATGAAAAAGTAGTATTATAGGAAAATACAATTTAGCTCTCAGTGCATTTGAAATTTGGCCTGATACAAATGTAGGAGGGATAGCCTTTGATTCGAGTGGCCATATAAGAGAGGAACTACTGTATATTTATTCTTTGGGTTAGACAGGAGGATATGTAGCAGTGCAGTTAAAGTTCTTAACTTTTGACCACAAGCCAATCACCACTGACGTAACAAGTCGTGTGCTCTAGTCCTGATACCTATCTATCATGGCCAGTGGGTTTCACTGATCAGTTTGTTGTATACATTTGTCCAGGCTTTCCTCCCGCCTTCAACCTGGTAGACACAATTTAGCCAAAAAATAGCTGAAATTGATGATAAATACCTCAGGCTTTCAAGCGGGCCCTTTATTTTCCTAATTTTCCTTATTTTTTGACAGCAGCCCTAATACAATGTATACCTTATTAAAGCTTCAAAATCCTAAAAAAAGCCCTAATTTTTTGGTGAAAATCCTAAATTTTCAAATTTTGAAAATTTTTGATAAATGCAACATAAAATAAGTGTTGGAATTAATGAAATCTAGCCTTAGTATACTTTCAGATAATGAATATGTTGAATTAATGTATTTCTCAGAAGACATCTTGGTGGTTATCAGCATCATATTCAGCATGGATTTGCACCATATCAGATTACTTTAAACTGTTTGTATTGATATGCTGAATATCGCTGTTGATGACCATTGGCATGATCTTCTGAGTTGGTAATTAGCTTTTGTATTTATGTTCTCCCTGAAGGTGAGTACAGAATGTTTTTCTTTTATATTGATTATTGAATTTCAGCCCTTATTTTTGTCAAAAAAGTCCCAAAAAATCATAAAAATAGCCCTTATTTTTTAAGAATTTTGCCCTAAAAAAAAAGCCCTTATTTTTCACAAAATCTTGCTTGAAAGCCTGATACCTTAAACACACCTGTAGACGAGTCCAGATTACTACACCTAGGTGTGTGTGATGCTTCTGTAGATACAATGTAACAACAACAGACACAAGGTTAAACAAAATAAGTTGGACAAAACAAATATTTTCTTCCTTTTTAGATACAGAATTGATTGACAAGGAGACATTTATTCCTTAAATGGGCTTTCCCAGGGGAACAGACATGATTAGATGTCACCATTTATGATCGTTCTGAAGAATGCCTTCAGTTCTAAGGTTTGGGGAGTTTTATGGAAGAAGTTTGTTCTTACATTTGATCAAAATTGAAGATCATGATATCTTCCTTTTTTTAACTAATTGATAGCTAAATTTGCCCTGATAACTTAAATAGTTGTCCGATTCGAACTACAGACTTGGACAAATTAATTGGCAGAGAAAATCCTGGACAGGTATAACAAACTGACTGTTGAAAACCTCAGCCTCTTTGAGTCGGGGTTCAAGCCAACATCAATGGTGCTCAGCTTATAGTCACAAGTCAAAGACCTAAGAATGTGGACCACCCATACCCCTAAATGGATTTTCGTGATAATCGACGTATTATGGCGTAAACATTTATGAAATTGAACATTTATATTTCCCCCTCCTTATAAGATCAAACGGCATGTATATATTAATATGTTCATAAACTCTCTCCCACATTATCTCAATACCAGGTCAGTACATACACGAGTACAAAAAAAGTATTAAGAAAATAATAGAACACTAGGCCAGTGGTATTTATATATATGTAAACGTATGTATATAATTCAATTTAAATTACAATCCTATATTTATATGCATACTTTTGAAAGATCTGATTATTAATATATAAATGTATAATAAAGCTGATTGGCATTATATGTTAATCTGCCGAGTTCCAACGGAGATATTATGACAAAGTAAAAGTTGACCCCAATCAAATGGTGTTAAACTTAAAGGATGATATTACACAAAACTGATTTGACGGAAATTATTCACATTATATTTTTATGTGAAAGGTGAAAAACTTAAATGTCTGTATCATCGAAATGTATTTATTGTATTGTAATCGTATTTGATGAAATATTCGTTTTGAATTTGGGTAGCGTATGATTTCATATTCCTGTGGTTAGGTTTGGTTTATGGTGTTTAATGCCACTTTCAACAATATTTCAGTGATATCGTGGTGGTCAGTTTTATTGGTGGAGGATACCGGAGTCTTTGGAGAAAATCGCAGACCTGACAAAGTTATTGACAAACTTTATTGCAAAATGCTGTATCGAGTACCCCTCGCCATGATCAGGGTTCGAACTCACAATCTTAGTTGTGGATCATGATTACGATAATAACTGATGCTTATCTGCAGTAGATATTATAATTATGTAAATTTTAGAGTTTTAGAAATTTCTGAAAAATACCGAAATTTATCTCTAGCTTTTTTTGGATGAAATCTTGAGTTTTCTTTGAATTCTGTCATTTCTCATTTGACTGCGGACAGAATACAGAATAAGTTTGATTTTTGTCGATCTCTCGTCAGAGTTATGTCCCATGAATACTCATTTCTCCTTTTTATTTGGTGAACTCTTCAAGGATTTTGATTTGTAGGATTCTTAACACCTGGCTGCATGAGAATTCAAATAAAACATATTTTTGAAAAAAAATTATACATTTTTACTAGCAGTCTAAGCAGAGTTTAGTCAAGGGTCTCTCATGGATGCTAAGCAGAGTTTAGTCAAGGGTCTCTCATGGATGCTAAGCAGAGTTTAGTCAAGGGTCTCTCATGGATGCTAAGCAGAGTTTAGTCAAGGGTCTCTCATGGATGCTAAGCAGAGTTTAGTCAAGGGTCTCTCATGGATGCTAAGCAGAGTTTAGTCAAGGGTCTCTCATGGATGCTAAGCAGAGTTTAGTCAAGGGTCTCTCATGGATGCTAAGCAGAGTTTAGTCAAGGGTCTCTCATGGATGCTAAGCAGAGTTTAGTCAAGGGTCTCTCATGGATGCTAAGCAGAGTTTAGTCAAGGGTCTCTCATGGATGCTAAGCAGAGTTTAGTCAAGGGTCTCTCATGGATGCTAAGCAGAGTTTAGTCAAGGGTCTCTCATGGATGCTATCATATGGTTGTTTGTTTTACATCTGCCTTTGGCTTTGCAATCCGTCCATATCAACACTAAAATTTATGATTCCATGCCTTCGACCCAACTACCATACATTAGAGTTAAATATTTAGCTGACAATTTTGTTCGTATTTTTATTCTTTGACGCAACTACGTTAGAGTTAAATATTTAGCTGACAATTTTGTTCGTATTTTTATTCTTTGACGCAACTACGTTAGAGTTAAATATTTAGCTGACAATTTTGTTCGTATTTTTATTCTTCATTCAGCAGGATTTAAAGTTAAACCCACACCATTAGTACACTGTAGCACTGATTCACTTACCATAATTACGAACTATGTAGCACCCATTGCCAAATCCAATATGTACAGCTGTCTTCCTCTTGTAAGGCTACCTCATTTGCAATGGAAATGTGCCTTTATAAGTGGGTGGCTTCTCTTGAGTAGTAGTATTTAATTACTATCTCAGTGCATCTGAAATCTGGTCTTATAAAAGAAAGAAGTGGCCATTGGTGGGAGTGGCCTTAAGCCTGTAAGAGGGGGTGGAGGAAGTGGCCTTTGGTGGGAGTGACCTTAAGCCTGTAAGAGGGGGTGGAGGAAGTGGCCTTTGGTGGGAGTGGCCTTAAGCCTGTAAGAGGGGGTGGAGGGTACTGTATATAAATGTATATACATATGTAGAAAAATGAGATTAATTCTCTTCAGTTGTCAAAATATTTGCTTTATATGTGATGTTGATTGTTAGGTTCTTACACAAGATCAGGGATATCTTCCAAGAAAGTGAGAAATTCTGCCATTTCTTGAATAGAGTGCAGCAGAACGAGGATAAAAGACCTATAATTTCTCACACATGTAGAAGATATCCTACCCTGATCTTCAATTTTGTTCCAAATTTAAAAACATATTTCTTCCATGAAATACAATTGTAAAACTCCACACACCCTATGGATTGAAGGTGATATTGCCATTCTTTAAAATGATTTCCATTGTGACGTCAAATCATTCATGATGTTTACAACAACTGTTGACGTCAAACAATTTGTACATTTCATTGAATATTTATTTACCAATGGAAGACAGTTTTACACAACTCTGTAGTATCCTATGGGCTTTCTTCCATAGAAAGATATTTCATTGTCATTTATTGATAAGGGGAGACTATAATTACGTAATCATTATCAATTATTCTTTAGAAAGCACAAAGCAGACGCATTAGGGAAAAACTATATATTTATTTAAGTAAGTAACATAATACATGGTAGTCTACTGTTAGAAAACTTTGTAAATGAACAAGTCTGAAATGTAGAGTGGTTTAAGGAGTGCAAATACATTAAAGTGAAATTTGCTAAAACCTATAATTAATTCAAAATCAGATATGAAATGTTGTGCATGCCTTTGTTAAATCCTTCAGAACAACACAAAAATCAAAAAGTGATTGTTCAATTATTTACTTTTAATACATCAGTTCATGTAAAAGTACAAATCTTCTTTTTGCATAGAGAATAGGATACTGCAACAAAACTGATCATTGTGGTCGTGATCTTATGGTAGTTGGATTTACAACTACCTGTGCAATCAATGCCTATCACCACTAAAGTTGTTAGTTTGAACCCTGTTCATGGCAAGGTGTACTTGATGCAACATTATATGATAAAGTTTGTCAGTGACTTGCAGCAGGTCGGTGGTTTTCTCCGGGTACTCCAGTTTCCTCCACCAATAAAACTGACCGCCATGATATAACTGAAATATTGTTGAAAGTGGCGTTAAACACGATAACCCTAACCCTAATTGAGTAAGCCTTATATGTAGAGTGGTCTAAGGAGTGCAAATGCATTAAACCGAAATTTGCTAAAACCTAAAATTTATTCAAAATCAGATATGAAATGTTGTGCATGCCTTTGTTAAACCCTTGTTAAATCATTGATTTGCATAGAAAATAGGATACTGCACAGTGACATGTGACAGGTCAGTGGTTTTCTCCAGGTACTCCTCCACCAATGAACTGACCGCCACGATATAACTGAAATATTGTTGAAAGTGGCATTAAACACCATTACCCACCTCCCCCCAAAACTGGGGTAGCTTTGGTGGGAGGGGCCTCATAAGAGGGGGATTACTGTAGAATACAACATTTACCTGTAAATGGATACATTTGGTAACAATATTGAGATTCTTTCAGATTCATGTAGCAACGAAATTGACAGGTAAAAAATTACCTTTTCATGTGACCTTATTGACTTATCTGTTAACTTTCGATATTTCGTGATAAACTTTTAAATCACTTTATCCAATGTCAATATTTTGATTTTAAAAGTATATACATTTACATCTTTAATATAAAAACAGTGTCAGAGTATTATTTTTTGTTCTGCCAATATAATCTGATTTGGAAGCTTTAAGATTATAGATGGTTTGTTGGACTTTTAAGTGCAAGTATGTAATTGTTAGTGAAAATGTTGTATCTACAACTTTGTTTGTAGTGGATACATTAAAAAGTGATACTTTTCAAATAATGGACTCTATGAGCTATAAAAACATGTTTTCAAATAATGGGCTCTTGGGGTCGTGAAAGAAAAATGTGGTTTTCAGATAATGGGGTCTGGGGGTAGTAAAAAGTGATAGTTTTCAAATAACGTGCTCTGGGGGTAGTAAAAAGTGATAGTTTGCAAAAATTGGGCTCTGGGAGTCATAGAAAGTTATATATAATTTTTATATAAGAGGCTCTTGTGGTTTGGTAGCTATGATCTTATGGTAGCTGAATTGACATCATCTACCTAGACAATTGTTTATCTCAACCACTGAAGCCGTTAATTTAATTTGATTTCCTCCTGTAGCAAGTTATACAAGAGGCCGGTAGAACTTTATGTAATAAAGTTGTGTCAGTGACTTGTCGGTGGTTACCCGTGTACTTACACTTATAAATCTGACCGACATGTTATAACTTAAATATTGTTGAATGTACAGCATTAAAAATCCATGTATCACTATTTGTGGCTCAATGGCTGATGAAATTATCAAAGCAATATTTTTTTGGGGGAACAGTAAAATAGAACATTGCCTCTTGGTAAAGAATGGCCATACAAATGTTATAATAACAAAATCTTTTTTCTAATTTCACTGTTTTTCTTTGGAATTAACATGTCATTACACTTTCACAAAATAGAACAAAAACCTTCAGGGAAAAAAACTGCCCTTAAGAACTGGTACATTTAATTCTTACTATAAATTAGTGTTATTTTCAGTTTATCACAACAGATTAGGTTTTTTTTTGGTGGGGGAGGGGGATTAATAAAAAAAAACAAAAAAACTTTACAATGTTTTAAAAATGTAAGCCATTTGGTTCTTGCTCTCAAATACTTTTAGATGTATTTGGCTTCTCATTTTTTTTATTTTGAGCATACCAGATGAAGGTTATTTAGTGTCATGCACAATTGATTTGATATCTAACTCTTTATCACAGAAATGAACTTTAATGGCTACCTTTCTTCTTCTTATAAAAAGAAAATTTAAATTTAAACAATGATCGTCAAATTTCAGCAAAAAAAACCAATCACCTCTCACCTCAACTCATTGTGTGTATGTATTAATGTCTACAAAGGGGCCGCCATGGCCGTGATCGTATGGTAGTTTGATTTACAACTACCTATGCAATCAGTGCCTATCACCACTGATGTTGTGAGTTCGAATCGATCAGGGTGAGGTGTACAACATTATGTGATAAAGTTTGTCAGTGACTTGCGCCAGGTCAGTGGTTTTCTCCGGGTCCTCCGGTTTCCTCCACCAATAAAACTGACCGCCACGATATAACTGAAATATTGTTGAAAGTGGCATTAAACACCACGAAACAAACAAACAAACTCATTGTGTGTATCTATTAATGTCGAATATCTTTAATGCTGATTTTAGTTATTAATGTATTACACATGTGTACATGTACATGCAGGTTCTAACCGTGTTCTATATATATGTGCATTGTCCCACATTTAATGTAAATCAATTATTATAATTTAATCTTCTATTTAAATGCTTACTGTGTTATTTTTCTTTTCTTTTATTACTCCATATTTTCGTACATAATAATATTTCTACATGTCAACTGAACAAATGGCTTTTTTTTCTGCCAAATTTTGAAAGTCTGATTGGGCAATAAAATCTGTCTTTTTTTGTATTTCTATAACCAAAGTAATCGTAATATCAGCAAAAGTAAAGAGGTGTAATCAGTGGAATACAGCATGTGGACAAAAGTGATTCTGTTTCTGCCATCTTCCCTATATATTTCATATGAAACCACTTATTTTCATAACATTCTCATGAAGTCATTCCATAGCCGATTTTCATGAAATTTTCACCTTTAAAAACAGAATTAATTAGAGTTTATCTTAATATCTTCATGTAATTTTTTCGAACTTTTATTTGCAAGCATTTATGATTTAAACACAAATGTAAATTCTTGACGTCACAATTTATATGATTATATAGTAAGATTTGGTGAAAAAATTAAACTTTGTTTTTAAATCAATGCTTAAGAGAAAGTAGAAATAAAATTATTTGCAAAATATACGAAGAAGAAATTATATTTATTTCTGTATTTAATGCTAAAAATTTCATGAAAATCTGATAAGGAATGACTTCATGAGAATGTTATGAAAATAAATGGTTTTATATGAAATATATAGGGAAGATGGCGGAAACGGAATCACTTTTGTCCATATGCTGTACACAATACATATATACATCAGATTGACCTGTCTCTAATTTTTGACTAACCTACGACTTTCATTGAAAATGAATCGTGGATGCTACTTTTCTGTGAGCCGCAACAGTTTTCGACTGTAATCCCCCTCTTAATAAGGCCACTCCCACCAAAGGCCACCCCTCTTATCAGGCCAGATTTCAGATGCACTGATATAGTAAAGTACTACTGAATTATCCCCTTCTAGAGAGGCAACCTCTCTTGTAAGGCCACTTTCTTATTGCAGAAAAGGGGGGGGGGATTGGTGGGGGTGTCGCCTCATAAAAAGAGACTTAACTCTAATTATGTTGATGGGTTGTTGGTGTTTACCCCCCACTGTCAATAATATTTCAGTTATATTGTGGTGGTCAGTTTTATTGTTGGGGGAAACTGGAGAATCACCATAAAACCATTGACCTCCCGCAAATAACCTAACGAAATTTATCACATAAAGTGGTATCGAGTACACCAGTCCTCATGGTCATAAATCATTTTAAGTAAGAGTTTCGTAATTCATACTCCACAATTGTCTAATCAGAATTCTGTATGTAATGGATATAACATTCTAATTGGATGTTTTTCAAGTGCAAAGCTACTACTTGAACATTATATGAGTATAATATATGACCATGGGTGCAAAGCAAAACAGCCATACAATCATAGCCAGAACAGCCACTCTAATATGACATTCTTTTTCTTTTAAAACCACCTGTAACTGATCAATAACATATGGTATATTGAAGCATTGTGTTGTCTTCTTATATGAATTCATGACTTTTGATGCATTTTTATGGTCTAACAACTTCTTTGAAAATATTATTATAATATTATGACTTTTGTTGATATTTTAGTCAATTTTTAACTTAGATTATATTGTACTTTATTTAACACTTTGCAGATAAAATATATTGATATATATTAATGTTCATTAATTCCGATAAATAAACAAACATTTCGGCCAGCATCAATAATATTTCTTCAGCTGGCCGAATTATTGGTGTATTATTGGAAATTAAATAACATTGTTGTATATATGACTTCCTCTTTTGCTTGGACAAAAACTAGAACTGATTATCGATTTATTGTTATATACGTTCCCATCTCATATTCATTTGTGACATGTAGTCGACTTCATGTTAAATTTCATGATCCAGTAACGTGGAACATATTATTTTAACAGTGTTGTTTTCTGATTAGAACCATTTAGTAACAATTATATAGTGATCAATATGATATCTGCAAAAAATGTAGTACAGTAAGAGGTCACCTTTGGAACAAAGAAAAAGTGGTCTTATAAGATAGGTGACCTCTTAAAAGAGATTCAATTCACATTAAATTTTCTATGACAGGACAAGAAAAATGTGACCTTTTAATACAGGTGACTGCTTAATAGAGGTGACAGCATGGGCAGGTTTGACTGTATCTTGTCACTTCAAAGTTATTAGCATATAGTATTGATTGTGTCATGTGATTTTTGTCTATTTCTCATGGTCCAGCGACATGGTAAATTAGTTTTCTATATTTAGACACCCTTTAAAGGCATACAGTCGCTCAAATTTATTTTTTTTGTTTATATTAAAAGTTGCCAATATTCGATGTTTTATACTAATTGCAGTTGAAATTTTTTATTATATCATACGTAAATAGCCTAGAACGAAAGAAATACGTCGCTTTTTGATTTTCTTGTATCCATTAAAGAATTCAATGTTGACCGTACAATATTCATATATTCCGTGACCTGCAAAGTGAACCTATTCGGTAAAGCGTTTGCGCATGTGCAAAATTGTTTGCGGAAGGAAAAGCACATGTATGGCACAAACAAAAATATTGACGGATTCTACACGAAAACGACACAAATATGAGGATTTCGTGTAAAAAAAAAAAAGAAGTGTTATACCGACCTACTCCATTTTTCAACATGTATACGGTAAGCATAATTTAGTATTTTTTTACGGCCGAATCGTATTTTGACAGTAGAATAGCATCGTCGTTTTTTATATTATTCCTTTTTTTTTCAGGAGAAAACGCTGGGTGATATTCAAATTCTTTTCACGAATTATGACATTATAGCATATTTTTTAAACCTGGCTTCTTGTTCAGAACATTTTATTAGTATAGAACATTGAATATTGGCACCTTTTAATAAAAAAAAAATCAATTTGAGCGACGGTATGCCTTTAACATGTTTAAGGAACACTAAGTTCAACAACCCTTCGTTAGCATCAGATAGCAGGATTTTGTACCTTTTAGTGTTTTTTCGTGTGCCCGAGCCAATTTTTTTTTATGTGAATAGCCCCCAACAGTCTGTGTCAACAACCACTAGTCCTAAGCCTCAGTCTAGTACAAATTCTTTTGAGCAAGTGAAAAAGAAAGCAAAAAATTTGCTTAAACAAATAGAAAAGAAATCTTCTAAAATGTCTTGGGCTAATTTGTCAAAATGTTTCTGGTACAGACTGCCGCTATTATTTCAAAAGTGCCTCCTATTCTTAAACCTATTGCAAGCCTTGTATATTCAAAATTTAATGGAAATTAACATTCCAAAGTACAGGAAAACATTTTTGTATTATCTCTGTAATATTTGTAAAGAAAGTGATATCATAACTTGGGTATGTGGATTTCTAAGACAGAACTTGTTTGGTCAGCATGTATACTAGATCCATCAGGCATTCTGCAGTTTCTGTTCCTTAAAATTAAAAAATAGCAAAAAAATTCTGTGTTATATTACAAAGAGGAAGTACACCACCCTATTCTATATTTTCTGAGTTATTCCCCTTGTAAATCATAGGAAATGATCCAAAATGCTGCTACATACATAATTTCTTCTATAATATAAGTTCTGTCTACTTTTTTATTAAAAGCATAGTTGACACACATATATATATATAAATATATATACAAAAATGTATGTTAAATTTAGGTCATTGTGATTTGACCATGACCTAATTTGGCCCTAATTTTATTGTGGCATTCCATTTTGAATAGAATTTGGGTGCTTTGTTGAGAAACATGCTAAAGTAGGTGATTGTTACCTGATTTTGACCTATTTTATCTTTAAACAGTAGGTTACAGCATAAATTATCTTTAGGATTTCACCTAATTAAAGTAGCAATAGCAATGACTATTGAGACATGATTAGCCAGGTTAGGGTTATCACATTTTGACTAATTTTGTTGTTAAGGGAGCTAATTTCAGGATGTTCTTGAAGCAGAATTTTAATGTTACACATTTGTGCCTAAAGTATAATTTCAAATACTGTTAAAATGATATTGCCCTGACCTAATTTTTTACCTTTGGTCAGTTTAAAGATAGGAGGATACATGTATATTATTATTGATGATTTATGACATAGTGGGAGACATTTACTCAACAAGATTAGTCTGCCTAACATGTATACAGTATCTCCTAGAAAATAATTTGGTTAAACAGATACAAATGCTGGGTTTTCAAAATTAAATTTTCTATCTCTGTAAAAATAAGGGATTGTTGAAAATTTCCTTAAAATTTTCCAAATCATGTCCCATATATAAGGAGATTTAATTGTGTGTGATATATAATCGTTTAAAGACGTGATGGCACTTTTCCAGTAATTTAAATAATTTTAATTTTAAATTCACAAATGACTTAAAAAGTTTACAATGTAGCGAAACGACATATATAGAACCTCTATAAAATTACTTAAATCTAATGATACTGGCATTAAGCCATGTTAAGAAATATGATTATATTAAAGGGACATAACTGAGCACCGTGACTGTCATTGATTTTGACGTTATTGTTCCACAGAACTTACTGAAATTTTACCCTGTTACCTACCGGTGTTAAAATCACAGTCACCCATGTGCATAATTTGTCAATATTCAAGATATAGATTTGTGGGATTTAACTCTGTCCTCTTTCATTTTAAGTTTTTCTTGTGAATTATTTAAAAACAGCAGGACTTTTTAAAATATTTTGTTAAAAAAATATACATGTTGGAAAATGTAAAAGTTGAATTAATCAGTCAAGACTTTTTTGTTTGACGGATTTAAGGAATTTAACGTTGAATATGAAATCGATACATATTTATAACACCGATGATGGAATTAGTGGTACTTTATACCGGTAAGTGTCAAAATTTATTCCCGAATATTTGACAGGGTGAACTTTATCAATACAAGGAACAAAATATGATATAGGACAAATTTAATTGATTTGTTTGTACTGTGTAATGAAGTGCATTATATATATTTTGTGTATACCTGAGAAAATGTGTACCATGTTTATCTGAAGAAAAAAATTTGCAAAAATAGATTGGCATGTATGTATTTCACAATGCTGTCATTTGACTTGAAGCTGAATCTATGGTAAACAAAAGTTAAGAAAGTTGGGATCTCATTAACCAGTTTAACATGGTTACATTTTATGCTAAGAAGGTTAAGATCTCATTAACTGTTTTAACAGGGTTACATTTTATGTTAAGAAGGTTAGGATCTCATTAACCGTTTTAACATGGTTACATTTTATGTTAAGAAGGTTGGGATGTCATTAACCAGTTTAACATGGTTATATTTTATGTCAAGACGGTTGGGATGTCATTAACCAGTTTAACATGGTTATATTTTATGTCAAGAAGGTTGGGATCTCATTAACCATTTTAACATGGTTATGTTTTATGTCAAGAAGGTTGGGATCTCATTAACCAGTTTAACATGGTTATATTTTATGTCTGCTAAGCCTTAGATTTCCATCAGTTTCTAGAGTTGAAGTTTTGTCAAAGGAGCTGTTCATAGTTGTAGTTAATGATAGATCTATATTGTTGAAATAAACTACAATATTAGCTCTACTGGTCAAAGACTGCCATAGTTTTTAGTATGAATTGCCATCTCTGTCTGTCCATTATCTACCTGTTCATCGTCTGTCGTCAGTATCTTGTTATTTTTTTCACATTTTACTGCAAACGAGTGATAAAGGCACATATATTGGCCTCGAAGTTCAATGTACAAGGCAATTAAGTATGTGATGAGTCCGAGAAATATCACAAAATAAAATTTGTCTTACCCATATAGAACTGATTATGAAAGAAAATTGAAAAAGAGTTTTGATATACAGTGGAGCATGCCTGAACAAAACCCTGAATAAACCAGAATACTGTATAAACTGTTCTAATGTAGGACATCTTTGATAAATTAACCTGTATAAAGTGAACACCTGTCTATTACAAACACAAAAGTTGGTCCCAAGGAAGTTCATTTTAGACAGATTTTCCTGTAGATAAAAAGATATGGTATATGAAAGTGTCAATCAGATGTTGAGAGTTACCCACTTAAAATGGTAATTGGTACCTCCACATTTCAAAAAGTGTTGCATAAGATATTCATGAAATTTTTTCCAATTTTAAGAAAAAAGTACCCTCTGTTAATAGTAAAGTACTGGTAAACTTAAAGAATATTGCAAGCCTTGAACACCTGTCTATTACAAACATAAAAGTTGATCCCAAGGAGGTTCATTTTAGACAGGTTTTCCTATAGTCTCAATTAGATGTTGAGAGTTACTGATATGTTAGTTAAATGTGGTCTCTGTCTATAGTCTCAATTAGATGTTGAGAGTTACTGATATGTTAATTAAATGTGGTCTCTGTCTAAAATCACAGTGAAATGAAAGAAATCTAACACTTCTAAAGTTTAAATATTTTGTGTTGTGAAAATATTTATTAAGTACCGGTAGTTTAAGCTGATCATTATAGAAGTTAATTTACAGTCAAACCTGCCTCAGTGACCTCCTCTATTAAACAATAACTTGTCTCGTGTGTACAGTCAAACCTGCCTCAGTGACCTCCTCTATTAAACAATAACTTGTCTCATGTGTACAGTCAAACCTGCCTCAGTGACCTCCTCTATTACACAATAACTTGTCTCGTGTGTACAGTCAAACCTGCCTCAGTGACCTCCTCTATTAAACAATGACTTGTCTCGTGTGTACAGTCAAACCTGCCTCAGTGACTTCCTCTATTAAACAATGACTTGTCTCGTGTGTACAGTCAAACCTGCCTCAGTGACCTCCTCTATTAAACAATAACTTGTCTCGTGTGTACAGTCAAACCTGCCTCAGTGACCTCCTCTATTAAACAATGACTTGTCTCGTGTGTACAGTCAAACCTGCCTCAGTGACCTCCTCTATTAAACAATAACTTGTCTCGTGTGTACAGTCAAACCTGCCTCAGTGACCTCCTCTATTAAACAATAACTTGTCTCGTGTGAACTTTTTTTTGATCATTTGTTTATATGTATTGCTATTGGAGATCCAGTTATTAAGAGAGGATGGTTGGGATCCCATTAACCAGTTAAATCCTGCCACTTTTTTGTGCCTGTCCCAAGCCAGGACCTGGATTTCCAACGTCATATGTTGTCATCTTTTTTATGTTTGGCGAGTTGGGATGAGGGGGAATTGTTCGTTTTGTTGAAATTGGTTGAATGGCTGACCATCAGATTCCCTTTGTAGGGCATTTATTATTAACTTACGGTAACCTGTGTTAAGGGGCCACCTGTCTTGTATGACTCTTTCATTGTTCCCTTGTATGGTCCCATAAGACATGTTTGACTGTATATTTTTTACAGTTACATATTCGGCTTTAGGACATATGGTTAGAAAACAGAGTGACACATTTTGTGTTATTTTCCACATGGATTGAACTCTATGTATAAACAACCTGATATTGTTTTCATTAGGTATGAAACACAGTAATGGTTCTAAGGCAAGCAAAAAGAAATATTAATGTAAAAAGAAATTTAAAGCATACCCTTAAACCTATTGGTAAACTGAAGATTTTTTGCTTCCATGCTAAGAATTCAGTTTTGTTTAATTTTTGCCAAAAAAGTGGTGGTGGCAAAAAAATGGTAACCCTCCCCCCCCTACACCCCTGAATGCATTTTTTTTCTGGACCAATTTCATATTTTGGAATGAGAAGGGCCTCCAAATGGTATAAATAAGACCGTGCCGCCATAAGTCACTTTTACTATGTAGGGACCGACCATTAACTTTTAGATAGGAGAGGGGTTATGTTTTCCCACCACCTGAACCAGAATTTGATATCACATGAAACAAAAATCAGATTATTTTTTCTTTTGGACATGAAAAAGCTTTTTCTCTTCAAATTTTACCAAAATTCTTGTTGAAAACTGCAGGGTCAGATCATTTATTTTTTTTATCTTGTAGATCAAGATATTTATTGTTTTATAAGATTTGACTGCAGAAATTAAAAAAGGCATATTCTCACACCCCTAAAAGTGAACAAGTTGTTCCCTGATACTTTATTTCTACTTTCAAATATTAACTGACATTTTGTTTTGACAGATTATTTTTTATCTATGGTGTTAGCTCTCTTCAGGGTAAATGTCAAGGTTTATAAAATATATCCTCTAATCAATATCATGTTGATTACTAACAGTAATATCTGATATAATCAGCTGATCTTCTACAGGATTGTATTGATCACATTCTTGATCAGAACCTTTCATCTACACATTATATAAAAAAAGTTGTTATTTGACGCTGAACTTCACAAGACTTGCTCATATATTTTAATGAATTTGATTGCAGTCTACGACTTTGGACTGCAGAAGTTACTGGTCCGACCTTAAGAAAATAGTAAAGTTTAAGATATAATTCACAAGACTTGCTCATTTATTTTAATGAATTTGATAGTTGGCTATAACTTTTAGACTTCAGAAGTTACTGGTCCGACCTTAAAAGCATAGTAAAGTTTAAGCTGAACTTCACAAGACTTGCTCATTTATTTTAATGGAGTGATAGCAGTCCACGATTTTAGACTTCAGAAGTTAGTGGCTAGAACTTAAGAAGATAGCAAATTTTAAGTACAATTGCAATGAAAAATCAATTAAGTTTTATTGCTTACTGTACCTATCATATTTATACTATCATTACTGAAGTTGTGAGTTGGAATCCCGCTCATGGGGACGTGTACTCGATACAACATTATGTGATAAAGTTTGTCAGTGACTCGCAGCATGTCAGTGTTTTTTTTCTGGGTACTCCGGTTTCCTCCAAAAAAGCTGACTGCCACGATATCGCTGAAATATAATTGAAAGTGGTGTTAAACACCATACTCCTCCCCTCTGATTTTTACTGGCTAAGGTCACAGACTGTGATAAAATAATTCAATCAACACATGAGATGAATTATTTTGATATTAATTATGATTTAATCATTACCTTTGATCATTTTTAAATCTTTTTAATAGATTACCTGTAATCATGTGACATTGTATTAAACAGATTTACAGGTAGAATTAATTTATGCTTACATGTACATGTAGTTATTAAATTCTTTAAAAATCATACATGTGTTTTCCTGACCTACTTCACCTGTTTCATGTCAGAATTCTATCCCCTCAATCTAGATTGAAAACCAAAATATGGTGCCTCAGAAATGTACCTCCCCATTTAGATTGAAAACCAAATTAACGTGCCTCAGAAATCCCCCCACCCCCAAAATTTATCTGATGTCAGCAAACACTAGAACTGTGAGAGTATGGTCAGACTGACAGTATAGACTGTGATGACTCACAAGAACTGAGAGTATGGTCTGGTCAGACTGACAGTATAGACATGACTCATAAGAACATAGATCATCTATTTTAATGTGCACAACACATTTCTGATTAATTCTTCATTAATCTTCTTGTTCAATGACAAAAGATTGGAAAGCCAAATAGTATAAATATCTTTGGGAGCAAGAAAAACCAAAGGCCCTGTTGGCTAATGACTTTGATTTAAGACTGTATTGATTATTTTGACTAGGTCTGGCGAAAAAATTACAGAAATAACCGATCAAACTGTTGACGATTCTAGACCAAAGCTCTCGTACTACTACTAGTACAGTCAAACCTGCTTTAGTGACCACCTCTTTTATGCAATAACTTGTATTATGTGACCTTAATTTTTATTTCCCTCACAGTGCATGTTATATCAATTAAACCTGTATTAAGCGACCACCTATCTTAGGTGACCATATTTCACTGTTCCCTTGGAAAGTCACATAAGACAGGTTTGACTGTATCCTGTTTTTCTCTAACACAAGTATTATTTGTAGACCTCTCATTACGTTGATAAATGATGGCTTGTGATACGGTTCCATATTTAGTATAATTATCCATACCTTTCCACCTCGTTGACTTATAATAAAGACAAAACCTATGGTTATAAATGGTACCTCTCAGTATTAATCGGATTAGATAATAATTTTCCACGTATGAAAGTGTCCTGAATCAATATAACATCACATTGCAGGTGATAATTATCTGTTGCAGGCAATAATTATCTGTAAGGCAATATTTAGTTAATTGGCAAGTGAATTGTTTTTTGGTTTATATTGATATTTTCTTCTCATTTTCTAGAATATCAAAGTGTTTTATTTTTAGCTTTGGTTATTCAGACTATGTTTGGAATGTGTTGAATTCACACATTGAATTCCATAAAAGTGTCGTGTGCACTAGATTTGATACTTACGTTTTTATTGAAACATCCTATGAAGGGAAAGTGAATTATGGATTTTCCTTCTGCCTGAATGTATATTAGCTACTGTAGACTTCAAGGTTCAACTGGGCATATTGTAATATAACAGGCGAATTGCAATTTCCACAATTTTTTTGGAAAGTTTTTTTTTTATTTCCACAATATATTTTTTACTTTTCCGCAATTTACTCTATATTCATTGTATAACTCCAGCCCTATTTCTCCACTTATTTAAAAAAAGAAAAAAGAAGGAATGGGGAACAAATTTTGATAAGTGTATCAGGTTTCAAGATTATTGTGAAAACTTTTACCATGCTACAAATTAATGGTTTTGGTTGGATACATGAACAAACAGATATTCAGTGTTTATTTATGTGGACTTATCATCATTTAAATCAAAGGCATCCAAACATTGCTTGTTAATCCTCTTATAATTTTAATCCTGAATAATTTAGAAAATATGTGTAGATTCATTTTCCATAGCCACAGAATATAAGATTGGTATCTGTTGCATCGCTGCTATGCATGCAGTATTAAGAAGTAAGACGAACTCTCTGAAACAACAGTCTACCAATGAACATGTCCCTCCACTCGGACACATTATCCTGATTCCGAGGCAACCAGTATCTTACTCTTGCTCTTATTGGTACTCCCTCGTGCTGTGTGCTTAGGGGAGAATCAGCAAAATCAATTTATGGTCCTTGGTTTGACCCAAACGAGGCTCAAACCCATGATCTACCACACTTGAGGAGAGTACATTGACAATTAGATCACTGATGTGGTTTTGTATTTTGAACATACACTCAGAAATGATAATGATACTTTTTCTTAATTTTCCATGCATTTTCACCTCTCTTGAAAGCCACCATATGTTTTTGCCTGTCTCATCGAACCAGGATTAGATTTCCATCATGGTCTGTTATGTGTTTAGAAGTTTGAGATTTGTTAGAGGAGTCATTGGTTGATATATTGTTTACCATTACTGTTTAACCTTCTATTTTTACTTAATCTAATCCATTAATTATGAGGAAAACAAGTCGTATCTGATTTCTCACCGATATAATTGGATTAAAATTGACTAATTTTTGTTTTATCCACATGTACAGGTGTCAATTACGTAAATTATTAAAAAATCATACGAAGATAATTACGCGGAGAATTATAAAGCCTCCTGACCCCACTGGTTGGTTGGTTTATGGTGTTTAATGCCACTTTTAACAATATTTTAGTTATATTGTGGTGGTCAGTTTTATTGGTGGAGGAAACCAGAATGCCCGGAGAAAACCACAGACCTGTCGCAAGTTACTGACAAACTCCATCACATAATGTTGTATCGAGTACACCTTGCTGAGCGGAATTCAAGCTCCCAACGTTAGTGGTGATAGGCACTGATTGCATAGGTCTGGTATAAGGGTAAAGGATAAGAAATTAGAAACTAATATTTAATACTTTTTTTTATTACAGGGCTTTCCAGAATTGGAGTTAAGATGGTGTACTTCCTGATGACCAACATACACTGAAACTGTTACAGAAGCCAATTTACTTCTTTGACATAGAGACTAATCTATAAATATACAAATGACGGCGACCATGCCGAGAAATCGGGGCTACAACCTGCTATCAGTGTCGCAGGCCCACAAGGACGTGACAGAAGAAAGATATAGAGATTTACGGCGTCCTCGGAAAGTGAGATTCTATGTGAATGGAGATCGTTACTTTAAAGGGAAGAAACTCTATATTACTCCTCATAGATATTTCAACTTTAACGATCTTTTGAACGATTTAACTGGAAAGCTACCTAATAACTTGAATTTGCCATATGGTGTGCGGCAGATATTTACGCCCTCTGGTGGAAGACGTGTAACAGACATTGAAGATTTAGGCGACGGGGAAAATTATGTTTGTGCTGGTTTTGAAGGGTTTAAGCAAATACATTACGGAAAAGCGGAACTTGAGCCGTGGTCTTTAGGTAGGTTTAGTATAGCTTTCGTAACTGTAGTAATTGCATGCAGTAGTTTTAGCACTTGTGGTAACACTATCTACAATGTACTATAAAGCTATGTTAAATGACTAATATGAAAAACGTGTTGGTTTACTGTAAATCTGTTACTCTACCTCAAACTCTCTTCCTCCCCCCCCCCCCCCTATTTGTATTAAAATTATTAAAAAAAAACATGTTTACTATAGTTTTAGAAAGATTTCTGCCTTAAAAGTTGCTTTTTTGGGGGTGGAGGTTCAATTAAAAAGTAAATTGCCTAATTTCTAGCACTCGTATGATCACGACGATCTGCCTTGAGGTTTAATTGAGTACCCCAGTTTAGATATGAGTCATATTTAACTTAAGTCCAAGATTTTACTTCTGTTTCATTTGACAAAATTATCTCAGTAGATTTATAATGGGGAAAACATCTATTCGAGTGAGTGAGTGAGTGTTGTTGAATGCTAACTGAGTTGATTTTTCAGCTATTTGATGTCGAGAACAAGTAACATTTCAATGAGATGGTGATGATGATGTCCGCTTTGTACTAGACCAACAGTATCTATATAGGGTCGAAACATGCAAATTGTTGTTAACATGAGATTGTATAAATATTGACACAAACAAGTTGAAATAAGAAAAAAAGAGATGAAATAATAAAGAAATAAAGAAATTTTATTGAAAATAAATTTGTAAACAGAAAGTTAGAAAAAAGTGCCACGAATGCCTGTGGACCAACACACTTAGTTGGAGTTTTATGGCGCTAGCTCACTGAAACAACAGTAAATGGGTAGACATGTCGCTTCACTCTGACATATTATCCTGATTCCAAGCCAACCAGTCTTTGCTCTTTTTCCTTATTGCTGTGCTTAGCAGAGAAGTAGCAAATATGAATATCATAGTGTTTTGTTTGACTTGACCATTACACCACAGATGTAATCACTTAAAATCAGAAAAATGCAGAGATTATGAATTGAAAAGCATAGATAAACAACACAGGTGGCTTAAACTCAGATACATGGACGTGGTTTACTTGGCTACCATAAGTCAAAGCAAAAATTTGGTCTGTTCGTAATAGCCTTTAGTTTAATTCAATTCAACATTAATTCGAATTACAAATACTCTGCAATTTCATAGTAAAATCTTTGGTTTAAACAATATTTATTCTAGGAAAACATAAATGATAGATATAGTATACAATTATTACAAAACGTGGATTTGGAATCAAGCATACATGGTAATATTAATCTATCTCCAATTAAAATTTGTTGTTATCTGCAGATACTCCGGTTTCTTCACCAATATAACTGACCGCCACGATATAGCAAAAATTGAAATATTGTTGAAAGTGGCATTAAAACCATAAAACTAAACCAAACCAATTAAAATTCTCCAACTAAAATCATTGACTTCCACATCAACACATCAAGGCTGAACTGGATTAACCTACAGTTAGAAAAATACCACAATTGTGAACTGAAAAACATAAACACAGGATAAGTGACACAGATATCATTTAATAAGACATGATTAATATTAAAGTGAAAACATTTGTTGACGACAAAAGTCTAAAATTTGTGTTACGTTTATATAAATATTTATCTAAGACTTATAAATTCGTCATTTGGTAATTTTTCGAAGTACTTGAATAAAACTTGAATCTTTAAGTGCGTGTTTATGCCATTATGCACTTTTAAAGATGGTCGTTCCTATACATTTATTAAGTACAAATTCATTTGAAATCATTTTAGAAGGATAGGTATATAAATTGATGGAAAAAAAAATTGAATAAAAAATATTTAAATTTATATTGTCTCCATTGTAATTTTCAGACCTAATCAATTGCTAAAGATTATTTTAACGACAATTTTAGCAATAATTGAGGTATTCTAATTCATTCGTACTTGTTACTCAAGGATGTTTTAATGTTAGATAATCTTTTATTAAATGTTTATGATAACACGCCATTGGGTTTTGTCAAAACAAAGAGAAACTTTTAAAGTATTATGTCTGAGTTTGTAATTTTGTTTGATTTTAAACACTAAACATTTTCCTAAAGTAAAAAAATTAATAGATATTTTGACTGCTAGGAGAATTCTCTTGTACGAAGTGACATCACATTATGTAAGTGCAAAATTGACCAATCAATGATCAGAATTTGTGATTATGTAGAAAATATTTAGGAGGTGAAGCCAAGCAAAATCCTCAGGATTCTACATAGACTGAAATGTTAATTAATTATTTGATATCCTCAGGATTCTACATAGACTGCTATGTTAAATAATTAATTGATATCCTCAGGATTCTACATAGACTGCATTGTTAATTAATTATTTCATATCTATTAACATAATTGAATTAATCTCTAGTTCTTGTTGGCACTATACTCGATCTCTGTTTTGATTTTCAAATTACATATGACATCTTTATTTAATAACAATAAAATTAAAATTTTCCATTGAAACAGAGGTAAAATCCTGAGTATACCTGCTGGCTTCACCTCCAATAATCAAGTACCAGGATGTCCATATAAGAGAATTTCAGTAATTGGGAATTTTCTTTTCTCAGAAAATTATAATTTCATTTTTTTCCTTTTAGAAATCAAGTTATTTAAAATAACCTCATTTTAAATATCTAGAATATAATATTTAAAAACATTTGATTTTTTTTTAGTTATACTTGGAATTAAATAGAACGAAAAACTATCTACCATATAATGTTTAAAAATATTTAATATTTTTTAATAAATAAAAACCAAAATCGTACAATGAATCGTTGTATCTTCGTTTGTTTTATTTGTTTAGAAAGAAAAGAAATGTGAAATTTGACACATGTTTTTTTTATTTACAATCGAAATTGATCTCATTATTTTTGTTGATAATCTCTGTTAACCCTGTATACATGTATTATTTATAATATTGATAGGATTTTTTTGGTTATCTGTATGGGTACACAATGATACACTATGATGTATACCGTATATAAGAAATCAATCTTCCTTTAGAAGTGTTGTATTGATATTACTACGACACGACACCGACACAGTAAATTTATTACTAAATTATAGTTCAATTTTCTGCATTGTTGTGATGTCAGAGTATAATCAGATTTAAATTCTGGTCGCCATATTAATTTCAACAACAAAAAATGTTGATTTTTTTTTTATGTACATGAACAAAAACAGTAGTGTATTAAGGATAACTTATCAGGAACTTATTTATTGTTTAAAGATAGATATTGTTCTTAGAATAAAAAAAAGAATATACACACATGACATATTGCTGAAAAGAATTATGATTTCAGATAAATCGGACAACAGAAATATCTTTAGACATATCTTATTAACAAAAAGCCATGTCATCAGGCCATAGAAGCTAAATTCTTCATTTACCAGTCAAAGTAAGACATTTAAAAGATTAACTGTGAACTGCATTTTATGTCATTTTTAAGGCCTTTCTACATGTAAGTAGCATGGGATAGCACTCAATTTATTTGTTTGCGAAATATTGCTGTCTTTTGTAAGAAAACGTGAAATATTTCCTTTAAAAATGTGAAAATTCCAAATACATATAATCCTATTGATATTTAAATCTAGCTAATATTCAAGGGGAGAGAATACTTGTTTACTGTTTTCACAGTATGAAAGGCAATATGCAACCCTCCCTCCCCCAAAAAAAACAAAAAACAAACAAAAACAAAAAAAGACCCACAAGAATCATAAAAGGTTCATAGCAGCAAAGAACATTTCAACACTTCAATTAAATTTGTATTTTTAATAGGCACAATTGTACATGTTAAACACAATTATGTAGAAGGTTGATTATATATGTATTTCAAACCCTAAAAGACATTTAACAGTGTTATTTAGGCTTAAATATATGTAAACCAACAGTCAATAAGTAAAAGACATTGTTAAAACCAATTATTATATTTAACATGTATGCTTTGTTAGATCGTTAAAAGTTCAATCAAAAAATTTCTTTAGATTTTGTGTTTAAATGATTCTGAAATTGATTTACCGGGGTATAAAGAACAAACAATGTAAAAATACAATGTACATGTTATTTACCAAATTATATTTTTCGACACCACGGTTATCGGTTATCGATGAAATAATAATATGTGAACTGTTTGATAGATAGGAATCATTTTGGCATTCTTCATTAGCGGCATTACACTCTAAAGTCATATGCTTAAAACTCCTTCCGGGTACTTCGGTTTGCTGACTGCCACGATATAGCTGAAATACTGTTGATAGTGCCTTAGTGGCATTAAACACCCTAACCTAACTCTTAAAACTCCTACAGATTAGCTGGACGTTAAACAACAAACAACCAATCAATCCACAGATTGAATTGGACTACTTTCTTCATTAATCACATTACACTAAGCCATATGTTAAATACTCCTACAAGTACAGATAAAATTGACTGCTGTTTCAGAGAGCTAGCGCTAAAAAATTCCAAATATGTGTGTTGTTCTAGTACAAAGCAGACATCATCATCATCATCTTGTCAAAAGTAACTTATTCTCGCCATGATATAGCTTTAAAACATGCTCACTTGGCATTAAGTAATAAACTTACTCATTCCTCACTTACTCACTTACTTACTCACTCACTCACATAAAAACATATTTTAGCCATTATAAGTTTATGGAGATTGTTTACGTACCAATAAGAGCTTACCGTAGTTCCTATTGACTAATAGTCCACTTAATATGGTAAGTAACATTTGTCATGGTTTACAGAAGTCTCCCTTATATCATTGTAAAAATATTTCAACAAAGATTACCTGGAGAAGAATCGCTACAAAATTTAATTCAAAAGCATGCTTTGTGGTCCCATTATATATATAAATTTCAGGACATTCCCCTTTACCGATACATAGTCATAGGTTTTTGTAAAAACATGGCAAAGCATGCCTTGTGGTCCCATTATATATATAAATTTCAGGACATTCACCCCGTGTGCCGATACATAGGTTTTTATAAATACACGGCAAAGCATGCTTTGTGGTCCCGCTATGTGACTTTCAGGACATTCCATTGTGTGCTGATACATAGGTTTTTGAACAGATACAGCAAAGGATACTTTGTGGTCCTGTTATGTGCCTTTCAGGACATTCCCCTCCTTGCCGATACATAGGGTTTTTTAACACACACCTCAAACAAAGCATGCTTTGTGGTCCTATTATACGACTTTCAGGACATTCACCCTTGGTTTGATAGCTTTTTACACACAAACACTAACAGCAGTGAAAAATAAGACTAAACTATTATGGCTAACAATAAAACGAAAACGTAACTGCATGCTCTTGCTTCCAGTACAAACTTAAATGTCAAAGTTGCTTTAATATATTTATGACTTAGTAAGACCATATACTGTATGCATGTATTTAATTATGTACTCTCTCTTATGTAGTATTTTTTCTATTTCTTTTCATTTCCTAGAGGGGCGTCGCCAGCTTGGTGGTAATTATTTTATGTGAAATATTTTCCTGATTATTGGAACACTTTGTTTTGACCTGTCAGATATTAAGCATACAGGTACATGTAAAAAAAAATTAATTAATTTGGAATAAATATTGGATATACAACCAAATTATTTTCTAAATTAAAAGAAAGAATTTATTCCTTTGCATATTTCATTCAACATAATGTACTGTTTATTTTTCAGTGCAATTTTTTTCATCAAGTATTTAAAAGAAAATAATTTTTCGTATGATAATTTCATTCATACAGAATCATGATAATGTAGTTGCTGTTCTTTAGTACATTTTTTTTTCTTCAAATTTTCATGAAAACTTTGTAATTTAAACTGGGATAAAACTGAACAGTAACCCAAGACCACACAAATTTGGCCTGGGTACCTGAAAATGTTAAGACAGTAACTCAACTGGCAACTGAAATTTAGAATATTTCATGTGCAAAGTAGGTTGCTGGGTCCATAGAATTTTTCATGGACTACTAAATTTGTTATTTTTTGGAGCCCAGTTGGCAACTGTTAAGTTTTGTCCCTGATTTAAAAAGCAAAGAAAACGTCATGGCTGCATAAGTTAAAAAGCAAAGAAAACATCATGGTTGGGTAATTTAAAAAGCAAAGAAAATGTCATGGTTGTGTAATTTAAAAAGCAAAGAAAACGTCATGGTTGCGTAATTTAAAAACCAAAGAAAATGATAGCCATGGCTGTGTAATTTAAAAAGCAATGAAAATATCGAAAACATCGTGGTTGCGTAATTTAAAAGCAACGAAAATGTCATGGCTGCTGATATCTGACAGGTCAAGTTGTTTAAAGAATAATTTTTAACCAGTGTAGCGTGTATATTGCTGATTTTAATATTTAACCATTATAATGTTAATCCCTTAGTCTGTCATTAATATACTTTGGTTTAAATTTAATAGACATGTTGGTCAGTGTTTTTTTTTTTATCTAATTTTTTTTCCCTATCCAGGAAGATGCTTACTATTAGTGCTTGTCCAGAATACATACAGTGTACAGTCATTACGAGTAATTCCGCACACTATCTTATTCTGCTGTGTACTATTATGAATAACATAGATATGTGCCGAATTGGACGGTGCATAGAATTACCCTCCAACATTGTACACATATTGACGATTCTTGTCCTATGTTTAGTGACAATGATCGATGTAAAAAAATAATATAAATAATGTGGACAAAAATCAGTCCTTTTTTTCCTCGAAATATCCCTAAATTATTTCATATAAAACAACATTGCTTTAAAAAAAAATCCTGAAGTCATTTTTTATGCAATTTTGATGAAATGTATACCATTGGCATTGATATCAATTTAATTTGTAGTTTCATATTCTTATTTCAATATAAATTAATTTTAGAGTCGCATGTTATTTTATACGTGTTTTGATTAGTTTAAAAAGTTGAGGTTATTTGTTAATGAACAGAATCGAAAAATAGACATCGTTTTCAAGGCATCACGTGCCATTGTCATCAGCTGATTTTCTTTAAATGAGGCACCTTTGGGGTTATTTAAATTTATTTCCGATTATTTGCCTTATTTTGAAAAAATAAATATATTTTTCAATATCATAACAAAAAAAGTTTGAATTAATTTATAAGGATTGATCGAAATTATTTGTTCGGTTCATTCGAAATAACCTCAATCAGGTTGTACATACCCTTGCATAACCCGCTACGCGGGTTACGCGGTGTGTACAACCTGATTGAGGTTATTTCTTCATGAACCGTACAAAATTTGCGATCAATCCTTTAATAATTTTTTGACCAATCCTTTCTAAGAAATCATGAGTTAAACATGTCATAATTTACTTTATAGGTAAGTTATTGTGTCATCAAAAATTCAAATGCATGTTTATAAAAGACACAAATGAAAATATTAATAAAAAATATGAATATGAACCTACCAAAAAATTTCAATATACATGTAATGGTAAAATAACATCAGGTTCTATATGAAATATAGGGTTATAGTATTTAATGCCACTTTCAACAATATTTCAGTTATATCATGCCGGTCAGTTTTATTGGTGGAGAAAACCGGAGTACCCAGAGAAAATCACCAACCTGTCGTAAGTCACTGACAAACTTTATCAATGTTGTATCGAGTACACCTCATCTGAGCGGGATTAGAACTCACAACATTAGTGGGGATAGGCACTGATTGGATAGGTAGTTGTAAATCCAACTACCATATGATCATAACCCCATGATATAGCTGAAATACTGCAAAAGTTGGTTATAAACACTTAATCAATTATCCATACCATCATGTATATGAAATATATAAGGATATTTCGAAAAAAAGGAATGAGTTTTGTCCACATTATGTATAACAATATACATGTATATAAAATGAAAAGTTTGGAGAATACAAGTCACTAATTGTAGAAGCATTTAGAAAATGAATTTATTTATTTAATTAGTTCTATAGAAATTTGATTTAACCCTTTATAAAAGTTTATGCAACATGTAAAATATTCAATGTTCCTTTCAGAATGCTAGGAAATCACTATCAGTCAGTTATTACAAAATTATACACCTATTTTTTCTTTATCATCATGTAAGGTAAGAAAGATCGTCAAATACAAGAATTAAAGCAGTACTGTACATAAGAAACAAAATATTTGTGTATTTATATGGAAAATAAGTATCAGTTTTAACCATAGTGTGTACAGCGACCACCTGTCTTATGTGACCTTATTTCACTTGTTCCGTTGGAAGGTCACATAAGACAAGTTTGACTGTACATTGTATATTGTTATATATGTGTTCCAATTTATAATTTAAGATGTCACAGCATACATATACATTAATTGATACCATTATTAGCTCACCTGACCCAAAGGGTCATGTGAGCTATTGCCATCACTTGGTGTCCGTCGTCGTCGTATGTCGTAAACTTTTTCAAAAATCTTCTCCTCTGAAAGTACTAGACCAATGGAAACCAAACTTGGTCTGAATCATCACTAGGGTGTCTAGTTTCAAAATTGTGTCCGGTGATGCAGTGCACCAACCAACATGGCCGCTGTTACTAAAAATAGAACATATGGTAAAATTGCAGGTTTTGGGTAATAACTCAAAAACCATTAATAATATTAATAATCTGACATGGGGTAAAAATGATCAGCACAGCAAGATCTACCTAACCTGCAATTTTGAAGTAAATCTGATTACCCATCTTGGAGTTATTGCCCTTTTTTCATCAATTTTTTTTTTTTTAATTTGAATACTTTTCGTCTTATATTTCAAAAACTATAAGAGATAGATGTTAAGTTTAAATTGCAAAAATGTGCAGCATGTCAAGATCTACCTACCCTGCAATTTTGAAGTAAATCCCATTACCCATTTTGGAGTTATTGCCCTTTTTCATCAAATTTTCAAAATTTTGATACTTTTCGTCCTTTATTTCAAAAACTATAAGAGACAGATGTTAGTTTAAATTGCAAAAATGTGCACCATGTCGAGATCTACCTATCCTGCAATTTTGAAGTAAATCTGATTACCCATCTTGGAATTATTGCCCTTTTTTCATCAAATTTGTAAAATTTTAATACTTTTCGTCTTATATTTCAAAAACTATAAGAGATAAAGGTTAAGTTTAAATTGCAAAGATTTGCAGCATGTCAAGATCTACCTACCCCGCAATTTTGAAGTAAATCCCATTACCCATTTTTGAGTTATTGCCCTTTTTTCATCAAAATGTTCTAAATTTTAATACTTTCATCTTATATCTCAAAAACTATTAGAGATAGAGGGAAAGTTTAAACTGCAAAAATGTTCAGCATGTCAAGATCTACAAAAAATTTCCCACAGTTGAAAATGTGCGACAACTGTGTGAAGAGTTATTCCTCTTGAAATGCATTTTTTGCTGACTCACTGCTTTTGGTTACTCAATAATCAAAGGGAAGCAACTCTATTGCAAAATGTGAAGTAACAAATTCTAAATTTTGAGAATCATTGACATATATGTTTTTTTTACAGCAATTTTGATAACTTACATTAAAGGGGGAACCCCTACCCAAATTTTTTTGTAGAAGGGGTCTGCAATGACAAGGGCTACATTTGTTAATTTTTTTTACCGAAGTTATCAAGTTTTATTGACTGATGTTGTTATTATACCCAGGTGAGCTATACAGGCTCCTGAGAGCCTCTAGTTATGATTAACCCTTCCTATAACAAAATGTTTTGTCTTAGAGATCACAGCATACATTTACACATACATGTATACATTAATTAGTGATACAGTGAATATAATTAACCCTCCCCCACCACAAATTTATATTAGGGATGGACCATTTAACTTCCAGGGAGGGCTATGTTTTTTTTCTAAAAAAAATATTCTGATTCCCAATGTTACTGAAAAATATTCTGATTTTGGTGGAGGGAAAAAAAAAATCTGATTCAGAGTTTTTGTCATATAACCTAATGTTAAATTTTGGAGAAGAAAATTCGCGCTTTGTGCGACAAAAAAATAAATATTCTAACTCTTGTGTCTTATATGAGATCACAGCATATATTTTTATGATGATTTAAATTATTTAGGCAATTCCCCCGGGTATATAAATACATGTGTATATACCATCACCACTGAACAAAACAATGATACAATGACATCCTTTAGCTTATCAATACCGTATTTAGGGTTGTATAATGCGCAGGATTTTGCCCAGATTCTTTAATTTGTAGGAGGGGTGCGCATTATAAACAGGAACAATGTGTTTCACTCTTTCCCAGACCGGGAAATCACATATCGCCAATAAAACCCACCACATTTAATATTTTGCAACTTTCTTGAAGATGAAAAGAGATAAATGGTTCTTAAATTCTCCCAGCAAATGAAACATGCTCAAAGGACTGAAAAATATATACGATTGATATTTAATTCTTACATTTCCGACGGTGATTTTTTTTAAATCTCATGCGCATTATAGACACAAACTAGTTTTTTTCTGGAGATTTTCAAGGCCAAGAGGGGGTGCGCATTATGCACCAATGCGCATTATACAACCCTAAATACGGTATGTTAATTAATAAAACTATATTTTTATGTTGTGGATGTAGCGGAGGGGGCTAAATGGTTCACCATTATGCTAAGTGTATTTTGTACTTTGGTGAACTAACAGTGTAGGTTTACATCTCCCTGACAAAGGAACAAACAATTTTGGTTGAACTCGCAATGTAAAGAAATAAAAATTGTCAGATTCCCAACACTAACAGGAAACAGTTCAAACTTACATTTTACAGACTGAACTCTACATAGATTGGTTTATTACTCACAAGTTTTTTTATCGCCGTGATATACGGTAACTGAAATATTGTTGAAAGTGGCATTAAACACCATAACCATAACCCCTAGCAAGTGTTTTCATAAATCGTAGTGCGGCAGCTCAGGGGTTGCATCAAAACACCGGACTCCAACAGTACATGTGAAAATAGAAACAAAATTTTGCTGAATAAAATGTGATTGATAAGGCAAGTTAGATTATAGAAAAAGAGTTTTGACATATCGTATTGTCTGTAATAACAACATACTCAAATTCACCATATCTGATCGTTAGCATCCCAAATTGCCGATTCCCAGTTTGCCGAATCCCGAATTGCTGAATCCAATTAGCCGATTCCCAAATTGCTGACATATGAAAAATATAGTTATTGCAAGTAGAATAATGCTTCTAATTTATGAAGGTAAATTGTTAATAATTAAATGAATATTTCTTTTGAAATGGTCTGACATACCAGGGAGTTTAGATTATAGCATTAAATAGATTAAATATTGTTATTGCAAGTAGAATAATGCTTCTAATTTATGAAGGAAAATTGTAATAACGGTAGCCATTGTGTAGAAGGTTGACGCCTCTGCCTTTCTTTACTATGGTAGGAACATCCATGGTGATTTTTTTAAAGATTGATTGTGCAGGCAGACAGAAGAACTTTTATACATGATTTCAATTAATCAAATTTGTTTGAAGTCAATTAATTTTTTTAGATTACCGAAATCATCAATCAGCTCTAAATAATTTGCTATTTAACTACAATTTTCGGCATTTCTTTTTTCTTTCTTACTTAGTAAAACTCTAAATAAACATTTCCATTGTTCTTCAATTGTTTGAGTAATGAGTATCGGCATCTCCTATTCATCAATCAGTATGCATTTGATTATGGTTTTTCTAATTAAAATTGTGCGAAAAATTACTGCTTTCAATAAAATATGTACACATCATCAATATTTTTTTTTAAATAAAAAATAATATTATGAAATTTTGTCATTTTTAACAAAAGTCGGCAATATGGGATTCAGCAAAATGGACTTTGGAATATGGTATTCTGCAATCTGGTACTAATTCATCTGATCCGACAGGCTTGTCAAAAATTCACCTGGACAAATCAAATATTTGTGTCAAACAAGAAAGGTCTAGTATTACGGTACTTCTTCTAGGGTTCAAGTAAAACCTTATGTTTAAAATTGTCTTGAACAAATGCAGAATAATCGCAAGCATCTTGATGCAAGGGTCTATAAACAAACACAAATATGTTCTCTTTTCATCTTTTATGCAATTCTTCTCTCTAAACTTTTTTCCTTTGGTCTTGAAAACCAGTTTTCTTCATTCTTCATTTTGTGCAGAAAAAACTCATTGGTACATTTCTGGAGCACATTTATTTTATACCTTCAACATTCATATCAAGTATGTAAATTGTTATTTTAGGGGATCATAATAGAAAGAGTAAGTACCATGACGATAACATCCTGTGTGAGGCATTATGGGAATATATACTGTTTTCTATAGATTTCTCTCATTAACCATTTATCATTTATTTAACCATCAATTAAGTGTGTATTCTGGACTGGGCTGCACAAAACTCAATTAAATATACTGTTTTCTTTCGATTTCTCTCATTAACCATTTATCATTTATTTAACCATCTTTATATCACTGTGTATTCTGGACTGGGTAGCACAAACCTCAATTAAATTTAAGTCTAAATTTTTTTTGTGTTTTGGTTTTCTTCAGGTACTCCAGTTTCCGCCACCAATAAAAATGACTGCCATGATTTAACTGAAATATTGTTGATAGTGGCATTAAACACCATAAACCAAACTAAACCTTAAGTGTAAATTAATTTCATGTACATTTCAAGTAATTTTAAAAGTGTCAATTAAGTTTTTATTGACACTTGAATTTAATTAAGGTTATTTGTGCAACCCAGTCCTGGACTAGAGGTCTAATTTATATAATGTTCTTGTAAAAAAAAAATCTACATTAAAAAATAACGAAAAAAAAAATGTATTGACTTATAGTCCTAAAAATATAGTAATTGTCAAAACAATCTTGACATTAACCAACCACCATCATATTATGCTAAGAACTGGATACTGTATGAAAGCTTTAACATTGTTCAGAAAATATAAAGGAGTACATTAATTTTCCAGTAAATTGATTACTTATTGTATATATAGGACATTGTGTTTTATCATATATGACAATTTTGAGTTATTCAGCACATTATTTGTTATTCATTTGTTGTGTTGCATAATTTTTTTAAAGTGAGTCTATCTATGTCGATTCATTTTGTTTTACATATTCACAATTGCAAAAATGCAAACGATTCCGATATCCATTTTTGTTGCATTTAGATAAAAATGAATCTACCGATAGATTATTGTCTGGAAGTGCAATAAATTGGTTGAAATTCAGTCATTTACTAACACTGGTATTTTTCAGATCGATTTCACAGAACGTTTTAGATTTATTAATGGTTATAATATGTACATGTATATATTGGTCCATTTTGTACAGATGAGATGAACTCTTAACAATGTTTCCAATAAGTCACATTTTAAAAAGTTTGTTACATTCTAGATCTCAAAGACTTAGAATCATGAATTTCAGATTAAATCCTGAAGTTCTGATAAAGATCCTTCTGCCCCTACCTCTAATGATAGAGTGATTTTTTTTATTAGATAAAAACTATTGTTTGGCCAGAAAGTGTTCAGTGACAAGTGACTCATGGTCATTCCAGGCTGTATATATTATACCAAGTGCCTATAAATCCTGTTATGTTATGTTAAGTTAAATCTTACTAAAGTCAACTTCTCTGTACAGTATATAAAATTGTTCAAATATTTATTTATGACAACAGTTTTATAATATATGAACCTTGACCAAAATATCAAATGTTTGCATAGAAAATTGACTTAATAATAAAACTACCAATATTTTCCTTTTATGGTACTCTTTGAAACACTTTTAAACTATGTAAGTTCAATAACTATTTAATACACAAATATGCAAATCAGCTTGATTATACAATAACACCATTTCTTTTTGGAATTCGTAATATGTGATCAATTAGCAAAGGAAGATGATTAATTGATTGATTGATTTTTTTTTGGTCAGCAGCCCATTTCAGATCTACAAACTTCAGAACCCACTCGTCATACTGCCACCTTTTGAACCAAGCTATAATTTGACGATAAGCGAGGATAGCAATATATTGAGGAGGATATTTTCATAGACACCAAATTTACTTTGAAATTTGATGGCGATAAAAGAGGGTGCCAGATTTAAGAGGGGGTATAGCGAAGGTACTCTGTATTCTTGATTAATTTTACCAACAAAAAATCTCCTTCTAGTTTCCAAAGGATGATAGTACTTGGAGGATTGGCTGGGTCTATAAATGTAAGCTTTGATTACCATAGCTAAAACATGACATGATGGATATTATTTGGGATAATTTTGTCTTAAAAATTTAATGTTTCAAAAACAGATGTTTCTTGCATATCGAACAACGGTACTACCAGGGTTTTATGTTTTTATTCTGCCAACGCTTGGTATCAATTTATGTCCAAAGTTCATGATGCTCATTTTTCTGTTTTCTGATTATGTTTTGTACCACATTCTTGACAGCCATATTTGGTAAAAATTCCATTGATCATGTGGTATATATCTGTGTCCCTCTTTTATGGTGTTCTGAATTTGTTCTAGCAGTGAATTTGTTATAATTTATGTAAATTTCAACCTATTTTAAATTGTCAATTCATTTTACAAATACCGTGACGAGAGCCCTGTTGTTGTTTATTGTTTACATTTGTGCAGAAAAGATGTAATATAGTGCTATCAGTTCAGAGTATCACTCATCTGAAAGCTATGTGTTGAGGGAGAGGGGTTATCTTACAATCATTTTAAAATATCACAGTGACTTTGAGATGAAGAACAGCAACAAAACTGCTGATCCTCAACATTTGATATTTACCTGACTTTCAAGGTGTATTTTCTTTCATGTTAATTTACATCCTTATTGCTTCAGGGTTAGATATTTACCTGTCATCCAGGTGTAATGTCACCTAATGTACCTTGATCTCAATTTCATTACCCATGCAGGTATATAAAAGACAATTTTTAGGGGAGGGGGGGTTTGTGTTCCTCAATTTGTAGTGTTTTAACCACCATTTTTTTGCATTTTTATACTATTCGTTTGCTTTTTCTTTTTGTATTGTCTGTCCTTTGATTCAGAGCTTCTGATTACCCATTTGGTATCTTCATACCTTGCAAAGCATTTCAATGGATAAATTGCATATTTAACACAAGACATTATCCAATCAAATTTATTGTTATACCAAGTGTTAAAAATAAATTTTGAAAGTGTTTTGATTCTGAAAGTGAATTGTTATTAAGTTTGTTTGTAATGATGAAAATAGAAATGAATTGATAAGGTCCATTGCACTTTCTATTTCTCTGTGTATTTTGGGTGTAAATTGCTCTGCACTTTTTCAATACTTAATCATGCCATGCAATTAAACACAATGTTATCACGTACCACAAATATTCTCAACTTCCTTAAGTTTTTACGATAATAACGTTATTTACACAAATTGAGCAATTTGTTATCAGCAAATTATTTTTAAAAAAATATTTAATTGAATTGCTAATATTTTTTTTCAATTAGGAGTATTTAAATTATTTAAACCATATATAGATTTAATACAAGTTATTGAGAAATTAAAATTTTTAATTATGTTTCCAATTCATTTAATAATGAAATTATTATAAAATGTTAATAGACAGATTTAATTAAAAAGAACATTTAATGTCCTTCACCCATGCAATTATGTAAATTATCAAGGTCATGGATGATGGGTACACGAGTTCTTGAAGATTTATTATGCAAATTATCAAGGTCGCAGATGATGAGTACATGATTTCCTGAAGATTTATTATCATTTAATAAAAATGTTGATATCTAATTGAGTGTGCACGAGGTGTTTCTGGAGTATCCTTCATCTGATAGACTCAAGGTCAAAAGATTGGAAAGTCAAATAATTTAATAGTCTTTTGGAGTAAGATTACCAAAGGGCCGAAACTTGATAGCCAAAATCAGCTAACATCAGCCGAAACTTGATAGCCAAAATCAGCTAACGTCAGCTATGTTAGAGTGAGGAGAACCTTACTTTGTACTTTAACAAAGAAAACTGGTGCAATATATTAATCTTTGATTTGAAGACCTTGGTGTGTATGTAAATCATATTTTACTTTTTTCCTGACCATCTTTCTTTACCATGTTGGATAGGAAAGTCTATTGATAATATTCATATTGGGTTTTTTTGGGTTTTTTTTATGGATAATTCATGTTCACAAATTATTTCAGCATTATTTAATAAATTTATTTTCGTCATCATAAAAATATTCAAAAATATATCACTCATGAAAATAAGATGGTTTACAACATTTCTTGGATTTTTAAAAAAAAAAAAGAGCCAGATCTTGCTTCTTTCTATTTCAAGAAATCATAACTATAAGCCACTACAGTGAAACCTGTCTACAACAAACCTACTTGGGACTAACTTTTTTGTTCTGAATAGACAGGTGTTCAGTTTGTACATGTTGAATTAACAAAGATTTCCGACACTGGGACTTTATTTAAAGTTCCCCTTATACTTATACAGAATTTCGTCTTATCCAGGGTTTGATTTAGACAGGTTTCACTGTATAGCACTCTGTACTAATTAACATTTCCGTCAATTACTTTCTTTCCCTTTTAACTGAAATTAAACTTTCTGTACATAGATCTATTATTATACGAGGTGAATGTCATGTTCTTTAGAATTGTCTTTATATACTTTCTAGTTTTTAGTTGGTCATAGGTTAGACCTAACAATAAAGTACAGTAATGGTAGATTTGTTCTATTATGTAAACATTAGTCTTTTATAATATGTTGACTTTCTATATTATCACTGTATATACATCTACCATTAATATGTAATGAAGATATTTTAATAAAGGGAGGGGCTCAGAATGGGGGTACCTGATCAACATGGTCCCTAATAAAGGAATGGGTTCCGAATGGGGTACTATAAACATGGTCCTTAATAAAGGGCACAATCTACCATTAATATGTAATGAAGATATTTTAATAAAGGGAGGGGCTCACAATGGGGGTACATGATCAACATGGTCACCTAATAAAGGGATTGGCGCAGACTGAGGTACTATAAACATGGTCCTAAATAAAGGGAGGGGCTAAGAATGGGGTACCATCTACATGGTCATTTGTAAAAGATATTTTAATAAAGGGAGGGGCTCACAATGGGGTATCATCTGCGTGATCATATGGTAGTTGGATTTACAGCTACCTATGCAATCAAGTATTTATCACCACTGATGTTGTGAGTTTGAATCTCGATCAGGGCGAGTTATACAACATTATGTGATAAAGTTTGTCAGTGACTTGGGACAGGTCGGTGTTTTTTTCTACGGGTACTCTGGTTTCCTTCTACCCCCTAAAACTGACCGCCACGATATAGCTGAAATATTGTTGAAAGTGACGTTAAACACCATCAAACAAACAAACAAACAAACCAATAATATCACTCGGTGTGATCAAAGGAAAAATGTCCAAATTACTGATAAAGTGACATAATGTTAAGTCATAATGAATAGTTTAGAATCTTTAATATATTTTAAAATTCTACAGTTTTCTTCATAAATCAGCTCATTTCTATCTTTTGTCAATAAAATTGACATTACTGGTAATTCTTGAGGAACCTAGAATAAGTTTGTGTTCAATACATTTTCCAATATTGGTATAACATGAAAAATGAAATGGGATGTTTTTGTGTGAGGCTCCACAGCTGCTTAAAGGACTAGCTTGAATTTCTGAAGTGTCATACTATAGCTACTGACTGAGCCACCCAACCTTTGGTATAATTCTTTAATGCTGCATGCTTAGCAGAGAAGCAAAAAATAACAATTTTATAGTCTTTTGTTTGACCTGACCAGAGAATGAACCACTACTGACCCCCACTCGAGACAAGCAGACTAATATCTACACCATCAAGGTGGTTAAAAAAAGGGTCAGATTTGTATAATAAGAACATGAAAATAAATAATATCCAAAATATTTAAGGAATAATTTCACAAAGAGTCATAACTCCTAGCGTGAAATATGTCCAATTGCGAGTTTTTAAGCCCAAACTTTGAATAAGTGACACAATTTTCTCCTCTCCTCCATAGCATTTTTTATTGCTACCTGCCCCATTCCCAGCCTCGTAATAAAGATATTTATTACATATCATTTACGAAATTTATAGTTTATTAAATCTGGCGGCGTGTCAACTTCTAAAGTTTGTCAATATGATATGCCTGCATGAAGCATATTGCCTTTTAATCAAAATAGTACATTAATTGAAATGTAAATAAGATAGATTGTATGTAGAAATCCTCGTTAAACTCACAAATCCATTTATTTCTTGTTAATGTTGGTTATATATTAAATTTAAATGGTAAATCTTTAATGGCGTGTGTGACGTCATGTTTTTGTCAAAAATTGTACCAGGGGTGTTTCATGAATGGCCTATGTTTACTTTTTTGGAACTACATTTTTCTCCCGTAACTTCTGATATAATGCTATTATAAAGTCATCTCTCTGTAAATGATGTCTTTCTTTACATTGTTTTTACTAAAGCAGGTATAACGGAGGGATTAAGACGTCCTGAGATGGCCATAGAGTGTTTGTACAGTACCTTACACTAATGGTCTTGTAATTGTAGAGTTAGTACTCATTCATTCGAGTTCAATTGGGTTTTAACCAACAGGTTTTTCACCTTCATAGCTAGAAGTCGGTTAACTATGAGCATTCATTGACCCTGCTATTGTACAGTCCATGTTTATGTTGTAATTCATTTTTGTAATATTGTGTGGTCTTTTTGAGTAGAAGTGAATCTCTGCATGTTTTTTTATCATTTGTTTATATCTGAAGTTCCCTTTGAGATCCAGTTACTAACCCTGCCACTTTTTTGCCATTACTCCAAACCAGGACCTGGATTTACAATGTTATACGCAGTGGTCTTATTTTATGATTTGAGGTGAGAGATGGTTGTTCATTTTGTTGATATATTTGATATAATTGTTTAAATTTTCTTTTCATAATTGTTTTAAATTTTTACAATTGTTTCTTTAAAGAAGGAAAACCTCCATTGAATGTCATTTATAATCTCATAGAAATACACAAACTAAAACTTCTATTTTAGAGATTATATATATAAGAGACATGATTTATGATTCAAAAAGTATTCATAAGAATCAGTTTAAATAAGTTTTAAGAGCAAAAAGACAAAAAATACATTCACTTTACAACTATTTTCATAAGAATCCGTTTAAATAAGTTTTTAAGAGCAAAAAGAGAAAAAAATACATTAATTTTACAACCAGCTTTAAGTCTTAGAAAAGATTAATTTGATAGAAACAGGATCAGTTTGACCCTTCACATGACCTTTTATTTAAAAATAGATGACCACATTATCTTGTTTAAGTTCCCAAGTAAAATGACTAGATGTTTCTAAGGACAAAACCAACATCAACTGAACTATGCACATTACAAGTGTAATCAACTGTATAGTACATATCAATTGTCTCCCTTTAAAACAAAAAGCATTAGATAGGATTAGAGTTATCTCCCATTACATACTCCAGATACTTTCAAGTAAAGATTATTTGAGATATGTTAAGAAACTTTTGATTTTGAAAAAGAGAGGGGGTACTCATCTCTGCATGATATCATGCAATGTAAACTTATTTTAAGAAAGAAAAAAAAATCTCCAACTCTCCAATTGTCCTTTTGTTATATGAATGCAAAGATTTTACATTTGATTTTAAAAAGAGATGGGGAATCATGATAACCACATTAAAAAAGGATTATCTATCTCCCAAGTGTCAACTTTTTGATGAATATTTCTCAGTTAGTTTCAGACTACCATAAGTTTATTACAAGAGGGAACTTATTATTAATAATAAGACACAAGCATTGTTGAGGGGGTGGTGGGAAAATGTAGGTAAAGTTTTTTCAATGGGAAAATGTCAACCAGTAGTTGGGGTGGTCGTGATAGTATGGTAGTTGGATTAACAACTACCTGTGCAATCACCACTAAAGTTGTGAGTTTGAACCCTGTTCATTGTGAGGTGTACTCGGTACAATATTATGTGATAAGACTTGCAACAGGTCGGTGGTTTTCTCCAGGTACTCTGGTGTACTCCACCAATACAACTGACCGCCTTGATGTAACTAAAATATTGTTGAAAGTGGCGTTAAGCACCATAACCCTAACCCTTGATTGGGTTAAGCTAGTTTTATTGATCCAAAGCTCCAGAAAATCCTTGAAAAATAAAGTGGGAATTCATCAACCAGTAGTTACTTGTACTAATTGTATTTCATTAGGTTGGTATTGTCTAGTCGAGAAAATTTTAGAATAACCTTATTAGAGATATTGACAGTTTTACAACCTATGATCAAAATATATTTGGAGATTCTTAATAATATAACGCCTCATTTAGATTATCATAACTACATTTGCCAGGTCAATGACGACAATAAAAACAGCTTTGAAATATATTAACAACTAAATTTTCTCTGTCAGTTTTACGATACACAAAGAGTTTAAGTACCGATGATAAATTCTTCTGCCCAGGTTTTTGTCTCCGGGATAGGAAACATTCACTGAAACTTAGGTGTAATGTATTTTATATTGTAATGAATTTGATAATGTAAAGACGTGGGGTTGCTGGTGTGAAGTATTTTCACCATATACAACACAGGATTTTCCTTAACAACAAATCTGTTTTTATGATGTGATCTTTCGCGATTTTTGGTCCTTTTGTATGGAAACGGGACAAACCAATTTTGATATTTTTCTTCGTAATATATTAATTTAGCTAACATTCTTGTGCTAAGTTCATTAGAGATTTTGAAGAATTTGATGAAAAAGGGAGATAACTGTGCTTGTTGATATTGAAGATAATACTGTTTAGGGACTTAATCAAAGCTGGATTTTGTTGGAAGGAAATGACAGAGAGACTTTGTATCAAAAATAGGAAAAATAGTTCAATTACCAGGACATTGTTCAAAATACTTGGAATAAATTTAGTTTAGACATTGTTACATTTGATCTTGGAGTTAATTTGAGACATTTGTTCCAAAAGAAGTCCTACGTGAAATTACGAGAAATAATCTGTCATGTTTGCTAAGCCAGGGTGGTTGTTTGATGACAATGAGTATGTTGATCCTGTCAGGGTCCATTATCATAGACTTAACACAAACAAAATTGAGTTGATACAGCAGGAAAAGAGTAAAACTAGCGATAAATGGCGGAACAAGACGATCAAAATGGTTGCAATTGAACCCGATCCTCCTAATACAGCCAGAAGATACATCTGGGGTCGAAGATGTAAGTTATGAAAAATTTGATATCAAGTAGACTAACTAATAGAATATTTAATAGGGATGAATCAGGTATTCACAATCTCAAATTTTGGGGGTAATCACATAATACTGAAGGAAGGGGACTCCTGCTATAATGGGGTGGGGAAATGTACTTAAGACACATACAATTCAGACATGAATCCCAATTTTTTTTTAAGAAGTGGGGGAGGGGGAGTTCTAAGCTATCTTTCGGAATTATTATTTTCCATTTTTCCCAGTAATTTTTATAATTTGTTTTTCCAAAATAAAAAAAAGGGGGAGGGGTTACATTTTGAAAGTTAAAATAAACACCAATAACCGTACTCTGTATAATATTAATGTAATGGAAACTGTTTGGAGATTTCTTCCCTACTGCCTTCTAAAAGTGGATTAACTCAAAAGATGGTCTCTTAAGAGAGGTCCATTTTGTGAAGAGTTGTCACATTGTTAAAAGGTCTTGCAAAAAAGGACCAGTCTCTTATAAGGAAGATTTCTGTTTGTCCTTTGTTCATTGTCTTCTGGTCATTGTGTTGTATGTCCTTCTTTGAATTAGGGCTTTTGAGTACCATTTTGGTATCTTCAAGCTTTTGTCACTAATACCACAGTGGCACCTGATTCTCTAAGTTTCTCATAGATGACTGACAAACATTGTTGACTACGAATGTGTTAAAATCTAATGGTTGTCTTGTGATAAGAACTGACCTCAGTTTTTTAATTTTATATAGTAAGAATAAAAGTTACTTTATAACATATTTGCTGCAGAAAAAAAAACTAATTCAAATGGTAAATGAATAATTTGTCTTTACTGTGATTTAGAATATCAACAGGACCTATTTATTCTAGTATATCTCTTCATGCCCCCATTGCTAAGCAACAGGGCTGTTAAATTTTATTCTTGTTCGTTCCTATACAATACACTGTCGTCAAGTAGAAATATGGTTAATATTCCTTTTGTGATTGCACAGTTATGTCACTGTTTACTGGTACTTATCGGGAGTCAGAGGTTTTCATGTTACATGGACACTTTCTTCTATTTAAAAAATATAATGTTTTATTTTTCATATTTTAGTTGTTTTATTAGCTCACCTTGCCAAAAACAATGTGAGCTTTTGCCATCACTTGGCGTCCGGCGTCCGTCGTTGTCCGTTAACTTTTCACATTTTAATCTTCTCCGCTGAAACCCCTCAGCCAAATGAACTGAAACTTGGTATGAAGCATCTATGGAAGGTCCTTTATAAAGATTGCTCAATTTGTCCTGATCCATTAACAAACATGGCCACCACAGGCCATTCTTGTTTCTGATTGGTTGATTTCTAAAAAAATCTTCTCTGAAACCGCCAGGCCAAATGAATCAAAACTTGGTAGGAAGCATCCTTGGAAGGTTCTCTATCAAGATTGCTCATTTAGTTCCGATCCGTTAACAAACATGGCCACCACAGGCCATTCTTGTTTGTGATTGGTTGATTTCTAAAAAATCTTCTCCTCTGAAACCGCTTTCCCAAATGAATTGAAATTTGGTAGGAAGCATCTATGGAAGGTCCTCTATAAAGATTGATCGTTTCGTCCCGATCCATTAACAAGCATGGCAGCCACAGGCAATTCTTTTTTCTGATAGGCCGATTTTAAAAAATGTTTCTGATAGGCCGATTTTAAAAAATCTTCTACTCTGAAACCGCTTGTCCAAATGAACCGAAACTTTGGTAGGAAGCATCTATGGAAGGTCCTCAATAAAGATTGCTCATTTTGTCCCGATTAGTTAACAAACATGGCCGCCACAGGCAATTCTTGTTTCTGATTGGTTGATTTCTAAAATATCTTCTCTATTAAAGAAAGATAACTCTTGTATTCAAAATGCAATTATCTCTATACAGACTTTTAAAAATGTTCTCCTCTGAAACCGCTTGGCCAAATGAACCGAAACTTGGTAGGAAACATCTATGGAAGGTCCTCTGTAAATAATGCTCATTTCGTCCCGATCCATTAACAAACATGGCCATCACAGGCAATTCTTGTTTCTGATTGGTCGATTTGTAAAAATCTTCTACTCTGAAACAGCTTGGCCAAATGAACCGAAACTTGGTAGGAAGCATCTATGGAAGGTCCTCTATGGGAATTGCTCATTCAGTTTTGATCCGTTAACAAACATGGCCGTCATAGGTAATTCTTGTTTCTTATTGGTCGATTTCTAAAACAGCTTTTCCTCTGAAACCGCTTGTCCAAATGATATGAAACTTGGTAGGAAGCATCTATGGAAGGTCCTCTATGAAGATTGCTCATTCCGTCCCGATCCATTAACAAACATGACCGCCACAGGCGATTCTTGTTTCTGTTTGGCTGATTTTTTAGATTCTTCTCCTCTGAAACCGTTTGGCCAAATGAACCGAAACTTGGTATGAAGCATCTATGGAAGGTTCTCTATTAAAATTGCTCATTTTGTCCCAATGCATTAACAAACATGGCCACCACAGGCAATTCTTGTTTCTGATTGGTCGATTTCTAAAAATCTTCTACTCTGAAACAGCTTGGCCAAATGGAACGAAGCATGGTAGGAAGCATCTATGGAAGGTCCTCTCTGGGAATTGCTCATTCCATTTTGATCCGTTAACAAACATGGCCATCATAGACAATTCTTGTTTCTTATTGGTCGATTTCTAAAACAGCTTTTCCTCTGAAACCGCTTGGCCAAATGATATGAAACTTGGTAAGAAGCATCTATGGAAGGTCCTCTGTAGAATTTGCTCATTTCGTTTTGATCCATTAACAAACGTGGCTGCCACAGGCAATTCTTGTTTTAGATTGGTCGATTTCTAAAAATCTTCTTCTCTGAAACTGCTTTCCCAAAATGAGCCGCAATTTGGTGGGAAGCACCTATGGAAGGTTCTGTATTAAGTTTCCTCGAAGCAGAATGAAAGGTGAACGACACAGGCTCAGCTCAGTGCTGAGCCTCTAGTTTTTTATTGTTATAAAATTTTATTATTTATTTCCATTGCGGGGGGTATACTGGTTTCATCATGTCTGTCCGTCTGTAGACAAATCCTATGTCGTACGATAACTGGAGTTGTGTTTCTTAGAATCTTTTCAAATTTTATCAGCAGTTTACTGCTGAAGAGAGGAGGATCCCTTTCATTTTTGACGATTTTCACTTTTGCCGTTCCAGTATTGGACTTGATATGACAGAAAATAGGATTTTTACCCTATGTTGTATGATAACTTGAGTAGTGTTTCTCAAAATGTTTTGAAATTTTATCAGCAGCTTACCGGTGAAGAGAGGAGGATCCCTTTCATTTTTGATGATTTTCACTTTTGCCGTTCCATAGTTATTGGACTTGATATGACAGAAAATAGGATTTTTACCCTATGTCGTATGATAACTTGAGTATTGTTTCTCAGAATGTTTTGAAATTTTATCAGCAGCTTACCGGTGAAGAGAGAAGGGTCCCTTTCATTTTTGGTTGGAACAATCAGTAATGTTTTGGTTATGGAAATAGGTTGGACAGATGTAGGGAGCATGGGGTATATCTTAGTGAACTGTGCTCACAGTAATACTAGTTTCTATAGAAGACTTTAAAATCCTTTTATTAGACATTTTGTCAGGAATTATTGATTTCCATTTAAAAAAATTCATGTGTACATGGTACCTTTCTAAAATATTTTCTTCTATTACAGAATATAAAGCAATATTATAAAGCTTTATAACAACCCAATTATATTGTAATAGGACATAATTACTACAAAATTAACAGGTGATCCATATAGAAAAGTGTCAATTTTACCACCTTTGAAGTAACTTAGAAATAAAGGTAAAAATTTAATGTCTAATGGGAGATAACTCTAATCGATTTAGATCATTTCATTTTTGTTTCACAGAAAATTTTATATTTTCTACAACTGTTTGATGTATTAATGATATATAAATATTAATATTACAAATTTTTATACCTGATTTTGGTGAATTTAAAAAAATAATTCTTTGAAGAATTATTAGTATACAGTCGGTGTACATTTTTCTTCTTAACTTTAAATTAATAAAAATACCACTATAGACTACCATTGTTGTTCTTTTTCCATTGTTTACTTCAAAAGTAGTCATAATTCAAAGAAGATCATTTTATCATAGTGTGCAAATAATTTTATTACCTACATTGCCATAGTGATCGATGGTCAGTCTAGGAACCCTTCGACTCTATCGGTCCATCCATCCAAAACATTTTTAGGTTAATATACTACTATATTGTACCCCTCAAGTGAGGCCACCCCTCTTATAAGAACACTAAGTCATCCCCCTGAAGAGAGGTCACCCCTCTTAAAAGAACATTTTTTCATTGCAGATTGGTTTATATTATATGAGGGAGAACTACTGTAGTACAATTTTAGTTAACAATACCAAGAAATATTTTCTTTTTAACTTTATATAGGTATTTAAATATTCATTATACTAAAGAAATATACTTGATGACAATTATTTTTTTTTATTTAAAACTAACTTTATGTAGATGACCTTAAGTAAAAACAAATTGAACCGTCCAATCCCAAATTTGTATAATGTTTTTAGTGGTACTGTCTTTTGAATTTCAAAATAGTTTGTCCTTGGTTAATTTCCAAAATCGTTACTGCATACACTTGTTACAAAAACAAGATGATGTTGATTAGATCTTTTGTTTTGAGTTGATAAATGTATGAACTTGGTGACAAGTTTTACAATGAATCTACCCATAATGCATTGTTTTAAATGGTGGGTTAGTTACTATCATGAATGACCGTCTGCTATTTTTTTGACAATTATTGATTTAAATGATTGTGTTAGATGCCCGAGTTTGTGTACTTGGGTTTTATTTCTTTTTGTACTTGGTCTTTAATTCTTTAAATAAGAAGAAATAAGTTTGTATGAAGTATTGTTTGACTTGTGGGTAGTTGCATACTGTTTTGGATTGAGGATGTCAAAGGAAGTTTGATAAAAAAAACTAAAGAGGTGCATTGTAGGAAACCAATATTTTTATAATAAGTTTTCAAAATGTCTTCCTTTTTGCAAATTTCTAATCCTCGATAAATTTCAGGAGGAAAACATGCAAAAGAATTGGTTAACTAATACAGAATATCTTTGTCACAAGTGATCACAGATATGTTCCCTTCATCATAATCACATTCCGGTACTTTCCTAATTCATGACCACCAGATATTTGACAGGAGTAAAGCGACAGGTTCCATTAGTGGAGGAGGTACTGCTCACCCTTCCAGAGCACTTGAGTTCACCCCCGATTTTTAGTTGAGTTCATGTTGCTCAATCTTTAGTTTTCTGTACAGAATTTTGTAGATCATTGTTTGTTCTTTTGAACATTTTCTTTTGGCCATTACATTGTCTGTCCTTCTTTAATACACAGCTTCTGCTTTAACCCCATTAAGTTTGCTCATTTGTTTCACTACTATTATTCTATAGTGCATGTGAATTACTTCATTTTCATTGGAACAAATTTAGCCTTTATTTGCATATCCTGTTTGAACACAATTGACTTGGACTTAAACATATCAGGGTTCGCGAAATTGCATGTGGGCTTGGTGGTCCAAGTGAAAAGAATGTCAGTCCTCATTAATTTTCTATTGCAAAATACCAAACTTGTGTCAGTCCTTGGTAAAATCTGCCCAAATTTTGCTGGTCATGTCTGACAGGACTGACACAAGTCGTGAACATATGTTAGTGGTAATAGGCACTGGTTGTATAGGTAGATGTAAATCCAACTGACATACAATTGCAGTCATGACCTCACACCTCCACCCTCTTTTAAATAAAGGCCAGTAATATATATTTGTGAGGAGTAGTATCTTTTATTGAATTTCTTCTTGTATATATACTAAGATGTAGGCTTGATAGATTAATTAACTGTCTACTACCTGAGCGAGCTATATTATATATAAAACCCATTTCTAATTTCTGCTCTTAAACAGGGGACCAGAAATAATCAAATGTTCATGAATAAAATATGTTTTCTTATATATTATTTATTACACAATGTGAAGAAAATGATACCCAATATACTGTTTATTTATACAAACTTTTATTTATCTTCTATCTTGATGTATTGTACTATTTTAGTCATTATATTTTCGTGCTTAAGTTACGATACATTATAGTCCAGTTGGTTTTGTCAAGTCCTTTTAACGGGATTAATGACGGTTATAAAAACATAATTTTTCTTTCAATAGATTTCTATTCATTATTTTTCGTCACCTGTATTGTGCATTAAAATTAAATTAGAATGGTTTTTGTCGTTATTACACAAGTGTAGACACACTCAGTTTCTTTTAACGTAACATAATGACGTGTTGAAATGGTCGAATATCGTTTGAAGAGAAATGGAACTAATTACACATGGAGTTTTTCTTCTGGAATGGTTCCGCCACTTTTCATTCGAGGTTCAGGTGCACAAACTGGTGAGATTTTGAAATTTATAACAAGTTTAAAATTTGTATAGATGTTACTTGCAATACAGAGCAAGGAATGTATGTGTTAATGAATTTATGAGTTTTTGTGCTTTTCTGTACACACTCATTTTTGGTTATGGGTTGTGCTCTTTGTTGAAGATCTTACAGTGACTGTGAAATGTAGAACAGCAATAAAAGTGTGGTTCCTTTACTTTAATTTGTGTCTAAGTGTAATGTTGGATAGTCTCTCATGTTCTTTTATACCCATATCCTTTCTTACTACAAGCTGTTCCTTTACTTTAATTTGTTTCTAAGTGTAATGTTGGATAGTCTCTCATGTTCTTTTATACCCATATCCTTTCTTACTACAAGCTGTTCCTTTACTTTAATGTGTGTCTAAGTGGAATGTTGGATAGTCTCTCATGTTCATTTACATTCATATCCTTTCTTACTACAAGTTGTTCCTTTACTTTTATTTGTGTCTAAGTGTAATGTTGGATAGTCTCTCATGTTCATTTACATCCAGATCCTTTCTTACTACAAGCTGTTCCTTTACTTTAATTTGTGTCTAAGTGTAATGTTGGATAGTTTCTCATGTTCATTTACATCCATATCCTTTCTTACTACAAGTTGTTCCTTTACTTTAATTTGAGTCTAAGTGTAATGTTGGATAGTCTCTCATGTTCATTTACATTCATATCCTTTCTTACTACAAGTTGTTCCTTTACTTTAATTTGTGTCTAAGTGTAAGGTTGGATAGTCTCTCATGTTCATTTACATCCATATCCTTTCTTACTACAAGCTGTTCCTTTACTTTAATTTGAGTCTAAGTGTAATGTTAGATAGTCTCTCATGTTCATTTACATCTATATCCTTTCTTACTACAAGCTGTTCCTTTACTTTAATTTGTGTCTTAAGTGTAAGGTTGGATAGTCTCTCATGTTCATTTACATCCATATCCTTTCTTACTACAAGCTGTTCCTTTACTTTAATTTGTGTCTAAGTGTAATGTTTTCTTACTAAATATACTGGTATTTCAGGCAGACAGATATAGACATCCAATGAAAATATATTAATTATTTATATTTTAAACATGTTGTACATAAAAACCGTAGATATTCGATTTAGGTGTCAAAAAGATTGTAAAGCTAAATAATTTAAAAGGCTTTTGCAGGTACAAAATATGTATTTTAATGCTAAAAATTGGTTTCAGTACATTTTTTCTAAAAGTTACTACCTGATAAAAAAAAGTTAACCTTTGGTATTAAAATTATCGTTAAATATGATTCACGCTAGGAATATAATAATGTTATTTTTCATAGAATTTAATGTTCTATCGACTCTCTTTATCATATTGCTTATCTACCTGTGAAGTTCTGCTAGTTTACCTTAGGATTGTTAGAGCTGATGATTTACTGGGTTTGAAAATAGTTCCAAACACCCACTTAACCGGAATCAATATGGACGGCTGCAGAATCTATTTAAATAAGGTGTGAACACAAACTGTTGTTTAATCTGATTTCATGCAATAAACTAGCGTGATTTTTAACAATGCATTATTTTTATAAAGTTACACAAACCTTAGGTGCATTTATATAAGTGATTAAATACTTCTGATAATGAAGGATTTAAATTAATTGTAATATTATCCTTTATCAGGGCCTCTGTAAAATTGTGACTTTGTTTTATATTTTGTGACATTGTAACTGTGTATAGTTCTAATGATGGAGTGATAAATTGCGTACATAAGATTAAACTAAAGTCGTTAGTTTTTATCTGAACCTTTCTGCATTTACCCTAGAAACCTTAAATGGGTATATCATAAATCCTGCCAGGATCACCGTTTTTTTATTCCTCGAGATAAAATGACGATATTTTAGTGGAATTAATTTTGACAAGGAATCATGGTTAATCCAATTTCGCAATCATGGACGGCTGGGTATATGGAACCCAGAGGTTATATGGAAAACTATCTTAGAAATGGTAAGCCCTTTCAAATTTTTAAAGTCACATTCGAATACGGTGATCCTTATGGCTAGAAATTTATAGTGGCAGTTTGATCTTCACTTGGCAAGTGTTAAATTCATACGATCAAAGACAGAAGTCCAGATGCTTCTTACAAATCACTTGAGCTTGTCACTTATTAAGAATGATTTTGATTTTATCCATTAATTAAAATAATTTAAAAAATGATACAATTTGTACCCTATTTTTAAGATTGTATTTAACTTCCTATTATAAGCCATTTGTTAAACAACTACATCCTTGTTATAACAAAGACTTTTGTGCTGTATGTAGATAACAGAAATATGGAGGCTGTCGTGATCGTATGGTAGTTGGATTTACAACTACCTGTGTAATCAGTGCCTATCACCACTAAAGTTGTGAGTTCGAACCCCATTCATGGCAAGGTGTACTCGATACAACATTATGTGATCAAGTTTGTCAGTGACTTACGACAGGTCGGTGGTTCTTTCCGGGTATTCCAGTTTCCTCCACCAATAAAACTGACTGGCACGATATAACTGAAATATTGTTGAAAGTGGCATTAAACCTTGTTATAACAAGGACTTTTGTTCTATATGTAGATTCACAGGAATATGATGTTTTTTCTCAATAAAAGGCCTCATTCTGTGTAATTTTAGTATCCATGCATTCACTCTCAATCCATGTAAAAGACAGACTTTTATACATTGATATTGTAGGGAGTATGAGTATGTAACTAACATTTATTTACATGTTATAAGCCAGTATACCATAAATTTCTTACTATAAGTTTGTCCTTTTTCTGTTTGTCATTGTATTGTCTGTCCTTCAATTTACGGTTTCTGATTACTCCTTTGGTATCTTCAAACTTTCGTTGAACCGCAGGTCATAAAAAGAAGCAGCTTACATGTTGTTATGAACTTTGTCTTGATTTTGAGTTATGACTACAAAAATGGTTTTCCAAGTTGATTTCAGAGATGTAACATACTACAAGCATAAAGTTCTTAATGTTTCAGTCTTGTTGAATTGATTGATTGTTGTTTAATGCCAGTAAGCAGTATATTAGCTATAATTATGAAGAGGACAAGTTTTCAAGCAAAATAACTTGTGGGTAAAATTGGTGGCACTGGAACTCAGGTCTATGGCCACAGGAAATGTGAACAAACTAATTATCTTTCAATTTAAGAAGTCTTTATAATATTTTTTTGTGAATTTTTTTAGCCTAAAATTAAAATTAACCAAATAATTAAATTTCAACTTAAGACTTATCTAAAATGTTGTTTTGCTTATAAGATGTGTGTACTTCAATTACTGTGAAATACTATTTCCATTGATTTGTGGAAAATTGATAAGTTTCAGGATTTTATATATACCTTAAGAAATAATTACCTTTTAATGAGATTTTAAAAATTGTGAATTTTATCTAAATAAAATTAGTGAAAATTGACACCTCATGAATAATAATGATTTCACTAAATTTGACATACAGAATAAAAACTTAATTCAGTGACATCTTGGCCTTGTGAGACTTTTCTTCTCATTTTGTGTAACTAACATTTAAAAGCTTTTTCAAGAAGGAATTTAAAGTTTTATTTTTGTCAATTTGTTTTCAATAACTGTCCTGTTATTGTTGCTTAGGTTACCTGTCTAAACAAAACCCTCATGAAAAAACAAATGGAATTTAGTATTCATGAAAATGTTGGAAACCTCAATTTTGACCTTTCTGATCTGAGTACCTGAAAATAATTAGAAGAATAACAATATATAAACTGCTTCTGTACTTGGTTAATTTACATGTAAAAATACAAGGTTAGTTACTGAACAACTGACAAGTTTATAACCAGTTAACTACGGTTATATCTGTACATGTATGTTAGTTACTGAACAACTGACAAGTTTATAACCAGTTAACTACAGTTATATCTGTAAATGTATGTTAGTTACTGAACAACTGACAAGTTTATAACCAGTTAACTACAGTTATATCTGTAAATGTATGTTAGTTACTGAACAACTGACAGTTTATAACCAGTTAACTACAGATAGATATGTACATGTATGTTAGTTACTGAACAACTGACAAGTTCATAACCAGTTAACTACAGATAGATATGTACATGTATGTTAGTTACTGAACAACTGACAAGTTCATAACCAGTTAACTACAGATAGATATGTACATGTATGTTAGTTACTGAACAACTGACAAGATCATAACCAGTTAACTACAGATAGATATGTACATGTATGTTAGTTACTGAACAACTGACAAGTTTATAACCAGTTAACTACAGTTATATCTGTAAATGTATGTTAGTTACTGAACAACTGACAAGTTTATAACCAGTTAACTACAGTTATATCTGTAAATGTATGTTAGTTACTGAACAACTGACAGTTTATAACCAGTTAACTACAGATAGATATGTACATGTATGTTAGTTACTGAACAACTGACAAGTTCATAACCAGTTAACTACAGATAGATATGTACATGTATGTTAGTTACTGAACAACTGACAAGTTCATAACCAGTTAACTACAGATAGATATGTACATGTATGTTAGTTACTGAACAACTGACAAGTTCATAACCAGTTAACTACAGATAGATATGTACATGTATGTTAGTTACTGAACAACTGACAAGTTTATCACCAGTTAACTACAGATAGATATGTACATGTATGTTAGTTACTGAACAACTGACAAGTTCATAACCAGTTAACTACAGATAGATATGTACATGTATGTTAGTTACTGAACAACTGACAAGTTTATCACCAGTTAACTACAGATAGATATGTACATGTATGTTAGTTACTGAACAACTGACAAGTTTATCACCAGTTAACTACAGATAGATATGTACATGTATGTTAGTTACTGAACAACTGACAAGTTAATTAAGGTTAATTATCCAATTGACTCTTACTTTTAAATGACTTGGGGCTGGGTGGCAGAGTGATTAAAGTCATTAAACATTTGATCGCAAGCTTTAAACAACACAATTTTATATCGAGTACACCTCGCCATTAGCGACACTCAAACTCACAACTTTAGTGATGATAGGCACTTATTGCACAGGTAGTTGTAAATCCAACTACCATGCAATCCTTTAATTACAATGTTATTTTTATACGAAAAGTGTAAAGTTAATTATGTAATGTTCTTTTTTTCGTGTTTTAAAAGTTCATACTGTCCTGAAAGGCATCAGTATTGACTTTGGGTACAAAAGTGGAAATCCAATTAAGAAAATAATTCGCCATAATTAGCAAAAATTGTAATTATAGAATACCTATATTGATCTGAAAAGCCAAAGGCAAAGGTGTTAAATCAAACAATAGAAAACAACGATTTGATAGATTGAAAAAGTTCATATAGAAGATAATGTTTGGTAGACGTGAGTGTTTTGTTTGACTTTCGACGATTTAATTGAAATGCTGGAACTTTAGATCTAAGTTGGTTATTCATATTTTGAACATTAGCTACTATTGGGGGGAGAATTTGTTGCACAACCGGGAAGTTTAAATAATTATCCATTTAAAATAGTCATTAACAAATGAAATAATGTTTCTTTTAAAATCTCACCTCAAGTGTTAACATACTGATTCAACAAAAATAAAACAAATGGAAAATATGACCTGGAAGCCCTTGAATTGCCTGCGACACATCATAAGTAGGAAATGAGGATTTGTTTGTGTTGAAAATGCAGATAGTAATATGAACTTTTATAGATAGGGGCATGAACTTATAGATATAAACAATTTATCATATATTTGTTATTTTATGATGCTATGACTGACCATATTAATGTGAATGACAAATGTTCTCAGGATTTTAACTTTATTACTACAAATTATGGTAAGCATTTTTACTGCATATGTTATTTCTTATAAAATCTTGTTAACAAAATGGTTTTTAGTGGGTTCGTGTTACTTGATCTTTAGTTTTATGTGTATGTTTTGTAGATCGTTGTTTGTCCTTTTATGCTTTTTCTTTTGGCCATTGTGTTGTCTGTTCTTCTTTGATATACAGATTCTGATTACCTCCCTTTGGTATCTTCAAATTCTTCTTATTCAAGTATTTATACTTATCACTGGATTGTAGTATTTACATTTATTCTATAGTATGCATGTTAATGAGGTTATAATTCTGTATCTGTTATGAATGTGTTGTTGATACACATACTGTATTTGATACAGCAGGAGCACTGTCAAGTTATTGACAGTGCATGAGAGCAGAATTGAAGTTCTTGATGTTTGTTGTTCTCACTAATGTGTCTTCTACATGATTCAGATTCCAATCAATCAGTGTTTTTAGAGTATTGAGTATTGTTGCCGGTCCTTTCCTCATTCGTGACTTATCACCGTGTTTGTTACTAGATTAATATGACAGGTGCCATTAGTGGAGCAGGAACTGCTTACCCTTCCGGAACACCTGAGTTCACCCCCGGTTTTTAGTGGGTTCGTGTTACTCGATCTTTAGTTTTATGTGTATGTTTTGTAGATCGTTGTTTGTCCTTTTGTACTTTTTCTTTTGTCCTTTGTCTGTTCTTCTTCAATATACAGATTCTGATTACCTCTTTAGTATTTTCAAACTCTTCTTTTGCTAGGTGGTATATCAACATACTTATTTTCCTCTCTATCCAATCAGATGATGGATGATGTTGCAATCAAGTAACTTATACAATAATATTACTATATAGAGTCTGTATTTATCACAATGTAATAAAACATTTTGTCAGATAGCGTGGAAGGTCAGACTGCATTTATTATTGTTTAAAGCTATAAGGTCACAGACAACCACCAACAGTACACTCACTTGTCATTGTATAACTCCTGACATTTGGATATAAAGTTTTGTTCAGACTATATGCTAAGTCACCTATAGAATATGACAGAAATTCACATCATGTATAAAAATAAGCCCTCCTAATTAATTAACATGAGGTGGGTTTCCAACACTAATTGTAGAAATTGTTAACAGTTTTCCTTTCTAAAGCAATTTGAAATATGAAGTCATTCCTCGGCACATGTCGGACACTATTCAGTTTTTCACTTTTCTTGTGGCAATAAAAAACATTCATTTATAGACATCTCCTACCACCACCATTTACCTAAGCAGTTTGTCTTATACTTGTTCTGGTCTTGAATATGGCTGAATTACCATTCATTTGACCTAAAAACAACATACAACCAATCAATAAAAACATAGTTTCGTAATATCGCTAGTAAGACAGCATCTTCAAAGGTAATAATAAAAAATATTTTGAAATTTGACTGTACAACTATCTATAGGGCAGCAAAATTAAGTGAAAACGTACTTTGAGATTAAAGAGAAAATGGAATTAGATAGTAAAATGTTTAATACAATACTAAGCTTTAAGGATTTAAAATAAAATTTTAACGTAAAGCGGCCATATACGAGATCACATAGAAAATGGATTTAGATGGTAAAGTGTGTAATACCAGTACAAAACTAAACTTTAAGGATTTTTATTCAAATTGAATAAAAAAAAAGCAACATTTTTTTAACACAAAGCAGCCATATACAATGTATACCAGTATACCAAGTCTAAAGACATGTAATCCTATGTTAGAAAATAAATTGACTTTTTATTGACGTTTAGTTTATTTTAAGTCCTAAATATTGACATTACTAGACTTAAGGTAGAGTAAATATTTGTCAGCTTTAGAGGATCCCCCTCTTAAATATGTTGTTTAGAATCATGCAGTGTCAAGGAATGGTTACAGCCCTAATCAGTAAATTTTAATCATTTTTATGATAGTACACAGATAAGACAAATATAATGAGGATATAATTATTTGATATTGTAATTTATTGTAGACCAGAGAATTATTCCTATTTGAATTAATAGATTTGTTAATAGCAAGGACAAGGTCAAGTTGTGTAGGCTATTTATAGTGTAAACATGTAACAAGGTGTTTTTGAACAAAGATTTTATCAAAGGCAGGTGACACACCTTAACAGTATCATGTTTTCTTTGAGAGACTATTTGTGGAATCTTAAAATATAAGCTTCTGCACTTTGAGATCAGTTAATGTTGATTCTAAAAATAGAATACTGGTACTGTTTGCTCTTTGAGAGTGTTGGTTGGTTCTAAATAAAAATGGCTCCTACACCTTGAATGTCTAGTGGTAGATTCTAAAAGAAAATACCTTGTTTTGTTTTGGGATTTTTTTTTAGGGTGGGGGTGGAAGGGGGTAGAAAAAACACCTTCAACACTGAAAGAAACAACTGGTGTATTGTCATAAAATCCTAATTGTTGGGCTTTTTGGAACAATTGGTAAATTCTGTTAAATGAAAATGTTTTCTATTCTTTAAGGGACATTCGCTTGGTGAGTTCTCATCATAAGTTTAAAAGGATAGCTTATATACCAATCTACTATCACAGACTCATTGTAGAATAAATTTTGTGTTGCCAGTTATATAATATTTATCATGTTGACTGAAACTGTTTGAGTACATTTTATGAAATTATGTTACCATCGACAAAAAAAAACCAGAAATAATTATACACCCTTTCCCCTTCCTGTTTTTGTATAAAACTGAAACAGTTAAACTTGTGTGTTATCACCTATAAAGTTGTGAGTTCGAATCCCACTCAGGGCGAAGTGTACATGTACATGGTACAACTTTATGTGATATAAAATGTCAGTGATTTGCAGCAGGTCGATGGTTTTCTCCGGGTATTACGGTTTCCTCCACCAATAAAACTGACCACCATGCAATATTGTTGAAAGTAGCGTTAAACACCATTATTATAAATATAATTTCCATATTTCCACCCCTAGTGACCCTCTTGATAACTCATCCATTCTTTCTTTTGTTGTCTAACTTGGATTGGTGCCTATTATTTATCCATTAGGTCTTTTGTTTTAAGTTGTACATTGTTTGTACAGTACCTAATACACTGATTAATTATGCAAATATTTCTGTATTAGATACAGTGATGAGATTGGTTTTGTATGAGGAAAAATAAATATTCAGAGTACACATGGATAATTTTAGAATGTTTATATATAATATATCAAATTATATAATAACTGTTTATGTATCAAATTATTAGTTCAATACTTAATGAGGTCCGTCGTGGTTGTGATCATATGGTAGTTGGATTTATAACTACCTATGCAATCAGTGCCTATACTCACTAACATTGTGAGTTTTAATCCCACTCAGGTGAGGTGTACTCAATACAACATTATGTGATGAAGTTTATCAGTGACTTGTGGAAGATCAGTGGTTTTCTCTGAGTAATCCAGTTTCCTCCATCAATAAAACTGGCCGCTATGATATAGCTTAGATATTATTGAAAGTGGCGTTAAACACTATAACCCTAACCCATAACTCTTAATACTTAATGGTACTGGGTAAATCTGGAAGAATAACTGCTGAATCTGACCATGAAGGTGTGGCAATCTCTTTATTTGTTTGATAGGCACCCATCATTTAACTTGTAGGCAGGGGCTAACAATTCTTCCCCTGAAACAGAAACAATTTTGGATGCCAAAAAAAAAAATCAGTTTTTTATTTTGGACATTTAGCATTTGTCAGGAGAATAATTTGTTTTCTATGAAATGGGAAATTAAAAAAATATATACCCCACCCCCTTTCTAAAAGTTAAAATGGTTGTTCCCATACATAAGAAAAGAAGTTGTTAAATGACAAAAACTTTATAATATAACCTGGTCAATCTATTTTTATTCCAACAGTGATGATACCATCTACAAGGTAATACAGACTTTTATAGATTTCAGACAATCAAAGGACCATCTTTTGTAGTTCAAGGATTTTTTTTCCAGATGAAGATCGGATATATCTCAAGACTTTTCATAATTGCCAGTATTGACAAAATTAGAGACATATGAAACATCGTTTATAGCCTTTTAATTTCTTTTCTGATGAAGATTCGATACATATATGTCTCAAAACTTTTCATATACGGTAAATTACTGGTATTGACAAATTTAGAGGAATTTAAAACATGGTCTACTGTCATTTGATTTTTTTCGAAGAAGATTCAATATATCTCGAAACTTTTCAATTAGGATAAATTACCAATATTGACGAAATGAAAGACATAAAACGTAGTTAACTGTCATGATTTTTTATTTATTTTTATTTTTTAATAGGTATAATTTCAAATAAACACAAATAACATATTAACAATTATTTCTTAATAACCATGACCAACAATTCTTACCATACTTGGATTTTAATGTTTCATATGAGATTGATTGCTCTGTATATTAATGTCTATAAGATGAATGACTGGCAGAACTTAAGTAGATTGAACTAGCTATTAAAACACAACATTAATATTTCATTCCATATTATATTACCATTTTATATTCTATATTGAATTCCAACAAATTGATGACCAGTATTTATTCTAGTCTCCCACGAAGACCATTATTTTTTTTCATGCTTATCACAAATTAAAATAAAATCTGTTAGTATTAGTTATACAGGATGTTTATGAAGATGTTGGTGTTCTCCGAGTATTAAATTAAAAATAAGGTACAAAATTTGACTGATGGTATTGTTGACCATCACAGGGTATCCTCGTCCAGTAATTGGTGTTTTAGCACTGATATGATTTATTAGATACGTATATTTATTTGACTGATGGTATTGTTGACCATCACAGGGTATTCTCCGTCCTGTAATTGGTGTTTTAGCACTGATATGATTTATTAGATACGTATATTTATTTGACTGATGGTATTGTTGACCATCACATGGTATTCTCCGTCCTGTAATTGGTGTTTTAGCACTGATATGATTTATTAGATACGTATATTTATTTGACTGATGGTATTGTTGACCATCACATGGTATTCTCGTCCTGTAATTGGTGTTTTAGCACTGATATGATTTATTAGATACGTATATTTATTTGACTGATGGTATTGTTGACCATCACATGGTATTCTTCGTCCAGTAATTGGTGTTTTGGCACTGATATGATTTATTAGATACGTATATTTATTTGACTGATGGTATTGTTGACCATCACAGGGTATCCTTCGTCCTGTAATTGGTGTTTTGGCACTGATATGATTTATTAGATACGTATATTTATTTGACTGATGGTATTGTTGACCATCACATGGTATTCTCGTCCTGTAATTGGTGTTTTAGCACTGATATGATTTATTAGATACGTATATTTATTTGACTGATGGTATTGTTGACCATCACATGGTATTCTTCGTCCAGTAATTGGTGTTTTGGCACTGATATGATTTATTAGATACGTATATTTATTTGACTGATGGTATTGTTGACCATCACAGGGTATCCTTCGTCCTGTAATTGGTGTTTTGGCACTGATATGATTTATTAGATACGTATATTTATTTGACTGATGGTATTGTTGACCATCACATGGTATCCTCGTCCAGTAATTGGTGTTTTAGCACTGATATGATTTATAAGATACGTATATTTATTTGACTGATGGTATTGTTGACCATCACAGGGTATTCTCCGTCCTGTAATTGGTGTTTTAGCACTGATATGATTTATTAGATACGTATATTTATTTGACTGATGGTATTGTTGACCATCACAGGGTATTCTTCGTCCTGTAATTGGTGTTTTGGCACTGATATGATTTATTAGATACGTATATTTATTTGACTGATGGTATTGTTGACCATCACAGGGTATCCTCGTCCAGTAATTGGTGTTTTAGCACTGATATGATTTATTAGATACGTATATTTATTTGACTGATGGTATTGTTGACCATCACAGGGTATCCTTTGTCCTGTAATTGGTGTTTTAGCACTGATATGATTTATTAGATACGTATATTTATTTGACTGATGGTATTGTTGACCATCACAGGGTATTCTTCGTCCTGTAATTGGTGTTTTGGCACTGATATGATTTATTAGATACGTATATTTATTTGACTGATGGTATTGTTGACCATCACATGGTATTCTCCGTCCTGTAATTGGTGTTTTAGCACTGATATGATTTATAAGATACGTATATTTATTTGACTGATGGTATTGTTGACCATCACAGGGTATCCTTCGTCCTGTAATTGGTGTTTTGGCACTGATATGATTTATTAGATATATTTATGCTTGTAATTTACAGTTTCTAAATAAGGTAATTTATCAAAACTAAGCTCCATCTCCGTCAAACATTGGTAACCATAGCCAAATTAGGCTATTCTGAGAAGACCATTTGATTTACTTACTCTCAAATACATTTCTCTATCAGGCATAGATAACTTAGCCGATTTTGTATGTTCTGTTTAGATCGTTTGCTTACACTACTCCCAAAGACCTCAGAGAACAATAGGGTTAAGTGCAACCGGAATATTTCACTGTTTCTATATTTTCTTCTTTCAAATGACTATAAGGGGCCGTCATGGTCGTGGTCGTGATCATATGGTAGTTGGATTTATAACTACCTATGCAATCAGTGCCTATCACCACTAACGTTGTGAGTTCGAATCCCGCTCAGGCGAGGTGTACTCGATACAACATTATGTGATAAAGTTTGTCAGTGACTTATGGCAGGTTGGTGGTTTTCTCCGAGTACTCCAGTTTCCTCCACCGATAAAACTGACCACCACGATATAACTAAAATATTGTTGAAAGTGGTGTTTAGCACCATAAAACAAACAAACAAACAAACAATCAAATGACTAGAAAACTTGCGCCTAAAATATTGAAAGAAGTTTAAAGGAATTAAAATAATGCTCGTGGTGTACATGTATTTATTTTATGTATCAAATTGACACTTTGTCTGTATTTGTATTACATTGTATAATCTTGTCTCCTCAGGCAATTTGCTAGAGTCCTTTTATGCACATCATGGGTATTTAAAAGTGTAATTCTAAATAACTATAAGTCTAAATAAATAATGAGACTGTATTTAATATTTGTTGTGATCGTTCAGGGCCCAGTAAGGGGAAATTTTTGTAGAAAAAAATTTAAAATGAAATTCACCAGTTTCAAATTAAATTTCTAGTGCTTGCTTTTAAATATAAGTTTGGGAAAATTAAATATGGGCGATATATGAATTAAAATTTGATTTTGTCACAATAAGATATATATTTTCCCCTTTTGTAACCTTAATTAAACAACAAATATTCTTCCAATCGAAAGTTACTTTTAAACCACCGCATATTTGATTGAAATGAAATTTCTCAATTTAATTTGGTCAAAATATAATATTGAAATTTTGAAAATCTTTTTGGAGAGAGTTTGTTTGATTTATATAAAGTTTTTGGTCTTGGTACAGAGCCTTTTTCTAATTAAACAATTTTGAATTGGAGAAAATAGTGTTACGGTGAAAAACCAGTGTTTCTATTGAACAAGTGCTCATCGGGATTTATTTGTATTTGTTAAGAGAAAATTTGCCAATATTTATGTTGTACGGAAAATCTTAACTTTCTGATAGTTGAACATATGTGTTAATTTTTATGGAAGGCTATCGAATTTCAATTTAAGGACAAAGTAATTGCTCGTACCCGATTAGGACTTATATAATCGGTTGATAATGGACCTTTCTGTTTATGTGTATCTCTTTTGATTAAAAATATTCCTTTACTAATTATTAAGGAATATTTATAAATAATTCATCTACAAATATCAGCCTATTAAAGCTTCGTTCTGTTTTTCGTTAAAGTTAAAACACACTTCCGTCTAAATGGATTTTACATTGTAACTAACTAGCCTGATAGCTATCTGTACAGAAATAACTCTTTTTTTATCAGAAATCTGTGTCGTTGGTTGTTATCAATTTTGCTTGAGTTATTTAAACATTTGAAATAAAAGGTCACATCAATACATACTTGACAGTCTACAAAAGGACAGTGGAATATTACAGTGTCCTTGTGTAATGATTAAAACAGTATATGGTACATGTAATATATTAAGAGCTAGCTATAGTGATGACAGACTTTGGAAAAAAATACAGGATTTTCATAACAGTTTAGGATATGTGTATGAATATAGCATAGAGGATTATTTTTTTGTTGTGAAACTTAGTAGTTTTATAGATGTTTTGTATAATGTTGGACAAACCTAAATTCAATATTAGTTTTTATTTTAATGATAATATGGTGGATGTTAATGTTGGACAAACTTAAATTCAATAGTTGTTTTTGCTTTTAATGATAACATGGTGGATGTGAGGAGATCGGTAGAGTTTCCTATTCTAGGTTTAAAATTAACTCTTAATGGTAATGTATGCATTTCTTGATACAGTATCTTAAGAAAAATAACAGTTACAAAAAATGTCTAAATAAAAGGAAAATATTATATACCAGGAAACATTTTTTTTGGACATGTAGAATTTTGTATTGGAAACTGATTGGATAATGTCAGTGATGTATCCAAGGGAGGGTTCTAAGAGGTTGGAACCCCATTCCCTTTCTCCTTTTTTCAAATATAATAAAAAATTGTAGGAAAAATTGAAAAATGATGCTGAAAAATAGAATGGATCCGGCTCTTTGAATAATCCTGAATTTGTACTGGAATTCAGAATTTTCTATTTGGGTCGTATAGAAACGCAGTGGTTTTGGTGTACATATACAGAACCTTCTCTCACTGTTGAGATTCTATATTTTCACATTCAATAATTCTTTGTAGACTATATTTAGATGGAAATGACACAATGGGAAATTCTTTTCAGATTGTGACAAAAATTGAAAGGCAAAGTTTTCCATATATTATATACTGTATTTGATGCTATAAGACCCACCTTTCTCCCTCTAAAAAGATGAGGGCACTGCAATTCAAAGTGGGGCTTATACACTGGTAGGGCTTATATGAGGATAAATCATTTTTTCTTAAGAAAAAGGGGGGATCTGGGTGGTGCTTGTATAATGGCAAATACGGTAACCAATGCTTCACGATTTGTACTGTCCGGTTTTCTTTACTTTCAGTGTGCTAGACTTTTGCCTTATGATGAGAATGTTTTTTGTGGACTAAGTACTCACTTTAAAATATCCATTCATCAAAAATTCAGTGCCAATTTTATTTCGATAGATGTTATATTCTGAAGTGATATGACTCATTATTTTTTTTCAAATGATCGAGTCAAATTTTCAATTGAATGCGTATTAGTAGAATAATTCACATGAATCGTGATCTATCCTAAAGGATTTTGCCCCATAAGGCCCACCAGTGAACTTCCCGAATGTTCCATTCCTGGTAGTTAATTACACGACAACTGGATTATTAGGTAAACAGTATAGTGTTGGTAATGACGAATTAATATAGTAGAAATGTTGACACAGAAAAATATTTACCATGCCATGTTTACATTGTTTTGTAAAGCTTTTTTGTATTGTGATAGACCTCTTTACATGGTGAAAGAACTATTTTATTTACATAATGATGGTAGAAAATTAAATGCCATTTAAAATTGTTATAATTTTGTTAGTTTTTTTTTGTGATACAGAAAATGGTTGTATAATACATGTGACCCTAGAAAGGATATGAAATTAAACTTTCACTTTCAGCATAACAAAAAAGAATTAAACAACTTTTTCTTGATACTGAAATTACTCTCAAATCATTTAAGATATTTAATTACTTAATGGGGAGGAAGAGGAAAGGGATAAGACAGGAGGTCCTTGATTCTCAGTTTCCAAAAGTTCCTGCTGACAGTCTTTTTTTATTTTGATTTACACAAATATATACTTGTAACGGTGTGTTCTTTACACCAGTGTATTCTTTCCAGAGGACAAGTTACACTAATGTATAATTTCCAAAGTAATTATTGCACTAGGTTATTTTCTCCATGCTAACCCTAACCCTAAACCTAACTCTAACCCTAAACCTAACCCTAACCCTAATCTAACCCTAACCGGAAATTCTACACGCCGGAATAAAAGTATGCTTACATGCTCTACTGGCTTGGTATGTAGAAATATCAAGAAAAAGTGGCAGGTTACTAATTTTATGGGAGCATTCATCCCCTTGTAGTGAAGCAATGCGATCATGCAAGTCACCAAATGTTTACCACATCTGAGTAAACTTCTGACATTCACATATAACTTGGTGAGCAGCATTGATGTAAAGAATACTGAGTCATAATCTTGAACTTTATACATAATATATTTATTCTTTGTCAGTTCAAAGTTCAAAGTTGTCATATGTACATGCACAATACTAGTTCAAATTAAAATAACTCTATCACCTAATTAAATGTATATTGTATGCTGTGATCTTGTCTCCTTTGTTCATTTTTTTCTATTGTCTTCTTAGGTTTGTCAATTCAGAATATATAATATCATTTTTCCTCATAAGTTCACTGTAGAAGTTAAGAGTTAATTGAATTAATGTTTCTTATTGTAGCACGCCCACATCAACATGAACTTGAAACAGAACAAGGGGGATATGCTCAAGGTTTCCGCCACAGAGCTGGCATGTTTGGAAGCAATGGTTTTCATCCCGGCAGATATTTTCACGGTCAACAACCTCAGAAAAATAGATGGGGTGGAACTTTCGGAAATGCCACCAAAAACTCTTATCTCTCACATTCTGAACATGTGCCACTAAAACCAAAAGTTGTAACAATTGTTCGTAACGGTGCCAGGCCAAGAAATAATGTCAAAATTCTTCTAAATAGGAGGAGTGTCCAGTCATATGATCAACTAATGTCTGATATTGCTGAAGCATTTGGACCAAAATACAAAAATAATAGACTTAAAAAACTTTTTACAGTGAAAGGACGTGAAGTTCATGGAATTTCAGATTTTTTCCGAGATGACGATGTTTTCATTGGAGTCGGAAATGACTCATTAACTGAAGGAGACATACAAGACATTATAGAAGAGCTTTATCCCGACAGTCCTTATGCGCGAAATTTGTTACGGGATTTAGAAAAACAACGGAAGAAACGACAAGCGGCATTGAAAGACAGCGAAGCTGATAAACGTGACAGTGGCTTTGGCGAAGGGAGTGATGGAAGTAATCGTGATCAGGATGGAGATTATATAATTTACAAAGGTCGTCCACAAGAGAAAGGACGAAGACGTCATGATTATCCAAAGGAAGATGAACTCGCAATGAGGCTCGATAAAGATCGCCTGAAAGCGGCTCAGGATGAGCGAGATAGAACAAAAAGGCAACAGAAGAAAATGATTGAATCTGAAAGACGGGCGATGGAAAATGAAAAGAGAAAACAAAATCAGGTTCCAACGAATAAACCTGAAGATCCTTTCAAACGAATGAAGGAACAAAAGGAGAGAGAACGTGAGGAACAAAGGAAAAAGAGAGAAGAAGAACGAGAGGCTAGAAAGAAAGAGGAAGAAAACAAAGAGAGGTATTGTTATTTTTATTGAGAGGGGTAAGGTATTGAGAAAACAAAGAAAAACAAAAAACAAAAACAAAAAGAAAAAACACTCCATCGAAAGGTACCAGGTAAAAACAAACTTAGCAAGATCCCCTCAACAATCTGTCTTCTAAGGGCTCTTTTCTGTTGCAGAATGGATGACTGTAAAAGGTGGGAACTACTGTTTTAACTGTGTTTTATCAAGATATCGCTTGGATAACCAAGGATGAATATTTTGTTTGATTATGTAATGAAATCAAGTAATATTTTGTTTGAACTATTACTGTAATAGTTTGATCAAAGTAATGAAATCAAGTTAGATTTTATTTGAACTATTACTGTAATAGTTTGATCAAAGTAAAGATATAGATATAAATGCAACATTATGTTTCTTTAGAATGTGAGAAGTTTATGGACGAAAAATATTTAACGATCGGCAAATGTAAAATCAAACTTATCTGATTCAGATTGTAAGCTTAAAAAGCCATAATCATCAAATTCAAATTGTAGTTATGTAAATTTCAGAATTAGAATGACATTCTGAATTTTTAAAGTTCAGTATTGAATTTATCATCGATTAAACATATTTTTGTTTAAATAGCATATTAATAACTTTGTTTAAATAAATAAATATGAATACTTAAAAGGTGTACATTAGCAATCTAGTATTAAGACAAGAGACATGGTTTGTTGATTAATGCTATGTAAGCTATTGATTTATTTTGTCTCCATGTAGCATGGTCAATTCATAGGAACTGTTGTCTTGTGAATCGTGCTGCATCTGTATTTCACTTAGAATCATCATTACAGTGAAACCTGTCTAATGCAAATTTCCTCTGGGACCAACTTTTGTGTTCAGAATAGACAGGTGTTTCAGTCTTGCAACAGGACAAGTAAAACTGGATTCAGACAAGTGTAAATTATGAAAGAATTTGTTTGATTAAATAGAAATTTTTCAAAAATTAATAGGTGAACAAAATTGAGGCAAAGACTGTTTGGTTTATAAAGGTTAAATTAACAAAGATTTCCTACATGGGGACTTTCTTTAATGTTTGGTTTGTAAAGAATTTTGTTTTATTCAGGGCTCAGTTTAGACAAGTTTTACTGTACTTTGTTTATACAATTTAAATTGGAGTACTTTCTTATTAGAAAAAAATAATGAATTTCCCTTGTTTAATATTAATAGGTTATTGTACAGTGTTATGTACAATATGGAAAGATATTGTACGAGTCTGTATTGTATTGAAAACCTGTATTGGCGTCGAGTCCAATACGGGTTTTCAATACAATACGGACGAGTACAATATTTCCATATTGTATATAGCACTGTATAATGACCTATGGCCAAAAAAAAAAAAAATGTGTGTTTACTGTCACATGTCAACAAAATCTAGGGTCGGTCGGTCGGGATTAATTTTCTTTTCTTTTTTTTCTTTTTTATTATCGGCAAAACCAGAAATAGTTGTTCCCGGTTCCGGAATCCAATTCCGGTATTTCATTTTCGAAATTTCCGGTAAGCCGTCATTTATTGAAGCTGTTTTATGACGAATTATGCAGTTTTTCTACCTTCTTTGCTCTCAATTTCGACAAAAAGCTAGCAGTTGAATAAATAAAACATTGCTGCTGGTTAAACAACAAAAATGGTTATCCGAATTCTGTGTAAAAATTCATAGGGTTGCTAGCAAAAATTAGGGTCGGTCGGGTGACCGTAAACACACATATTTTTTTTTTTTGCCTATTTATTATACAGCTGAAATGATCAATACTATAACAACAATTTTATGCTTAACTTTTATACAGTCTAAATAGAACAACTGCACAACAGTATTTCGTTAGGAAAATGTTCTGTATCAATACAGATCTCGTAATCTCTAAAATGAATTAAAAACAGTAAAATAACTGATCAACAATTATTCTAAACAACTTTTTTTCCCTCAAACTGTTAAATATCGAACAAGTTAATTTGATTGTAGATTATAGTTAAAAATAATTTACTAGCAGATGACAAAAACTAACGAGTTACTTCCCTTACATAATGTACAATACAGAAAAAAAACGTATTGGACGTCCAATACGGAAAAAATACGGCTTCCGATTGTACAATACGGGGAAAATAATGTACGGTCACATGTCTTAAATGGGTGTTTTTGATTGGATTAAAATTATAGCTGAATAATAATTAAAGTAAGCTGCGATGCATGGGATCCTTTATTTTAATCATGCATATTACCGTACTGAATAATATATATGTTTATTTAGAATAACTACCCCTTTACATCGCATCTATTCCATATTGCACTTGATCTTGGCATCCACCTAGAAATTGACAGTGAGCTATGACAGGTTAAGAAAAAATCTTTATGACAAATTATTTTAATTTTCCCCATAGTGAATAATTAATTTTATTGTTTAATTTAAGACAAAGAAGAGAACAAGCCGAACAGGCAGCAAGAGAAAGACAAGCTGCAGCAGAAAAAGCTGAACAGGAGAAGGCAGAAAAAACGAGAGAAAAAGGAGATCCAGAGAAGGACAAACAGAAAGAAAAAGTTGATGATAAGTCTGAAAAAGAATCTCAGGAGAAAGATCTAAATAAAAAAAGAAAATCCAAATCTAAGATTGTACGCAAAACAAAATTAGAGAGACAAGTCAGTAGTGACGAGTATGTTCTGAGTAGATATGAATTAGGTCGAACTCTTGGTGACGGAAATTTTGCCATTGTTCGTCAGGCAAAATTGAAAAACTCTAATAGTGAATATGCTATGAAAGTTATTGACAAACCAAAGCTAAAAGGGAAGGAAAACATGGTTGAAAATGAGATTGAGATTATGAAAGATTGCCATCAACCAAACATTGTCAAATTGTATGAAGAATATGAAACTATTGACAAAATCTACCTCGTTATGGAGTTAGTCAAGGTGGGTATATTTATGTAACTATGGTTACTGTAAAACGTTGTGTATAATTTAACATTCAATTTTTTTCCACAACGGAGAATGTAGTGTAAAGAAATTTGATCTTGTTTCTGTGCTTCCTGCGGTGCAATCTATCTGATTGGATATCTTCTAGTTGTACTAGACCAATGAAATAAGACATCTCGGTCATAATGATGGATGTTTATGAGTTACTCATTTTAAGAGAATGCAATACTCCTTGAACGTAAAAAATGACAACATGATGCAGATGTTGAATTGCAACAGTATGTTTAGAGTAGGGGCCGTCATAGTCATGATCAGATAGTAGTTGCAATCTGCCTATCACTTGTAATGTTAATTTGATCTCTGCTCATGGCAAGAGGTATTTGATGCAAAATTTATGTGATTAAGTTTGACATTAGCTTGTGGTTGATTGGTGATATTTCTCATTGTAACTCCAGCTTCCTCCACCAATAAAATGTTGTGGAAAGTGATGTTAAACACTAATTATGAGACTTTTGTATTAATCAATTAGAAGGTATGGTAGTTTGATGGAATAATAAAACTTTTAACAGTCTCTGCCAAAAATATTTTGACAAGCTGAAGCATCAAATATCTTTTTTTTCCACTACCTTGAGCAGCAGCATATGGACCAGAAATTAATGGTCGGATTCATCAAACCTAATTTTTGAGCTACCATTAGCTTCAAATTGGAAGACAATTTTACCGTTACAGGGGCGGATCCAGGATTTCAAGTTAGGGGGGGGGGGAATTAAAAAAATTGTGCCGAGCGGAGGAGGGCATGAAATTTTTGGGGGTATTTCGTGTGAAAAATCACGATTATACGCCAAAAAATCATATTTTTTCCAATTTTAGGGTGTGCCCCCCCCCCCCCCCCCCTTGAATCCGCCCCTGCGTTATTTTTAGCTTATATCTACCATGAATTTCTATACTCAGGGTTAGTAGACATAACAGTAAAAATTAATTCTTTAATTGATTGATAATTATTGAGGAGCAACGAAATAATGCCATTTTAATTTAACCCCCTATCAACAAGAAATTGACGGCTTGTAGCCAACCATCAGCTGTGTTGACAATCCTCTTGAAAATGAATATAAGACTTAAAATTAAATTTATGATTTTAAATTACACTTTAGAATTTGAAATTGCACTCTGCTACGATTGAATCCCAAATATTAACTATGTTTTTCTGTGAGGAGTTTACAAATATTTATTATGATTTGTTTTGGTTTAGTATATTTGAGTAATTATCTTCTGTAATAATAAACGTCATCGTAGATACCTGAGTATTAATTAGGTGTACCTGATGGGACATTTTGTTCTGTTATAATGTCTACCCTGATGCTTGACCCCTAAAAAATTGGAAAGCCAAAATCAAAGACCAAACAATGAAAAACAAACTAATACCCCAGAATATCCAGACCTAAAGCTAAACCTAATGAAGGCTTAACTAAACCTCATTTTTATCCCAAAAAAATCAGCTTAAAATTTAATGTCTGTAAATTTATGAAAAGGGTTGTTTTTATGATTACGTCAGTTAAACATTTAAAGAAAAAAATATTTTCTATCTTAAGCAAACATTGACAAGAGGAAATGTCAAACTTCTATCAGTATGCTAGACAAGTTATAAATATTTACTAAGTTTTTGACATCTGAAACATATGACATTGATGACTACGCATATATTAGCTTGATTTTGTTTGAAAACCTAATCTTCAATTTTTCAAAACTGCATCAGTGGAATAATGATTAGCATGCTCACCTCGAGTATAGTAGATCATGGGTTCAAGACCAGGTTCAGTCAAACCAAAACTACAAAATTGGTATATGCTGCTTAATTTGCTAAGCATGCAACATTAAGGAGAAAGAAGAAAGACTGGTTGGCTCGGAATAAGGATAATGTGTCTGAGTGGGGCGACTTATCTATCCGCAGACTGTTATTTCAGTTAGCTAACACTATAAAAATCAAGCTAAGTGTGTTGATCTATTACAAAGCAGACATCGTCATCATTTCATTTCAAGTGATAAGCTTCCTATACATGTAAGATCAACATTTTCAAAAGATTGGTTCAAATATTGTTGACATCCTGAATGTTCCAGCAGTCATGGCAAATGACGTTTGGAAGAAGCTGTGCAAGCTAATATGGCCTTGAAAAAGGCTATAGCCAATCGTATATTTAACTTGGATTAAAACCCTTAATCTCCCAAACCTGGGCATATGCATGAACCATTACACTGAAAACTAGGGATATTTCATTTACAACAAAGACCTGTTATTGTACTATTTTTGTGTGTACTTATCATTTGATGATGAGCATACCTGATGAAGGTTATTTCAGAAACGTGTCGTGCACACTAAATCCAATTTTTATGTTTTTTATTATTTGGTGGTATGTTTCAAGTATTATATAGAACTACAGTGAACCTGTAGAAACTATCTAAAATGATCACTTTTAAAATCATCTTATTTGTTCAAGTTATATTTATAAAGATTGCAGACATTGGATCAAATATTTCAAAATTCTGAACCAAAATTCAAAAAACAAATGTAAAGTGAAATTCTTTTCTTACCATTTCCCACTGAATGTATGATTTCTGGGTTCATGGGGTTATTAGCATTTAACACTACTTTTTGTAATATTTCAACAGTATTTTGGTTATGTTGTTACGGTCAGTTTTATTGGAGGAGGAAACTGGAGTACCCGAAGAAAACCACAGAAAAGCCGCAAGTCACTGAAAAACTTTTATCACATAATGTTGAAACTAATTTACGCAACAGGGGCCGCAATGAAACTCACAATTTTAGTGGTGAAAGGCAGCGACTGCAGAGGTAGATGAAAATGCAACTACCCTATGAGTTACCATGGTTACAACTACCCTATGAGTATGACCATGGTTACAACAGCCCTATGAGTATGACCATGGTTACAACAGCCCTATGAGTATGACCATGGTTACAACAGCCCTATGAGTATGACCATGGTTACAACTACCCTATGAGTATGACCATGGTTACAACAGCCCTATGAGTATGACCATGGTTACAACAGCCCTATGAGTATGACCATGGTTACAACAGCCATATGAGTATGACCATGGTTACAACAGCCCTATGAGTATGACCATGGTTACAACTACCCTATGAGTATGACCATGGTTACAACAGCCCTATGAGTATGACCATGGTTACAACAGCCCTATGAGTATGACCATGGTTACAACAGCCCTATGAGTATGACCATGGTTACAACAGCCCTATGAGTATGACCATGGTTACAACTACCCTATGAGTATGACCATGGTTACAACTACCCTATGAGTATGACCATGGTTACAACAGCCCTATGAGTATGACCATGGTTACAACAGCCCTATGAGTATGACCATGGTTACAACTACCCTATGAGTATGACCATGGTTACAACAGCCCTATGAGTATGACCATGGTTACAACTACCCTATGAGTATGACCATGGTTACAACTACCCTATGAGTATGACCATGGTTACAACTACCCTATGAGTATGACCATGGTTACAACTACCCTATGAGTATGACCATGGTTACAACAGCCCTATGAGTATGACCATGGTTACAACTACCCTATGAGTATGACCATGGTTACAACTACCCTATGAGTATGACCATGGTTACAACAGCCCTATGAGTATGACCATGGTTACAACTACCCTATGAGTATGGCCATGGTTACAACAGCCCTATGAGTATGACCATGGTTACAACTACCCTATGAGTATGACCATGGTTACAACTACCCTATGAGTATGACCATGGTTACAACTACCCTATGAGTATGACCATGGTTACAACAGCCCTATGAGTATGACCATGGTTACAACAGCCCTATGAGTATGACCATGGTTACAACTACCCTATGAGTATGACCATGGTTACAACAGCCCTATGAGTATGACCATGGTTACAACTACCCTATGAGTATGACCATGGTTACAACTACCCTATGAGTATGACCATGGTTACAACTACCCTATGAGTATGACCATGGTTACAACTACCCTATGAGTATGACCATGGTTACAACAGCCCTATGAGTATGACCATGGTTACAACAGCCCTATGAGTATGACCATGGTTACAACTACCCTATGAGTATGACCATGGTTACAACAGCCCTATGAGTATGACCATGGTTACAACTACCCTATGAGTATGACCATGGTTACAACTACCCTATGAGTATGACCATGGTTACAACTACCCTATGAGTATGACCATGGTTACAACAGCCCTATGAGTATGACCATGGTTACAACTACCCTATGAGTATGACCATGGTTACAACTACCCTATGAGTATGACCATGGTTACAACTACCCTATGAGTATGACCATGGTTACAACTACCCTATGAGTATGACCATGGTTACAACAGCCCTATGAGTATGACCATGGTTACAACTACCCTATGAGTATGACCATGGTTACAACAGCCCTATGAGTATGACCATGGTTACAACAGCCCCTTGTATGATATGTAAAATGGTACACAAGTACAAATACTGTGTATTATGGACATACAGTCAAACCTGTATTAAGAAGTCACCTTTAGGACAAAGTAAAATTGGCCTTATAAGACAGGTGACTTCTTAAAAGAGGTTCAATTCATATGACATTTTCTATGACAGGACAAGAAAAAGATGACCTTTTAATACAGGTGACTGCTTAATAGAGGTGACAGCATGAGAAGGTTTGACTGTATTTTATTAATGGTATTTTTATTTTACAGGGAGGAGATTTATTTGATGCGATAACACAAAGTGTCAAATTTGGTGAAGTTGATTCGGCACATATGGTGAAAGACTTGTGTAATGCTCTGTTTTATTTACATTCACGGTCCATTGTTCATAGGGATCTTAAACCAGAAAACTTATTGGTAAGTTTAGTGAAATTTGACAAGTCTAGTCAAATTAATGAGACAGTATATCTATCTTACCATTAAAAGTGTCATGATATAGCTGAAATAATGCTAAAGTTGATGTCAAACATCAATCAATCAATCAATACAAAAAAAATGTACCATTTTGAGTTTAGGGTAGTTTTATTGATTTTAAATCCAGAAAACGAGCAACAAATGAGAACCCCCCCAAAAAAATGGACAGTAGAAAGACAGTGGCCAAGATAAATAACAAGCGATAAACATTGTTGTATGATGGTTCATAATATAGTACAATTGTTTGGCATGAATATCGTCAATTTTCATAACTGCAAAATGTGATCGTATTTAAGGCCACCCCTCTTATCAGACTAGTTTTAGGATGCACTGAGATTCTAAAATATTACTTAATTGTCCCCCCTCATGAGAGGACACCCCTCTTATAAGGCCAGTTTTTCATAGCAGAAAAGATGGCTTTATAAGACAGGGTGCTATTGTACCAGTACTTGACACTAAATAAACATGACATTACTTAAGAAATAATTCATGGAAGCCATATGTATATATTGTTTTTACCACGGGTAGGCCTTTATGTCATGAAGTTTTACCCTGACCGTTAGCAGGGATAAAAAGCTGACATAAAGGCCTACCCGTGGTAAAAACAATATATACATATGGCTTCCATGAATTATTTCTATTCTAATATGCAAAAATTTGTAAAATATCGTTATAAATTGTCGATGACTTCATAAATTACAATGGGTGTAGGTATATATTATTTTTACCACGGGTTTGGACAAAAAAATAGCTATTTTGTGAATATATAAACATCCTTTGCCTCCTGTGTAGGATTTAAACATATTTAATATGTAGCAAAAATTATTTGAGTTGAAAAAAAGCATTTTTTAATTATATAAATGTCATTCTGTTTAATTGTATTTATTATGTAACAAAAAATATAGATCTTGTAAAACTAGAGTAGGAAGACAAGGGAGCATATTTAATATAATGACGTGATTCAAATTAAAATATCACAAAGTCAGTGCTTGTGACATAATATTGTCAGAACCGATCAATCTCCATAGGATATTATCAAATTAGATATTTTGACTTTTAAACTTTTTTTTCAATGAAAGACAGTAATAAATTATTTAAAGTGTTTAATCACAGTTTATAACCTTGGTTTATAGAAATTGATGAATAGAAAGAAAAATTTGAGCTATCTTGCGGGAGATCTTCTGATAACAAATCTGAAGATTACAAGTAAAGAAAAATAGCCCTGAAATTGGAATAAAGAGCAGCCCTACAATATGGCACCGACCATTTTTTTTCCTATCAGCTTCGAGATGGAAATAGAAATATGTCTGAAAAAAAATCCCACCAATCAAACTGATTGCCATGATAAACAGAAAAAAAATGTCTAAAGAAAATCCCACCAATCAAACTAGCTGTCGTGATAAACTGAAATATTGTTGAACTGGTTGTAAGAGTATATATAATGTACAGTTCTGGATCAAAGGTCTTTTTCCACTTAAGTATTTCCCTGTATATTTCGAACTAAATTTTCATGACATTTTCAGCTAAAAAGCAGAAATGAATATTATATGATAATTCTTATATGATTTACATAATTAGAAATCCTATACTCTGATTGGGTATAAGCACTTATGGAGACGGGGTTTTGTCAGTTTATTTTTCGATAGACGATGTTCAGCGGACTACTTTTTCGTAATGTAAACAAAATGGCGGCTTGGATTCCCGATAATAAAAAAAGATAAAAGAAACAATGTTTATTGTTAATAATCGACAATTATTGTTAGATATGAAATAGAAAAATAAATGCCAATGAAAAAAAAAGCTTGTATGTTGACATAAAAAAAAATTCCGAAAAAAATACTTAAGACAACCATCTATCGACTTTGACGTTTGTAATATATCGTCATCCTGTGACGTTATTTACAAGGGACGCTGATTGACACAAGCTGGTTACTGATTTATTTTACGATTTTGTGGGAATTTTACTTGTTTGAATGTATGTGTGCGTACTGGGGATCCCCAAAGGTAAATTTTCAAAACAAATGAAGAAAAAAAAACTTAGTTACAGAATTATAAGGATTAAACGCATTTTTTCCGGAGTTTATTGATGTATAACCTGGACCAATTCACCCACAAACTTACATAAAAGTCCTTTGAACTTTTATTTGTTTGTGAGTGAATTGGTTCAGGTTATACATCAATAAACTCCGGAAAAAATGTGTTTATTCCTATATTATTCAGCTATCAGACAGGATATATAATGTGACATTCCCGGCTTAGGATCTATATTCCCTGAGGCACAGCCGAAGGGAATATATATCATAAGCCGGGAATGTCACATTATATACCTTGTCTGATAGCTGAATAACAGATATATTACGGATTTAACCATTGTTTTTTTTAAACACAACATCCAACTGTATTAGATAAATTTGCGTCTTTTATTTTCATTTTTCGTATCTCTAGATGTCCGTTTCCGTACCTTTGACGTCAATCTTCAATGACGTCAAAATATGTGTCACGTCATATTTCATGTATGGGGTGTCTCATAAAGGAAAATACTGTACTAAATTTCTAAATCAATACAGTTTCATATGTAGTAAATTTTATAAACTTTATAAATATAACATTAATATATCACATAACAAAACAACGGGTTTGCAAAACAGTTTCAATAATTTAAATGTTAACAACATGTAAATAAAACCTTGGTGTGGCCCCATGAATTCGAAAGTTTTCAAGGCTCAACGTTTTGTTTATTTGTTATGGTACAGCCGTGGAACATAGGAGTGTGCTGAATCGATCAGGTATTTGTGACGGAATTAACCGTTGTAATATTTTTTTGTTCATGCAGCCGTTTTGAGTATAAAAACAGTATTTAATTTGGTAAAAGTACATTTATTATTTCGTATTATACCATTGATTCAGTGAAGCGTAATGTTTTGTCGTCCATGTTTTAATCGTTTTTGGGGACTGAAATATATACCCCGTCTGTTTTCCGAATATATGCTGACATTCAGGGTTGAAGAACCAATGAAAATATGTGTAACAAACTAAATTCGTAATATAGTTACTTATTCTTATAATTTTGATATAATTTTATTTCTACTTTTTCTTAAAATATGATTTAAACACAAATTTTATTTTATTTTTTTGTACCAAATCTTACTATATAATCATAGAAAATTGTGACGTCAAGAATTTATGTTTGGGTATAAATCATAAATGCTTGTAAATAAAAGTTCGAAAAACTTATATGAAACTATTGAAATAAATTCTTATATTAATTCTGATTTGAAAGGTGAAAAATTCAAGAAAATAAGATAAGAAATGACTTCAGGAGAATGTTTTGAAAATAAGTGGTTTTATATGAAATATACAATGTATAGAGAAATATTTTAGTGCGGAAACACTTTCAACCCATAAATGTAACATTTAATTATATTTTCTGCAAAATAATTGAAATATTATACAATATGAAAAACAAAGTTTAAACAGTGATGGTCAACAATTGCACCAATGTTAACAAAACGAACAATCATCTCTCTCCTCACCAATGTTAACAAAACGAACAATCACCTCTCTCCTCACCAATGTTAACAAAACGAACAATCACCTCTCTCCTCACCAATGTTAACAAAACGAACAATCACCTCTCTCCTCACCAATGTTAACAAAACGAACAATCACCTCTCTCCTCACCAATGTTAACAAAACGAACAATCACCTCTCTCCTCACCAATGTTAACAAAACGAACAATCACCTCTCTCCTCACCAATGTTAACAAAGCGAACAATCACCTCTCTCCTCACCAATGTTAACAAAGCGAACAATCACCTCTCTCCTCACCAATGTTAACAAAACGAACAATCACCTCTCTCCTCACCAATGTTAACAAAACGAACAATCACCTCTCTCCTCACCAATGTTAACAAAACGAACAATCACTTCTCTCCTCACCAATGTTAACAAAACGAACAATCACCTCTCTCCTCACCAATGTTAACAAAACGAACAATCACCTCTCTCCTCACCAATGTTAACAAAGCGAACAATCACCTCTCTCCTGATATCACAACATAAAAAAGACCCCTGGTCATTGCAAGGTGTACTCCATACAACATTATGTGATGAAGTTTGTCAGTGACTTGCGACAGGTCGGTGGTTTTCTCTGGGTACTCCGGTTTCCTCCACCAATAAAACTGACCGCCATGATATAACTGAAATATTGTTGAAAGTGGCGTTAAATACCATAAACCAAACCTACCTATTAAAAAAAGACCACAACATATGACATTGGAAATTCAGATTCTGTCTTAGGACAGACACAAAAATGTGGCAGGATTAAATCAGTATATGGGATACTATGTAACAATACATTTTTGGGACAGACACAATAATGTGGCAGAGTTTAACCAGTTAACAGGATTCTATGTAACAATGCATTTCTTCTTTTTCAGGTTCATAGAAATAAAGATGGTACCATCTCAATAAAATTAGCTGACTTTGGCTTAGCTATGGAAGTAAAAGAAGATATTTATACAGTGTGTGGTACACCTACTTATGTAGCTCCAGAAATCCTATCAGAAATAGGTAGGTCTAAATAATATACCCTAGCCCTAACCTTGGCTTAGCTATGGAAGTTAAAGAAGATATTTATACAGTGTGTGGTACACCTACTTATGTAGCTCCAGAAATCCTATCAGAAATAGGTAGGTCTAAATAATATACCCTAACCCTAACCTTGGCTTAGCTATGGAAGTTAAAGAAGATATTTATACAGTGTGTGGTACACCTACTTATGTAGCTCCAGAAATCCTGTCTGAAATAGGTAAGAGTAAATGATATCAATCTTGTTTTAAGATGAGTAAATGGTATTTAAACAAAGTGAAGTATAAACTATAAAGACCTGTGTAATTCAATAATTATTTCTGCATTGTAATTGTTAGAGGGTCCATCATGGTATGTGATCGTATGGTAGTTGGATTTATAATTACATATGCAATCAGTGCTTATCACCACTAACATAGTGAGTTTGAATCCAGCTCATGATGAGGTGTACTCGATATAACATTATGTGAAAAAGTTTGTCAGTGACTTGCTACAGGTTGGTGGTATTCTTCGGGTACTCTGGTTTCTTCCACCAATAAAGCTGACCGCCACGATATAACTGAAATATTGTTGAAAGTGGTGTTAAAGATCGTAACCCCACTTAATTTGGACATTTTTACTTTGATATCACAGAGTGATATTGTCAGTATCATCTTAGTAATTCAGATACTGAAAAGTGTTATGTCAAAACACATTATATCGTTATCGATAAAAACAATAATTTTAGGTTTGAATGTCTCGACATACATAATCACTAGTACCTTCAAAACTGCCATTATTCTATATTTACACAGACTGTTAATTTAATATCTCCTGTTTATAGATAAAAAGGATGTTATAAAAATGAGGAAATACCTGTGTAATTCAATAATTATTTCTGTATTGTAACTGCTACAAAAGACAATTTTTTTAGTCCCTACCCATACCTGCCAACCCTCCCATTTTGTGCGGGAGACTCCCGTACAAATGACGAAATTCTGGAAATCTCCCGTTTTGTAGATGTATATAGTGTATAGGTCATATATTTAGGCTGAAAATGTTGTTCGTGCAAAATCTCCCCCTCAGTTGTCATAGCTGAGGGGGAGATCTCCCTCATTGAAGGTTTCAGAGGTTGGCAGGTATGCCCTACCTAACTCCCCATATTTTTCCCGTGGCAGTCAAAATTTGTTGCTCCCCATCTGTCCCATTCCTCCCTCATTCTTGTATATTTTGTATACTGTTGAACTTTCTATTGTCCCGAATATACATGAAATATTTTACGCTGTACTGTACATAACCCATTAAACAACCAGCAATCAATCAATGAATTATTAATCTATTTTTAGGTTATGGTTTAGAGGTAGATATGTGGGCTGTAGGAGTCATCTCTTACATTTTATTATGTGGATTCCCTCCCTTTAGAAGTCCTGACAGAAACCAAACAGAACTTTTCGAGTTTATTAAAGCTGGAGAATATGAGTTTTTGAGTCCATACTGGGATAATATTTCTTCAAGTAAGTAGAATTAAAAGAGTTATCTTTCCTTAGAAAGCTTGCTGTAGAAATTAAACAACATTATAATTTACTAGAATAATATATTATGTCTATGACATAATGTAAATGTATTAATATTGTTTGCCTGGTAGTAAAAACGTAGATAATAAATTTAATATGCATGACACATTTCTGGAATTACCGTCATCAGGTACGCTCAAAGCTAAATTATTTAAATGTCATTGGGAGCAGAAAAACCAAAGGGTCTAAACAGGATAGTCAAAATCAGCTAACTATGCCTGAGAGAGAAGTTTTAATTTTATTAGTTTTAATAATAATTTTATGATTTAGGAGCTGTAAATTTCGATGAAAATATATCTAATAAACCATGTCATTGCCGAAGCACTGACAACTGAAAAATATTTTGAATTATTATTTTTTTAATGTCATGGGTACCCCCAATAATAGTCATGTCGGCCATTTCTTTTACAACTTTTTTTTTTGCAAATGTACGGGTAAGAAAAATGTAGACATCTAATTTGGTGTGCACGTCACGTTTCTGAAATGAGATATAGATGAAAAATTGTTAGCCTTGATATAGCTGAGAGTGACAATTAATTCTCTAAAACCAAACCAATCCGTCAGTGACATTTTTACGGCAATGTTTAAATACCTGTAATATAAGACAAGCAATGATTTTAACTAGACGTACTCATATATTGTCTATGGATTTGAAATCGTGTCAAGAATATATTTATTAGTTATTTTACTTATTTAGCCTTGACCAACGGAATCATTGATATTGTATTGAAAATCAATGCTAAACAAAGTTGACGATGATTTATTGATTGAGAGCTATTTGTACTTTATTTATATTATTAAAGATTTTCCATTTGCTATGAGTTCTGCCATGTTTGTTGATCTTGAAAGGAGTCTAAAGGTTTTAATTAAAGTGATAACATTTACCATAATCAATGTTTTTTTGTAATCATGAGGTTAAAGACTTAAGGTAGGAAGTGCTATAGATTTGTGAATCAGGGTTCGTGGGAAATTGCAAATGGGTTTGGTGATCCTAGTGAAAAAATTGTCAGTCCTCAATAATTTTCTATTGTAAAATACCAACCATGTGTCAGGTCTTGCGAAATCTGCCAAAAGTTTGTTCGAAAATTTCGTGAACTCTGGTGAAGAGCAAGGTATAGTTGGGAATTCTTTTCCCCTTCTCAAACTTAATTACAATAGTATTTGTTATCTTCATTCAGATGATGAGTTGGTTGATAATGTCACCATGACGACAAATATTTCATGATTTGCCATATTTGATCAGAATTATTAGAACATTTTCTGGAGACATTTTCATGAAACTGAATGTAAACATAAACTGTTAACATATTAAATTATTTAGCTTTCCAATCTTTCGATTATGAGCGTAACCTAATGAAACATGTCATGGCCACTAATTTTGATATCTATGTTTTTATTGTATAGGAATATTTAATCAAGTAAATTGTTTTCCGTTTTATTAAAAAATCATACATTTGACTTTGAAGCATGGATCTGCAAATTATTATTATCCACCCAGTGTCCGTAAATTGGCCAGTTAAGACATTTCCTTACAATTCTCATTCAAATCGGGATTTATAGGAAAGATATATACCGGTGCAATGTTTACTTTGGCCAAACAAAATCCCCAATCCCTCGCTTCATTGTCTTCGGGATATTTTTTTGTTGATGAAAGTTTGATGTGATCAAATTTATTTCCAACTTGGGATGTCTTTTTATGGCAGATTAGTTTTGATATCAGTTACCTATTAATTATCAATTTCACCTCAGGTAGCGATATTTGAACTGTAATAGTCCCAGGATAATTGTTATTTGTTCAATTCTAAACTACAGGAAATTAATTTTCTATAACAAACTAAATGTTCACTTTCTTCAAACATTGAATTATTACTAATTTTATTATAAGCAGATGACCTCAAGGTCAAGGCTTCTGGCTAGAAGGTGATATATGTTTGGGCTCCTTTACTCTTCTCATGTGTTAAGGTTTCTAGACAACTATTAATGGCTAATTATAGCTTAACATCCAGTGAGCTATATTTCACCTACAGAGACGTGCCAAAAGTATTCGGTCACTGTAATTTTTTACTATATATTTCATATAAAACCACAATTTTTGAAAGCATTATTCCAAAGTCAATTCTTGTTCGATTTTGATGAAATTTTTACCAACAGAACCGAGAACGTACGTAGTTTTCTATGATTATTTTAAAATATTTTTTGGGAGCACAGATTTGAAATGTTCATGATTTAAACACAAACTTAAATTATTTGTCTTCAAATGTACTATCATTGTATTGTATTTTTGACGTTCAAAATTTAGTTTTGTGTTTAAATCGTGAACTCATAAAAATCATAGATTATAAATTTATGCTAAAATTACAGTGTAAAACTACATTTAATTCTGTTTTTGTTGGTAAAAAAATCATCAAAATCGAACAAGAGTCGACTTTGGAATAATGTTTTTAAAAAATGTGGTTTTACATGAAATATATAGTAAAAAATCACAGTGACCGAATACTTTTGGCACGTCTCTGTATATTCAGGATGAAGAACGAATTCTACGATATATTAAAAAATATATAGAAATGAGGGAAGCGATGGGTCAACCAACACAGTGACTTTTGATTTGACCTGACCAGGATTTGAATCCACATTCTAACGCACTCAAGACGAGCATGCTAACCATTTACACCATCGATGTGGATTATTTTTGATGATCATAATAAAAGACAAAAATTAAAACAGAAATAATTTGATACAAACATTAATATGTTTTAACTTGAAAAAGATGGTCAACTACTATCATTAAAATATTGTTATCTACTGTGAAATTATTATTAATCGTGGGGTTCTAATTTTCGTTGTCCACTTAAACCACGAAAATAAAAATCCAACGAAATACAATTTTCCCATTGATTGTTGCCTGTGATGTTTAAAACCACGAATTCAAGGTCCCATGGATCAATGCATTTTGTAGAAACCACGAAAATTGGTGAAAACAAATAAAAGTACTTTCACAGTATATATAAATTGTTGACATACAGGTTTTCTATATCTTTATTTTTATCTTACAGGTGCTAAAGATGTTATTGAACATCTGTTGGTTGTCGACAGGAAAAGACGATATTCTTCCATTGATGTCTTGTCACACCCGTGGGTTTTGACAGGTGGAGACATAACACTTTCACATGAAAACGTTAAAATCGAGGAAATGCGGAGAAATGCACGCAAAGATTTAGAAGTACAAGCAAGAATGGCATTAGATACATACCAAAAACAAAAAGAGAAGAGGTTACTGGCGAATAGTGCTGCGTAGATATTACTGTGATAAACAATTCATTATCAAACTACTAGATCAGGTTTTTTTAGTTTTTCTGTAAAATATTCATTTTTAATGGAAAAAGTAAAAAGATATAAATTTAAATTACAGTCAAACCTGTGGATGTGGTCACCTCTATTAAGCAGTCGCCTCTAATAAAAAGGTTATATTTTTTCTTGTCGTGTCATAGAAAATGTCAAATGAATTGAACCCTTTTAAGAGGTCATCTGTCTTATAAGACCACTTTTTCTTTGTCTCACATGTGACCTCTTAATACAGGTTTGACTCTACATATAAAACATATCCACAATTGATTTGAAATTCCAGATAAAATCGTGGATTCAATAGAGACCTAAAATGTTCATCTGGATTTGAAATTGCTCTTAAGGAAGGACAAACTTAGTTATTTGAAATATTTAGTTAACATATCTCTTTATAATGAAACGCTTTGATTGAATAATTTACATAAAAACTAAAAATTAAACTAATCATTGATTCACACGTAGTAATTGTTCCGTCCGTTTACCAATATATCATGGATTCCGACATAGGGTATACTGTAATTTCTCCGTCCATTTACCACACATTTCAATAAACATTTAATATTTATTTCATTGCTACCGTTTATCAGATATTTTGTTTTAAGTTTCCGTCCAGAATTAATGTTATTGCTTTACATTTATATTTTTTTCTTTTACATGACAATTTTTCGATATTACGTGACGATTTTTTTTTGTTAATTGAGTATTATTTAAATTATTTATGAAAGCCACACCAATTTCTAAATATCTGTATTCTTGCCTATCTATAGTTTTATATGTTGATGTTACAAAAACCAGTGATATTTTATTCAAATGTTTTTGTGAAAATTAATTAGAGTTATTTCCCTTAGTTTAACTTGTATCAGCATTAACTAAATGTATTTGTAGTCTTTTTTTCATGTGAATATAGTTAAATTTATGTATTCAACTTTTTCTTAAGATTCCGATTTCTCAATTTTAAGAAAATGAAACACTAATTTTTTGTCAAAACATAAAATACGAGTTCATTTGAATACAAACTGGAAAAATTTCAAACATCTTAGTAAATTTTCTGTTATTCATGTGACGTTTTAGAGATTTAAACATGTGAATAAAATATTAATCTAATATCATGTGATTTCATTCATGTTTTGTCATGTGACCTATTTCATTTAAGTTTTGTCATGTGACCTGTTCCATTCAAGTTTTGTCATGTGACCTCTTTCATTCAATTTTTGTTATTTGACCTGTTCCATTCAAGTTTTGTCATGTGACCTGTTCCGTTCCAGTTTTGTCATGTGACCTGTTTCATTCAAGTTTTGTCATGTGACCTATGTAAACAACATGCTGAGATCTTCATCAGCTTATAGTGTTAATATGAATGTGATATATATGTCACTACACAAGTAGTTTGTCTATGTGCCAAAAACAGATGTATGTTAATACAAACATGTAAATATTTGTTTTCAAAATTCTGTGATAATGTTATCCAAATGAGTGATATATATATATTAATGTATATTAAAATATTTTTACTTGTACAGATTACCATATTAATTATGAAATGAAAATTTCTAAAAAGTTGTAAATGTATTGTGAAATGATTGGATTTTCAAAATTATTTTTATTTTTATGTACTTTTGAAGCAAATCACTTCTTTTCCCATCTGTTTAAGTTGCAGCTATTTTTTTTTTATCAACATTTATGTACACAACAAAGAAAATATTGAAATTATAATTGAAGAACATGGTAGTTCCCTTCCACTGAAGGCCAACCCTATTATCAGGCCATATTTCCAATGCACTGAAATAATAAAATACTGCTAAATTGTCCCCCTCAAGAGAGGTCACCCCTCTCTCAAGGTCACTTTTTCGTTGTAGAAGGGGTGATCTTATAAGAGGGGGCTATTATACTGTAGTATACCTAATTATAATGTTAGGGTAATATTTGAAAAATTATGCAAGTCTTTTTTCTCGATCTTCAAAAATAAGATCATGTTGAAATTTGATCATTATTTATTGTTCATGTGGGAAGGGGTACATTGTATTAATATTGTGTACAGTTTTCGGTTTTCTTTTCATCGAATCTAAATTTGACATTTGTTATACACACTATTGTATATCATCTACTCATGGCAGACACTTTGTAATTTCCAAAAGAATAAATGTTGACTGAGTTCAGATCTATGCATCATATTTAGTAAGTCATAAATATTCATAATTTATGATGCAAATTCATGATTTTTTTTTACTAAAATTAGTATATTCTTCCACATATGAATGAATATTCATTGTTTATTTGACATGAAGTTATAAAACTTCAACATTTCTGTGATTATGCATTGTTAAAACTCATAATGTTATGAATATTCATCATCAATGTCTTACACACATGAATATTCACGATGTGAATGTCATATAATAATTGCTGGTCATTTTGAATATAAATATATATTATGTTGCTGTTTATTTATTTTAAGTTTCTAGAAAAGCAGATATTTTTTTTTATGGTAGAAAGAAAATCTATTTATAAATTATTACAGTTATTCTTTAGATTTACAAGCTAAGATAGACTCTTTATCTTTTACATATCAAGAAAGAACTAAGCAAATTGATATTTCAAGGGGAGATAATTACAAATTTATATTTCAAAGGGAGATAATTACATTTACATTTAGATATAAAACTTTCAAAATCATTTTTTTTAATAGAAATTTCTCATACTACAATAACCTTATCAAATCAAAATTGACAGGTTTTCTTTTACCAAATATTAAACCAAAGAAAGAATATGGACCCCCCCCCCCCTTCATTATAAATTCCATATAAACTTCTTAATATTCGAATTGATCATTTGTTTCTCGTAGTGATATAAAGACAACAACATCTTGGAATTATAGTATTTTGTCAACATGTTTCTCGTCTACTTCAGTGTCATCAGGACATAGTTACACACTATTTTTGTATTTTTTCTACGTACAACAAATTTGAGTTATTTCCCCTTGATAATACAAGATTTTGAGTCTCTCTTATCTATGCCATGTTAAAGCTTAATGCAAATCAACTTTATAAAATTGCTTAGAATTATAATAAGAAAACCAGTAAATTGGGAAAGTCAGTTTTCCTTTGATAAGGAAACAATTTTGAATTTTATTTCACTTTTGATCAAGTTTGATCAAAGTCTAAATCTTTGTTTCAGCTGTGGACCATGGAAAGCTTTTAATTTTTGAATACCATTTTTAAATCCATGAGATTATTACATTAGTTGAGTTGATCTCACTTTAAAATCCAAACATTTTTTTCCATAAGTTTAAAAGATTCTTTCTTTTAACCACACCATTTTTCCCTAAGTTTAAAATCTTTCTTTTAACCACAATAGTTAAACCAGAATTCTGCTGTTCAAGATGATTATTACCAAATAGATTATATTATTCATTATCTCAGGATATTTGCAAAACAACAACTGATTTTTGTGTTGAAAACAAATGTAGTGCTTGTAAACACCATTGCCATGGAAAGATCGTGTTACCATGGAAATAACTTGTCATTTTACACTGGTTTATTGGTCAATAATAAAATATAATTCATAACAGTTTGTTTTACTTTTTTTGTTTGAAGACCTGTTTTTGACAATGGTTAATTACATTACAGTTATAAGATATGGGGAGGGGGAGGTCAGGTGATGGGGGTCCCTATCAAGTCATGAAAAATGAAAAAATATGATAACTTATATCACAGAGTGAGTGAATGATTGTTGTTAAACGCCAACTCAGCAATGTTTCAGCTATATCATGGCGAGAACAACGTGTATTCAATGAGTTGATAATGATATCCATTTTATACTAGACCAACACCAAAACCAAGGTGCTGGAAATGGTAAACAAGTTCCTGTTTCTTATAAGAAATCAGTTGTGTTACTCAAATAGAAAGAAAGGTTTCAAGGAACCAAAGGGGTAATCAGATGTCGTAATTCGAAGAAGAAAGCACAGTGCAATGACCAAAAGAAACATCCACTAAAAGCCGGGGTGAACTCAGGTGCTCCGGAAGGGTTAACAGTTCCTGCTCAATTAGCGACACCGGTCGTATTCATTACTGTTAAACGACATGAACTTCATCTGTTCTGAAAATCGTGTTGGACCCCAGCATACTTATATAAATACAAATAACAATAATAAAACATGAACTCCTGACAACAAAAATGGCAGGGAAGACGAACCCAAGATCGTTTTTACGTGGCAGAAATCGTAGCGTACATCACAACACAGAATTGAAAACGTGAAAATGTGTCATTTGATGAACCCCACGAACCCCACTATTATATGTAAAAATCGGGGGGGTTTGCGAACTCGGGGACTCCGGACTCCGGAAGGGTAGGCTTATATGAAGACATCCTGATATTCATGTACTGTATGTTCAATTTCGCTCTAATTTTTATTTCTGTTCATACTAGTAATTGGGGAAATACATTTACATATCATTCGGTCAATTCATAACAAGCTGTTAGGGGTCGTCTGGTAGTTGGATTTACAACTAACTATGATATCAGTGCCTATCACCACTAAAGTTGTGAGTTCGAATCTCGCTCATGACAAGGTGTACTCGATACAACATTATGTGATAAAGTTTGTCAGTGACTTGCGGCGGGTCAGTGGTTTTCTCAGGGTACTCCGGTTTCCTCCACAAATATAACTGGTGCCACGATATAACTGATATATTGTTGAAAGTGGCTTTATACACCATAACCATGAACATAATTCATAATAGGCAGCTTGATTGAAAATACTTAAATCAATCATTTTAGTAAACAAATATTTTATTGCACTTATCATTGCAAAGTATTTATAAAATACAAAAAATGAAATTAAAATGTGTATAAAAATGATATACGGTATCACAGTCCCATGTAACAACTGTTAACTGTTCACTCATAGTTTACAAAGTGGGTCAACTCGAACAACTTGGTCTTCTATGGGAATATCTTTCTTCCAGACTGGTGGAATGATACACTGTGGGTCTCCAAATTTTGGTCTCCATACCAACATTTGAGCACTATTAGCATTTGGTGGCATCAATGAACAGCGTGGTATAGGAATGTTCTGTTCCAGAACTATTGGCTGATTAGGAACAAAAGAATTTAAAACTTTAGCCCGACTTCCAAGAACCGTTCTTGGATCAACATTTATCTCAAGCTTCATATTCCATCGTATGGTCTTCAAAATGTAGGCCTTGTCTGTTGTCATGTTCCATGAAACTAGCCAGACATTAAAACTCTGGTCACGGATAATATGTGTAAGGTTTGGTTCCCTTTGCTTGTTGTTTGATGGGTTCCTCCAGGTTACATGCGGGTGGAAGTTGTCATTCATAGCTATTGTTGCTGATTGGTACATCTTGCATGGACCCTCGAAAACAACGGTCTCGTTACGAGAGCCATACCACGGATAGTGGTAACCATCACAGTCGCTAATCATCGTTTGTTGATCACTTGTTAATTCTGGAAACTCCCAACTTGTACTGCAGAAATAATACAGATTATTTAATTAAAGTATATTTTATTGTCTAAATTATGACAAAAGGATCACACAAGTTTTTCAACTTAGTATTGTCTTTTCTAAGCAAACAAATACCCCCCAAAAAAAAAAAAAACTCAAATGAATCCCCTTATATACATTCGTTCATCACTTTTGAAAGATACCTTGAAATCCAAATTTAATTTGATTTGATTTGATTTGATTTGATTTTTGGTGTTTAACGCCACTTTCAGCAATATTTCAGCTATATCATGGCGACCAGTTTTAGTGGTGGAAGAAGCCGGGAGTACCCGGAGAGAACCACCGGCCATGGGCAAGCAACTGGTAAACTTTATCACTTGCGGCTGCGATTCGAGTGCACCCTTTTCTGTAATTTACAAAGCGGGGCGCGAACCCACGCTGCATTGGTGATAGGCTTGTATGAGTTGCTAGGTAATCCAACTACCCAACTCATTGAGCCACCCGGGTCCTGCAATCCAAATTTAAACGAAGAAGGATTTGCTCATATATGTCATTATAAATTTGGAAAAATTATATCTAGTGATAGGCACTGATTGCACAGCACTGATAATCGTTACCATTATCCGGAAGTATAGCTGAGAGTGGCGTTAAGCACAAACTAATCAAATATATTTTACTTACTATCCTTCATCTCCATACGTGTTATGAAACATCATATCTGTGCAAGCTTGTATCCATCCTATTTTCCATTTATGTGCATCAGCGAAAGGAGCCATTTCGACCGTTGCACTGACCCTATTAGCATACAAAGGCAAGTGTTAGAATAGTGTAGCCAATTGTTTAACTAGTATAATAAAGATACGAATGTAGACCCACTAAAAAAAAAGAAAACTCATAAAAAAAAAACGCAAGGAAACTACAATATTATGGAACAAGGAAACTAAAAGATTAAACTGTTTTTCACTTAATTCTCATATCTAAAGTACCGTTTTAAAGCGGGCAATGCAACGACAATGTGTCGTTTTCAGCTGCAACATGGCGTGCAATTTTACTTTGTTATAATATGAGGAGTCTCGATCCACAGGCTTGGGAGAAGTTTTCTTTACATGTAGTATGGTAATGTGATTTTTTTAACGATTTGTTTAAATTGTTTCTTTCATGAAAAAGAATATAGATTATGTGAGTTGATATCGATTTATTTTTTTCGCCAGACTGAGGTAAGTTAGATTTTGAAGGAAACAAGAACAGATTGTCTAGCTCTAACAAGTATATCTCCACCTAAAATAAAATGATTAATAGCTAGCATATGCAATACATTTAAAGGCATACAGGCTGTCAGAATTTATTACTTTTTTTTATATAAAAAGTTGTCAATATTCGATGTTTTATACTAATTGCAGTTGAAATTTTTCATAATATCATACGTATATAGCCTAGAACGAAGGAAATACGTCGCTGTTTTATTTTCTTGAATCCAGTAAAGAATCCAATGTTTACCCGCACAATATTCATACATTCATACGACCTACACAGTGACCTCATTCGGTAAAGCGTTTGCGCATGTGCGAAATTGTTTGTTGAAAAAAAAAAAAGCACATGGCACAAACCAAAACATTGACGGATTCTACACGAAAACGACACAACAAGGAGGATTCAGCAAGCTTTGTGTAAAAATTAAAAAAGATGCTGTACCGACCTACTTCATTTTTCAACACGTAAGCATAATCTAGTATCTTTTTTCGGACGAATCGTATTTTAACAGTAGAATTGCATCGTAGTTTTTTATATATTCTTTTTTTCAGGAGAAAACGCTAGGTGATATCTCTTTTAAATTAGAGAATAAAATAATGAACTTCATGTCTGGTTTTTTCGAAAAAAATATAATCAAGACTCTCAAGTGTTGTCAATAATATGCAAACGATTTGCTTACAATTTTCCCTTTATCGGGCCCCTTTGCAGAGTTTGGGTTTGTTTTTATTGATTTCATCACGTATTTCCGATTTTAAGTGTCAATCTTACAAAATACCATTATATAACATTAACTGATTACTCCGGGATCCAATTTCATAGATTTTTTTTTTTAAATTGTATTAATTCTAACGAATTTACATGCAAAATGCTACCTGGTTATTTATAGCAGTTATCAGTATTCGGCAAACTTCGGAAATAAGAAGCCGACTTATAATTAGGTGTGTTAATGGCGATTCCACCGACAGACATTCGAATTCTTTTCACTAATTACCACATTATAACATATTTTTTAAACCTGGCTTCTTGTTCAGAACATTTTATAAGTGTAAAACATCGAATATTGGCAACTTTTAATATAAACAAACAAATTCAATTCTGACAGCCTGTATGCCTTTAATAGGAAATGAAACATTATGATAGAAACCTGAAATTTGGAGTTCTATATTTGAGAACGGAATGTGAAGTTTCATCCACCGTGGTTGCATGTTTTTCGATTCTCGCATTTAAGTTTAAAACGCGGATCTTGTCATGAATTTCTTTCAAGTTGTTCGTATTTATCGCTGTACAATTCAACCAAGCCGGTGCTGCTTCTCTCGTGTTACTGGCTGCCATCTTTTCCGTAAATGATAATATCTCGTGTACACCTCCGTGCAGCTCAACCTGATTCCACCAACATATGCGTTTGCATTTCCCGTTCCCGAAATCCTCTTTCCCAAAGTATTGTGACGTCATAACAAAAAAAATCAAAATACGTTTGGAGTAACCCGAATAACCAAAACGCCCCATTTTTTCAGAATAAAAATTATTTTACCAAAACGCCCCCACTTTTTTATTGCCAAAACGGCACGTTTAATATTTTTTTCTACTCAAAGATGATATCATGTGTGATATCTAGTAATTCAAGATTTATCCAGTTAATTTATATATTGTATATGTTTATTTTACATCAGACGACAACGAACTTGTATATATACGCTCCATTTGTGTTTTTTTCTTTTTTTCTTGTGACAATGAAATATAGACTTATTTTCACAGAACCGCGACAATTGCTGCCGACCAACTAGTTTACTCCATTGATTACTTTTTCTTTATTCTGCATGGAATAACAATTTTCTCACAGATACCAACTTCTTAGAGACCAGAAATGACTACGTGAAATTAGACACGTTTGTGTACAAGGAGGTACGAAATGTCGATACATTTATAATCAACGGGACTTTTAGTTACATGCTTATTAAAGTCTAAAGTAGTATTGGATTGTTAGATAGGATGCAAAATAATACACAAGAGGTCCAAAGGTGTACTTTTCAACCCATAAATATTTAGTAAAATTTAAATAACTTCAAATTCACCTATAAAGTTAACCAAATATATACGAATTCTAATTTACAGGACCTAATTTACGTAACAAAATATAAAAAATTTGCAGTATTCACTAAATATTAAGCCATACGGCCACATCAAGCCATTGTTATCAAAGCTTAAACTTCTCAAAATTATTTTGTTGGCTTTGTACATTTGTTTTTTCACAATACCTTGGCTTGTGTGTGTTTTTACTTTCTTACCGGTAATTAAGCTCATCAAAGACCATCGGCACCGATAAAGGCATATAATTATTGTAATAATTAATGAAACATATAAATTTAATTTAATGCAATCATCTTTAATTAAATATATAATTTTAATATTATTCTTTATTTGCATAATACACTCATGTGGGTCAAGCAAATACAAGTACAAACAAACAAAACATAGAAAACATAGAAAATTACAATTTGATGATATTATAGGATATACAAAATAAATCCTATTAACTATCATTATATTTTTCACATGTCATACCTTTGACCGACAAGGACCTCATTTTTGCAATTCTTTAGATTGCTTTATAAAGTCTCCTAGTTCTGCCAAAAGTTCAGAATTTGCATTTAACGAAAAAATAATTTTATTTAATGGTATTTCTTCAATAAAGTCTGGTTTGTTTAATATTATTTTGTTAAATAAATTGTTTCTAAGAGAGTGGTTGGCTGTGCATTTTACGAAAAAGTGGTATTCAGCCCCTATTTCATTTAAATTACAATTTTTACAATTCTTTTTTCCCTTGTTATATTTTTTATACCTCCCTGTTTCAATCTATAAACAGTGATCACTCACTCTAAATTTTGTAAATAATTGTCTCATTTGGAAGTTAAAGAAAAATAATAAATAGTTTTCAAGTTTTAACTCTGATTTTATTTTACTGTATATATACAGTTTGAAAGTTTCATTGAAAGATGAAAGTTTTTCTAACGTTTTTTACTATATGAGTCATTTATTACTTTCTTAATTTGTTTCTTCAGTGAATGTTTTATAGAGGCAAAAGGTCTGGTGAAATTTTCAAAATCTGTGATTTCAAGATCTAATTCCTTAAAAATAATTCCTATGTAACTATACCAAGTATAGATTCCATCAGAATCAACAGACTAACAGATGGAAAATGTCTCTTTAAGTAGAGGGTTTATTGGATCTGTTTGTAATCTACAAAAATATAGTATAGCTTGGGTTTTGATATATACCCATTACATACATAGTGTGGTGGTACAAGACCTGATACACAGTCTTGTACCACCACACTATATGTAATAAGTTTATCGCTATCTTGTTTATTTTCCCTTTGATGTTTAAAACCGATATATTTCATATCACGTAAGCGCATGAGACATGTGAGATGATTCCAATTATCGCTAAGCGTTGTCAAGGACGCACGTAGTATTCAGGGGCGGATCCAGGGGGGGGGGGGGGCCTAAAATTGAAAAAAAATATGATTTTTTGGCGTAAAATCGTGATTTTTCACACGAAATACCCCAAAAATTTTCGCGCCTCCCTCCGCTCGGCGCAATTTTTTTAAGTGCGCCCCCCCCCCTAACTTGAAATCCTGGATCCACCCCTGGTATTATCTTGTTTTCTAATATGACGTTATAATGACGTCACATTACCAAATTCTTGATAATTAAGTGATTAACGATATAAAATATTAATTGTGTTTATAAAAAATGTCAGTATCTCAACAAAAATTATTTAATTATGAATACAAAATAGCGATAAAATAATTAAAGATGTTTTTTAAAACTCGAGGACGTTTCTCAGTCATCTCTCATCTCAGGCTTCGTCCTTCGATGAGAGATGACTGAGAAAAGTCCTCTCGCTTAAAAAAAACCCATTGTTAATCACTTATTATCTAACATTTCAATAAAAACGAATTCTAAACAAATAGCAAGGGTTGAATTAAAATGTGTACAATACTCTGAGGGAGACTACATTTTGTGTATGAAGTCACGTTATTTTTTCCGTTCATTCACCAACGTCAGGTTACTGTGTTTTTTCTCACTAATGAGACAGCACAGTTCCTATTTTTAGCCGTGTGAGATATCCTTGTCTCAACCCGTGTGTAAGATAAGAATTTTACGCTACTTTTCCCGTAAAAATGTTACGTTTCGCAAAATGTCATTCTAAGCCGGGAATGTCACATTATATACCTGTCTGATAGCCGAATAACAGATACATTACGGATTTAACCATTGGGGTTTTATTAATACAGAATCCAACCGTATTAAATATATTTGTGTCTTTTATTTTCATTTTTTCGTATTTCTAGTTGTCCTTTTCCGTACCTTTGACGTCATTCTTCAATGACGTCAAAATATGTGTCACGTCATATTTCATGTATGGGGTGTTTCATGAAGGAAAATACTGTACTTTCAATAAAATATTAGTGAGAAATAGAATCAAACACCGGTAAGAGGGCAAGACGGAAAAATCTCAGACATCCGCGGGAAAGATTTCTATTGGTCTCCAACTCGGCGGAGCCTCGTTGGAGACCAGAAATCTTTCCCTTGGCCGGTGTCTGAGATTTATCCGTCTTGCCCTCTTACCGGTGTTAGATCCTTTATTTCTCATTTTGAGACAGACCAGTTCCTATTTTTAGCGATGTGAGATTTTCTTATCTTGCACTAGTGCAAGACAAAAAAATCACGTGCATTTTACCGGCAAATGCATGCTGTACAGTTTATGTCAACTACCTTTTTAAAATAAACAATTCACTGTATATAAGTATTCAATCTTTTATAAACACGCAAATCCTAACAATCAGCCATACTATTACATAATAACCTTCACGCAATACACAAAAATACGGAACTAATTTTTGATTGACATGAAGGGAAAATAACTCACATTGTTTACATGATCGTCTGCTAAAAGTACATAAACAAACACGAAACTAAAAACAGCTGATAAAAGTGAGAAATAAAATCAAACACCGGCAAAAAATGCAAGACAGGGAAATCTCAGACACCGGAGGGTAAGATTTCAATCGTTCGCTGACGAGGCGAGGGTAAGAGTTCAATCGTTCACTGACTCGGCGAGCCTCGTCAGCGAACGATTGAACTCTTACCCTCGGGTGTCTGAGATTTCCCTGTCTTGCACTTTTGCGGGTGTTAGATTCTATATTTCTCTAATTCTTGTTCAATTTTCACACTTCTCAACCCGTGTGAGAAGAAATCGATAATCAACGTGTGGATCACTTTGTTCTCAGTCGCTGATTGGTCAATTACGCAATTATGTCTCAACCCGTGGGTGAGATAAGAATTTCACGCTACTTTTCCCGTAAAAATGTTACGTTTCGCAAAATGTCATTGTGTCAATAAAATCGTTTCATTAACCGTAACTAACCGTAATTAACCGTACCGTCATCAAGAACCCCTCATCTGGAATCTTGTCCTTTCTCTATCATTGCTTCAAAAACATTCCTTAACGGGTGTGACGTCAATTGAAGTATACGTCAGTGACGTCACTGAACGTCGATTTGAGAAAGTGAAAACGGCCATATATTTTGTTAAATTAGTGAGAAAAAGAATCAAACAAATTTTTAGTGGTTCATTAGAGAAACAATCTCTAACATTGTTTCCCGTTTATTACGATAATTTCTCAAATCTCGATAGTTAAATTTTTACATTTTAAAATTCTCGGTAAACCTCGAACTTTAAAATGTGAAAATTTAACTATCTTGATTTGAGAAATTATCGTAATAAACGGGAAACAATGTTAGAGACTATATTTCTCACCCCTTGGATAAAGTAGTCCGTTAGTTTAGGTGAAAAAGATTTTTCTATCTTACCCCGGCTCCAGGATAAGACAAGCTACACGCCGTTTTTCCCGCAAAATTGTTTTCCATTGTTGAATTAAATTGTCGATTTATAGTGTCTTGACAGTATTTTAAATGTATTTCACAATAAAATACAACGTATTTTATTTATAAATATGTTATAAATGCTACTACAACAGCGATAAATGCCTGTACAAAAAATTATTTGACGTTGGTCAAAGGGAGGTAATTGTTTTTATTTACGTTAGTTACATAACAAGGGAGAGTACTCTATATATTTTCTCAACGTAAACAAATATTGAAAAGAGGCAAACATCGTAAAAGGTGCAAGAGTTTGTTATTGTAGAATCTATCACAAGTGTGTTAACTTTAATATGAAACCGGCACGGCCTTAAATGCTCGCGCATCTGAAAAATTATCTGGCAATTTCATCAAAAGTGTCGAGATTTTTTGGGCCGAGATATATTGGGGACGACTTTTTTTAGGGCCGAATCTAGTTTCATTCAATCGAGCTGTCGTTCCTTTATTCGAGTTATCGTTCCTTACGAGAGAGGGTACGAGACTTCAGGATCACCTTAGCGCTTTATGTTAAGAAGATCTCCATTAGTTGAGTGTGTTAGTGTGTTACCCGGAAACCGGTGTTTACAAAACGTAAGGAACGATAACTCGAATAACAAATACAAAACGTAGAATTTTTTTTTCTTCGACAATATGTTCAGCCATGTTTGTTAAAAAATCCTAAGTATACATTTTATACCATAAAGAGCTCGCTTAAGTTCGCATATTATTTTGAACCTCTTTAAAGTTGTAAAATGAAAATCTTGCTTTATTTTATTATGTGGCATTTTGGTCCTGTGGGTGTGATACGGTTCGCAAATTAATGCACCAAACTACACAACAAGTAAACAAACATTGACACGGTAGAAAGGGGTGAGAAAAAGAGTCAAACACCGTAAAAGGTGCAAGATAGTAAAATCTGTGACACCCTCGGGTGTCACAGATTTTACTATCTTGCACCCCTCGGGTGTCACAGATTTTACTATCTTGCACCCCTCGGGTGTCACAGATTTTACTATCTTGCACCTCTCCCGGTGTTAGTTCCTATATTTCTCACTTTTGAGACAGACCAGTTCCTATTTTTAGCGATGTGAGATTTTCTTATCCTGCACTAGTGCAAGACAAAAAAATCACGTGCGTTTTACCGGCAAATGCATGCTGTACAGTTTATGTCAACTGCCCCCAATTCTCCATGCTTTTCCTTTTTAAAATAAACAATTAACCACGATTCTACTACATAAGTATATTTAAATTCATTTATGTATTATGCGAGCTTAAGCGAGCTCTTTATGGTATAGAATGTGTACTTAGGATTTTTTTAACAAACATGGTTGAACATATTGTCGAAGAAAAAAAAATTCTACGTTTTGTAAACACCGGTTTCCGGGTAACACACTAACACACTCAACTAATGAAGATCTTCTTAACATAAAGCGTAAATGTGATCCTGAAGTCTCGTACCCTCTCTCGTACGTCCGATACCACTGAAACCCGGAACCCGTGTGTAATAAAAGTCATTTTGCCAGCTTGTTTTACTTATATTGATATTTTTTAATTTATTAAATCTCTTCTGACATACTGACAAGAATTTTTGTTTCTACGCGGAAGTTAACTTTTGAGATTTCGTAAGGAACGATAACTCGAATAAAGGAACGACAGCTCGATTGAATGAGACTAGATTCGGCCCTAAAAAAAGTCGTCCCTAATATATCTCGGCCCAAAAAATCTCGACACTTTTTGATGAAATTGCCAGATAATTTTCAGATGAGCGAGCATTCATGGCCGTGCCGATTTCATATTATATTCTGCTAGCTAACGTGCACTTTCACGGTGTTTGATTCTTTTTTCAGGCTCTCTTCCAGTCAATGTTTGTTTACTTTGAGTAAATACTAGAGTGCTCTCCCTTGTTAGTAACTAACGTAAAGAAAGAAATGATCTCCCTTTGACCAAATTCAAATATTGTTTACATGTATTTATCTCTGTTGTAGTAACATTTATAATATATTTATTAAATACATTGTACTTTATGATGAAATACTGCCGAGATACGGTTGCATATGGATAATTCGAATATTTACTTCAGCAATGGAAAAATAAATTGCGGGAAAACGCTCGATGATGAAATGTAAACAAAAACAATTAGGTGTTTAGTTGAGAAATAAAACCAAACACCGGAAAAAGTACAAGATAAGGAAATCTCCGACACCCTTGGGTAAGAATACAATCGTTCTCTAACTCGGCAAGCCTCGTAAAGAGAACGATTGAAATCTTACCCTCGGGTGTCGGAGATTTCCCTATCTTGTACTCTCTCCGGTGTTAGATTCTATATGTCTCCCATTCCAATGATATGACGTCATGTCAAAGTAGTTCGGCAGAGAACGTCTCGTGCAACGTCGCGACATTCTTTTATCACCACAGTGTGGTGATACAACATCTTGTATCAGACACCTTGTACCAGACAGGCGACTTTCGTTAATTTCAAAGGAAAACGTATATAATATTAGATAAAGTCTGTTATAGAAAATCTTCCTAGTTCAGATTTGGTCGAAATATTACATGCAGTCTTCTTTAAACCTAAAATATATTTACAAAATTTATTGTGTATCTTTTCATAACAAAATTTATTTTCAAGTGACAATGTATCACAGACAGAACCACTCTGTTCTGATCTGGATATTGCGGCTCTACTGATAGAAAAATAGTCATCCATAAACCAAATTTCACTATTGTAGGTTAGAATTGGTCTTATAAATAAATAGATTAATAAAAATATAATAAAACAAAAACAAAACATTCAAACAAAAACGAATCGCGGGAAGACATTTATAAACATTTGAATCACAAAAAATATTTTTTTTATTATGATTTATTTTGGAAAAAAGTGGGGCGTTTTGGTAAAAAGTGGTGGCGTTTTTGTGAAAAGTGGGGGCGTTTTGGTAAAAAGTGGGGGTGTTTTGACATTTGATTTGGCGGCATATTTTTTGAAATCAATAGTAATTCTATTGACTAACCTTATTTCTAGCTTCTAAACTCGAGGTTCCCACATTAAATATAATATGATCATTTTTGCATGCTCAAGACTGCAAAAATGGCTAAAATCCTTACAAAGCAAAAAAAAATGATTAGAAATGTAGGGTACCTATAAAGTGCGAAACGAAATAGAAACGAAACGAAACGAAACCAACGAAAGCAAAACGAAATCAACTAAAACAAAACGAAATAGACTGATATGAAGAAAATGGAAGGAAAAAAATAAAAGACAAAACGAAATAAAGAAAAAAAAAAAAATGATAATTCGATTTTTTAGATACAATAATTTTGATTAATTATATAACCCATCTTGCATGTTTGTCAGTTACAGTATCCTCACGTACATTATCCGCAACTCAATTCAAGTCGAGTTTGCTTGCCGACAAACTTTCAGAAGTTCAGATGTCATATTTTTATTTGTGTTTGTGTGTGTGTCAGTATTTATGAATTATAAAGTGATCATATAGAAAAAAGGGGGGATATGAGAGGGTATTTTTATAGATTGGGATATTGAGGGTTCATTTTTCGTCTGATTTTATTACGTTTTTCGTTTGTATTCTTCATAAATTTGCCTTTTCGCAAATCATACAGGATAGTCTTGAGTTTCAGATTCTGGGCATTATTTGACTACGGGATTTTCCCGACTTGTCACGTTTAATCCCCATGCACCCATAGCAAGAACTGTTAAAATGGGAAAACAAAAATAGAAGGTGCACAATGCCATTTGGTACTAAAGAATTCATGAAACTAATGAACCTTGCCATATGGTATTAAAGATTTCCTGTAAGATTCATTCAATTCCATCAAGCTGTTAAGGAGGAATTGCATAAGCACTCATGGACAAACGGACATATACTATATACCCCCTCCCGCTGGATAGGGGGGGGGGGGTATAAAAATATGTGCCGTATCAAATTTTATTTATACCGGAAGTTGTTTTTATTTGGAGGGGGGGGGGGGGGTTAATGAAAAGGGATCAAGGGGAAAAAAGGTCCTTTTACAAGATATGTAGATTTTTTTTTATTTCTAAAGTTAATTTTTGATAGGATTTGTATACCTCCGCCAAAAAAAAGATTGGGGTATATAGGACTTCTGCTGTCCGTTCGTTCGTTTGTCCGTCCGGTCGTCACACTTTTTCGTCTCTCCGACACACTTTTAAATTTTGCTCGGACGGGGTTATTTATTAGTGAACTTTAACTACTGCACTTCTGTTATTTTAATTCCTCTCTTTTCAACAGACTTGAAGTTGCTCTTATGGTTCCCAAATTTAAAAGAAGCCACTAAGTGAAAAGGACAGACTCCCGCTGAATAAATGCATAGTATTCTTGTTCAATGGTGATCAAATTCTGTCCTCTCCTGATGAAAGACAGATATGTGTGGGAAGTAGTCTAGCATCGTAATTGTGAAAATAGGTTTGATTTCTTTAAGGCCCCTATTATTTTTTCTTCCATTTTCTATTTCGTTTTGTTTTCGTTGATTTCGTTTTTCTTTCGTTGGCTTCGTTTTATTTCGTTTTCATTTCGTTGATTTCGTTTCGTTTCGTTTCGTTTTTGTTGATTTCGTTTCGTTTCGTTTTCGTTGATTTCGTTTCGTTTCGTTTCTGTTTCGTTTCGCACTTTATAGGTGCCCTGAAATTTAGCAGACGATAAACTTTGCAGAAACCAACAATAATTTTTAAATATCGAATCATTGACGGACACGTTGAATTTTCGTATTGTACACTCACGGGTCAAAAGTATTTCCGCACTAAGATATTTCCCTATATATTTCATATGAAACCATTTATTTTCAAAACATTCTCCTGAAGTCATTCCTTATCTGATTTTCATTAATTTTTCAGCATTAAATGCAGAAATCAATATAGTTTCTTCTTCGTATAATTTTCTAATAATTTTATTTCTACTTTCCCTTAAGAATTGATTTAAATACAAAGTTTAATTTTTTCACCAAATCTTACTATATAATCATATAGAATTGTGACGTCAAGAATTTACATTTGTGTTTAAATCATAAATGCTTGTAAATGAAAGTTCGAAAAAATTACATGAAGATATTAAAATAAACTCTAATAATTCTACTATTAAAGGTGAAAATTTCATGAAAATCGGCTAAGGAATGACTTCATGAGAATGCTATGAAAATAAGTGGTTTTATATGAAATATATAGGGAAATATCTAAGTGCGGAAATACTTTTGACCCGTGAAGATTGACAAATCATCCACGGCCGTCTTAACAGTATGTCAAAGGGGTTCATATATACAGATTTCGTTTCATTTTGTTGTAACATGAAGCAATGAAATATCACAACTAGGCAGTGTCGTCTTAACGCATGGGCACGCTGGGTAATTACCCGGTGGCCCCACGAGCATAGACACCAGGGGTGGATCCATGGGGGGTGCGCACCCGGCATCTTGGTTATTGCACGATTCTCGAAGAGAAATAAAACTACAGCCCAGATTTAAAGTGTGCAATATCTCGTATCTGCGTGTATTATTTCATAGTTCTTAGCTGTTGCTTATATTCTGTTACAAGTGTTTTTACATTTCTCAGTTGGTTCGTTTTGCTTGAATTTGTAATATATTTCATGCTTTTATGACCATATTATCGCGATGACATAAAATTTCTACCTCAAGGATACCATTTTCACAAGTTCTTGAAAACGTTCACTAAATTTTATTACCGCCATAAAGATATTGTATTAATAGGTACAATTTTCTACATGCAAGAGATACGATCAAAGAGTGTATTTCCTCATCCATGTTTTCTGTGTATCAGTAAAGATTTAGAATGGTTTTTACACGACAGATTCTACCTTCTTAGCTACTATAGTATTAAACTGTTTGGTTCGGAATAAGAATACTGTGTCCGAATGGAGCGACATGTCTCACCGCGGACTGTTGCTTCACGAGTGAGCTAGCACTATAAAAATCCAACTCAGCGTGTTGGTCTAGAACAAAGCGGACCTCATCATCATCTCATTGAAAATTAACGTGTTCTCGCCATAATATAGCTGAAACATTTCTAAATTGGCGTTAGACAACAATCACTCACTCACTCACTCATTATTATAATAGTGTGTTGTACTTTTTAGTTAAACAACAATCACTCACTCACTTACTCATTATTATAATAGTGTATTGTACTTTTTAGTTAAACAACAATCACTCACTCACTTACTCATTATTATAATAGTGTATTGTACTTTTTAGTTAAACAACAATCACTCACTCACTTACTCATTATTATAATAGTGTATTGTACTTTTTAGTTAAACAACAATCACTCACTCACTCACTCATTATTATAATAGTGTATTGTACTTTTTAGTTAAACAACAATCACTCACTCACTTACTCATTATTATAATAGTGTATTGTACTTTTTAGTTAAACAACAATCACCCACTCACTTACTCATAATTATAATAGTGTATTGTACTTTTTAGTTAAACAACAATCACTCACTCACTTACTCATAATTATAATAGTGTATTGTACTTTTTAGTTAAACAACAATCACTCACTCACTTACTCATAATTATAATAGTGTATTGTACTTTTTAGTTAAACAACAATCACTCACTCACTCACTCATAATTATAATAGTGTATTGTACTTTTTAGTTAAACAACAATCACTCACTCACTTACTCATAATTATAATAGTGTATTGTACTTTTTAGTTAAATAACAATCACTCACTCACTTACTCATTATTATAATAGTGTATTGTACTTTTTAGTTAAATAACAATTACTCACTCACTTACTCATAATTATAATAGTGTATTGTACTTTTTAGCTAAATAACAATCACTCACTCACTTACTCATTATTATAATAGTGTATTGTACTTTTTAGTTAAATAACAATCACTCACTCACTTACTCATTATTATAATAGTGTATTGTACTTTTTAGTTAAATAACAATCACTCACTCACTTACTCATAATTATAATAGTGTATTGTACTTTTTAGTTAAATAACAATCACTCACTCACTCACTCATAATTATAATAGTGTATTGTACTTTTTAGTTAAACAACAATCACTCACTCACTTACTCATAATTATAATAGTGTATTGTACTTTTTAGTTAAACAACAATCACTCACTCACTCACTCATAATTATAATAGTGTATTGTACTTTTTAGTTAAACAACAATCACTCACTCACTCACTCATAATTATAATAGTGTATTGTACTTTTTAGTTAAACAACAATCACTCACTCACTTACTCATAATTATAATAGTGTATTGTACTTTTTAGTTAAACAACAATCACTCACTCACTTACTCATTATTATAATAGTGTATTGTACTTTTTAGTTAAACAACAATCACTCACTCACTTACTCATAATTATAATAGTGTATTGTACTTTTTAGTTAAACAACAATCACTCACTCACTTACTCATAATTATAATAGTGTATTGTACTTTTTAGTTAAATAACAATCACTCACTCACTTACTCATAATTATAATAGTGTATTGTACTTTTTAGTTAAACAACAATCACTCACTCACTTACTCATAATTATAATAGTGTATTGTACTTTTTAGTTAAACAACAATCACTCACTCACTTACTCATAATTATAATAGTGTATTGTACTTTTTAGTTAAACAACAATCACTCACTCACTTACTCATAATTATAATAGTGTATTGTACTTTTTAGTTAAACAACAATCACTCACTCACTTACTCATAATTATAATAGTGTATTGTACTTTTTAGTTAAACAACAATCACTCACTCACTTACTCATTATTATAATAGTGTATTGTACTTTTTAGTTAAACAACAATCACTCACTCACTTACTCATAATTATAATAGTGTATTGTACTTTTTAGTTAAACAACAATCACTCACTCACTTACTCATTATTATAATAGTGTATTGTACTTTTTAGTTAAATAACAATCACTCACTCACTTACTCATTATTATAATAGTGTATTGTACTTTTTAGTTAAATAACAATCACTCACTCACTTACTCATAATTATAATAGTGTATTGTACTTTTTAGTTAAATAACAATCACTCACTCACTTACTCATTATTATAATAGTGTATTGTACTTTTTAGTTAAATAACAATCACTCACTCACTTACTCATTATTATAATAGTGTATTGTACTTTTTAGTTAAATAACAATCACTCACTCACTTACTCATAATTATAATAGTGTATTGTACTTTTTAGTTAAATAACAATCACTCACTCACTCACTCATAATTATAATAGTGTATTGTACTTTTTAGTTAAACAACAATCACTCACTCACTCACTCATAATTATAATAGTGTATTGTACTTTTTAGTTAAACAACAATCACTCACTCACTTACTCATAATTATAATAGTGTATTGTACTTTTTAGTTAAACAACAATCACTCACTCACTCACTCATAATTATAATAGTGTATTGTACTTTTTAGTTAAACAACAATCACTCACTCACTTACTCATAATTATAATAGTGTATTGTACTTTTTAGTTAAATAACAATCACTCACTCACTCACTCATAATTATAATAGTGTATTGTACTTTTTAGTTAAACAACAATCACTCACTCACTTACTTATAATTATAATAGTGTATTGTACTTTTTAGTTAAACAACAATCACTCACTCACTCACTCATAATTATAATAGTGTATTGTACTTTTTAGTTAAACAACAATCACTCACTCACTTACTCATAATTATAATAGTGTATTGTACTTTTTAGTTAAACAACAATCACTCACTCACTCACTCATAATTATAATAGTGTATTGTACTTTTTAGTTAAACAACAATCACTCACTCACTTACTCATAATTATAATAGTGTATTGTACTTTTTAGTTAAACAACAATCACTCACTCACTTACTCATAATTATAATAGTGTATTGTACTTTTTAGTTAAATAACAATCACTCACTCACTTACTCATAATTATAATAGTGTATTGTACTTTTTAGTTAAACAACAATCACTCACTCACTTACTCATAATTATAATAGTGTATTGTACTTTTTAGTTAAACAACAATCACTCACTCACTTACTCATAATTATAATAGTGTATTGTACTTTTTAGTTAAACAACAATCACTCACTCACTTACTCATAATTATAATAGTGTATTGTACTTTTTAGTTAAACAACAATCACTCACTCACTTACTCATAATTATAATAGTGTGTTGTACTTTTTAGTTAAACAACAATCACTCACTCACTTACTCATTATTATAATAGTGTGTTGTACTTTTTAGTTAAACAACAATCACTCACTCACTCACTCATTATTATAATAGTGTGTTGTACTTTTTAGTTAAACAACAATCACTCACTCACTTACTCATAATTATAATAGTGTATTGTACTTTTTAGTTAAACAACAATCACTCACTCACTTACTCATAATTATAATAGTGTATTGTACTTTTTAGTTAAACAACAATCACTCACTCACTTACTCATAATTATAATAGTGTATTGTACTTTTTAGTTAAACAACAATCACTCACTCACTTACTCATTATTATAATAGTGTGTTGTACTTTTTAGTTAAACAACAATCACTCACTCACTTACTCATAATTATAATAGTGTATTGTACTTTTTAGTTAAACAACAATCACTCACTCACTCACTCATTATTATAATAGTGTATTGTACTTTTTAGTTAAACAACAATCACTCACTCACTCACCCACTCACTCATTATTATAATAGTGTGTTGTACTTTTTAGTTAAATAACAATCACTCACTCACTTACTCATTATTATAATAGTGTATTGTACTTTTTAGTTAAATAACAATCACTCACTCACTTACTCATAATTATAATAGTGTATTGTACTTTTTAGTTAAACAACAATCACTCACTCACTTACTCATTATTATAATAGTGTATTGTACTTTTTAGTTAAACAACAATCACTCACTCACTTACTCATTATTATAATAGTGTATTGTACTTTTTAGTTAAACAACAATCACTCACTCACTTACTCATAATTATAATAGTGTATTGTACTTTTTAGTTAAACAACAATCACTCACTCACTTACTCATTATTATGATAGTGTATTGTACTTTTTAGTTAAATAACAATCACTCACTCACTTACTCATTATCATAATAGTGTATTGTACTTTTTAGTTAAATAACAATCACTCACTCACTTACTCATAATTATAATAGTGTATTGTACTTTTTAGTTAAACAACAATCACTCACTCACTTACTCATTATTATAATAGTGTATTGTACTTTTTAGTTAAACAACAATCACTCACTCATAGCAAACACATCTCTGTCGGACTATCGAACTGTCGGATTATAGCTACGCTCCCCTGTTTTACTGTCCATGTTTATGGTGTTCTTCATAATTATAATAGTGTATTGTACTTTTTAGTTAAACAACAATCACTCACTCATAACAAACACATCTCTGTCGGACTATCGAACTGTCGGATTATAGCTACGCTCCCCTGTTTTACTGTCCATGTTTATGGTGTTCTTCATAATTATAATAGTGTATTGTACTTTTTAGTTAAACAACAATCACTCACTCACTCACTCACTCATTATTATAATAGTGTGTTGTACTTTTTAGTTAAACAACAATCACTTACTCACTCACTCATTATTATAATAGTGTGTTGTACTTTTTAGTTAAACAACAATCACTCACTCACTCACTCATTATTATAATAGTGTGTTGTACTTTTTAGTTAAACAACAATCACTCACTCACTCACTCATTATTATAATAGTGTGTTGTACTTTTTAGTTAAACAACAATCACTCACTCACTCACTCATTATTATAATAGTGTGTTGTACTTTTTAGTTAAACAACAATCACTCACTCACTCACTCATTATTATAATAATGTGTTGTACTTTTTAGTTAAACAACAATCACTCACTCACTCACTCATTATTATAATAGTGTGTTGTACTTTTTAGTTAAACAACAATCACTCACTCACTCACTCATAATTATAATAGTGTATTGTACTTTTTAGTTAAATAGAATCTGTGCAGGTTTTTGTTATTGTTTGTTTATATCTGTAATGACGTTGGAGATCAAATTATTAAAAAAGGGGAAAGTTGAAATCAATTGGTTCAACTCCGCCAAACTTGTGTGACTGTCCCAAACCAGGACATTCATTTCCATCGACATATCAGTGGTGTGGTCTGTTTTATTGCGGGACCGTCGTGGCCGTGATCGTATGGTAGTTCGATTTACAATTACCCATGCAATCAGTGCCTATCACCACTGATGTCGTGAGTTCGAATCTTGATCAGGGTGAGGTGTACAACAGTCAACATTATGTGATAAAGTTTGTCAATGACTTGCGACAAGTTGGTGGTTTTCTCCGGGTCCTCCACAAATAAAACAGACCTCCACGATATAACTGAAATATTGTTGAAAGTGGCATTAAACACCATTAAACAAACAAACAAACATAGTTTTGTTGTTATTGGTGGAATTATTCAGTTTTAACCACACTGTCGTTAAAAGTGTTATGTACCTCACTACCTGTATCATAAATTACAAAATTGTGATTAAGTGCAGCCTAATGTAAGAATGGTAATGTGGCTATCCAAATTTACACTTGGGCACTAAAGTTAATGAACAGCGTTGTTATATTGAATTCTTCATTTCACAGTCAGGTCGTAGTGCCGTCTTAACGCATTGACACGCTGGGCATTTGTCAGGGTCATTGAATATTAACTTGTTCTCGCCATGATATAGCTGAAAAATCGATGAGTTGGTTTTAAACAACAATCAATCACTCACTCGCTTATTACTTTGGGGTAAAATATTTGTGAAAAAATACAAAAGTAAAACGCCAGTTTCGGAGTATTGTGAAACACATTCCTTCACGTTTTCATAGTCCCATCTCCCGCGCACAGTCTATTGTCGAACTCGCTTAGTCAGGAAACGCAGAAAAAAACCCAGAAAAGTATTGTGCCAATCCGCACCGTGTAAATGGGGGAGGGGGGGGGGGGGTAATTGTTTTCAAAACTGAAAGGATATTGCTACCGATCTGTGAGTATTACTCCGGATCCCTGTCAGATATATATTTTTTTAGAATAAAATATGAATATTTTTGTGTAATTAGTTGGTATGTATTCGATAAAAACAGTTTGAGTTTTGCTTGATGTTAGTTAATTATTGAAATATACCGGATTCATATATTTTCGTCGGGATGTTCTATCGAAAGAAGTGTCTTCCGATTGGTTAACAGATTTTATTGACGTCACAGTGTTTAAAAAAAACTGTTTTCTGATTGGCTAAGGCCCTACATATAAGAAAAAAAATCAAAAATTTCTGCCAGCTTGAGCCATATTCATAGCATACTAAATATCATTATTTATATTGTAGAAATCAGAATGTCGAATTGTGTCAATGTAGAAATGTCTTGTGCAGTTGTAGTAAGAAGGGCAGTTTCCAAGAGGTAAGACTGTTTTATTAATAAATTGTAAAAAATGTAAAAAAAAAATCACACTGGAAAGGACATCCCCCCTTTTTCATTTTTGCAATTGGAATAAATGTTTTCACCTAAATACATTATTTAGTTTTCAAGTGTAACTAAATTACGTTAATGGTCACGTTAACATTTTTTACTAACCAAAGTAAAAAAAATAAACACTCCATGAAAGAATCCCCACTCCCCTTTTTCAAGTAAAATAAATATTTTCTTAAATTAACATTTGACGATTAAATGTATTTTAAATGAAAAATTAACTCTATTAGCTACTGAAATAAACACAAAACGGGATAGCGTCATTTCCTCTGAAAACAAAATGGCGGTCATCAATTGAAATTCCAATGTTGATTTTACCATTGCTATTGTTAGCCAAATGTTCCATTGGTAGCATTTAAGCTATATGGTTATTTATTTACCAATGGCTAGATATTCACCATTGGTGGCCATCTGTACATATTTGATTTCATATATTTAAGGTTCATTATAACACTTGACAAGGGTGTGTTTGACTTGCAATTAGATAAAAGGAAAAACACAAATTTATCTTAAATGAGTACAAAATGTAAAAATACAACAGCACATAGTCAAAATATTCTACATGGGTTTTTATTTGTTTGTTTGATGGTGTTTAGCTTCACTTTCAATAATATTTCAGTTATATTGTGGTGGTCAATTTTATTGATGGAGGAAACCAGAGAAAACCACTGACCTGTCACTGATGAACTTTATCACATAATGTTGTACACCTCACCCTGATCAAGAATCGAACTCACAACATCAGTGATGATATACATAGGTAGTTGTAAATCCAATTATCATGTGATCACGTCCATGACAGCCCATATTTTACATGGGAATGCTTTGCAAAACATTAAAAGAAAAAATGCACTTGTATTATTGCAATATTCAAAGAGTGTATGATCTAAAGTAGGAAGTGGGAAAAGTTGTCAAATGTATGCCATATTTACAATGTTTTCAAGTTCAGAGGTACCTTTTCTACATTTCCTAATTTTAATAGCACTATGTATATGCTGGGAGTGCCTAGCTGTCACCATAAACATCATGACATTTTGTGGGCTATTTATAGCTGCAATATTGTAGCTCCTGTGACAAACTTGCGAGTAAGCGAGCATTTAGGGTTTTATTATTAGAACTAGGCTATTTATTTTTACAATTTTTTACTGAACACCCAATGTTGGAGATAATCATGCAAAATAGTCCACATGAGGGTATGCAGTATTTATTTCTTTCAATAAATTGAATAATACACCTTAAATACTAATTTATGCACATTCAGATCAAAAATAAAAAACAGTTATTCTAGTAATACAAAGGGAGATAATCCTTTAGTTTGACCATTGCAAATTTGTAAGAAAATGACTTTTTTTTTTTTTAATAATGCATTTTTTGATCCAGTCCAATTGAAAAAAAAAGTATATGATCAAATATTCTTGATTAAGTACTTGTTAAATATTCAATTGAGCTTAAAAAAAATTGTGAGCTATTAAACCTTATTTTACATAAAAAATCAACTTAAAAAATTGACTTATTTTGATGAATTACACCAAATGATAGCTAAATTTGTTAGGTCAAATTGTACAAAACAGTGCATAAATTTTTAATATAGAAGTATACATTACTGTTCCTGTTTCTAATTACAATGCGGCGTGGGTTCGTGTCCGCCTTTGTAAATTACAAAAAAGGGTGCACTTGACTCGCAACCGCAAGTGATAAAGTTTACCAGTTGCTTGCCCATGGTCGGTGGTTCTCTCCGGGTACTCCGGCTTCTTCCACCACTAAAATTGGTCGCCATGATACAGCTGAAATATTGCTGAAAGTGGCTGCCACGTTAAACACCAAAAATCAAAAACTAATTACAGTGAAAAAAAATCACTACAGTTTTTTTTTTCATTCAAAGGGAGGTAATTCCAAGGTCATAGCTATTTTTTCATTAAATATCAACATGTAGTCTTTATTCTTCAAAATTGATAAAAACAAATTTTTCTATGCAATTTTATCTTAATAGAAAAGATCACATATGTTCAAATGTTATCAGATTAGTTGCCAAAAATGTTCAGACAAAAAATAAAATACAGCAATTGTTTGTAATACAAAGGGAGATAATCAATTATTTTGACCATAGCAGATCTGTAAAACATTTACATTTTCAAAATGCTACTATCACTTGTCTTATTGGAATGTTAAATAATCAATTGAGTTGATAAAATTTTTCATTCAACTTTTTTTTACGTACATAAAAAATCAATCTTTAAAAAATGACAAATTTTGATAAATTACATGAAATGACAGTTAACATTTGTTAGGTGATGACAAATGTCAGAATGTATAAAACAGTTAATAATAAAATATGTAACATAAAGAAGCATATATTAATTTTCCTGTTCTGATCATGTTGATTGCAATAAAAAAACAAAACATCAAAAGTTCATTTAATTGATTTATTTATTATACAAAGGGAGATCATTCAACATAGCTATTTTTAATTATCAATTCATTTAAGATAATATTTTCGAGAGTATATTTATTGATACCCACTATAAATCATGACAATTGTGACCACCATGATCATGGTCAGTAGTTGTACTAAATCTCAAAATCTATACCTGGAATAAATTTACATGTAATAGTGAACAATGCTGATGAAGCCAATATGTACAAACCTTAGGACAACAATAATTGACATCATTTATATATTATACTACCACATTAAAAGTGTGTCTTGGTTGTAGGTTTTGCATCTTATCTATATCACGTCAAGTTCAATATGTGATCAGTACAAAATGGACAACTCACAAAGGACTTATTTTGTTAAAGATACCATAACTCCAAACCTGGATTCTCTTTAGCCTCCATAAACCTTGTGTATAAATATTATAAAAACCCACAATAGCATTGATTAAAGAATCGATCCAACAGATGAACAGCAGTGATTGGGAAAGGCAGGGGCCGTGGGCCGTTTGATGCATACAGTTTTGTAATTCTGTGTGGATGCCCCATACAAAAATTAAAAGACCCATAAAATATTTTAGTTTTTACAAAGACTACACTGAAATAGCCCATTGAATGTTGTGATGATGGGGCTGCAATGACCCATAATCATTTCCTCTTTCCTGATCACTGGAACAGTGATAACTATGGCCACCTTACATTGCAACACTAATTTGGTGGCAATCTGTAAACTATGTGTACATGTTCAATATATATTTTAATGAATTTATTTGTGATTTTGAGTCCACTTACAAATCATATTTACATAGTTTTCGATGTATCCTCAATGTGTTTACATTGCATAAAACAATGCAATTATGATGATTTATCTCTCAAAATTACAAGTTTCATGAAACGAGTAGTGTAGCATGCAACTTTTGATCCTTCCAGTCAAATGCCAGTTGCATGCAACTTTTGTATCATTCATAATACAGTATTTACATTATATCATACAGACTCAAAAAGTTGCATGTGACTCATACAAGCCTATCACCAATATGACGTGGGTTCGCGCCCGGCTTTGTACATTACAAAAACGGGTGCACTAGACTCGCAGCCACGAGTGATAAAAGTTTATCAGTTGCTTGCCCATGGTCAGTTGTTCTCTCCGGGTACTCCATCTTTTTCCACCACTAAAACTGGTCGCCATGATATGGCTGAAATATTGCTGAAAGTGGCATTAAATGCAATAAATCAAATCATTAAACTTGTAACCTTAAATCTATAATTCGCTCTGTTCAAATTAAACTGATATCCTTTCAATAATTTCCACAAAAAGCCCTAACTCAATTTATTTAAAAACTTTTTAAATAAATTGAGAGATGGGCTTTTTGTATGCGATCAGCGGTATTTTATTATTATACATGTTCATTACTAAAAGATTGTTTTTGGTTCATTTCTTGCTGTTAATTTAAATAAAATATTGAAGGACACTAAGAAATTTTGATACAAACAAATTGCCATATTGAGTCCACCCTTTGAGTTTGACAAGTATTATAATGAACCTTAATAAAACAATAAAAAAATGATTTTTATAAAAAATAATGATCATAATTAATATTGATCATAAATTAAATCCAATAACACAAATTTATGATTTATTTTAAAGACAAAAAATGAAGGAAGTGAAGCGATTAGGGTTATGGTGTTTAACGCCACTTTCAACAACATTTCAGTTATATCGTGGAGGTCTGTTTTAATGGTGAGGAAAACCAAAATACCCTGAGAAAACCACCAACCTACCGCAAGTTACTGACAAACTTTATCACATATCGAGTACACCTCACCATGAGTGGGATTCGAACTCACAATGTTGGTGATGATAAGCACTGATTGCATAAGTAGTTGTAAATCTAACTACTAAAATCTGTTTCTTTTTAATACATGTTGTTTAGTTGAAGAGAATTCAGTATACTACCATCATATTTCATATATATTTTTCTTTGCGGCTGCGAATCGAGTGCACCCTTTTTTGTAATTTACAAAGCCAGGCGCGAACCCACGCCGTATTGGTGATAGGCTTGTATGAGTTGTTAGGTAATCCAACTACCTAACTCATTGAGCCACCCGCGCCGTTTCACAATGCAATATGACCAGAGAGAGTGATGTGTGACTTAGTTCAATAAAACACATTAGACTTTGCTGTTTTAATTATTTTATTAACACACTTATAATATTATGAAGCTTAAAATTCGGGTTCAGTTTGGTTGCTAGTCAGGTTGATTTTTTACCACTAGCAAAGTTTTGATTTTTTTGATAGGAGTTAATTACTAGTCCTGTAATTTGTTGTAATGTTTTCGGTGTTTCACGCTGGAACATATTTTTTGTGGAATCTTGATATTTTGTTTTAAGTAAAAATTAAAAGTAAATAGCGCAACATGATGTTTATAGTGTAAGCTAAAGACTCCGAGCAAAATTACAGCATTATTTAATTTGAAAATGCAGAAAAAGTACGTCTGAACTTGAAAATATTGACCCACCCCCACCTCCAAAAAAAAAAAAAACAAAAAAAAAAAAAATCGAAAGAGCATTCCTATCTGCACCAGCTGGGGATATGCTGTGCAGCTCTGTCAGGGATTAGCCCTTGGAACCATCACTGATTGTCCATTTTTAGTCTGGAAATTAAAATGTAGGTTGCCATTGCTGTCACATTGAAGATGCATAAATGTTGTCTTGTAACCACAAGTAACCCACTATTGGCACTTAGACAGGAATTTCATCACCCTTCCAAACAATTAAGAATTTGTTTTAATTGAATCTTCTTTCTTGTAATTTTACCCGTATTTCATGTTTCCTGCTTGTTATACAATTTTATGTCAATCCAAGTGTATACCAATCTTAATTAGAATTGGATGTTTGTTGTATCTTTTTTAATTTTTTTCCATTGGCAATACACACATATCTAACAACATGCTGTTTGGGTCGTCATTCATCTATGACCATCCAATCATGTAAATCTATTTGACCAATCGAACAACAGATCATGGCATGTTCTCGATTTTGATAACTAAAGAGTTAGTAGCCTCATCACTGATTGATCGGTTGAAAGTATGAACCCTGACATGACCCCATACAGGATGTTCACATAATTAAGGGGCATATATCTCAGAAACTACAAATGTCTGAGATCTCAAACTCAGACTTGTATTTTATCCCTTTACACCTACTTTTAAAATTTTATGTCTGTATAATATATTAAAAAATTAAATGAAAAAAAATATATGACTATCATAAAAACCAAAAACGTGTAGATCTGAAAAATAAACATCCAGCAGATTCACGAATCGGTTTTTTTGGGTGCATATATACATTAATATCTAAATAACCCTGCATACCTTAGGGGTCAACTTCTGGGATTTTAGCAGACTCAGGGCTCACGTTGGAGGGCGATTTGGGCAAAGAAGTCACCTTGTGAAAGTTGACTTCGCTTTCTCATTGGTCAAAAGCAAAGTTCAAGTCGCCTGGTAATTTTGAAGAGTCGCCCTATGTCGCCACCCGCGTATTTTCTCCACTTGTCATTTATGAAAATGTCGATATCGTGCACATGTTTATTGAAGTCTATCGTAACCGTTAAATATTTTGAAAGTAATCCGTTACGCTTTATAGAAACTTTAATTTCGTTCATTGGAGCTTATTAGCTCACAGGGTCAGGTGAGCTATTGTCACCACTGAGCGTCCATCGTCTGTCGTCCGTCGTTTTTCTGTGAGATTTTTCTTTCAGCCGATATATACCGATTATGCAAATTAGGCATATTTTGATAAAAGATCACATTTAAATCTTCTCCTCTGAAACCGCTGAACCAAATTAAACCAAACCTGGCAGGGATGGTCCCTGGGTAGGTCCCTTTCAAAATTGTGTCCGACAGCCCCGCCCACCATTCAAGATGGCTGCTGTTACTAAAAATAGAAATTTCTTCAATTGTCCATTGCTGCTTTAGCATAAGTCAAAAGGAGCTTAAATTTTAACTGCAGCTACATGGTAAGGAGTAGTTTAACATATATTCTGCGTCTTTCTGTGAAATTTTTCTTTCAGCCGATTTATACCGATTATGCAAATTAGGCATATTTTGATAAAAGATCACATTTAAACTTCTCCTCTGAAACCGCTGAACCAAATTACACTAAACCTGGCAGGGATGGTCCTTGGGTGGATCCCTTTCAAAATTGTGTCCGACAGCCCCGCCCTCCATTCAAGATGGCTGCTGTTACTAAAAATAGAAATTTCTTCAATTGTCCATTGCTGCTTTATTATAAATCAAAATGAGCTCAAATTTTAACTGCAGCTACATGACAATGAGTAGATTAACATATATTCTGTGTTTTTCTGTGAATTTTTTCTTTCAACCAATTTATACTGATTATACAAATTAGACATATTTTGATAAAAGATCACATTTAAATCTTCTCCTCTGAAACCGCTGAACCAAATTAAAGCAAATTTGGCTGGGATGGTCCTTGGGTGGTCCCCTTTCAATATTGTGTCCGACAGCCCCGCCCTCCATTCAAAATGGCTGCTTTACTAAAAATAGAAATTTCTTTAGTTGTCAATTTCTGCTTTATTACAAATCAAAATGAACTCAAATTTTAACTGCAGCTATATGGCAATGAGTAGTTTAACATATATTCTGGGTTTTTCTGTGAGATTTTTTCAGCCAGTTTATTCCGTTTAGGAATATTATGAGATAAAAATCACATCAAAATCTTTTGCTCAGAAATTTGAGTTGAAATGATCTTTGGGTGGCCCACTTTCAAAATTATGTGTAACACCCCCATTTTCTATCAACTTTAGATGTCAAATTGAAAACCAGGTGAGCGATTACAGGCTCCTGGGAGCCTCTAGTTTTTATATGTGCTCGACTATTTGTATTTGTTTTTCGTAAGCAAACAACATTGGCGTCATTTTGGAAAGGGGACGCAATGCGGTACTGTGCTAACGGAAATGTTGACCGAACTTTTTGTCCGAAGCTACTTTCAACAAAACAAACTTTTGATTTATTTTTTCTCATTTCTGTGACATAAAATCATAGTTCTCATATCAAATATGTTCATATATGCGAAGATTGGCAATTGAAAATTCATTGAAATGCATGGGGTCGTTTCAGATATTTATCCATCCGCATTGATATTTTATACTTGACACCGCGTTAATATTACAATCTATCGAATTGTTTATTTACATCCAGACATGTGTAAACGTTAATGCATATCCAATTAAAAAAATAGACTTTGAACTACAGTAGCTTTCCTCCATTGTTGCAATCTGATTTAAGGTCTGGCAAATAATAATTACAGCCTTTACTTTCTTCAGTTTTTGACTGACAGTGGCAATTTACATTTGTAGACCATTGAGCAGATTGACAGAGACATCATTCTTCTGTGAAGATTACACAAATATGATTTATTACAATTTGTGTAGTATTGGATTACAGCACAGTAATATTTCAAAAGGAAAAAAAGGGGGGGTACATATAAAAAATCACTGGTATGCAAGACTCCAATAGTCAAGGCAGACAGAAATAAAAATGTGACATTGAATAGATGTCCTTAGGTAGTTATGAATAAAAAAAACCCCGAACAAATCAGTTCAGACAGCTTTTTAACTATTATCTAATTTTGGGCAGGGTAACTTCAGAGGGGTCACGAAAGAATGTTTCGATTAATCGCAATTAACTTCTCTCGGAAGTCTCACCACTTCTCTCTGTTGTCTCTCACTTCTCCCTGTGAGCTCTCTGAAAGAGAAGTCACTTCTCCCTCTAATTTGAAAGTGGTGAGAGCCCTGCAGACTTATACATATCAGACATTGGTTCACTAAAACCTTTTTTTTTTAATTGAGAACTTATTTGTAAATTATACATTGTAGTTTATTCTTAGAAACCAATTATTAAAAACATCAAATCTAATATTTCAAATTGACGCTTGCACTATGTTTTATTCTTTAGAGCTAATTTTAAAATTCCAAGCCAATCCAATAACATGAGAAAAGGTAAAGAAAACAAAATTTGAGGCACCACCTGTTTGACAGCAAACCACCCACATGGCCTTCCTTGCAACCTAGCTGTTAAATTCTTTTTGCATATGAAACAATATTGATGATGAATTTCATTTCTTTTTCTGATGTGAAAGAAATTGAAAAGTTAGAAGAAAATACTTTTTATCTGTTTGATTCTGAACCAAATGTTAGAGATTTTCTTCTCAAGAACCAATATAATATTTGCTGCAAAGCATCATTATGACATGTAGATTTAGATTGTTCAAAAAATGCCCCAGGATCTATGGTTGAAAGTTGAACATGGGGAAAATAAAAAAAAATTCTTGTACCAGTAATTGGATACAAATATGCACAAATAAAGACTACTAACTGGGTCTGTAAGGTCCCAGCCATTGAAGTCCAAAGTTTATAATAGGCTGTATTAGAAATTTTTAAAAAATAGAATTCCCAAGAACTAGAAATGAACATGTGGAGAAGGAAGTGCTTACCATTCCGGAGCACCTGAGTTCACCCCGGTTTTGAGTGGTGTTCTGTTACTCGATCTTTAGTTTTATGTGTATGTTTTGTCGATTGTTGTGTGTCCTGTTGTCCATTTTTATTTGGCCATTGTGTCGATTTACAGATTCTGATTACCCCTTTGGTATCTTCAAACACTTCTTGCAATTGTAGTTGGCATGAAATATCCTGGTGATATATAGAAACAAGTTTACACAAATGAAGACCGCAGAGACTGTGGGGTCCGAGCCTTTGGGTCCAAAGCATATATAGGCTACATTAGAATAAATTTTAATATAGCATTCCACAGCACTAGAAATAACATGTAATTGTAAATTGCATGACATTTCATTTACAAATGGGGATTCAATCTTGTACAAAATAAGCCACCATGGCCTATAGGGTCCTTTTCTATGCAAATTAGGTTGATTTTATCAAAACCCCATTTAGATTTTATATAAGGGATCGTCGCAAATTGTGACAGTTTTTTTCAAACGAAGTTAGTTTCGTTTGGTAGGTGGGTGGTTTTCAGCTGTCACGTTTGGAAAAAAAACAAAATCGCACATTGAGATTAGTCAATAAATCTTTAAAAATGCACATAAAAAATGGCATAAAATTGAATAGAACATCGTTTTAAATTCTTTCGAGACTGTATATTCTACTGTTTCTTTAGTACTGAATAAGTAATGGGTATATGTACACAGCTCTGGTTTCCTGTTTGCGGTACAACTAAATATAATATGCAATGAAAAGCAACGGTCTTCTTTTGCAAATTAAAAAAAATAATGTTCTAAACCCTATATTTTTAGGTGGTGTTTGGTTTATAATACATCGGTATTGTTTTTCACACTTTCATTTTCAGGGGTGGGTGGGTGGTCTGAGCCAAATGAAACTAACTTCATTTGAAAAAAAAATCACATTTTGAGACGATCCCTAAGAAGGTCATTGTTATAATTCAGTAATGGTCAAGGGGGAGATAACTCCATTCTACTTTCAAAAGATGGAAGATAAACATAGAAAAAGGATCAATTTTAGATTGTTATACAGTCGAACCTGTCTTATGTGACCTTCCAAGGGAACATTGAAATAGGGTCACATGAGACAGGTGGTCACTTAATACAGGTTTAACATGCACTGTGAAGGGAAATTAAAATTAAGGTCACATAATACAAGTTATTGCTTAATAGAGGTGGTCACTAAAGCAGGTTTGACTGTATATCATATATGTCACATAACTTGTATTCAGTGATAGAAATGAATGATGGTGATAGTAGGGGGCTGACCCTTTCATTTCGGAAAATACGGACCCAAAGGGGGTATAAAGAAAAATGTTTAAAGGGTATTTTGTAATATATCATAATTAGTGCTTGGCTGAAGAAATAAATTATTATAACTATGACCCTTACATTTGAGAGAAAAGAGTGGAAGAGGTCACCTGTCTTATAAGGCCACTTTTTCTTGCTTCCATAGTAAACAGATAAATTCATTACTTAAAATATTTTTGGCATTCGGAAGAGAAATAATTATAAAAAAGGAGAAATAATAATACAATTTGTAAGTTTTACTTAAATTTGAAAAAAAAATTATAACACATTGTCAGAGTAAAGACAGTTTGATTTTATTTTTTTTTTCCATTATAAAAACTTATCTTCATTGATTTAAGTCCACTGTATCACTTGTCTTCCATTTGCATTTCCTCATCATTCAGATGGTTTGGTTTGGTTTTATGGTGTTTAACAGAGTACCCGGAGAAAACCACCGACCTGCCGCAAGTCGCTGACAAATTTTATCACATAATGTTGTACACTTCGCCCTGAGCTGGATTCAAACCAACAATGTTAGTGGTGATAGGCACCGTTGCATAGGTAGTTATAAATCCAACTACCATACGGTCATGGCCACGGCGGCCCCCTCATCATTCAGATCATGCAATCTGCTAAATATGGGGACTATGTCAAGAGATACAATACCAAACACTACAATTTACATGATTTATAATAAATAGTTTAAATAGACTCATTTAGTAGGAAAAAAATGTTTCAAATATATATTGATTAGAATATTGGATTTATTGGCACTGTCTCAAATCTAGTTTTTAAAGGTCCACTTTTTTAAGAGGAGGGGCCTCTGGACAATTTTATCCCAAACCCTAGAATGAACTCTGCTAGCCATATACAACTTTAATTTTTAGAGAAAAAATTTCATATGTCTGGTGAACAGATATATATCGAAGACAATAAATTCATGTTTTATTATGTGCCTCGGAAATTATTTATGTAAGGTTTAAACAAAGGCTGTCCATGTTTTATGCACTTTTAAAAACCAAGGCAAAGATGAGGTCTTTAAATGTTCATAATAAAGACATGGACAACTGTTGTTTGACCATTGTAGGACCTAAACACTTCTCTGAGTATTTTTACATTTAGAAATGGCTTAAAGTGTGTAGTAGTTGGACCAGCATTTTGACAGAAATTCCTGAAGTTTTTTTTTTCAATGCCCCCTCCCTAGGATAAAGGAACAATTATATCATTACCCATATATAAAGCATTTTGTTTTCATTAAAACAAGATTTATCACTCCCTTCTCCCCTCACAAAATTTACAAAACAATGCATAATGACATTAGTCAATGCTTTGATCTTAATGGGTGTGACAGCTGCCATTGTTTCTGTTAAAAAATCTTTGTGTCTGTCTCAATTAGAAGTCTCAGAAGTCATCAATTGTATGTTATTCTTATATGTAAATTTGATATATAAACTTTTAAATGCAATATCCATTTAATCTAAACAGTGACAGTTTGCTTAACAATTCATTTTTTTTTCAGGGTGAAACCTGTCCGTGAGGGAGAGAGACGCTCCCGACGTAAGTTGGGGCTAGCCCCAGAGTTTAAGGCCTCGGACCTTCCTGTTCGTACCAGGCGACCTAGGGTTCTGGTACAAGCTCCCCAGCCTGTACCAGTGATACAGACACCCTTGTCTGTACCAGTGGAACCTATGACCCCTGAGCGACCACGGGAGTTGGTGGTTACACCTGTGATCAGACCAGTTGCTTCATTGCCTGCAGCTGTTCATTCAGCAGATGTAGACGATGAAGCAATGGCTGGTATAGGTCAGGGGGTGATAGGTGAAGCGCCTTGTGTTGCTTTGGAGGTGGTGGCAGCAGAGCCTGTTTTGGAGACCATAGACATCCCAGTTGTTCCTGTTGCCCCTGCTCCCCAGAGAGGTTGGACACAGTGGTTTATTGGTGGTGCTCTTGCTGTCGGTAATATGATTGTCAATGACCGGCCGGTTTTCTTTTAGGTTAAGGGGCAAAATTTCTAAATTCAAAAAGGGGTTACAATTTTGAAAACATTTTGGAAAGATCATGATTCAGTCTGTTGTAGCAAAGATTTGGAATTTCTAATCATTTTTATGTTTTTATAATGAAGGTTAAAAAAACAAAAAATGGGAGATAATTTGTTTAAAAAAAAATAGCTTCACAGAACTGATTTGATCTGAAATTTATTTAAATTGTCAAAATTTTGTTTTATTTTTAAAAATCATATTGTCTGTTGGTGGTTAAAATTGTGTTGAACTTCTGATCATGGTACATTAGGTTAAATGTCACACTGAGGAATTCAATTGGGTTAGAGTTTTGGTGTTTAATGCCACTTTCAACAATATTTCAGTAATGGCGGTCAGTTATATTGGTGGGTGGAGGAAACCGATGTGCCAGGAGAAAACCACTGACACTTTATCACATAAAGCAATTATGTCAGTTGTCCTAATATTGAGCACAAATAGGTGAATGTAGAACACCAATAGGTAAGGTGTCAATTTATGTCCCCTTCTAACCCCACACCACCCAAACCCAGTTTCCAAAGTCTTTTAGTGTATTTATGTTAATCTGCCCCTTCTTTTCCCAAACCCAATTTCCAAGGTTCTTGGTTAAAGTTGTGTTAAAGCTCCCTCCCAACCTATCTGTTCTTGGTTAAACTCAGTGTCCAAGGTCTTCTACTCTACTTGTAAATACGTCTATGTATATATGTATAGTGTAAATATATTTTTGTATATACTGTAAATATGTAAATATGTTTTTAATCATTAATATCATGTATTTAGTATGTGATATTGTTACATTTCTGTATGCATCATTAAGATATTGCAAACCTTCATTTGGAAAAGTGAATGACGTCAAAGTTAAAATTATTTTTTTTAATAAAAGCTATTATTCCTAGACTTTTGTTTAGTTCGAAGTGTAAAATGTAATTTTTCTTTCTTGTGTTCATTAGCTTCCACATCCCGTCTCGTGAAAATACTGATTTTCCGAGAATCTTTATTAGTAATTAATTACCCATACTGCCCCAGTATGAAATAGCTCAAAACAGATCGGTGTCAGTGTGAAGCTGATCGATAACATCTTCTTAATGATCTCAACAGCAGAACTCGTACCAAAAAAAATCAGCATTTTGAATTAGAATTAGGTTTATCATAGAATTATATATGTTCCCGAGATCATTTATCTTTTTTATGTACTTCAATAAAAATAAAATTTGATAATTAATCAAGGTTTATGTGTGAATGTTGCATGCTAGAAACGGGGGTATGCAAGGATGAATGATAGATAAATAACTTTTTCTCAGTTAGGTTTCACATTTAACATAGGTAGCATGCAAGAAATGGGTGTATGAAAGAATTGAATGATAGATAATTAACTTTTTCCCAGTTAGGTTTCACATTTAATAAAGACACAATAGTGCCAAAAATATAATAATTTTTTATATCGTCGATAATTAAATGGATTAAGGATTTTGAAGTACTAATGGAATGGATCTCAAATGTGTTAGTTCATGAGAAACTAGTTTTAATTGAAAATGCGGCACAAATCATGGTAATGAAGTATATGTAGGAATTCTTTTTTTTTGTCAACTGAACAATATGTGTAGCTTGATGTTTTTCAGTCACATCTATCAAGGACATGTGTGGTATCATTTTGGTTTACCTATGCTTAGAGTTTGCTGTTTATATACAAGGATGAAAAAAACTCACACCTCAACGTTGCATGTGAGACGACCTCTTCCCTAAATTTGAAACTTGTGTGCTGTAAATTTCGACTATATAAATGTATGTATGGTTTAAAATGTTATCAGTTATATCATGTACTACCTGTATACAGTCTATTTCCCATAAAAAATGTGTACTCTAGTTTTTTTCCCAACTACATCATGATCTCCTGTAAAGATACATTTATGGCAAGTGTTGGTTTGTGATGTTAGTATGATGCAAAAACAGAGATGCTTTTACAAAAAAACAAAAAAAAACAAAAAAAAACAAAAAATTGCATGGAAAAAAACAAAAAAATTGCATGTATTAATCAGCTTTTGTTTTTCAGGTATACTAATCTATTTTTGTTTTTTCAGAAGTAAGAGTGGCCTACAGCAATACTTTTGGCAAATTGTAAAATTAATATTTTTGTTTGTTTTGGATCTTTTGTAAATTTAATATAATTTTGAAAACAAATCTCATTTCTAGTGACTTTTTATGTCCCCGTGACGTAGAGTCGGGGGGCATATTAATTTACCCCTGTCCGTCCGTTTGTCCGGCTAACTCCTACAGTTTTAGAACTACAGCTTTAATATTTTGCAGGATGTTTATACACATAATGGAGGTGTGCATGTCCACATGATTTAGATTTTCCATAAAATATTCTAAAAATGACAGGTAGTTGGACTTAAGTCATTTTGTTCGTTCGTCCGGATATAGATACATGGTTTGTCCGGCTATCTCCTCCTACAGTTTTGGAGCTACAGCTTTAATATTTTGTATGATGTTTATGCACATAATGGAGGTGTGCATGTCCACAGGATTTTGATTTTCTTCAAATATTCTCAAAATGACTAATAGTTTTTTTCTTAAGATTTGGTATTAATGGCAATTTTTATAAAGTTAGCAAAAAAAATTTTTTGATAATATCCATAAAAAATGTGTTTTAAGATGCACTCGCGCAGACACCACAGCCTATTCAAGATGGCATCAAAGCTGCTGAAAGTACAGTCAACAATACTTTTGGTAGGTTTAAAATTTAAGGGGTTTTAATAGGGACAAAAAGAGTTTGAAGATACCAAAGTGGTAATCAGAATCCGTAAATCGAAGGACAGACAATACAATGGGGAAAAAACAAACCAAAACAATGATCTGCAAAATACTACACAGAAAACTTAACGATCAAGCACCATGAACCCCACAAAAACCGGGTTGAGCTCAGATGCTCTTGAAGGGTAAGAAGAGTTTGAAGATACCAAGAGGGTTATCAGAATCCATAAATCGAAGGACAGACAATACAATGGACAAAAACCCCAAAAACAATGATCTACAAAACACTACACAGAAAACTAACGATCAAGCACCATGAACCCCACAAAAACCGGGGTTGAGCTCAGATGCTCTTGAAGGGTAAGAAGAGTTTGAAGATACCAAAGGGGTTATCAGAATCCGTAAATCAAAGGACAGACAATACAATGAAAAAAAAACAAAAAAACAAAGATCTACAAAACACTACACAGAAAACTAACGATCAAGCACCATGAACCCCACAAAAACCGGGGTTGAGCTCAGATGCTCGGGAAGGGTAAGAAGAGTTTGAAGATACCAAGAGGGTTATCAGAATCCATAAATCGAAGGACAGACAATACAATGGATAAAAACCCCAAAAACAATGATCTACAAAACACTACACAGAAAACTAACGATCAAGCACCATGAACCCCACAAAAACCGGGGTTGAGCTCAGATGCTCGGGAAGGGTAAGAAGAGTTTGAAGATACCAAAGAGGTTATCAGAAAATTTAAATCGAAGGACAGTCAATACATTCATTTAATTTCCTTAAAAACTGCTTGTCAGATTTACTGTCACTACCAGACAGTTAGAAGAAAGAAGCACACAGATGTATACCAAATCTTCATCCATGGCATACAAGAGGTATATATTTTATTATAGTAGACAATAATTAGTATTGTGTACAATATAACATAATGATGAAATGATAAAAAATACAATTTACAAATTTAAAAATGTGTAATAGGCAATAAATGAAGTTTTCGTAATTTTCCTCTGATGTGTGAATTGATAATTTTATTTGTTGAATACCAATTTTCGTGGTTCCTGTTAGACATTTCAACATCGGTTGGTTTCCTATATCCATCTGACAGTTTGAGGAGAATTGTATCGTGAGAACAGTGAAAAACATTTAGTCATATTAAGAGTCAAATTTTAAAGTTGGACTGTGTGGACACTTGACCATTCAACTAACCTGTGCCACAGACGCAGAATCATGAGGAAACCAGACAGTTAATCATAACGTGTGACTGCACGGTGGCTATCACGACTATGAATTCAAAAGTCAATGAATATCTCGCTATCCATTTATCTACGAAAATGAATGAAACCACAATACAAAATAGTTATAAAATGCAGTGCCATTAACTAAACGTGTAAGTCTCACTGAAAATGTGCAATACAGGACAGAACATTCTTTGTCATGTGTACTTTTCAAATCATTTTTTTTTAAATAATGAATGCTTCATGATTTTACAATTCAAATTACCATTTATAATTATGATTTTATAATTTTATTTAAGCACTGAAACGTAATCCAATCCCATACTCTGTCCCATAGGAAGTGGATGATGTCTAACCATGGTATTCATTCAGTAAGTACTGATAAAGTCATGATACAGATCCGTGTAATATTAATATTTGCTAACATAAATTTCCACAAGTACATATGATATTTACTGTCATTAAAAAAAAAACAAAATATCATAATTTGTTTTTCTTTTACCCTTTATAAATAAACTTGTCAAATTCTAGTTGACAACACAACATACTATGACAGGTGCTTGGCAGTACCAGATGAAGTCAGCATATCTAAATGTATGTTGTCTTGTTACTGTTAGATTCCTGATCATATAGAATTGTACTGTATACATCATGTGATAAAGTGTGTCAGTTTGCAGCTGGTTCGAGTACTTCCGTTTTCTCCATCGTTTAAACTGACTTTCTGTGATATTACGTAACTGATGTTGTTGATAGTGGTGTTTAACACCCATAGCACTAACCTGACTGTTTTTCAATGTGATACAATAGTTCCCCTGATATAAGGACACCTCCAACTAAAAGGCCACACCTCTTATCAAGCCATATATCAGATGTACTGAGATAGTACAATACTACTAAATTGACCCCCCTCAAGAGTCTATCCTTCTTATCAGACAATTATTTTTTTTGCACAAGTGGTAGCCTTATTAGAGGGTGACTACTGTATATAAAACTGACTCAATGGTGTGTATAAGGTTAGGGTGATCATGAGTTTGATTCCCTGTTAGCACAAACCAAACACAATAAAAATTTTATTTATTGAAAGTGATGGAAATAACATCCACTAATATCAACAAAACAAACAATTACATCTCTTTTCAAATGATTGAAAAAAAAGACCACAACATATGTCGATGGAAATCCAGTTCCTGGCTTAGGACTGGTACAAAAATGTATCAGCAGTAAACTGAAGAATGGGATCACCACCCTCTGCCTTCTTGATAATTGGATCTGCAACAGCAATACAGATATAAAAAAAAAATGTCTGCTTAGCATGGAGGATCATGTAAAGTAAAAGAACAAAAACTGGTTGTCTTGGAGCCAGTATAATGTGTCCCACTTCAGACACAGGTTCTGTGGACTCGTTTCTGTGAAATAGCACCAAAATCTTTCTTTGTGTGTAACGGTCTAGTTCAAAGAAGACATCATTATCATCTGGTCAAAAAGAAATATGTTCTTCCTTTTGGTCACTTACAGTTAAGCAACAATCTCTCACTCAATATTTTAGTTACCGCTATACCAATACAAAATCATTGCAACAAGACATAAAAAAAATAGACTTTTATCAGTTTTGTTGGTGATAAAATATTGATATTTTTTAAATTTCAGTACTGGAATGTAGTCTATTCTCATAAAAATATCCAATGGGAAGTAGATGTTGTGTAACCATGGAGTTTATTAGGTGAGTATATACCATTACAGTGTGGGAAATCATTTTTTTCAAACACTCGCCAAAATGGCTGAAAGAAGTACTCGCCAAAATGAAATAGAGCTCGCCATGTTTGGCGAGTGACATTTTTTTTAAACTTGCCAACAAATACCAAATACCGTATTTTACGAACGATAGGTCGATATTTTTCCTTCCTCAACACGCTGGCTTGACCTATCGTCCACATCAACCTATACAAGGATGAAGTTAAAAAAATCTGGAATCCCTCAAAAAAGTCTCGATAAAAATGACGAATTTGTTTACAGAATACCTTAATTTTGCTGTATTTTTTTTTCTGAATAAGAAGACTGAAATCATTGATGTTCTTGGTGTTATTTTTTTTTTTAAATAAAGCAATAAAAGTATACAAGGTGTGCAATTCCGGGATCAAAATGTTCAACATCCAAAAAAAAAATCAATATTCAATGATTGAAGTGTTAGCAAAAATCAGTTCAATATTGTATTGTATAATAAAATATATACTATAAAAAATGTATGTTGTTGAAAAAAAAATCACAGGGTAGATCGTTTTACAATATAAAATTATTATCACAAAATATCTAAATATAGCCATTATATAGCTTTTCCATCAAACACGAGCATGTGCACGAAGTTGTAGTAAGCAATGGCGGTTGCATTACATCTCACAATGAACGTGGAGAACAAGCTTTTTATACAAAATATACTGGAAAATAATTATCGATTTCACTAAACTAGAATGTTCTACACTTGAATTGGTCAATTAGGAACAAATAAAATAATCACCATGAGATAACACAGGTGAACTTCAGTCAGCACTTTAATATCCTGATCAGCTGATTGAAAATTTACTGGACCGAGACGATCACATAATTTGTGTACTATTAATAAAATGTTGGATAAATGGATAAATGACACAGTTAACAGAAAATTTAACTGTTTGGGAGCTATGATATTTTAAAGCTGTAAACCAGTTATCGTGGCAAGCGTTTTCAAGTTCCTACTCGCCTTACAACTTACTCGCCAGACTGGCGAGTATAAAGTGGATCTTACTCGCCACCCGAAATTTCCACTCGACTTTGGCGAGTTGGCGAGCGGTCATTTCCCACACTGGAGTTAGGCTGTTTTTTTGTTTGTTACTGATAATAAAAACCAATCCGATTTTCAAGCAAACTGACAGTCAACAAAAATTCAAAAGGAATTTCTTAAAAAATGCTTTTAAAATCGTAGTCCACATCTCTGAAGTTGTGAATCAGAAAACAAAATGGCGGCTTCTGGCATACCTACTATCATACAATCATGACCATGACAGCTACCATTGGTATAGAAGTAAATCCTACTATCATACAATCATGACCATGACAGCTACCATAGGTAGAAGTAAATCCTACTATCATACAATCATGATCAAGTTCCTACTCGCCTTACAACTGTTACTCGCCAGACCGGCGAGTATAAAGTGGATCTTGCTCGCCACCCGAAATTTCCACTCGCCTTTGGCGAGTGGTCATTTCCCACACTGCATTATTATTTTAATAAAAATTTGAGATTGCTTTGGAAATGAAGGTCCTTGCTTGGGAAAGGCACAAAAAAAGCTAAACTGGTATAATTAATCGATTAATGAAACTTCTAGAAATGTGCACAACATAAGTACGACATAAGTGATTTTTTTTTTCTTAAAACATTTTTATTGAAATAAAGATAATGCCATTGTACATGTCAGGAGAGGACTTGTATTTTGTAAAGTGACCAGTAGTCAGCGTAAAACTTGTAATTATAGGTTCCAGTTGACATGAATAACATATAAAGTGAACACTGTTATCTGGGGAGGACTTGTAATTAGAGGGCCCAGATATGAGTTGCATCTGACCAGATTTTGGAAATGTTTAATGGGTGCAGATTTCATTAAAGATTTAATTTGGAGGGTCCAGTTACTGAATGCACATGTATTTTTTCACAGTTTATTAGCACCATGGAAAATATTGTTTATTTAATATGGCATTTTTCAAGTTCTGATACCTTTTATGTTTTCAGTGTAATGTACCGAGCCATGGATGAAAGACAAAGGCACAGATGAAGAGTCACAGATGAAGATGGGATGAAAGACACAGGCAAAAATCATGATTTCAAGATATTTGACACTGACAATTAAAGTGAAAATAAAAAAAAACACTCATTTCATAATGAATGTATTAAAAAGGAATATCAGAACTAATTTTTTATTTGTAATATTGTATATTTTTGTAGTTAAGAAACGTCACATTTCTATGCTTAAGGTTAAATTATATTTCTTTTCTTTATTTTTAAAATTTTGTTTTGGTAGAAGTGGTGCGTTTCTTTGTAACTTATGGTCTTGCTAGAAACAAAAACAGGCTCTGTAAAGGATGGGATAACAGAATTGTACAAAAACAACAATAAAAAACATACACAAATAAATAAAAAAAAAAAAAAAAAAAAATGTAAGCAGAACCTGTTCTTTTAAATTTTGGAGGGAATTTAATAAACAAAAAGTAAAATTCTAGCCAGACCACCAATCAGTTATTTTTGTATATGTGAGATATAAAGACTTCAACATTTTAATAAAATTGTAAATATAATCCCCTAAAAAAAAGGGGGATTGAATAAGAAACGTCACATTTCTATGCTTAAGGTTAAATTATATTTCTTTTCTTTATTTTTAAAATTTTGTTTTGGTAGAAGTGGTGCGTTTCTTTGTAACTTATGGTCTTGCTAGAAACAAAAACAGGCTCTGTAAAGGATGGGATAACAGAATTGTACAAAAACAACAATAAAAAACATACACAAATAAATAAAAAAAAAAAAAAAAAAATGTAAGCAGAACCTGTTCTTTTAAATTTTGGAGGGAATTTAATAAACAAAAAGTAAAATTCTAGCCAGACCACCAATCAGTTATTTTTGTATATGTGAGATATAAAGACTTCAACATTTTAATAAAATTGTAAATATAATCCCCTAAAAAAAAGGGGGATTGAATAAGAAACGTCACATTTCTATGCTTAAGGTTAAATTATATTTCTTTTCTTTATTTTTAAAATTTTGTTTTGGTAGAAGTGGTGCGTTTCTTTGTAACTTATGGTCTTGCTAGAAACAAAAACAGGCTCTGTAAAGGATGGGATAACAGAATTGTACAAAAACAACAATAAAAAACATACACAAATAAATAAAAAAAAAAAAAAAAAAAATGTAAGCAGAACCTGTTCTTTTAAATTTTGGAGGGAATTTAATAAACAAAAAGTAAAATTCTAGCCAGACCACCAATCAGTTATTTTTGTATATGTGAGATATAAAGACTTCAACATTTTAATAAAATTGTAAATATAATCCCCTAAAAAAAAGGGGGATTGAATAAGAAACGTCACATTTCTATGCTTAAGGTTAAATTATATTTCTTTTCTTTATTTTTAAAATTTTGTTTTGGTAGAAGTGGTGCGTTTCTTTGTAACTTATGGTCTTGCTAGAAACAAAAACAGGCTCTGTAAAGGATGGGATAACAGAATTGTACAAAAACAACAATAAAAAACATACACAAATAAATAAAAAAAAAAAAAAAAAATGTAAGCAGAACCTGTTCTTTTAAATTTTGGAGGGAATTTAATAAACAATAAGTAAAATTCTAGCCAGACCACCAATCAGTTATTTTTGTATATGTGAGATATAAAGACTTCAACATTTTAATAAAATTGTAAATATAATCCCCTAAAAAAAAGGGGGATTGAATAAGAAACGTCACATTTCTATGCTTACGGTTAAATTATATTTCTTTTCTTTATTTTTAAAATTTTGTTTTGGTAGAAGTGGTGCGTTTCTTTGTAACTTATGGTCTTGCTAGAAACAAAAACAGGCTCTGTAAAGGATGGGATAACAGAATTGTACAAAAACAACAATAAAAAACATACACAAATAAATTAAAAAAAAAAAAAAAAAATGTAAGCAGAACCTGTTCTTTTAAATTTTGGAGGGAATTTAATAAACAAAAAGTAAAATTCTAGCCAGACCATCAATCAGTTATTTTTGTACTCTTGTATTAGTTATGTCATGTCAGTCTACTTGGTTTAAAGCACTTAAAGTTTTATACTTTCCAAAATTCCAAGTCTTAAGTATATTTTTTTTCGAATTTAATTTACATTTACATAAAAAAAAACATTATCAAAAATTAATGAGTCTTTCTAAAAAAAATAAATTGTATTTGGTAATCTATTTTTTTTAGCTTTAAACCAGGTAAGTAATGAATTAACTATTTTTTTTGCTGTGATAAAATGTGTATAAAAATTATCCAGTTATTGCCCTTTAAATATTTTGAATTTGAATGTTTGCTTATTAAATTGTATAAATATGAATGTTGTACTATTACAGGAATATGGAAGCAAGGTTCAGCATATTTTGTGGTAAAATCTATAAAATATGGCTTGTTCCTGACTTTTTTAGTCCTCTAATAGTCCAATTATTCCAATAATTATCATAGGTGCAGAACACTTTCTAATTATTGTCATAGTTACTTACATGGATTCAAAAAGTGGAGATTCTGATGTTTTATCTTTAACATTTAATTTTTTTAAATCATTTTCAAAAATAATTCCATTTTAAAAATTTCAGTAAACTTTTTTTTTAAATATTTTAAAAATAAATTATATGCTGATACATTTTAGAGAGATAAGTAAAAATTGTTTGTTAAATTTATTTATTGTCTTGCTTGTTTTGTTGTAAACCTCAGCTAACCGAGCACTAAATTTCCCCATCTAACAAAGCATTATATTTCCCTATCTAACTGTGCATTGCATTCCCCCTGCACTTTAATAGTCGACTTTCAATAAATATTTATATTTTGAAGCCGACAATTAACATGAACAAAATGAGCAAGCTGTTTGGCATAATAATTTAAATATATTCTTTTAATCTTTCAAAATGTATCACTTTAGTTCTTCTTTGAACATTTTAAAAAGTCCTACTTTTGGTGATTTTTAGTTAAATAATTCAATAATTCTCTAAATTTCCAAAATTAAGATAAGTGCAATTATATGCATTAATTCATTACTAATGTAAATATTTTCTTTCCTTTTTTTAGAATTTATTTTCTGTTTTTTGCAATCTGTTTTGGCATTTTTTATTGTTTTGTTTTTTTATTTTTTTAATCGGAGATCTTCCATGACACAAGACCATGATCAGTAGTATACAACAATACAAGAAATCGGGAACGCCAATGATCATTATACAAATTCTAACATGACATAAAAATATTGTACATTGTATATATAAATTTTGTATAATTTGTAAAAGTATTCTATATTGGAAATTTTAGTTTAACACCACTTTCTACAATATTTCAGTTATATCGTGGCAGTTCATTTAGTTGTAGTTGTGTATAATTAGAGGTAGTTATAATATTGTCAGTCATTGAATGGATATACAATTTTAAACCAAAGCTTTTCCCAGTGGACGCCATTGGTTTTAATGCTGGGTTTAAGTATATCAAGGTGTATATATTGCCGATTTGTCATATTTAACTTTATTATAAATATAATTGTATAATATATCTAAATATATAAGTTGTATTAAATCGACAGCTGAGAAAAAAGTTCACTCATGCATCGAGCTGGTCGACAAACATTAGTTTGTGTTGTGTTTTTCATGTATTGATAAGGGTGTGCTTGAATGAAAATGAGACCTTTAAGGGTTATGAGAGGTATTATCATTACTTGATGTCCATCTCTCCTCATCGTCCGTGAACTTTTACATTTTAATCTCTTCCCTAAAACCACAGGACCAATTGTCTTCAAACTTGGTAGGAGTGTCCATTTGATAGTTCTCCAAAAAAATGTTAGTTCACCAGGGCTGAGGGCTCAAATGAGCTTTTTCCATCACTTTGTGTCTGTCGTCTGTCATCCGTTAACTTTTCGCATTTGATCTTCTCAAGAACCACTAGGTCAAATTGGACCAAACTCTGATGTGATACTCTTTGAATGCTCCTCTTCCAAAATTGTGTCCACTGACTTTGCCTAATATTAAAGATGGCTGCCACGGCTTCTAATTGGTTGAAAAATTGGAAATCTTTGAAAATCTTCTTCAGAACCATGGGATGGACTGAAACCAATTTTAGTCAAAATGCAGGAACTGCTCGTCCTCTAGAGCAGATGAGAGCATTCTCAAATCTGATCATTGTGTTTACCCAGTTAGAGATATACAAATTACAATCTGTTGTGTCTTGTAATTCAAATTGAATTTGTCAAGAAATACTAGCAATTTTTTTTCTTCAGAATCTTGTATCTTGAAAACTTAAAAAATTATGCCGTTTTCTAAGCTAGGTCTAGTATACCACTGCATATATCTTCTATTAAGCAGACAATTTAAATATCTCATGTGACATATAGAATGTAAGATTGATACGACAACTTCGACATTTTTTTTTAATTGTTGCAGAAATTTTCAGTTTTTATCCCCTCGCCAACGAAGTTGCGAAGGGATATAGTAACGCTACCGTCCTTCCGTAACATCTTTGTGAACACTCTAGAATCAACATCCTTCAATGGATTTTGACCAAACTTGGTACATACTTAGTCCTTAAGAGAATCTGGAACCCTATTGATTTTCAAGGTCACCGGGTCAAATGTTTAGGCGAGGGGATACGCCACGTAAAATTTATATTAACGAAGTCAGTCTCTCACTTATTCTTTTGAGATTTTGGGGCTGGAAATGTCTCTTCTACTAGCCTATTGCAGTTGGTGGAGAGAGCATAAGGTATCGTAGCTGATAAGTAAGTGAAAAATTTCACGGAACCTGTTGATAATTTTCCTGGATTTTCAATATACAGTCAAACCTTTGCAAGGCAATGATGAAATATGGTCACATAAGGCAGGTGGTCACTTAATACAGGTTTAATTAATATAAAATGCACTGTGAAGGGAAATTTAAATTGAGGTCACACAATATAAGTTATTGCTTAATAGAGGTGGTCACTAAAGCAGGTTTGACTATGGTTCAAAGAAGTGGTATTTTAAATATATCTCTACATTAAAAGGGAGTTACTGCATCAGTGGTGTAGTGGTTGTCAAACCTGCATTTATAGTGACCACCTCTTAAGCAAAAACTTGTATTATGTGATGTAATGGTTGTGTGGTAGATTGTGTCTTGATCGTGTTGGTCTAGTACAAAGCTGTCCTCGTCTCATTGAAAATTATGTTGACTTGTTCTAGCCATGATATAGCTGAAAAATTGCTGAGTTGGTGTTATAACAACAATCACTCACTCAGTCACTGGTGAATAATTTATACATATTTTATTTTCACTCACTTAAAAGGGAGTATAATTTGTTGCCTATAATAAAATTGTTGGTATAATTTGATGAACACAATTAAACAAATTATGACAGATTTATTAAAAGATTACTTAATAGTATAAATCAGCAGAAAGTGATTTACAAAACTATGATTGGTTATAAAGGTATTCATATAGAATTGTAAATAAAGAGGTAAACAATTTAAAAGTCATTGAATTTTGAGTTCGGCTGAAGTCAAAATCCAATTTTGGGCATTAAATCTTTATTTGAATGTCTATATCTGAAAAGAAATTAAATACAGTCAAACCTGCACATGTGGTCACCTCTATTAAGCAGCCACCTCTGTTAAAAGATCACCTTTTTCTTGTCCTATCGTAGAAGACTTCATATGAATTGAACCTCTTTTAAGAGGTCACCTGCCATATAAGGCCACTTTTTCATTGTCCCATCCCAAAGGTGACCTCTTAATGCAGGTTTGACTATGATGATTTTTTAGAGCTATATTTTGTTCAACAACAATTGGTTGGTATAATGACCTAACACCCTGTAGGAAGGTGACTTGGGGACCACTGTATTTTCTGTACTTTCCTCTAGATTTTATCTTTACATGTGATTTTGACCTATTTTTTTTTTAATTTTCAAATAAAGTACAGGTGAATATGCAGTCAATAGATTAGAAACAAAAACTTTTCATTCCCATAAAGGGGGGAGGGCATGGTCATATGGTAGTTGGATTTCATTGCAAGGTGTACTCGATTTAACACATTCCCATAAAGGGGGGAGGGCATGGTCATATGGTAGTTGGATTTCATGGCAAGGTGTACTCGATTTAACACATTCCCATAAAGGGGAGAGGGCATGGTCATATGGTAGTTGGATTTCATTGCAAGGTGTACTCGATTTAACACATTCCCATAAAGGGGGGAGGGCATGGTCATATGGTAGTTGGATTTCATGGCAAGGTGTACTCGATTTAACACATTCCCATAAAGGGGGGAGGGCATGGGCATATGGTAGTTGGATTTCATTGCAAGGTGTACTCGATTTAACACATTCCCATAAAGGGGGGAGGGCATGGTCATATGGTAGTTGGATTTCATGGCAAGGTGTACTCGATTTAACACATTCCCATAAAGGGGGGAGGGCATGGTCATATGGTAGTTGGATTTCATGGCAAGGTGTACTCGATTTAACACATTCCCATAACAGGGGGAGGGCGTGGTCATATGGTAGTTGGATTTCATGGCAAGGTGTACTCGATTTAATACATTCCCATAAAAGGGGGAGGGCGTGGTCATATGGTAGTTGGATTTCATGGCAAGGTGTACTCGATTTAACACATTCCCATAAAGGGGGGAGGGCATGGTCATATGGTAGTTGAATTTCATTGCAAGGTGTACTCGATTTAATACATTCCCATAAAGGGGGGAGGGCATGGTCATATGGTAGTTGGATTTCATTGCAAGGTGTACTCGATTTAACACATTCCCATAAAGGGGGGAGGGCATGGTCATATGGTAGTTGGATTTCATTGCAAGGTGTACTCGATTTAACACATTCCCATAAAGGGGGGAGGGCATGGTCATATGGTAGTTGGATTTCATTGCAAGGTGTACTCGATTTAACACATTCCCATAAAGGGGGGAGGGCATGGTCATATGGTAGTTGGATTTCATGGCAAGGTGTACTCGATTTAACACATTCCCATAAAGGGGGGAGGGCATGGTCATATGGTAGTTGGATTTCATTGCAAGGTGTACTCGATTTAACACATTCCCATAAAAGGGGGAGGGCGTGGTCATATGGTAGTTGGATTTCATGGCAAGGTGTACTCGATTTAACACATTCCCATAAAGGGATGAGGGCATGGTCATATGGTAGTTGGATTTCATTGCAAGGTGTACTCGATTTAACACATTCCCATAAAGGGGGGAGGGCGTGGTCATATGGTAGTTGGATTTCATTGCAAGGTGTACTCGATTTAACACATTCCCATAAAAGGGGGAGGGCGTGGTCATATGGTAGTTGGATTTCATGGCAAGGTGTACTCGATTTAACACATTCCCATAAAGGGGGGAGGGCATGGTCATATGGTAGTTGGATTTCATTGCAAGGTGTACTCGATTTAACACATTCCCATAAAAGGGGGAGGGCGTGGTCATATGGTAGTTGGATTTCATGGCAAGGTGTACTCGATTTAACACATTCCCATAAAGGGGGGAGGGCATGGTAGTTGGATTTCATTGCAAGGTGTACTCGATTTAACACATTCCCATAAAGGGGGGAGGGCATGGTCATATAGTAGTTGGATTTCATTGCAAGGTGTACTCGATTTAACACATTCCCATAAAGGGGGAAGGGCATGGTCATATGGTAGTTGGATTTCATTGCAAGGTGTACTCGATTTAACACATTCCCATAAAGGGGGGAGGGCATGGTCATATGGTACTCGATTTAACACATTCCCATAAAGGGGGGAGGGCATGGTCATATGGTAGTTGGATTTCATTGCAAGGTGTACTCGATTTAACACATTCCCATAAAGGGGGGAGGGCATGGTCATATGGTAGTTGGATTTCATTGCAAGGTGTACTCGATTTAACACATTCCCATAAAGGGGGGAGGGCATGGTCATATGGTAGTTGGATTTCATGGCAAGGTGTACTCGATTTAACACATTCCCATAAAGGGGGGAGGGCGTGGTCATATGGTAGTTGGATTTCATTGCAAGGTGTACTCGATTTAACACATTCCCATAAAGGGGGGAGGGCATGGTCATATGGTAGTTGGATTTCATTGCAAGGTGTACTCGATTTAACACATTCCCATAAAGGGGGGAGGGCATGGTCATATGGTAGTTGGATTTCATTGCAAGGTGTACTCGATTTAACACATTCCCATAAAGGGGGGAGGGCATGGTCATATGGTAGTTGGATTTCATTGCAAGGTGTACTCGATTTAACACATTCCCATAAAGGGGGGAGGGCATGGTCATATGGTAGTTGGATTTCATGGCAAGGTGTACTCGATTTAACACATTCCCATAAAGGGGGGAGGGCATGGGCATATGGTAGTTGGATTTCATTGCAAGGTGTACTCGATTTAACACATTCCCATAAAGGGGGGAGGGCATGGGCATATGGTAGTTGGATTTCATTGCAAGGTGTACTCGATTTAACACATTCCCATAAAGGGGGGAGGGCATGGTCATATGGTAGTTGGATTTCATGGCAAGGTGTACTCGATTTAACACATTCCCATAAAGGGGGGAGGGCATGGTCATATGGTAGTTGGATTTCATGGCAAGGTGTACTCGATTTAACACATTCCCATAAAAGGGGGAGGGCGTGGTCATATGGTAGTTGGATTTCATGGCAAGGTGTACTCGATTTAATACATTCCCATAAAAGGGGGAGGGCGTGGTCATATGGTAGTTGGATTTCATGGCAAGGTGTACTCGATTTAACACATTCCCATAAAGGGGGGAGGGCATGGTCATATGGTAGTTGAATTTCATTGCAAGGTGTACTCGATTTAATACATTCCCATAAAGGGGGAGGGCATGGTCATATGGTAGTTGGATTTCATTGCAAGGTGTACTCGATTTAACACATTCCCATAAAGGGGGGAGGGCATGGTCATATGGTAGTTGGATTTCATTGCAAGGTGTACTCGATTTAACACATTCCCATAAAGGGGGGAGGGCATGGTCATATGGTAGTTGGATTTCATTGCAAGGTGTACTCGATTTAACACATTCCCATAAAGGGGGGAGGGCATGGTCATATGGTAGTTGGATTTCATGGCAAGGTGTACTCGATTTAACACATTCCCATAAAGGGGGGAGGGCATGGGCATATGGTAGTTGGATTTCATTGCAAGGTGTACTCGATTTAACACATTCCCATAAAGGGGGGAGGGCATGGTCATATGGTAGTTGGATTTCATGGCAAGGTGTACTCGATTTAACACATTCCCATAAAGGGGGGAGGGCATGGTCATATGGTAGTTGGATTTCATGGCAAGGTGTACTCGATTTAACACATTCCCATAAAAGGGGAAGGGCGTGGTCATATGGTAGTTGGATTTCATGGCAAGGTGTACTCGATTTAACACATTCCCATAAAGGGGGGAGGGCATGGTCATATGGTAGTTGGATTTCATTGCAAGGTGTACTCGATTTAACACATTCCCATAAAGGAGGGAGGGCATGGTCATATGGTAGTTGGATTTCATTGCAAGGTGTACTCGATTTAACACATTCCCATAAAGGGGGGAGGGCATGGTCATATGGTAGTTGGATTTCATGGCAAGGTGTACTCGATTTAACACATTCCCATAAAGGGGGGAGGGCATGGGCATATGGTAGTTGGATTTCATTGCAAGGTGTACTCGATTTAACACATTCCCATAAAGGGGGGAGGGCATGGTCATATGGTAGTTGGATTTCATGGCAAGGTGTACTCGATTTAACACATTCCCATAAAAGGGGGAGGGCGTGGTCATATGGTAGTTGGATTTCATGGCAAGGTGTACTCGATTTAATACATTCCCATAAAAGGGGGAGGGCATGGTCATATGGTAGTTGGATTTCATGGCAAGGTGTACTCGATTTAACACATTCCCATAAAAGGGGGAGGGTGTGGTCATATGGTAGTTGGATTTCATGGCAAGGTGTACTCGATTTAACACATTCCCATAAAGGGGGGAGGGCATGGTCATATGGTAGTTGGATTTCATGGCAAGGTGTACTCGATTTAACACATTCCCATAAAAGAGGGAGGGCGTGGTCATATGGTAGTTGGATTTCATGGCAAGGTGTACTCGATTTAACACATTCCCATAAAGGGGGGAGGGCGTGGTCATATGGTAGTTGGATTTCATTGCAAGATGTACTCGATTTAACACATTCCCATAAAAGGGGGAGGGCGTGGTCATATGGTAGTTGGATTTCATGGCAAGGTGAACTCGATTTAACACATTCCCATAAAGGGGGGAGGGTGTGGTCATATGGACTTGGTAGTTGGATTTCATGGCAAGATGTACTTGATTTAGCATTATGTGATAAAGTTTGTCAGTGATAGGTCGATGGTTTTCTCCAGGTAACTGAAATATTGTTGAAAGTGGCATTAAACACCAAAACCTCCTAACCCTCCATCATACTGGATTATTTATGTATAGATAATGAATATTATTATTTATGTATAGATAATGAATATTATTATTTATCGACAAACATTTTTTTAACAAATATCACTATGATAAATAAAAAACTACATATAAATTTGTTTCTTATAGTTAATCCTTTTAATGGAAAATATTATATTTAAGGTTTCAATTACAGTGTGTCAAACAAAATACTGTGTCCACACTTGTTTGTAATATTCACTTATTCAACTTTCTCTTGTCGACATTCTATGATCATATCATGCTTCGCTCTGCGAAGCCTTTTATTTTATTTTCATAAATAATTTCAGTGTAAATCAGAAGAGTCCATTTAACAAAGTACAGCAACACACCAGGTAGCTCAGTAAATGAATTAAATATCACTTTGATTGTTGTTCTTCACCTTATAGTCACTATATGGCATTCAATGACAACCACTTACAACACATTAATTTTTTATTTGAAAAATAACTTGAATGTTACAGATTTTTTTTACAGATGTTTAGAAGATTGTATATACCATGGCCATTACAGAAATATGTATGGTGAATGTATAATATAAGTTTATGAAGATTATCTTCAGTTTATAGGTACAGTCAAACCTGTATTAGGAGGCCCCCTTTGGGACAAAGAAAAAGTGGTCTTTTAAGACAGGTGACCTCTTAAACGAGGATCAATTCATTTGAAAATTTCTATGACAGGACAAGAAAAAGGTGACCTTTTAATACAGGTGACTGCTTAATAGAGGTTACCACATGGGCAGGTTTGACTATTTATTTATGATAATAACATAGTTTCAACAGTGAAGGTAAAAAATTCTATTAATATCAACCAGGAATAACCCACATCCCATTTCTAATCATGCAACATAAAAAAAGACCATGATATGGCATTGAAAATGTAGGTCCTGCCTTGGGACAGACACAAATATGTGGTGGCATTAAACCGTTTAATGGGATCCCAACACTTCCCTCTTGATAATTGAATCTCCAACAGCAATAGATATAAAATAATGATAAAAAACCTCCACAGCTTCACTTCCACTCAAAAAGACCATACACTTGAGAATATCACAAAAATGTGGCAGAGTTAAGCACTTATTTATAGGATTATGGTGTTTAACATCACTTTCAACAATATTTCAATTATATGGTGGCGGTCAATTTTATTGGCGGGGGAAACTTTAGTACCCAGAGAAAACCACCGACCTGCCGAAATCACTGACAAGAAGAGTTTGAAGATACCAAAGTGATAATTAGAATCTGTAAATCAGTAGCAGAACAGACAACACAATGGCTAACAGAAAAAGGAAACAAGAACAAACAACGATCTACAAAACATTATACAGAAAACTAAAGATCGAACAACACGAGCCCCACTAATAACTGGGGGTGCTCCGGAAGGATAGGCAGTCCCTACTCCACTAGTGACACCCGTCGTGTTACTCTAGTTATAAGTCATGAATGGGGAAAGGACCTGCAAGTACTTAAGACAAGTGGAACATATCTGTGGTCATTTGTGACAAACAAACTTTATCAACTAATTTTGTATCGTCATGAGCATGATTCAAATTAAAAAAACGGTGGTGATATGCACTGATTACGCAGGTAGTTGTTAATCCAACTACCATATGATCCCGACCACGATGGCTCCCACTTAATAATAATTGGTTCACCAATGGCAATACAGAATATAAATAAACAATAAAATACTATCACAGATTTCCATTAATATATTATTTGTTGATGTTGGTTGAATTTCTTTCAATAATACTGAATTTCAAGTATGTGTTGCAGGACTAGAAACATTTGCCACAAGTTACGGAAAAACTTTATCATGTAAAGTTGTTTTGTATGGTACATGCAGCAATCAATTTCACAACTTGTCTGGTCATAGGCATGTATTCCATATCATAAGATAACGGCCATGATGGCCTCTAGAAGGATTCATTTATATTGTGGCAGTCAGTTTTATTGGTGAAGGAAACCAGAGGACCCAGAGAAAACCACCGGCCTGTCGCAAGTCACTGTCAAACTTTATCACATAATGTTGTATCAAGTACACCTCACCCGAGTGGGATTCGAACTCACAACTTCAGTGGTGATAGGCACATGATGTTTTACTACTTGAACCGCTTGCTTTGCTGGATCAGACACGGGGAGAATCAAAACACAATTCTTAAGCATCGTCCCCTGGTGTCTCCTCCAGCTAAGTAATCGCATACATATAGTCCATTCTTCAACCATATGATACACTGCAACTATACATTACTCATTGCCTCTCCTCGGGTCGTGCTGCCGAACACGGCCTATTTATTTATTTATTTATATATTTTTTGTAACATATCATTTAAATAGTTAAGAATTGTCTTGTTTAAAAACATATATCTCCATTCTGTATTGTTGTAACTGTTGATATAATTATGAATGTATATTTGTTATTGCCCCTTGAGGGACCCTAATTGGAATAAATATATTGTATTGTATTGTATTGTATTGTATTGCATAGGTAGTTTTAAATCCAACTACCATACGATCACGGCCACGACGACACCAGCAGAAAAAATATATTAATTACTAGTCAACTTATTCACACTCTAAATTAGCATCTTTCTCAATTTTAATGAATAAATGAACAGTTTTAAAATTATTATAACTCTCAAATTTCTCCTAAGTAAAAATTTGTACACTTTAAAGTAAAATTACACCATTTTTGGGTGAAGACAATTTTTTCCCTGAAAATTCAATTTGGAATACGGCGGTACCTTTACTAAACGGGTGTCTCAAAACACAGGGGCTAGGTGCTAAAAAAACCAAACTATATACAGTCAAACCAGCTTTAGTGACCACCTCTATTAAGCAATAACTTGTATTATGTGACCTTATTTTTAATTCATTTCATAGTGTATTTTATATCAATTAAACCTGTATTAAGCGACCACCTGTCTTATGTGACCATATTTCACTGTTCCTTTGAAAAGTCACATAAGACAGGTTTGACTGTAATACATATAATATGTGTTATATAGTCTTTTTTTGTATATTTTTTTTTCGGATGCACCTAGCCCCTGTGATGTATACATGTATATGTTCCGACTTTAGATATTTACTTTACTTTAAGTCTGTTGACCTGGAATGCAGTAGTTTTGGAGAAGAAATAATATATCATTCAGTCCATCAGAGGTCAGTAAAGACAAATTGAACTTCAAATCACCGGAAAAGTAACAACACTCCCTAATAACCTCTAAAGAAATATTTCTGGCAAGCATTCAATATTTCTTGAACATATATACAGTCTTCACGCTTAACTTTTTACCTTACAAGCCCACCGGGCCTGTAAGTTCAATCATTTACAGGCCCACCATCGATTCTACAGGCCCAAATTTGAAAACTACATTAATGACCATTAATTCAAACCACCAGAACTCAAAACATGATGATGCACCAAATATTATGTGGACAGGTCAATTACGCATTAGGTAAGACCAGAATGCAAGTATAAAAAAAACAAAAAGACACTTTATTTTGGATTCATGTTTATATTAATCTCCTGAAAATTCTAAAATCATATTGTCAATAGCATCCTCATTATATTCCATATCATCACTGTCCACCTCCTCCTCCTCATCATCACAACCAATATTGTTATAAGATTCTTATAACAAAAACTTGTGGTGTCATCATTGTGTGTGACATACAATGTATAATTTGGTGATAATTTTTAATATGTACCCCCTTTTTTAAATATTAATATGCTTTGAATTAATACCACACAAAATGCAAAAAGTCATATTTGTGTAGCCTTCAGCAGAAGAAATATGCATATGCTAATTTGCTCAACGGTCCAACTATATATAGATAGCTAGGGAATGCAAATATAGCACGAACATATATTGACACTGACAGTCATAAACTGAAGCAATTCATAAACAATGGCGGCCGGAGCTAGTGCACTAAATTTTGCTCTCATCCTATCTGGAATTTTATTAAGATTAACACCAGAGAGAGCCCCAAGAACAGTTTTGAGAAATGAAAGACCTGAAAACCTAGGCTTCTATGCATGTATGGTGACCACAAATATAGGCAGTTTCAACTTTGTCATTGAAAATGAAGGTGAACTCGATTCAAAATGGCCGACCAATAACAACAATACAAACATCAACCATTGATATGAAGAATACCACGAAATATTGCTTCATTTTATATATAATGATGAGCGGGGACGTCCATTATAACCCTGGACCTATACGGTACCCCTGTACAAAATGTAAACAACCTGTAAAGAGTAACCAGAAAGCATTACAGTGTGACTTTTGCGATCACTGGACGCACTTGCGATGTACAACCATAACGGTAAAGGACTACCATATTTTGGCCAAATGTGGCGATCAATACTTCTGTCACCTTGTAATGATCGCTTGCCATCCTTTTCTGATTCGTTTTTTTCTGAATACATCAGTCGGAAATAACAATACTGTTTTTGATGAGACCCTGGAAAATACATCGAACACACCCAATTCAACTTCCGGTGTAAACAAATACAAAGAAATAAACTCTGTTTTTGAAAGACTACGGGAATCTAGAAGGTTACATCCTAGAAATTTCTTAGCAGCCCACATAAACATCAATAGCTATCGTTATAAGTTCGATGAAATCAAAGAACTTCTATAATTATGCAGATGATAACACTTTGTCATATGAAGGCCACAATCTGGATCAATTAATCACAGTACTTGAAAGAGACAGCCTAACTTTAATAGACTGGTTTACTGAAAACCAAATGAAAGCAAATCCAGACAAATTTCAAGCGATAGCAATTGGAAAAAAATCTAAAAATGAAAATATCTCTTTTAATCTTAATGGTAATATAATAAAATGCGAAGATGAGGTAAAACTTTTGGGAGTCACAATAGATTTTGAACTAAATTTTAATACTCATATAGCAAATATCTGTAAAAAAGCCTCAAGACAACTGAACATTTTAAAAAGAATTGGTAAATACTTAACAAAACTTGGTAGACTTACAATATACTACTCTTATATTTTCTCGAACTTTAATTATTGCCCTGTAACATGGCACTTTTGCAGTGAACAAAATACAAATAAAATGGAAAAAATACAATTTAGAGCTCTGAAATTTATCTATGATGATACTGACAGCACATATGAAGAACTTTTAACAAAATCCAAATTACCCACTTTAAAAATCAGGCGAATTAGAACTATAGCCATTGAAACATTCAAAATTGTCAATAAAACCAGTCCTTTGTACTTACATGATTTAATTACAATTAAACAAAGTAAATATTCTTTCAGATACCAAAATACTGCTAGTATACCATCGACCAGAACAACTAGGTATGGTATTAAAACTTTTAAATATTTTGCTGCCAAAACATGGAATGAGCTACCAAACCACTTTAGACTGGAAAATTCTTTTAAACAATTCAAAAACTTGATTAATTCATGGAATGGTAGCTCATGCCACTGTAATGCTTGTAGATAGCTTTAAAGCATAATTTTATTTATTTATTTGTTTTGCTTATCTGTGATGCTTTTGAAATCTGTGCTTTGTCTTTAATTATAGTTACTTTTTAGGCTGCTTATTTTAATTTATTTACTTAGTGCTTGAAATTTTAAATTAATTAGTTTAAATTATTTTTTAATATAGATGTTTTAATTTTTGCTAGTATTTTTATGTACCTTGTATGTATGCATGTATGTTGTTTTTGTTATATGTATAGTCGATTTTAAAAGCTCTGTAGAGCTTGTGTTTTTATGTATGTTGTGATATGTATCGACTCTAAATAAAACTTTATTTATTTATTATTATTTATTTAACTTCTGTCTGATAAAATTGTAAACATTTTCTTTGTCGCGGAATCGAAGCTGGACGCTACTTTTAATGACAATCTATTCATAGCGGAGGGCTACAAATTATTGAGACGCGATAGAGACTCAAAGGGTGGCGGAATACTTGCTTACATAAATACCGATTTCCCAGTAAGTAGGAAAACAAACTTAGAGTCTGAAACACCGGAAAACATCAGCGTGGAAGTTCATATAAACAAGTGGCTTGTTATGGGCATTTATAAGCCCCCATCAATGTGTGATAATGATTTTTCCACTCTTTTTATTAAGAACATAGATCAGTGTATTATAAATTATGATAATATTATAGTAATGGGTGACTTAAATTTTGATATGTTAAACGATAAAAAATGTCAAGCTTTAAAAGATTTATGTGATGTCCTTGATTTTTCACAATTAGTCTTAAAACCAACATGTTTTATGAAAATTGTATCCCATCATTGGTGGATGTGGTTTTAACAAATCAGAAAAATAAATGTTTTAATATACAAAATTTGACTGTCATAACATAATCTCAGTCACAATAAAAGGGGACGTCCCAGTCCAGAAAAGAAAAATAATAACTTACAGAAGTTATAAAAATTTTGATACTGATAGCTTTAATTGTGATCTTGAGAAAATTTCATTCCCAGATATTGAGAATTTATCAACATCTAGTGAAGTACACAATGTATATAATGAATATCAAAATGCCTTTAAAAGTGTACTTGATAAACACGCTCCAGTGAAAAATAGACAACCCCGTAAAAATCCACTTCCGTGTATGAACAGTGAATTAAGAGGAGCCATATACAGAAAACATATGTTTTATTCCCAATATACAAAAAATCGCAACACAAAAACATGGGAAAAATTTAGAAAGCAGCGAAATTTGGTAACAAAATTAAAAAAGAATTCTATGAAAACTTATTTTCTTGAACGCTGTACGGGTGGGGCTAAAAATGTCAACTTCTGGAAAACTGTTAAACCGTTTTTCTCTAAAAAATGTAACTCTGGGGATCAGAATATAATTCTGTGTGAAGACAATAAAATTATAAATGATACATGTGAAGTTTCTGAAAAGTTTAATACTTTCTTCTCTACAGTTGCAGATAAAATTGGGGAAGACACTGTATATGACCCCACTACTCACCCTAGTATATTGGAAATTAAAAATCATGTGGATGTGGAGAAAAATTTTGAATTCCAGCATATAACATCTGATATGATTGAAAAAATAATAGATAAAATAAATATAAAAAAAGCCTCTGGGTTTGATAACATTCCAGCCAAAGTTATCAAACAGTGTAAACCAATAATATCCAACCAGTTAACATCATTGATAAACTTGTCTATTGACACTGGTGTATTTCCTGATTCTCTTAAAAAAGCTCAGGTAACACCATTACACAAGAAAAATGACCCATTAAGTAAAACAAATTATAGACCTGTGAGTGTCCTTCCTGTTTTTTCAAAAATTTTTGAAAAGGTATTTGAAACACAATTGTCTGATTTTTTTGACACAATATTTAACCCTTTTTTGTGTGCTTTCCGACGTGGACATGGATGCCAGACCACGTTGCTCAGACTTCTAGAAGATTGGCGTGAAGCCCTAGACAAAAATTATTATATAGCATCAGTTCTGATGGACCTTTCAAAGGCTTTTGATTGCCTACCACATGCCATACTGCTAGACAAATTGTCAGCTTATGGAGTTTCAGATAATTCGGTCTCGTTACTAAAATCATACTTATCAAACAGAAAACAACAAATAAAGGTCAATAGTGTTCTGAGTAACTGGGCTGACATCCATAAAGGGGTTCCGCAAGGATCTATACTTGGTCCCCTCTTATTCAATGTCTTCATAAACGATATATTTTTGTTCATTAAAGACAGTTCTCTGTACAATTATGCAGACGATAATACCCTTTCCTTTGGCAGTCCCGATTTTGATCTACTTATTTCTACTCTAGAGTCTGACTCAAATCATCTCATATTCAAAATTAACAAAATGCAGGCTAATCCTGATAAATTTCAAGTTTTGGCGGTGGGGAAGAAAACCTATGAAAAACGTCCAACTATAAATATACAAAATTTTGAACTAACATGTGAAGACAGTCTTAAATTACTAGGCATTGAGATTGATTATCAATTAAATTTTGACACACATATAAGTACAATCTGCAGGAAGGCATCCCAACAGCTGAACATTATCAAACGTTTAGGCCCCTATTTGAACAGATTAAACAAACTTACAATTTTCCATACTTTTATTCTTAGTAATTTTAACTTTTGCCCTTTGGCCTGGCATTTTTGTACGGAGAAAAATTCCAAAAAGATAGAAAAAGTGCAAGAAAGAGCTCTTCGCTTTGTGTATGAGGATTAAAATAGCTCATATGATAATTTATTGAAAAAAGCAAAGGTGCCTTCCTTGCAGATTCGTAGAATGAGAACTATGGCCCTGGAAACATTTAAGATTATGAATAAACTGTCGCCATCATGTCTCCATAGCCTTGTGCATTTACGAAATTCAAAATATTATTTTAGATACAACAATATACTGGACATTCCACAGGTCAGAACATCAAGGTATGGCAAAAAAACATTTAAATTTGCTGCTGCTACATTGTGGAACAGCCTCCCAGACCATTTCAGGACTGAAAACAGTTTTTCTCAATTTAAGAGCTTAATGCAGTCCTGGAATGGTACTAAATGTTGCTGTTCTGCATGCAGATGATAAAAATTCTGCTACTGTTTTTGCTCTTTTTATTTGCATATAGCTTTTAGATATATATTGCTTTGTTTTAGTGCTTGTCAATTTTTTATCCAAACATGCTTAATTTTCTGCTTTATTATGTCATGATGCATGTGGATGCCGATGGGAACCCAGCGAGGCATTGCCACCTGGTCCCCGGCCGGCATCTATATGCAGTATGCACGGTACAGTAAAAACTCTTTCAGATTTGCTGCATCTACATTGTGGAACAGCCTCCCAGATCATTTCAGGACTGAAAATAGCTTCTCTCAATTCAAGAGTCTTTTGCAGTCCTGGAATGGGTCCAAATGTTGCTGTTCTGCATGTAGATGATTCAAATTTTGCTTCTGGTTTGCTTAATTTTAATTTTTAATTTTTTTTAATTATTAATTTTTTTTTAGTTTGGCTTGAAAATTTTATATTCTTTGATTTTTTAGTTAGACAGTGCTACTTTTACTGATTATGTTAGTACCAGTTTTAAATATTCAGTATTATTATTTCATTATTTTTTTTACCTGCTGCTTTATATTGGAGCATCTGTGTGTGGATCTTGAACAAGAGTCCAAAGAGGTACTTGCCACGTGGGTTCTTGTTCAGATCTATACACAGTCCTCCTTTTTATGCCTATATGTCTTAGCTTATTTTAGTTTGTAACTTTGCATGTGACTTGTGTTGTTTTATTGTTAATGTATATTCGGTAAAAAGCTCATTAGAGCTTATGTTGTACTGTTTTATTATGTGCCGAATCAAAATAAAGTTTTCTTATCTTATTCTTATCTTATCTTATCAACAGACTTACAGATGGAAAATGCCTCTTTAAGTAGAGGATTTATTGGATCTGTTTGTAATCTACAAAAATATAGTATAGCTTGGGTTTTGAAATATACCCATTACATACATAGTGTGGTGGTACAAGACGTTGTATCAGTTCGAGTCTGTTGTGTGAACCAGTCTCGCTACGAGTCGCGATAGCGACGAGTTGTGATGCAGTTAGTTCACGCAACAGACAAGACCTGATACACAGTCTTGTACCACCACACTATATATAAATACCCATTACATACATTGTATATAGTGTGGTGGAGTACAATACTTTGTATCAGATCGAGTCTGTTGTGTGAACCAGTATCACTACTAGTCACGATAGCGATCGACGAGTTGTGATGCGGTTAGTTCACGCAACAGACACGACCTGATACATTGCAAGGGTTGAATTCAAAATCTGTACAATACTCTGAGGGAGACTACATTTTGTGTATGACGTCACGTTATTTTTTCCGTTCATTCACCAACGTCAGGTTACTGTGTTTTTTCTCACTAATGAGACAGCACAGTTCCTATTCTTAGCCGTGTGAGATATCGTTTTCTCATTTTTGAGACAGACCAGTTCCAGTATTTCAAGTTAGGGGGTGTAAATTTTTAAAAATTGCGCTGAGCGAAGGGAGGCGCGAAAAATTTTGGGGTATTTCGTGTGAAAAATCACTATTTTATGCCAATAAATCTTATTTTTTCAAATTTTAGGGGGGGGGGGGGGGCGCCGAATGCGTGCCCCCCTGGATCCGCCCCTGTTGTCTACATAAATGACAATAGATAACGTAACAATACAAAATACATTGCGCAACGCACGGTCAACTTTTCGCGCTTTCACAATCCTTCGGCAGAAGACACATAAAAAGCGACTTTTTGAGTACATGTATATAAACAAATTCATATTTCAAAACAAAGATTATCAACTGGTATTTGTTGCTTATAATGCAAAGCACGCAGAATTAAGGAGAAAGAGCAAAGACTGGTTGCTTCGGAATCAGGATAATGTGTCAGAGTGGAGCAACATGTATATCCACGGACTGTTGTTTCCGTTAGCTAACACTATAAAAAAAAACTAAGCGTGTTGGTCTAGAAAAAAGCGGACATCATCATCATCTCATTAACTTGGTCTCGCCATGATATAGCTATAAAATTGCTGAGTTGGCGTTAAAAAACAATCGCTCACTAAAGCTGTTACGTACAGTTTTTATATTTCCCCGACAATGTACATGTACGTATATTGTGTTTATTCTGCAATGTCTTATAGTTAAAAAAAACCAACTGGCAAATTGTCTAAAAAGAGCAGAAACAGACATCGTTCTAAGCGTTTTAGACGTCCGCGCTTATAGTGTAAGTTTCTCGGCGTCGCTCGACATGAATCAGTTACCAGAAAAACTATATCTTGGTCAAAATCTTAAGCAATATGTGATGAAAGAAGCTGTTATATATAAAATCCTTAGGTACAGACAAAACAGATGTCACACCAATGAGGAGCGATGGACAGATCACAGCTGACACAAAGCAAAAATCCAACATCCCCAACAGTGTCAGTCCGTATTCACCGTAGAATCACAAGACAACATCACCGACTGCACCAAAACCCACATCATAAAAACAGCACTCCCAATATCTCTACCAGGTGTAAAAGAAACTCCTACATAACATCAATACCCATAGATTTTGTGCTCCCAAAACTATTAAGTTATTTGGCTTTCCAATCTTTTGATCTTGAGCTACCTGATGAAGGTTATTCCAGAAACGTTCATGTGCACTAAATTTGATATCTACGTTTTTATTACCTCTTTTTAGCAATGTAGCTATCTGAATGTTTTCTTTGAAAACAAGATACACTCATTGTTTAATATGATAGATACAAAATGTATGTAAAATTTCCAGGTAAATTAGTTACCTGTATCTCTTATGAAAATTATGTGTACAGAACTAAGTCAGATTGATAAAAGGTGCATTCATGTTGGGTTTTTGATATTTTTGATTGGTTTGTTTTGTTTTGTATTTGTTTGTTTTTGATAACAGATTAATATCTAATTTTATTTCTGTTTTGAGGATATAACTTCAGAAGGGCCTACAAATTTATACATCTTGGAATAACAGTAGTACTTTAGGGTGCCTGCATCCTAATTTCTTATGTACATGTATCACTGTTCTTTATCAATAAATGTTTAGAGGTTTGTGTTTGTATTGAATCTGGGCCTTGATGGGAGAGAGGTTTAAAGAGCTGCCTACACCTCATTTATCTTTCACTGCACTGTTCATCACTTGGATGATGTACTCAACCTTTAGAAAGTAGATTGCCAGACGCTGGTACAACATATGAAAATGTCTGTAATGTCATTGAATATAGCTCAAATAAATATTTTGCATCATGCTGGTATGTTTTGTAAGTACAGATACTTGTATCACACATACTTGCCAATTTAATAATTAAATAACAGCCATATATACATGATAATATCTCACACACAAAGTATCTTAACACAAGTTATTTCTTAAAGATTTTATTGAAAAACTCAGACAGGCATGGTGGAACATTAGCATACATATAATACAATACAATATATAGACTAGAGGCTCAGTAGGTTGAGAATATTTTTTAGAAATCAACCAATCAGCAACAAGAATTGCCTGTGGTGGACATGTTTGTTAACGGATCGAGACAAAATGAGCATTCTTTATAGAGGGCCTTCCATAGCTGCTACCTATCAAGTTTCGGTTCATTTTGCCAAGCGGTTTCAGAGGAGAAGATTTTTTATGAATCGACCAATCAGCAACACGAATTGCCTGTGCTGGCCATGTTTGTTAACAGATCCAAAATGAGCAATCTTTATAGAGGGTCTTCCATAGATGCTACCTACCACGTTTCGGTTCATTTGGCCAAGCGGTTTCGGAGTAGAAGATTTTTAGGGAATCTACCAATCAGCAACACAAATTGCCTGTGCTGGCCATGTTTGTTAATGGATCCCAAATGAGCAATCTTTATAGAGGGCCTTCCATAGATGCTACCTACCACGTTTCAGTTCATTTGGCCAAGCAGTTTCGGAGTAGAAGATTTTTAGGGAATCTACCAATCAGCAACACGAATTGCCTGTGCTGGCCATGTTTGTTAACGGATCCCAAATGAGCAATCTTTATAGAGGGCCTTCCATAGATGCTACCTACCACGTTTCGGTTCATTTGGCCAAACAGTTTCAGAGTAGAAGATGTTTTAGGAATCGACCAATCAGCAACAAGAATTGCCTGTGCTGGCCATGTTTGTTAACGGATCCCAAATGAGCAATCTTTATAGAGGGCCTTCCATGGATGCTACCTACCACGTTTCGGTTCATTTGGCCAAACAGTTTCAGAGTAGAAGATGTTTTAGGAATCGACCAATCAGCAACAAGAATTGCCTGTGCTGGCCATGTTTGTTAACGGATCCCAAATGAGCAATCTTTATAGAGGGCCTTCCATAGATGCTACCTACCACATTTCGGTTCATTTGGCCAAACAGTTTCAGAGTAGAAGATGTTTTAGGAATCGACCAATCAGCAACAAGAATTGCCTGTGCCGACCATGTTTGCTAAGGGATCAGGACTAAATGAGCAATCTTTACAGAGGGCCTTCCATAGATGCTTCCTACCAAATTAGGTTTTTTTTAGGAATCGACCAATCAGCATCAAGAACTGCCTGTGGCGGCCATGTTTGCTACGAATTGAGCCGAAATGAACAATCTTTATAGAGGACCTTCCATATATGCTTCCTACCCAGTTTCAATTCATTTGGCCAAGCGGTTTCAGAGATTTTTAGAAATTGACCAACCAGAAACAATAACTGCCTATGGCTATTCGATTTCAGAGGTGAAGATTTTTTAGAAATCAACCAATCAGCAATAAGAATTGCCTATGGTGGCCATGTTTGTTAATGGATCATGACGAAATGAAAAATCTTTATAGAGAACCTTGCATAGATGCTTCCTATTAAGCTTCAGTTCATTGAGCTAAGGGGTTTCAGAGCAGAAGATTAAAATGTGAAAAGTTTACAGACGGATGACGGATCAAATGATCGCAATAGCTCACGTTCCCTTTGACAACGTCTGCTCAAAAGCTTTGATGAATACCAGAGTACAACACAAATTCTAACACGACGTCCTTCTTACGCTTTGTAGACAAAAAAATTTCTAAATCGAACTTAAAGCAAACAAATTTATATTTGATTTGGTTGGAGATACCGGTATGTATAATTAAGACAGGAAGTTTTCAAAGGAATTTAATGAATAAAAACTACCTACAAATTTGGTTTCATTCAACTACTTTTATCTCGGAAACTACAAAAAACTAAGTCAAATCTATTTAAAAAATCCAGCAGTAAATTTCATATTCCTCCCAAACTCCAATTGACCAAGTGGTTTCAGAGAAGATTAAATGCAAGAGTTTACAGATGACAGACGCAAAGTGACGACAATATCTCACATGAGTTGATGATGACCATGCACACCAAATAATGACATTTCACACAACCCTTTGTGTACATCATTTAAATGAACAAATGTCACAAATGAAGCGATAGTCTTCCTGGTTTACTTCGTTGAATGTTTTCTGAATGGTGGTACACTGGAAATGCTGCCACCAATGACAAGATTCACACTGGACCTGAAACATAAACAAAAGATTATGTATATGTATATATTTTCAAAAAATATATGTTGATTTATAAATAAATTCCTTCAATCCAAGCACTTTCAATTCAGTGAGCAGTCTGGTCAAAAGTTATATAGTTACTTGCCCATGGTCGGTGGTTCTCTCAGGGTACTCTGGCTTCTTCCACCACTAAAACTGGTCGCCATGATATCGCTGAAATATTGCTGAAAGTGGAGTTAAACACCAAAAACCAACCAACCATCAAAAGGTATGTAAAATACCAAGCAACTGTCAATTTATTGCTCCTATAACATAGTGTGGATCCAGTATTATGAAAACGATGAGGTCCTACCCAATATGGGCGAAAGAACACATTTTTGAGCTACATCATTTTCTTAAATGCTAGTATAGTAAGTAGCTTGTAATTGTTACTGTGGCTAATATTTGCATCCTAACCTGAAAAAATGTCTGTTATTTCATGTTATAAGACTTTTTCTTATCTGTTACAAAAAAGGTGAAGTATAGAAAGATGACCATTCAATGAACAATTAAGAAAAGCAAGAGATCCATATTTGATTTATTTTCAAAGGTATTTTACATAGAATCCTGTACTAAAACTATGTTGTGCAATGACATCACTGTTTTAACAAATACAAACTTGAAAGAGAAGAAAATATAAAGGTTTCATTCATTTTGTTCAAATCTGAGCAGTTTTGGGAAGACTTTAAACTTGAAAAATGTTTTAAGGAATATTTTTAAAGATATTTCCCATACAGTTCTCGTGACCTGCAATAGTAGAATTCTTGGATTTCCAGGTAGTATAAACCCTAAAGATGACCACATCAGGAGCATAAAATGCATCTTTTATTAAAATATGGTCATTAGTTCCAGAAAATACATTAAAACTATTTCTAAATAATTTTATTTCAGATCTCGAGTGTATTATCTATATATAAAGCTATGTGGTTGGTTCGTTGGTTATCTCTTTGATTTCGGTTCAGCTCCAAAATTATTCCTTCAAAAATTTACCATCAAAACGTGCAACTACATTTGATCTAACTTTGCTCAACGGTTTGAGTGTAGAAGACTTTTAAAGGTTTTAGATTTCTGATCGCATAAAATACAAACTTAAGGGGCGACCCCAAGAAAAAACATGCATTTGATTCGAAGCTTCGTTGATACTACAAACTTGAAAGAGGATCATACAAGGAACATTCCAATCACATTTTGACAAAATCTAATCCGTAGTTGCAGAGAAGAATGTTAAATTTATGGATGTCAGGTAATGGGAAAATTACCCAAGACTTCAAGTTAGGTGAACTAAAAAAGTGTGAAAAAAATTAATCAAAAGAAACACATACAAATGTATGTACATACCCAATTATCATTCAATGTGTAATGCATGGTGCATTTTCTGCACATATCTTGGACATCACCTGTAAATACAAATATATTTCATCAGGAATATTAGTACAAAATGCCTATCGATACAAAAAAAAAAACATATTATTATTAATACTTCATCCATTAATATATTCATTTCTGCCTATGCCGGTCATGTTTGTTAATGGATCGGGACGAAATGAGCAATCTTTATAGAGGATCTTCCATAGATGCTTCCTACAAAGTTTCTGGTCACTTTGTCTAAGCAGTATCAGAGGCGAAGATTAAAATGTGAAGTTAACAGACAATGGACGCCAAGTGATAGCAAAAGCTCCCATTGCCTTTGGCAAGGTAAGCTTAAAAGGAGTCATGCAATGGTACAAACAACTAGTTGCATTCTAGGAGGTTTCAGGGGTTAACATTCTAGGAGGTTTCAGCGGTTGACAGACACCATTGTCCGTAAAAAGAACACACAAAACCAAAAAATTTTATCCACTATTTTGAAAAATGGACTTAATTAAGAAGATCTAGAAAGTTCATTACAAGCATAAATACCAAAAGAAAGAATTGCAATATATACTCACTAGTGCTGGCTAAAAGATTGCAAGCCATATCTTTACGAATATTATTTATGGTTCTGATGTCGAAGAATAACTCTTCACTTCTTGGCATTAATTCTGCAAACTGAAATGATAAAAATATAAAACATTTTTTTCAAATTCATTGAAAACAGGAGCATATCTACGGAAAATAGCACATATGGCAAGCACTAAAATTGCGTTTTACATTTATAATTTATTAATAATTTCTCCAGGTATTCATGTCTATGTGTATTACATGGTTTTTGCAAAATTATTTAAAGAAAATTATTTCAAAAATCTTTTTAGGACGTTCCCATATGGGAACATTAATAGGCGCTAAAACCTCTCTGTGGCACCCCCTTCAAGTGGCATCCAGGGTATGTGCCCTACTTGCCATACCCTAGATATGCCACTGATCAAAAATATGGTGGCATACAACTGTCATTGACTTGTCAAGATATTTATCTAGACAACTTGAATTAAATTTTACAACTGATGATTATATGGTGAGATATTAATAGTGACAAGTCTGCATAATTATCTTGAAAGATTGAATTTTATATCATCTCTACAAGTCACGTAAAGTTGTGCTGCATACTCAGTTCTGTCGTCATGAAAGGCCTTTACGACTTAATGTATTGGACATGTCATGTATACTATGGTATATAATGTTTTTACCATTTGCAAATCTGCATCGGTGGTGTAATATAATATATAAATATAACTTGTTCTTGCCATGATACAGCTGAAAATTGCTCATTTGGCATTCTAATACGACGTCCTTCAAACGCTTTGAGTTCAAACCTGTGGTAAAAATAATATATACCTACACCCATTGTAATTTATGACATCATCGACAATTTATAACGAAATTTTACCAATTTTTACATATTAGAATCGAAATAATTCATGGAAGCCATATGTATATATTGTTTTTACCACGGGTAGGCCTTTATGTCAGTTTTTTACCCCTCGCTAATGCTCGTGATATAAAGGCCTACCCGTGGTAAAAACAATATATACATATGGCTTCCATGAATTATTTCTTAATTAAACAACAAACACCCACTCTATTTAAAGGGAGATAATTTAATTAAAAGATTTTGCTGCTATTACAATTCATATATTGTCAGTATCCAGCTGCAGCAATCTGAAGTGAGAAATATGGGGGGAATCACACAGGTCAAAATCTTATACCTTCATTACAAATATGCCACAGTTCACAGAATCGTTTTGAAGTGTATGCTGAACAGATGATATTGTCCATTTCTGATGTCCTTTTCCATAGTCTAATCCTTCCATTGATCTTTTATAGACTAAGGATCTCCATCCTCTTATGAATTTTGCAATGTTGCTGTGTCGTTCTCCAAGAGGGTTGATGTAAATAATTTTTTTGGTTTGTGGGAAAGCAAATGCAATTTCCCAATGACCTCCTGTATTTATAGGACACAGCAACAATGTAAAGTCATTGAATGCCATCTGAAAAAATTTAAGAATAATAAAATACAAAGTTCTCATCAGTTTGGTCTTATAAATATTCTTTATTTGCATTAACATACAGCTATGGACCAAGGAAATAAGTTGATAATAAACGGCTAGACAGAGTGAAGCATAATAGGACCACAGCAATGCAACAAGAGCATGTGTATTAAAAGCAAGAGTGGGCACAGTATTTTGATTCACATAATGATGTGTTGGACACAGTAATTTGCTAGAACCACTGTACTTTTGGGCATCTATCTTCATTTACTATAAAATACTAAATTAAGAAAGTTCAGATAATGGATTAAGCTTTACATGATTGCATAAGAACAATTTATTTTGCACTTTCGAGAGAGTCTACCATGGGTCCGTCATATGATTAGCCCTAATTACATTTTTAATTCCTAATCACATAATTAGCTAATGCAATGATTAAATATGATTAGTTAATACATTGATTAAAAACAGTTCAGCAACAGAATTTAATCATTTTATTAGCTAAGTATGTGATTAGGAATTAAAAATGTAATTAGGGCTAAACATATGATCAGGACAGTGAACATTGTGTAGTATCGATTTTGCCTCTATTTCTACTATTTTCTGATTAGATTTTGGAACAGTTCTGAATGTGGTATTTGTATTGTTTTTTCTTTAATAATACCACATATCCTTGAAAATCTTTGTGTTAATGATAATTGGAGTCTTAACAAAAATAACAAATTTCAAATGTTATTAATATTAGGTAACTGCATGGGTGGTGTAATGGTTAGCATTCTCAATTCACATGTGGTAAATGGTGAGTTGGAGCCCCAGGACAAAAATTTGTATCTGTTGCTTCTTCACTAAACATGCAACAATAAGGAGAAAAGACTGGTTGCCTCAGAATCTGGATAATGTGTCAGAGTGGAGCAACATGTCTACCTGCAGACTATTGTTTCAGTGAAGTGAGGTAGCACTATAAAAATCCAATTAAGTGTGTTGATACAAAGCAAACATGATTATCATCTCATCGTTTTAACTTTTTCTCGCCATGGTTATAGCTGAAAAATTTCTCATTTGCTGTAAAAAAAAATATCACTAATATTATAGGATAATATGTATTTGTCAATGAGTTACTTTAGGTTTATGGTGTTTAACACCACTTTCAACAATATTTCAGCTATTTCATGGTGGTCTGTTTTATTGTTGGAGGAAACAATAATACCTGAGAAAACCACTAACCTGTCGCAAGTCACTGACAAACTGTATCTCAGAATGTTGTTTCGAGTACACCTCACCATGAGTGGGATTCAAACCGATAACTTTTGAGGTAATAGGCACCGATTACCATACGATCACGACCATGACAACCCCATGGACTTTAAATGTGTCATTAACAGCAACATATCTCATAAATTTTATATTAACAAGGGCAACGCAGAGCGTGACATATCCCCTCGCCTAAAAATTTGACCCAGTCACCTTGACCTTTGACCTTGAAAATCAATAGGGTTCCAGATTCTCTTAAGGACTAAATATGTACCAAGTTTGGTCAAAATCCATTGAAGGATGTTGATTCTAGAGTGTTCACAGGGATGTTACGGAAGGACGGATGGAAGATCAGACGGTAGCATTACTATATCCCTTCACAACTTCGTTGGCGAGGGGATAATAAAAGTTAGAAAAAAAGTATAATTAGTAGGGTAGGCTTACTTACATTCCTCATTAAATGTGTTGATGTGGCCTGATGATTTATTATTTGGTCAACAATGAAGCAGTCTATGATGTCCACACTATGGTTCTGTTCTCGCAGTAAAGCCATATATGCATTGATAACCTTCAATATTATAAATAAAGAGTTGAACTTTTTTTTTACAAAACGATTTCTTTAACATGTTTTAATGTGAGTGACAAATTGCTATCACATATTTCTACCTGCTGCTTTAACATGACAGAATTTGTGTCGCACAGAGAAACTTTTTCAATGTCTGACTTTTTCAAAGTTAGACATTGAACAAGTTTATTGGCGAGATGAAAATTGTCATTTTAAAGCAGCAACTATTCTTGTGCTTAGAAGTATAAATCATTTTTTATTTGTGCAGTATTTTCATATTCTTTGGCAATCCAATATCCTATCAGATTGATTGTTGACTAGTTTATAGATGATATCAGGAATAACACTTATCAGGGGTCCAGTAGCCCTAGGCCACTAAAATTTCGTATGGTCACGGAAATTTTCATACAAGAGCCCTGAACACTGGCTACTGAAATTTTGAATATTTCATGTGCAAATTAAGTTGCTGGCCCGATATTACTTAGGGAGCCCAACTTCCAACTGCCTCAAAAGTGCAATGTTTTGTCCCTGTATATATATATATAACCATTGGGCCAAGTTCCAAAGATTTGCATTGAAGTAAAAATTGAATAAGTACGGTCCAATGTAAATGTTTAAAAAAAATGGCAAAGTTAAAATAATAATAATTTCTGTAAAGATTTTACAATCATCATTAAAAATTAAAATGTTCATCTTTAATATGTTCTTGGTGGGTACTGGTGAAGGCTTCCAGGGCTCAAACCCACAGAGTTGCTCAGTGCATCCCTGGAGCTGGATCCTTCTCAATGGGGTTGTCAGATTATAATACAGAAAGCCTCACAGCTGCCCATAGTGGGTCACATGTTTGGAGAGTGCCATGCTCTCGGCACATTAAAGACCTCTTTTGTACATTTTGAAAAAAAAGGTGCATTGTAGCCACAACAATTTTTTTTTTATCCATACCCAACTCTCCTTACTTTTTCTGTGGCAGTCAACAGTCGTTGACCTACGTTAACCATTCCTTCCCTTGTTTCTATATAGTTCTTATATATCATCTATCTTGTTCTTGTCCTCAATATAGCTCAAATATAACTCGATGGAGCAATAATCAATCAATATTGATCAAATATGTATAGCATTATGTGTAAACTAAGTAACATTTCACCATAATATAGGCCAATTTGGATTATTCGCAACCTGGGCAATAATAATTTAAAAAGGTAATTTTTAAAAGTAGAAATTGTCCTGTTATTAGTTATAAAACTAAATCCTTCCTTAATTAATGGGCAACTGTAAATGTGTCTATGCTGATTTATGAAATAAACTTGTAAAATGTACCTCATCTGAAATTTCACAACCAGGCTTGAGCCCTTCAAATGACTTTCCAGTGAGCTTGTGCCCTCCTACCACTGCCATCAACGATGACGACCGAAAATGATGTGCCCAGATTGTATCCACGTCTGGAATTATTGGCATCTAAAAATATGAATAAATGTTACTTGTAAGTGAAAAATATTATAAATGCAAGACAAATCAGGGTTTCGTAATTCCCATTTCCCGGTTTTTCAGGGAAAGTAAAAAAATGTGTCAGAAAAGTTAAATCATAGCCATAGTTTCCCGTCAAGTAAGTTATTTGCCATGTGTGTAATAATCGTTGTTTTGGTTATTAGACAAGCCGGAACAATCATAAACTGGTTCCCTCTATTTTGACGCTTTGTGTCCTTAGTCCTTTTATAATTATCGATAGTTTTAGTAACAGTAATGTAGTTGGTTCGGCATTGTGCCGACTCAAATTAGGACGAGTCTTTATAAATATTTAAATGTTTCAAATTTAAAAAGTAAAACATCCAGTTCAACCATTGTTGATTGCAATGGTAATAGCGTGTGTCCTTCTAATAAAGACAGAGATTGTTTGTATGAACAGGAAAAGAGGAATTGCTGGTTCACTGACCCAACTATAATTCATTCAAACCGCATAAATAGCAGACAGCTTTTTCACAACACTAACGATGTAAAAGTTGAGACAAAATTTGATAGTATGAAGTATTACCAACAGACAATAATGTAGATTCTGATGTATACTTACTGGAGGTTCACTCAATTCTTCTGGACATCTTGTTTTGCATATATCTCTCTTTGTTCTTTTCCGTTTGTCAGTGACTTGTGACAGGTTATTGCTTTTCTCTAGTATACCGGTTTCCACAAGACGTAATTTTCTCTGTAAAAACATCAATTAAGAACGAAATGAAAACACAATTGTGTATATTTTTACCTCTTTAAATGTACTAAATATTTGTGGAATGTTCTACAAATGTATGTACTTTCAATTTTATTAAATAATTATAAAAGAAATTGTGCTTTCTGTATTTATGTAATTAACATCACACAATAATTTGAAACTTTAATACTGTGAAATCACTTTTATTCGTATGGTACCAATTTTCATGGTTTTCGTGGGTAGGCTGATCCACGAAATTAAGAATCCAACGAATAATGAAACTTGGGAAGCAGTTTGACATCAATATATAGCCATGCTGTCCTCCAGTGACCTCGACTTTCTGGACCAGCTGCATATGGGACAGTTGACAATTTTAATGACGAAATAAGTACGAGCATACTTTTCAATGGGTTATAATCTACATGAACATGTTTGTGAATGATTTGATTTTGATTGCATGTGTTAAAACGACAGAAATGTTTATTTGTGAAAAGATTTTTAACAACTTCGGTAAATAGAATTTACTTCCAAACTTAACGGTGACAAAATTCTAAGTGTTGTATAAACATTTCTCTGTTAAAACACCCATCGAATAACATATTTGATCACCTTTCTTTAAACAATTCAATTAAGTTAACTGTACATTTGCCCTGGGGTCAGGATTAATCTTGTGACCCAATTACGAGTGGTTTCACACTCCGAGATAAGGGTAATGAAAGATCGAACATGTTGAAGTAATTTTACAAGTACAATATGTCATTGGAATCAAAATAATGAGATAAAACAAACTTTATTGTTCTTTTTTTAGCTGTGAAAAACAAAAATTGAAAATAAAATGGAGATTAAATATTTGTAAAACATAAAAACAAATTTAATATATATTGATGGAAATTGCTAATGTACGTGCTCATAAAATAATTTTAGATGATTTTTTAAAATTTTCAAATTCAATAAAATACAACTGATTTGCACTTATCTATAATCATGACATTCAAAAAATTGGGTCTGTTCACAGATCTGAAAAACATATTTTTTGTTGCTGATCTAATTGTAATACCTTAAATGCTCCAACTTTTTTCTCTATTTCTTTTATCATTTCTGAGAGTTCAGGGGCTATTACTGCAATATTATCTTCATAATCTGTGGTATTCTGAACAAACTAAAATAAAATTATATTATTCATTAGTTTAATGTTTAATCAGTCTCATTTGTTTTCTCATTTTTATGACAGCAAAAATGGTTAGCATGCTCGCCTTGAGTGTGGTAAATCGTGAGTTTGAGCCCTGATTGGTTCAAACCAAAAACTATAAAATTGGTATTTGTTGCTAAGTACGCAGCATTAAGGAGAAAGAGCATAAACTTATTGGCTTGGAATCAGGATAGCGTGTCCAAGTGGAATGACAAGTCTATTCGCAGACTGTTGTTTCAGTGAGCTAGCATTATAAAAATCCAACTCAGCATATTAGTCTAGTACATAGCTGACTGACCTCATCATCATCTCATGGAAAAAAAATTGTTCTCATCATGATATAGCTGAAAAATTGCTGAGTTGGCATTAAGCAACAATCACTGATGCCTTGTCATGGATCTGCAGACACAATAGTTTCCATGTGACTTTAGTTCACGTTGATATCACTGATGCCTTGTCATGGATCTGCAGACACAATAGTTTCCATGTGACTTTAGTTCACGTTGATATCACTGATGCCTTGTCATGGATCTGCAGACACAATAGTTTCCATGTGACTTTAGTTCACGTTGATATCACTGATGCCTTGTCATTGATCTGCAGACACAATAGTTTCCATGTGACTTTAGTTCACGTTGATATCACTGATGCCTTGTCATGGATCTGCAGACACAATAGTTTCCATGTGACTTTAGTTCACGTTGATATCACTGATGCCTTGTCATGGATCTGCAGACACAATAGTTTCCATGTGACTTTAGTTCACGTTGATATCACTGATGCCTTGTCATGGATCTGCAGACACAATAGTTTCCATGTGACTTTAGTTCACGTTGATATCACTATCATTAAAACTTACTGATGGGTCATTAAAAATAAAAGTATTTTATTTTGAAAAAGGCCCCCAATTGTAAAATTGTATATACAACAAAATGTATTTGGAAATACAAATGTATATACAAATTTTATTTTTTTTTACATTAAATTTTGATGCTATTTTTTTTTAATTGATTTTATAATTATCTTAAATCATATTTCTTAAAACATTCCCTACCTAAGTCTTTCAATTGTCATTGTCAAGTAAAATATTGTGGACACTCTTGCTTTTGATATACACTTGTTCAAATTTCCCTTAGACGACTTGCATGGGTGTTATCATGTTATGCTTGTTGTAGCCCTTTATTGACCATTGAAATTACCGGTAATGATTGTACATGCTTAAAAACTTATATTACCTTTATTAAATTTTATTATTAAAAAAAGGATACATTTTATTAGGAGCATTGTCGATTTATTCCTTGAAAAAAATCTTGCAGCAATTAAGAGACATTATGTCAAATGTCTATACATTATAAACCTCTAATAATAATTTAATCTGGATTGAAGCAACAATTTAAATGTCAAAGTAATGTATTTAAGAAGTTTAGAGTGATACTTACATCAATGTCAGGTAATGGAGAGGCGGAATCTTCACAATGTGATACTAGAAACTCAGTGTCATCATTTTCATCACTGCTTATAACAATACATTCCTCTAGTGTACATCCATCTTTTGCTGCTGTACATGTATCTGTAGATTCCTGTAATGTACATGTATCTGTAGATTCCTGTAGTGTACATGTATCTGTAGATTCCTGTAGTGTACATGTATCTGTAGATTCCTGTAGTGTACATGTATCTGTAGATTCCTGTAGTGTACATGTATCTGTAGATTCCTGTAGTGTACATGTATCTGTAGATTCCTGTAGTGTACATGTATATGTAGATTCCTGTAGTGTACATGTATCTGTAGATTCCTGTAGTGTACGTGTATCTGTAGGTTCCTGTAGTGTACATGTATCTGTAGATTCCTGTAGTGTACATGTATCTGTAGATTCCTGTAGTGTACATGTATCTGTAGATTCCTGTAGTGTACATGTATCTGTAGATTCCTGTAGTGTACATGTATCTGTAGATTCCTGTAGTGTACATGTATCTGTAGATTCCTGTAGTGTACATGTATCCGTTGATTCCTGTAGTGTACATGTATCTGTAGATTCCTGTAGTGTACATGTATCTGTAGATTCCTGTAATGTACGTGTATCTGTAGATTCCTGTAGTGTACGTGTATCTGTAGATTCCTGTAGTGTACATGTATCCGTTGATTCCTGTAATGTACATGTATCTGTAGATTCCTGTAGTGTACATGTATCCGATGATTCCTGTAATGTACGTGTATCTGTAGATTCCTGTAGTGTACATGTATCTGTAGATTCCTGTAGTGCACATGTATCTGTAGATTCCTGTAGTGTACATGTATCTGTAGATTCCTGTAGTGTACATGTATCTGTAGATTCCTGTAGTGTACATGTATCTGTAGATTCCTGTAGTGTACATGTATCTGTAGGTTCCTGTAGTGTACATGTATCTGTAGATTTCTGTAGTGTACATGTATCCGTTGATTCCTGTAGTGTACATGTATCTGTAGATTCCTGTAGTGTACATGTATCTGTAGATTCCTGTAATGTACGTGTATCTGTAGATTCCTGTAGTGTACATGTATCTGTAGGTTCCTGTAGTGTACATGCATCTGTAGGTTCCTGTAGTGTACATGTATCTGTAGATTCCTGTAGTGTACATGTATCTGTAGATTCCTGTAGTGTACATGTATCTGTAGGTTCCTGTAGTGTACATGTATCTGTAGGTTCCTGTGGTGTACATGTATCTGTAGATTCCTGTAGTGTACATGTATCTGTAGATTCCTGTAATGTACGTGTATCTGTAGATTCCTGTAGTGTACATGTATCCATTGATTCCTGTAGTGTACATGTATCTGTAGATTCCTGTAATGTACGTGTATCTGTAGATTCCTGTAGTGTACATGTATCTGTAGATTCCTGTAGTGTACATGTATCTGTAGATTCCTGTAATGTACATGTATCTGTAGATTCCTGTAATGTACGTGTATCTGTAGATTCCTGTAATGTACGTGTATCTGTAGATTCCTGTAGTGTACATGTATCTGTAGATTCCTGTAGTGTACATGTATCTGTAGATTCCTGTAGTGTACATGTATATGTAGATTCCTGTAGTGTACGTGTATCTGTAGATTCCTGTAGTGTACATGTATCTGTAGATTCCTGTAATGTACGTGTATCTGTAGATTCCTGTAGTGTACATGTATCTGTAGATTCCTGTAGTGTACATGTATCTGTAGATTCCTGTAATGTACATGTATCTGTAGATTCCTGTAGTGTACATGTATCTGTAGATTCCTGTAGTGTACATGTATATGTAGATTCCTGTAGTGTACGTGTATCTGTAGATTCCTGTAGTGTACATGTATCTGTAGATTCCTGTAGTGTACATGTATATGTAGATTCCTGTAGTGTACATGTATCTGTAGATTCCTGTAGTGTACGTGTATCTGTAGGTTCCTGTAGTGTACATGTATCTGTAGATTCCTGTAGTGTACATGTATCTGTAGATTCCTGTAGTGTACATGTATCTGTAGATTCCTGTAGTGTACATGTATCTGTAGATTCCTGTAGTGTACATGTATATGTAGATTCCTGTAGTGTACGTGTATCTGTAGATTCCTGTAGTGTACATGTATCTGTAGATTCCTGTAGTGTACATGTATATGTAGATTCCTGTAGTGTACATGTATCTGTAGATTCCTGTAGTGTACGTGTATCTGTAGGTTCCTGTAGTGTACATGTATCTGTAGATTCCTGTAGTGTACATGTATCTGTAGATTCCTGTAGTGTACATGTATCTGTAGATTCCTGTAGTGTACATGTATCTGTAGATTCCTGTAGTGTACATGTATCTGTAGATTCCTGTAGTGTACATGTATCTGTAGATTCCTGTAGTGTACATGTATATGTAGATTCCTGTAGTGTACATGTATCCGTTGATTCCTGTAGTGTACATGTATCCGTTGATTCCTGTAATGTACATGTATCTGTAGATTCCTGTAATGTACGTGTATCTGTAGATTCCTGTAGTGTACATGTATCCGTTGATTCCTGTAATGTACATGTATCTGTAGATTCCTGTAGTGTACATGTATCTGTAGATTTCTGTAGTGTACATGTATCCGTTGATTCCTGTAGTGTACATGTATCTGTAGATTCCTGTAGTGCACATGTATCTGTAGATTCCTGTAGTGTACATGTATCTGTAGATTCCTGTAGTGTACATGTATCTGTAGATTCCTGTAATGTACGTGTATCTGTAGATTCCTGTAGTGTACATGTATCTGTAGATTCCTGTAGTGTACATGTATCTGTAGATTTCTGTAGTGTACATGTATCCGTTGATTCCTGTAGTGTACATGTATCTGTAGATTCCTGTAGTGTACATGTATCTGTAGATTCCTGTAATGTATGTGTATCTGTAGATTCCTGTAGTGTACATGTATCTGTAGGTTCCTGTAGTGTACATGTATCTGTAGATTCCTGTAATGTACGTGTATCTGTAGATTCCTGTAGTGTACATGTATCCGATGATTCCTGTAATGTACGTGTATCTGTAGATTCCTGTAGTGTACATGTATCTGTAGATTCCTGTAGTGTACATGTATCTGTAGGTTCCTGTAGTGTACATGCATCTGTAGGTTCCTGTAGTGTACATGTATCTGTAGATTCCTGTAGTGTACATGTATCTGTAGATTCCTGTAGTGTACATGTATCTGTAGGTTCCTGTAGTGTACATGTATCTGTAGGTTCCTGTGGTGTACATGTATCTGTAGATTCCTGTAGTGTACATGTATCTGTAGATTCCTGTAATGTACGTGTATCTGTAGATTCCTGTAGTGTACATGTATCCATTGATTCCTGTAGTGTACATGTATCTGTAGATTCCTGTAATGTACGTGTATCTGTAGATTCCTGTAGTGTACATGTATCTGTAGATTCCTGTAATGTACATGTATCTGTAGATTCCTGTAATGTACGTGTATCTGTAGATTCCTGTAATGTACGTGTATCTGTAGATTCCTGTAGTGTACATGTATCTGTAGATTCCTGTAATGTACGTGTATCTGTAGATTCCTGTAGTGTACATGTATCTGTAGATTCCTGTAGTGTACATGTATCTGTAGATTCCTGTAATGTACATGTATCTGTAGATTCCTGTAGTGTACATGTATCTGTAGATTCCTGTAGTGTACATGTATATGTAGATTCCTGTAGTGTACGTGTATCTGTAGATTCCTGTAGTGTACATGTATCTGTAGATTCCTGTAATGTACATGTATCTGTAGATTCCTGTAGTGTACATGTATCTGTAGTGTACATGTATATGTAGATTCCTGTAATGTACATGTATCCGTAGGTTCCTGTAATGTACGTGTATCTGTAGATTCCTGTAGTGTACATGTATATGTAGATTCCTGTAATGTACATGTATCCATAGGTTCCTGTAATGTACGTGTATCTGTAGATTCCTGTAGTGTACATGTATATGTAGATTCCTGTAATGTACATGTATCTGTAGATTCCTATATTGTCTGGATACTACCAATATAAAAATACAGAACAAATTTGATAAAATGTCTAATTTGTTGTAGAAAAACTAATTGTGTCAATAGTGTTTTTGCTTTTGTCAATTTTCTATAACTGGTCTACTTGACATATTTTAGCATGTACAGTGCCATCTTATGGTAGCAGCTGTCATGCCCATTCATTGTGTTTTATTTGGACAGTTGATGCTAACTTTATCGAACTTATGTCGTCACAAGAGTCACGCAATGTTTAGGAACAAGCACTTCATTCTCAATCAATCCTGGTATTTGATCCAGGGCATTGCTGACACTGACGAATATTATTTTTTTTTTTTTACATTCTTAGTAAATATCATTCAGAAATATTTTCTTCCAGGTACAGTTGTATTAATTTAGTGAAACACGAGTTTTCAGTGATTGGAACCGCATCGGTAGTGTAATGGTTAGCATGCGTACCTCGATTGCGGTAGATTGTGGGTTCAATCCCAGATCGGGTCCAACCAAAGACTATAAAATTGGTATTTGCTAAGTAAGCAGTATTAAGGAGAAAGAGTACAGACGGGTTGGCTCTGAATCAGGATAATGTGTCTGAGTGGGGAGACATGTCTATCCGCAGATTGTTGTTTCAGTGAGCTATCACTATAAAAATCTATGAAATGAATAAAATACTTTTTCTGAAATTCTAGGCTTGATAGAGCATGAATTGTATGAATTGAGCGATACAGGCTCTTGTCAGTCGCTAGTTATTTTTCATCCAATATTATTGCAATATCAATATCAATATCAATTCGAATCACTACATTAGTACATACCATTTTGTGTCTGAATGGTAAATCTTCAGATCTTTTATCGAAGATTTCCTCTTGAGGACTTGATTAGTATCTTTATTACGAAGTGTTACTTTTCCAGTCATAATGTCTTCTATCGTGTAGGGTCCAGAATATTCTGGTTGTAATCTGTCTCCTTTTCTAGTTCTTTTGTTCGCATTATACTTTAACACCTGCAGTCCAACACCAATTGTCTCTGACTTTTTTGTCTTCCTCTTTGCAAATTGTGCCTTTTGTTTTTCCTGCTCTACCGAAATATTTCTGGATGTCGTTTCACGAGTGTTTTTAATTTTTTCAGATCTTGTTTCAATTAAAGATTTCAATTCCTTCTCTTTTAAATTTGGAAGGAAATCCTGGAAAAAAATAATGATAAACATGTACCAGACTTGTTTTCTAACAATTCACAAAAAAAAGATGATTTAAGATCTGTATATTCATATAGAAGTTATGAAAATCAATTGTTAATATTCTACCACAAATTTTTGGAGAAATGCAAGATGGGGGCTACCATAGCCAGTTTAAACAAAAGAACCAATTTTAAAATGAAAAAATACTCTTTCTAAAATAGTAGGAAATAGACTGAATCGAAACAGTACATGAATAGTCATTAGATTCTCTTTTTTTGTGGATAGGAAATGTAAATTTGCAGACATTACAGGACATTGTTTTACTATGGGAATGAACAGTTTTTGATCCATAAATACAAAATTGAAATTGGTGTGATCTCAAACAGTGTATGTGCCTGGTTAGTGATGCAGACACGGTCAATAACCAACTTTTAACATCATCAATATTGTCAATGTACTTACTGGTATTACTGGTTGTGGCATAGTAATCTGTGTTGGAACTTTAGCTTCTCTGCGATACATGAGGTAAAATGGTGAGAACTTTGTTGTCATTTGGATTTTCATTCTTATACTAAATAAAGTTGAATCTATAAACTGATCCCAATCATCCTGGTTGTCATTTACCATTTTCTGAATTGTTCTGAAATGTTACAAAAACATTAGACTCATTGTAATGGTTTGTCTTTGTGTACAGCTATATGTAAGTGATATTTCATTTGCCAATCCATTGAGACATTACAGTTAAACCTGCTTTTGTGACCACCTCCATTAAGCAATAAATTGTATCATGTGACCTTCTTATTTATTTCCCTTCACAGTGCATTTCATATAAATTAATCCTGTATTAAGTGGCCACCTGCCTTATGTGACCATATTTCACTGTTCCCTTGGAAGGTCACATAACATAGGTTTGACTGTATTTGACAAGCAATTGTTTTTCACTTTTAATAATTGATTCATTAAATTTCTTTACAGTAGTGAAATAGGCCACTAGTCTGTAGACTGAGGAGATTAAATTTTCAGTCGGTTCAGTAAAGAGGCATGTGGTGGCAAGCGAATCCCATTGGGGACATTGCATTATTTTGAGATAAAACATGCTCTACTGCTACATTTTGAACTTTAATTTTTAACCAGTTTTAAATTGGAAAAATTTCTGTTCAATAACAAGGCAAGGATGAAGTCATAGCGAAATTCAAAATGACCTTCAGATTGTGAAGACAATTCTATAACCAATGAAAAATGAAAAAACAGGAACAATAAATTTTCAATGGGATCAAGTTCCCCAAAGAAACAGATTTTTAGTCTTTGTGATCTTACTGATCTACAGGCAAAAAAAGATATGTTCTAATGTTTTGATTCAGGGAAATTTTTGAAATGTGAATGTAGTGCTAAATCTGCAAAACCTGTCCAAGACCATGATCTCCATTTGAATTCACAGATGAAAGATTTCCACTGATCAGCGGGTTTCCACTTTTCAGTCAAATATTTGAAAATCAAATTAGTCAAACTTGATCCAATCAGGTAGAAAGTGAGGGAATTCAGGCACTACATGGTTTTTTGGTTTTTTTTTAATCAGTGAACATTTTCATCTCTGTGTATTTAAAAATGCAAAAAAAAATTGTATTACATGGCTAATGTACATGTATGACAAAGAAAAAAAGATCATACAGTGTTCTTAGTGTAAAGACAAAAATTAAATGAATGAAATGAAACATTCAGTGAACATATGGAAGAATTAAATTCGGTCCAATAAAAAATCCCTTTTTACATGCCTGAATGTCCAGTACAATAAAAATTTCATCTGTGAGGACTGCTTCAATTGCTTACCACTACTATAAAGTCAAACTGAACTCAAATTTAAACTGCAGCTGCATGACAATGATTAGTTCAATATTAATTCCATCTTTTTCTGTGAAATATTTCTGTTAGCCAATTTACTGTTAAAGTATCATTTTGCACTGACAACAGTTTAGGCTGTTTCTGGATTACAGACATATTCACAGGTGTTGTTTTTAATGTTTTTTATATTATGTAATAAAATCGCTTTGACATTGTTTTTCACAGATAACAATAAGACAAACATACAAAAATACAAAGACAATTATCAAACAGGCCATCACTACTTCATGTTCTTCTAATGATTCGAAAAAACTAACTATCTCGATATAAAAAAAAACACTATAATGCACACTGGCTGCATAGAAGGACCTTAAGTAACTGTTGCCTTAATGGTTATGTATTATCTGTGCAACCTTTGAGAGCGAGTGAGTGATTAATTGTTGCTTAACGCCAACTCAGCAATTGTTCAGCTACATGTATATCATGTCGAGAACAAGTTAATTTTCAATGAGATGATGATGAGATCTGCTTTGCACTAGACCAACACGCTTAGTTGGATTTTTATAGTGCTAGCTCACTGAAACAACAGTCCACGGATATACAAGTTGCCCCAGATGTTTACAGTAAACTATTATATTATTCACAGCCGAAAACAACCTTGGTTTCTGCAATGACATGTGGCTTAAATGTAGTTACCTTTTTAAAGTTTGATTGGTCCTCTCATCCAAGCCATTTGTTTGTGGTGAATAAGCTGCAGTGAATCTCTCTTCTACTCCCCATAAACGACAGAGGTCTTCATTTACCTATAACATTTACCAAAAGATAATCTTTTTCCCATCTGGAGTTATGCCCATTGATTTCCAGAAAACACCAATTTCTCAGGTTTCTGTTCTACGATATAATTTTCATTAAAGCAAATCATTTGAATTATTTTTTTAACAACAATACATAGGTCAAGTTCAATTTTGGTTATAACACCTTTTATGCAGGTGTGACTAACAGCCAATTACCGCCATGTTGAAAAATTGCAGTCATATTTATCAAACTTGGATGCTTGCAAAATTTTAAAGAGTATATAATCTTCTTTATCAATAAATTATCTTAACAATTAAATTAATTATATCAACGATTATTGATCTATTCAAACCGTTTTCAGATATTTTGATGTGATAGCACTATTCCAATTATTCATGTAAATAACCTCACCTTTGGCATTTTGGATATTTTTTTTACGGTAATACACAATTAATATTTAATTTGAAATGCACATACCGTATTTAGGGTTGCATAATGCACAGTTTTTTGCCCAGATTCTTTATTTTGTAGGAGGGGTGCGCATTATAAACAGGAACAATGCGTTTCACTCTTTCCCAGACCGGAAAATCACATGTCCGCCATGTTTTTTTGTTTACTATTGTCAACATGCAAAGTTAAATATTTCTTAAATTGTTTGGACACTATTCCACAAAATAATTAATTGCATCTACTATGTTTTAATTATTGAAGACGCCAATAAAACCCAACACATTTAATATTTTGCAACTTTATTGAAGATGAAAAGAGATAAATGGTTCTTAAATTCTCCCAGCAAACGAAACATGCTCAAAGGACTGAAAAATATATGCGATTGATATTTAATTCTTACATTTTTTTCAAAAGTCCATGCGCATTATAGACACGAACTAGTTTTTTTCTGAAGATTTTCAAGGCCAAGAGGGCATTATGCAACCCTAAATACGGTACATTTATACTATAGTTAAATACACTAGGATACACATAATTTGTTCATAACAATGAAAATAAGAGGAATTAATAGACGTGTGTTTACATGCTGCAGGGCGAATGTCACCATCTTATCAGTGTCTATCGATTGAACGTTAAAATCCCCTATTTTATAGTTGCCCCGATTACATAAGTTGGAATTCAGAACATCCGTGTCCTATGGACACATTTTTCTATGGGTTATCATGTTTGTCTAATTTTTATTTTTATTTTAGGAGATGAGTTCTCAAAAACTCACAATTATGGGCCTGATCATTCTACTTTTATGTGATTACTAATAACCATGTTAAATTGAATGTGTTCATATCTTTTATTTGCTGTGATACTAAATGTTAATGTCAAATTGAATGTCACATGTATGCTGAAACTGAAGGAAAGAATGATATCCTATTTACCTTATTAACAAATTCTCTGCCATTATCATGCAAAACAGATTTTGTGGCACCATATCTGTAGAAAAGTTTCAGTAAACACTGTGCAACTTCAAGGGCTGTTTTTTCTCTCAATGGAAAGGCTTCTACCCATTTTGTGAAAAAGTCTGTGGCTGTAAATAAGTATTTAAATCCAAACTTTGTCTCTTTCCATGGTCCCATCAGATCTATACCTATCATTTCCCATGGTTCAGAAACCTGTATGTAGATTGAAATAGACAATGCAATATAAGATATATGAACTTGAATGAAGTTCTTGTAGATGCAAAAATGATCATTATGTATTTAATTTGGGAACCTCAAGTTAAGAAGCTAGAATTATAAGGTTAGTCAATAGAATTACATCTATTCATTTCAAGTAAAAGTCAGTCGTCTATTTTTATCTAACACCAAACCGCATTGTTCGGTGCTGAACCAAGAGAAATTAGTAAATAAAAATCTACTTGGTTATAAATAGGTTATTAATAGACTGACTTAATGTGTGATACTACTAATTTTTTTTCCTGATTACAAATGCAGGATGGCCAGTTTTTATTGTCCGCTTATCTACTCTGTGCGAATTTGGCCGATTTAATGTACATCAAGTATGGTTTTGAGCGCCGATTTTGAAATGTTCCCCTCTTTGGCCTTTTTTTTGTCAAAGGAATTCATTAAAAAAAAAAGTTCTTACAAATTAAATGAATAATGTACTATACATGTAGAGAAACACAACCTTCATTCTGTGCCAAGGATTCAGAAAGACCTGTCAACTGGAACTTAAGTTATCTTGCAGAAAGGTGTCTATCCGATAAGAAGACGCTTAGTGCTTTTGTTGATGATTACATATTGTTTGAAAAGTTTGATAACGAAATAAATCATGGAAGCCAGAATGTGTTTTGAGTTTTAACATGGGTTGGCGGATATTAGTAAATTTTATCCCTCGCCTCTGGCTCGGGATAAAATACTAATTTACTAATATCCGCCAACCCATGTTAAAACTCAAAACACATTCTGGCTTCCATGATTTATTTAGATTCTGATATGTTTAAGAGTACAAATACGGTAGTATACTTTGATTGAAAGACGGTAATTTATATTTACGTTTGCGGAAAATGTCACACACAATTTATGATGCCAATGGAAAAGTCAGTGACATTCACAGGCGCATGTGCGAATGAGATTATACCATCGATAAATCGCTCGTTTGTCTACAACGCGAAAGAAGGAGTTCATGTTAGAATTATAATTATCAGAGGAAAAAATGAAGATGTGAAATATTTACGATGGTCCATTGTTGAAGGCTATAGGTCACACGATCTTTTGGTTAGATAAGCAAAAAGTGCAGAAATCATAAAACAGTAATATCACAAAAACATGTGATTATTAATTTATCATTTACCTTTATTGGGTGCAATTCCCTCACGACTGGTTTCAATGGATTGTTCCTTTGACATTTATCACACTGTTTTATCTGAAATAACAGTAATATGAAATTCTGAGGGATTAGAGTAAAAATAGTACATAATGTTGCTGTGGTACATTTGTATATATTGATCATTATACGACCACAAACAAAATTGGTCTTGTTATGTTATGATGCTGTTGTCCGTCTGCAGACAAAATTGTGGAACATTGTGATGTCTGAGTAGCTGGATATGCATACCCACATTTGTGTCTAGTTGTGACTATTGAATTTCTCATCAATATAGGGAGGGCCCGTGTGGCTCAATGAGGTAGGTAGTTGGATTACCTAACAACTCATACAAGCCTATCACCAATACGGTGTGGGTTAACGTCCAGCTTTGTAAATTACAAAAAGGGTGCACTCGACTCGTAGCCCAAGTGATAAAGTTTACCAGTTGCTTGCCCATGGTCGGTGGTTCTCTCCAGGTACTGCGGCTTCTTCCACCAATAAAACTGGTCGTCGTGATATAGGTGAAATATCGCTGAAAGTGGCATTAAACACAATAAATCAAATCAAATCAACAATTAGTACTAGGTGAGCATTGCTTGTAAACTGACAAAGCACAGCCACTACCCACTATATCAATATTAATTCCATAAAGCCAATGGTAAGACAATAATGTCAGTATAACCAACAATGTTCTTACCATTGGCTTGAATTTATGTAATTAATATTGATATAGTGTGTAGTGCCTGTGGACAAAGTGAATAACTATGCAGAGGTCAAATCGAGATGACAACAAACATCTTTGTGCATGACACAGTCTTTCTGCCATTTATGTAAGGTTAAAATTATCTCGACATTGCTTCTCACCAAACAAAATCTTGGGAGAGAAATCTTTTAGAAATAGCTTTTCCGTGACCCAATCCATTACCAAATCAACATAATATGTTGTAATCATAATATTTACCCATGACTTGATGTCTGCTGTGATGCTTGGCCAGTAGTATCTTTTTGAAATGGCATTTTGTGTTTTGTTAATGCCACTATGACCACCCATTGCACTGTCATGAAACTCTTTAAAAACTTCATTACAGGCCTTGGAACCAACAAGAACTTCCCTCTCATTATACAGCAAAACATGGTCTAAAAGTAAAACAAAATAATAGAGTTCCACAGGAAGCAGCATGATACTGCCACAGAAAGTCGTCAATGGTATCCTCTTGCATTAGTTTTACTGCACTCAAATTTAATTAGAAAACCATAAATGATGGCGGAAATCTGATGGGATACTCACCGAAGCCCCCCGTCACCAAAAATCCAAAGCTAAACATGCATCAAAATTAGATGGAAAAAGACTGTATGCTTTCATGAAATTTATGTAAATATTTTTTGTAAATACCCATGCATGCAACAGTACTTAATCTTAAACGTTTTGAAGGAGTACTGTATATCTAAAGAAGAAGAAGAAGGGGTTTGATATGACGGGTGGAGAGCGACTTAGTCGCGATGGTCCTCGAAATCGGACTTGAAACTATTGAAAATATCTTCTACCGACTACAGCATTTAAATTGCTACTATATTTGATTTCCCTTCAATAGGGACCAATTATAAATGGGTAATCACCTAATCAATGAAACATTAATGGAAGAAGAAGAAGAAACATTTCAAACCAGTGCTGCCTCACACTTGAAATGTTTGCTATCGCTTTTTGTTTCTGCTATATATGCATGTGCTGTTTTTTTTTTTTATTTTAGTGCTGCTTATGTCTTAATGTGCTTCAATTTTATTTATGTGCTTTTGTGTTTTGTTCTCTGCTTTTATAATATGATTTGATGTTATGTTGTTTTTATGTATATATCTGTATATTCGGTTTAAGAGCACTTTAGGACTCATGAGTCACTAGAAAAAAGACCCAAGCTACGCCACTGTACTTAAACAGTAACTAAAAAAAATGGATAAAGTCAAGTGATATTGAAGATCTGATGTTGACAAACTGTTCCAAGGATTGAAGAGTTCTACAAAGGGAAACAACTCTTTGAAAAAGGGTGCATTATTTTTAATAATAATATCACTATGAATACAAATATTTTCCCTCAATTTTATGGTTTTGGTTTCTATTAAATACATAAATTTACATGAAATACACTATCAGAATTCTATATGACTAATTTCATATGCTATTTAAGTCTAATTTTAATTTTCAAATCCCTTTTCAGAACCCCAAAACTTCGATGATTTTTCTGGAAATGCAAATAAGAATAAGAATAAGAATTTTATTGTCCAATAGAGGGCCTACAAGGGACAAAGTCATTACAGTGATTCATAAACATTCGTATAAATGTCTAATGAATATTCGTCACTGAGAACTTTCGGAAAAACATCTTTTACCGTCTTCATGTACAACCCAGAACGATCCCATCCGAGAGTTTATTTTCGCGCTAAAATGGAACAAACATTTTTGTTAAATTATGGAGTTATCTTCCATTGATGTATCGTCGCTATATTATGAATTAAATAAATACCCATTACATGTATACACAGTGTGGTGGTACGAGACTTTGTATCAGGTCGAGCGTGTTGTGTGAACCAGTACGTTTTTCGGAATAATTTTTTTATGGAACTGGAACCAGAGTCGGCGTACTTTATGATGTCATTAACGATTTCTGATTAAAGGAATGCTTGAAGGAAAAAATCGTTAAGTTCATGGAAAGATTGATTGATTGGTGTTTAACGTCCAGCGAGCAATTTTTCAGCTATATTCAGGACGAGAACATTTTAAAAATTTAAACGCCACGGGACTCGAAACAAGGAAAGGTGATGGGTAGGGACGGATAATTTTGCCAGTGCAACAGGTCTCTTATGGACCACTGATCATGAGCATAATGCTCATAATGAGCTGTTACACTGGGTTCTTTAACGTGCGGAGAGGGTGGCAATCTCTCAACACGGGACCTCGGTTTTATTTACGTCTCGTCCGCAGGACGGGTTGGTTGTGAATTTTTACATCACGCACAACCGACGGACGTCCCTTCAAGCCGAAGAAGCTCTCGGTCCCATTTCTATACCCCGGGGTTCCCGCGGGGTTAAGTTCATGGAAAGAAAAGAATGTCACGCTGAAGGAAAAACAATCATCTGCATTCCAAAAAAAAAACAACCCAAAAAACAAGCTTTATTTCAGCTATGCTTTACTAATTTTTCACACAAAAAATTATACATATCAAATGTGATTATCTTAAAAAACGAAGAAATCTTTTCAAATATGATCTTTTTTTAGAAAGTTAAAAAATATTTCTAAAAGAATAAGGTCAAAAAAAATGTCCAGTTGCAACTTGACGTAAAAAAATCACAAGTATAAAGCTTTACACATTTGGAACGAAATTTTTCGCTCATAATTGTCGTGCTAAATCCAAATAGCAAAAATGTGCATTTTCAGTGGAAGACAATGAACATAACAAACTTGATTTCTATGTAAAATTTTAACAGTTCAACCAATTTGTTCAGTAAACGTTTTTTCTTATCGACGACAAAATAACGTCGCGCTACATGAAACTAAAATACGGCTAGACATTCAAAGAAAGACAGAAACAGGTAGAGTTGGAATTAAACGGAAATTTAACAAACAGTTTCTCGAACGAACAGAACAATGAAGCATAGGGCAGTTTCTAAGTTGATTAAAAGTTGGCCAAAATCACCAAAGAAGAGAACGGAAGGTGTGTCAGCATATTTAACAACCGTTAAAACTCTAGTTAAACTGAAAAAAACTACCGTCCTCCGAGCTCAGCGAAAATAAAATAAAAATCAATAAAAACAAAAAGTGAAATTCGGAAATGAAGAACAATACATCAAAACACCCCACTACCACCCTACCCAAACCAAACCCAAGTTATGCAAACACAAATAATGAAGAAGAACAAAATGAAAAAGAAGTCGTGAAACGTTCTTTAAACGTTAATTATGTGTAATGTCAAGCGTCACCAACATCGCGCGTAACGTCATCAATAAAAAAAACTTACCACTCTGTCTAATCGAATATTTTGAAGCTTTCCGACTGAACTGTTGTCTTTTTCCTTTATTTTCCTTCCCAACAAGCCAACTTGGATACACTTTCTTGTCAGAATCCAAATATTCATAAAGGTCCTGAAATTCCGTTGCATCCATTGTTAAAAATATGGTGACCTTTTTTATTTTTATTTTTTACATTTCCAAGTTTATATACCCCCTTTGTCCGCCCACAATTTGAGAACGAGGGAACTGATTCAAATGTGACATTTTTACTTTTGCTCCTCCCCTTTTCTGGACTGTTTTTGAAAATGTAAGGGTCTTACTTGAGTACCATATTTTGCTCCGCCCCCTTTTTTTTTTTATTTCTGATCTTAAAAATTAAAGGGTCTTTTAGAACCCTTCAGAACATACTAATTTTAATAAAAAAATCCATTACATTTTCTGTATATTGGGCTTACCATTATACATAATAACTGCTACAAATGAAAACGTAATATGAAAGAGAAAATAGAAAGCTTAAGGGTTGTGATCCCTAATTCTGAAATTAATATATATACATGTTCTGTTTTTAACAAAGGTTTGGACGAAATAGCAAGGAAACAAAAATCAGATTAATATATTTTGGACATGAATAATCGAATAAATTGGAGTCCCCTAAGTGTGTATATGTTCCAGACCATATGCGTACAGTCGGACCGTATGCGTATTTTTTCAAAATACCTATACGGTCGGGCCGTACACGTACGGTCTGCCTAGTTTTAAGAGATTATCGAGGCTTCAAAAATATTTAAGAGATCAACGTTATTCGAATCTAAAATATATTAAAAAAAAGTTAATTATCGCAATTGTACAATTTAGAAATAAGCTGATCCAGACGGGGACTACTGTTGGATCGGTCATTACATTGACCACTACACACAATTCAATTTCTTCTGGCCTCAAATAAATAAGTCTGCAGATGAAGTAGCTCATAATTTAACAGTGCATGTATTTTCGGTTGTTGACCTTCCGTCGATCCTGCAACATGACAACGGGAGGGAATTCTGCAACGCCGTGATAAGAGAAAGATAACAGGAAGACCTCAGCATCCAAGAACACAGGGTTTAGTGGAACAAGTGCATGACTCTCTTCACAAACCGTTGGCTTCAAAAAGTGCAGAGAAACCAGGCTCAGGATGGCTTGAATTTCTATATGAGATACAATATTCGCTTAACACACAATGTCATTCTAGTATTAAAAGGACACCTTTAGAAGCCGTATTTGGTCAAAAAGCTAATGATGGTATTTGTGTAGGTTCACAAGAGACTGACGAGTTCATTGATGAAGAAAAGGTCGAATACATGTTTGACACAGAAGGAGACTTAGACTGGTGTACAGACAGACAATGGGATTGACTCATAGAGCGACACTGAGACCGACTCACAGACAGAAACTGAGACCGACTCACAGATTACAGACACTGATAAAGCTTGTCGGTCAAGCGAAATATCCGTCGATTTAATTATAATTATAGTCTTTTTGTAGACTTATAGTTATTTTTGTTACATTTTAACATCTTTTTTTGATATCGTTGTGCTAACATTTTAGACGTTTATTTATATATATATAGTGCCGTCTCAACACATGGGCACGCTAGGCAGTTGCCCGAGATCATAGGGGCCCATGCTAATCTATACGGCATATTTTTTTATTATGTTTAAGCACTAATTTATTGGTTGCTTGGTTGGTTTTATGGTGTTTAACGCCACTTTCAACAAAATTCCAGTTATATCGTGGCGGTCAGTTTTATTGTTGGAGTAAACCAAAGGACCAGTACAAAACCACAGATCTACCGTAATTCACTGACAAACTTTATCACATAATGTTGTACAACTCGCCCTGAGGGGAAGTTGAACCCATAACATCAGTTGTGATAGGCACGGATTGCATAGGTAGTTGTAAACCCAACTACCATACGATTGAGGCCTCTACGACCCATGATTTAGTTGGAATTACCAATACAAAAAATATATAACATACATGTATAATAAATACATTTTTAATTTTGACGACATTTCGGTTTATTCCTGTGAATGGTGGTGTAGTAATATGACTTAGTGCACTGCTTTGCCTGATATAATGAAATTCTAATAAGCAAGCTACTCAGATAAGACTGAATGCACCAAAGTGAAAAGAGGCGTTCAGTTAAAATTTACCCCTGATTATTAGTTATGATGTGAATTCAAGCCCCTGGGAAGCAATTTCACCTTCGCCTTATCCTATTCCATGGTTCAGAACAACGTCACCGAATGAAGAAGGGTTGTGGTTCTCGCTGAAGCGGGTTATCAACAAATCATCAAATATCGGACAATCAAAGATATAAAAAAAATAATTCTACCAGTTTAAAGATAAAATCACCTGCATTTTAATAAATGTACCACAAAGACAGTTTCCTCCCCGAGATGGTTTCATATTTGTTTGTTTTCTTGTTATCGTACCGAATACAGCTGAATGTAAAGCAATTAATCAATCCATTTCGTTCATGTTTAGCAACAGTTTCCAGATTGTATAGATGTCGGACTCGGTGTATAGGAATATTTGGGGATAGAAACAATGGGTGTGCCACTGTTTGTGCTTTTATACATGCATAAAAAAAGATCATTTAGAGTAGAATTAAATTCACATTGTCGAGGGATATCCTCTCAACTGAAAGGAACAAACAAGTGTCAAATGGCAAAATTTTAGCTTTTATATTGTTCATCCAATATTAATGCAGTTTTTATGTAAATGATGGTCTTTGTGGATTGTTGATTGGCCATATAAAATGCCATTTTATTTCTAAAAGTGACACAAATTCAGAGAATTCAGAAATTTCGTATATTTGGAAGGCATTTTTAACAACTGACTGAAATAGTAAAACAAGACAAAATCAATGCCCGTGCCCAAAATGCAGTGGGTCCAGTAAATTACTGTTTCCAGCAATTTACCGTGTCGACACTTGTTTTTGTTTTGACATACGTATACGCTTTTTCAACTTTCCCTTGCCGACATGCTTCTATCTGCGTAGCCCTTTATTTTATATTATTTCTTGAATAATTTACTATCTAAATTCTCGTATTATTTTTCTCAACTTTATTTCCTTTCAATGATTCTGTCAGTTTTATTTTATTTTTATTTTCTTTGAAGTGAACATGTTATTTGTAAATCTTTTCATATGTAGTATTTGTCACAATTTGTAACAATAAGATAAAAACAAATTTTAAAAATAATAAACATTTGATTTTATTTGAGTTCTTATTATTTTTATACAAGGTCATTTTCATTCACATTGATGTCAGATGATCACAGGCATATTTGTCACAATTTGTAACAATAGTATATAAGATAAAAACCTATTTTAAAAATAATAAACATTTGATTTTATTTGAGTTGTTATTATTTTTATACAATGTCATTTTCATTCACATTGATGTCAGGTGATCACAGGGAGCTAAAAATAAACTATCGCTAGACATATGGAGGGGGGAGGGTTAAGCAGTAAATTACAGTCAGTTATGTGATGTGCTCAATGTTTGAGCTGAATTTTAGATTCTAATTGATTCTGATTCCTATAAGGATTAAACAGCTCGACAATTCAATTTAGATATCTTTATTTTAATTAGAGATCTCTTTAATGTATTATGAGTGATCACAGTTTTATGTCCACATCTCCATAACTTGAGAAAGATCCTTCATACAATTCTAATAATTTCAATTAAATCTCACTTCCATTTTATTTACGTTCTTAGTATCCTACTATGAACTAGAGCAGGACTGTCAAATTTTAGAATTTCAGAATTATAATGTTGTATAATTTCGGAAATGTTTGACTTGTTCTACTACAGTAATACTTGCCCCTATTATCAGAATAAACGTACAAATAAAATCAGATTTTGGAAAATAAAAGTCATAGATATTGTCAGAGAAATGGAATGAAGGAATGCGAGGTAGCTAATTTTTATGGGCAGGTAGCTAATTTTCATGGACCATGAAACGAAGGAATGCGAGGTAGCTAATTTTCATGGGCAGGTAGCTAATTTTCATGGACCATGAAACGAAGGAATGAGAGGTAGCTAATTTTTATGGGCAGGTAGCTAATTTTCATGGACCATGAAACGAAGGAATGCGAGGTAGCTAATTTTTATGGGCAGGTAGCTAATTTTCATGGACCATGAAACGAAGGAATGCGAGGTAGCTAATTTTCATGGACCATGAAACGAAGGAATGAGAGGTAGCTAATTTTCATGGACCATGAAACGAAGGAATGAGAGGTAGCTAATTTTTATGGGCAAGTAGCTAATTTTCATGGACCATGAAACGAAGGAATGCGAGGTAGCTAATTTTTATGGGCAGGTAGCTAATTTTCATGGACCATGAAACGAAGGAATGCGAGGTAGCTAATTTTCATGGGCAGGTAGCTAATTTTCATGGACCATGAAACGAAGGAATGAGAGGTAGCTAATTTTCATGGGCAGGTAGCTAATTTTCATGGACCATGAAACGAAGGAATGAGAGGTAGCTAATTTTTATGGGCAGGTAGCTAATTTTCATGGGCAGGTAGCTAATTTTCATGGACCATGAAACGACGGAATGCGAGGTAGCTAATTTTCATGGACCATGAAACGAAGGAATGAGAGGTAGCTAATTTTTATGGGCAGGTAGCTAATTTTCATAGACCATGAAACGAAGGAATGCGAGGTAGCTAATTTTTATGGGCAGGTAGCTAATTTCCATGGACCATGAAACGAAGGAATGCGAGGTAGCTATTTTTTATGGGCAGGTAGCTAATTTTCATGGACCATGAAACGAAGGAATGCGAGGTAGATATTTTTTATGGGCAGGTAGCTAATTTTCATGGACCATGAAACGAAGGAATGCGAGGTAACTAATTTTTATGGGCCGGTACATTGTAGCTAATTTTCATGGACCATGAAACGAAGGAATGAGAGGTAGCTAATTTTCATGGGCAGGTAGCTAATTTTCATGGACCATGAAACGAAGAAATGCGAGGTACATGTAGCTAATTTTTATGGACAGGTAGCTAATTTTCATGGACCATGAAACGAAGAAATGCGAGGTAGCTAATTTTTATGGGCAGGTAGCTAATTTTTATGGACCATGAAACGAAGGAATGCGAGGTAGCTAATTTTTATGGGCAGGTAGCTAATTTTCATGGACCATGAAACGACGGAATGCGAGGTAGCTAATTTTCATGGACCATGAAACGAAGGAATGAGAGGTAGCTAATTTTCATGGACCATGAAACGAAGGAATGAGAGGTAGCTAATTTTTATGGGCAGGTAGCTAATTTTCATGGACCATGAAACGAAGGAATGCGAGGTAGCTAATTTTTATGGGCAGGTAGCTAATTTTCATGGACCATGAAACGAAGGAATGCGAGGTAGCTAATTTTTATGGGTAGGTAGCTAATTTTCATGGACCATGAAACGAAGGAATGCGAGGTAGCTAATTTTCATGGACCATGAAACGAAGGAATGAGAGGTAGCTAATTTTCATGGACCATGAAACGAAGGAATGAGAGGTAGCTAATTTTTATGGGCAAGTAGCTAATTTTCATGGACCATGAAACGAAGGAATGCGAGGTAGCTAATTTTTATGGGCAGGTAGCTAATTTTCATGGACCATGAAACGAAGGAATGCGAGGTAGCTAATTTTCATGGGCAGGTAGCTAATTTTCATGGACCATGAAACGAAGGAATGAGAGGTAGCTAATTTTCATGGGCAGGTAGCTAATTTTCATGGACCATGAAACGAAGGAATGAGAGGTAGCTAATTTTTATGGGCAGGTAGCTAATTTTCATGGGCAGGTAGCTAATTTTCATGGACCATGAAACGACGGAATGCGAGGTAGCTAATTTTCATGGACCATGAAACGAAGGAATGAGAGGTAGCTAATTTTTATGGGCAGGTAGCTAATTTTCATAGACCATGAAACGAAGGAATGCGAGGTAGCTAATTTTTATGGGCAGGTAGCTAATTTCCATGGACCATGAAACGAAGGAATGCGAGGTAGCTATTTTTTATGGGCAGGTAGCTAATTTTCATGGACCATGAAACGAAGGAATGCGAGGTAGCTATTTTTTATGGGCAGGTAGCTAATTTTCATGGACCATGAAACGAAGGAATGCGAGGTAGCTAATTTTTATGGGCCGGTACATTGTAGCTAATTTTCATGGACCATGAAACGAAGGAATGAGAGGTAGCTAATTTTCATGGGCAGGTAGCTAATTTTCATGGACCATGAAACGAAGAAATGCGAGGTACATGTAGCTAATTTTTATGGACAGGTAGCTAATTTTCATGGACCATGAAACGAAGAAATGCGAGGTAGCTAATTTTTATGGGCAGGTAGCTAATTTTTATGGACCATGAAACGAAGGAATGCGAGGTAGCTAATTTTTATGGGCAGGTAGCTAATTTTCATGGACCATGAAACGACGGAATGCGAGGTAGCTAATTTTCATGGACCATGAAATGAAGGAATGAGAGGTAGCTAATTTTCATGGGCAGGTAGCTAATTTTCATGGATCATGAAACGAAGGAATGAGAGGTAGCTAATTTTCATGGGCAGGTAGCTAATTTTCATGGACCATGAAACGAAGAAATGCGAGGTACATGTAGCTAATTTTTATGGACAGGTAGCTAATTTTCATGGACCATGAAACGAAGAAATGCGAGGTAGCTAATTTTTATGGGCAGGTAGCTAATTTTTATGGACCATGAAACGAAGGAATGCGAGGTAGCTAATTTTTATGGGCAGGTAGCTAATTTTCATGGACCATGAAACGACGGAATGCGAGGTAGCTAATTTTCATGGACCATGAAACGAAGGAATGAGAGGTAGCTAATTTTCATGGGCAGGTAGCTAATTTTCATGGATCATGAAACGAAGGAATGAGAGGTAGCTAATTTTCATGGGCAGGTAGCTAATTTTCATGGACCATGAAACGAAGGAATGAGAGGTAGCTAATTTTTATGGGCAGGTAGCTAATTTTCATGGACCATGAAACGAAGGAATGAGAGGTAGCTAATTTTCATGGACCATGAAACGAAGGAATGCGAGGTAGCTAATTTTTATGGGCAGGTAGCTAATTTTCATGGACCATGAAATGAAGGAATGAGAGGTAGCTAATTTTTATGGGCAGGTAGCTAATTTTCATGGACCATGAAACGAAGGAATGAGAGGTAGCTAATTTTCATGGACCATGAAACGAAGGAATGAGAGGTAGCTAATTTTTATGGGCAGGTAGCTAGTTTTCATGGACCATGAAACGAAGGAATGCGAGGTAGCTAATTTTTATGGGCAGGTAGCTAATTTTCATAGACCATGAAACGAAGGAATGCGAGGTAGCTAATTTTTATGGGCAGGTAGCTAATTTCCATGGACCATGAAACGAAGGAATGCGAGGTAGCTATTTTTTATGGGCAGGTAGCTAATTTTCATGGACCATGAAACGAAGGAATGCGAGGTAGCTATTTTTTATGGGCAGGTAGCTAATTTTCATGGACCATGAAACGAAGGAATGCGAGGTAACTAATTTTTATGGGCCGGTACATTGTAGCTAATTTTCATGGACCATGAAACGAAGGAATGAGAGGTAGCTAATTTTCATGGGCAGGTAGCTAATTTTCATGGACCATGAAACGAAGAAATGCGAGGTACATGTAGCTAATTTTTATGGACAGGTAGCTAATTTTCATGGACCATGAAACGAAGAAATGCGAGGTAGCTAATTTTTATGGGCAGGTAGCTAATTTTTATGGACCATGAAACGAAGGAATGCGAGGTAGCTAATTTTTATGGGCAGGTAGCTAATTTTCATGGACCATGAAACGACGGAATGCGAGGTAGCTAATTTTCATGGACCATGAAACGAAGGAATGAGAGGTAGCTAATTTTCATGGACCATGAAACGAAGGAATGAGAGGTAGCTAATTTTTATGGGCAGGTAGCTAATTTTCATGGACCATGAAACGAAGGAATGCGAGGTAGCTAATTTTTATGGGCAGGTAGCTAATTTTCATGGACCATGAAACGAAGGAATGCGAGGTAGCTAATTTTTATGGGTAGGTAGCTAATTTTCATGGACCATGAAACGAAGGAATGCGAGGTAGCTAATTTTCATGGACCATGAAACGAAGGAATGAGAGGTAGCTAATTTTCATGGACCATGAAACGAAGGAATGAGAGGTAGCTAATTTTTATGGGCAAGTAGCTAATTTTCATGGACCATGAAACGAAGGAATGCGAGGTAGCTAATTTTTATGGGCAGGTAGCTAATTTTCATGGACCATGAAACGAAGGAATGCGAGGTAGCTAATTTTCATGGGCAGGTAGCTAATTTTCATGGACCATGAAACGAAGGAATGAGAGGTAGCTAATTTTCATGGGCAGGTAGCTAATTTTCATGGACCATGAAACGAAGGAATGAGAGGTAGCTAATTTTTATGGGCAGGTAGCTAATTTTCATGGGCAGGTAGCTAATTTTCATGGACCATGAAACGACGGAATGCGAGGTAGCTAATTTTCATGGACCATGAAACGAAGGAATGAGAGGTAGCTAATTTTTATGGGCAGGTAGCTAATTTTCATAGACCATGAAACGAAGGAATGCGAGGTAGCTAATTTTTATGGGCAGGTAGCTAATTTCCATGGACCATGAAACGAAGGAATGCGAGGTAGCTATTTTTTATGGGCAGGTAGCAAATTTTCATGGACCATGAAACGAAGGAATGCGAGGTAGCTATTTTTTATGGGCAGGTAGCTAATTTTCATGGACCATGAAACGAAGGAATGCGAGGTAGCTAATTTTTATGGGCCGGTACATTGTAGCTAATTTTCATGGACCATGAAACGAAGGAATGAGAGGTAGCTAATTTTCATGGGCAGGTAGCTAATTTTCATGGACCATGAAACGAAGAAATGCGAGGTACATGTAGCTAATTTTTATGGACAGGTAGCTAATTTTCATGGACCATGAAACGAAGAAATGCGAGGTAGCTAATTTTTATGGGCAGGTAGCTAATTTTTATGGACCATGAAACGAAGGAATGCGAGGTAGCTAATTTTTATGGGCAGGTAGCTAATTTTCATGGACCATGAAACGACGGAATGCGAGGTAGCTAATTTTCATGGACCATGAAACGAAGGAATGAGAGGTAGCTAATTTTCATGGGCAGGTAGCTAATTTTCATGGATCATGAAACGAAGGAATGAGAGGTAGCTAATTTTCATGGGCAGGTAGCTAATTTTCATGGACCATGAAACGAAGGAATGAGAGGTAGCTAATTTTTATGGGCAGGTAGCTAATTTTCATGGACCATGAAACGAAGGAATGAGAGGTAGCTAATTTTTATGGGCAGGTAGCTAATTTTCATGGACCATGAAACGAAGGAATGCGAGGTAGCTAATTTTTATGGGCAGGTAGCTAATTTTCATGGACCATGAAATGAAGGAATGAGAGGTAGCTAATTTTTATGGGCAGGTAGCTAATTTTCATGGACCATGAAACGAAGGAATGAGAGGTAGCTAATTTTCATGGACCATGAAACGAAGGAATGAGAGGTAGCTAATTTTTATGGGCAGGTAGCTAGTTTTCATGGACCATGAAACGAAGGAATGCGAGGTAGCTAATTTTTATGGGCAGGTAGCTAATTTTCATGGACCATGAAACGAAGGAATGAGAGGTAGCTAATTTTCATGGGCAGGTAGCTAATTTTCATGGACCATGAAACGAAGGAATGAGAGGTAGCTAATTTTTATAGGCAGGTAGCTAATTTTCATGGACCATGAAACGAAGGAATGCGAGGTAGCTAATTTTCATGGACCATGAAACGAAGGAATGCGAGGTAGCTAATTTTCATGGACCATGAAACGAAGGAATGAGAGGTAGCTAATTTTCATGGGCAGGTAGCTAATTTTCATGGACCATGAAACGAAGGAATGAGAGGTAGCTAATTTTTATGGGCAGGTAGCTAATTTTCATGGACCATGAAACGAAGGAATGAGAGGTAGCTAATTTTCATGGGCAGGTAGCTAATTTTCATGGACCATGAAACGAAGGAATGCGAGGTAGCTAATTTTCATGGACCATGAAACGAAGGAATGAGAGGTAGCTAATTTTCATGGGCAAACTTCTGATGCTTATGCTTATGTTTGAATGATGCCAGGTAGTTTATTTTCATGGAACACGTCATGACTCCTATTCCATGCAATGAAGAAAGGTCGAGTAGCTAATTTTCATGGACAAGCTTCAGATGCTTATGCTCATGTTTGAACGGTGCAAGGTAGTTTATTTTCATGGATAACACTTTGAAACCTATGTCATACACTGGACAGATGCAAGGTACCTTATATTCATGGAAAACTTCACGACTTCTATCCCATGTAATGAAGAAATTATGTTGACTAGTCTCTGCGTTTATTCTTTTACGCCATGTGCCAATATAAATTGTATAGTTTTTGGTTTGATCAGATCGCTGATCGAAACCACGATCTACCGCACATGATGCGAGTACTTGTAACTATTTCACCACAGGAGCGTTATTGCTTGTTATAACAAAGCATCTTATTTCTTTGGAATGGATATAGTATAAACATAGTTTATTAATTAATTCAATATTACACATATAAATGGAATAGATATACACATTTTTGTATATATGCAAAGCAGAAAATGCATTATGTACAGATAAATAATATGGTGATTGATATATAGAAACTTGTTCATGTCACTATAAATATATAATTTTTTAAAAATATTATTAGACTTGAATTCATTTATATTATATATATATAACCCTGCGGGAACCCCGGTGTATAGAAATGGGACCGAGAGCTTCTTCGGCTTGAAGGGGCGTCCGTCGGTTGTGCGGGATGTATAAATTCACAACCAACCCGTCCTTCGGACGAGACGTAAATAAAACCGAGGTCCCGTGTTGAGAGATTGCCATCCTCTTCGCACGTTAAAGAACCCAGTATGCTCATGATGAGACCTGTTGCACTGGCTAAATTATTCGTCCCTACCCATACACCTTTCCTTGTTTCGAGTCCCGTGGCGTTTAAATTTTTAAATGTTCTCGTCCTGAATATAGCTGAAAAATTGCTCGCTGGACGTTAAACACCAACCAAGTAATCAATCAATCAATCATATATTTTATATCGAAATAACTTATTTTCATCCAGATTTTGCTCCATGTAAACAAGGATTTATTTATATATATATATATAAATCCTTGGTGTAAATGAATGAATAGGAGTTTGCTATCAATTTCTTGGATAAATCTATCTAATTAAATAGATTTCCTCGCCTACATCCACCCCCCTTTTTTCGTTCAAAAATACTAATTACCAAGAATCTATCAAAACATGGTAAAAGGGGAATAACTGGCATAGTACTTTTAATGTATTATTAAGGTAGCTAATTTTCATGGCTATCATTTGGAACACCTTTGTGGTTTACGAAAATCTAGTTCCGAACGTCAAAAAGTAGCTAATAATTATGGTAGCTAATAATTATAGGACACCGGAAACTACGGAAGGCGGAGCTTTTCTAAATATGGTATATCTTACTACACGTTACTACGGCTGATGTAAACATTCATGCCTCAAATCGCCAAATATGGTATCGACATCCAAATAGTGAGGCCGGAAATGACGAAATTCAAAATGTTCAGAGAGAAAGTAAACGTGGATTTTTATTTTGTGGGAATTACATTCTAAAATACTGGTAGGTGATAAAAACTTGTTATAATAATGGACAAAAGGAAAGGTTATGACTTATTATTGATAAATGCAGGCATCAGAAACTCTGTAAGCGAGTGCAAAAAATCTCGACGGCTGCTCCATTACGTGTAATGGCATCATGCCCGTTATAACCCTTGCGAGCAAGCGAGCATTTAGGGTTTTATTATTAGAACTAGTTTTACCGGCAAATGCATGCTGTACAGTGTATGTCAACTGCCCTCGGGTGTCGGAGATTTCCCTTTCTTCCGTAAATGGTCATTTTCGGGTTGAGACGACCGAGTTAAGACGAGTGCACGTGCAATCGTCTTTACTCGTTGTGACATCCAATCAGAACGTCTCTAACAAGAAAAAAATCGTTTAAATATATATCCTAAGCCGGGAATGTCACATTATAGCTGAATAACAGATATATTACGGATTTAACCATTGTTTTTTTTTCAAATACAGAATTCAACCGTATTAAATATATTTGTGTCTTTTATTTTCATTTTTTCGTATTTCTAGATGTCCTTTTCCGTACCTTTGGCGTCATTCTTCAATGACGTCAAAATATGTGTCACGTCATATTTCATGTATGGGGTGTCTCAGGAACGAAATTACTGTACTTTCAATAAAATATTAGCCGGTGAGAAAAGCTCAAATATCAGTAGAAAGCTACTTAGTTTATCAATCGGTGTCACAAAAGTCAATTTTATGTGATGTGTATTTCATAACGCTCAATTTTATGATATTGATCTGATAATTCATGCAAATTAGTTACTGATCAATGGCGGGGGTCTCTAGGAGTTCGTGATAGTGAAAGTTGTTGGTTTACGGAAGAAATAGGTACTTACATGCGTTCTTGGGAAAATTCTTCAATGACGTCAAAATATGTGTCACGTCATATTTCATGTATGAGGTGTCTCATGAAGGAAAATACTGTACTTTCAATAAAATATTAGTGAGAAAAAGAATCAAACACCGGTAAGAGGGCAAGACGGAAAAATCTCAGACACCCGCGGGAAAGATTTCTATTGGTCTCCAACTCTCACACTGCAATGATATGAGGTCATGTCAAAGTAGTTCGGCAGAGAACGTCTCGTGCAACGTCGCGCCATTCTTTTATCACCACAGTGTGGTGATACAACATATTGTATCAGACACCTTGTACCAGACTTTCGTTAATTTCAAAGGAAAACGTATATGAGGTTAGATAAAGTCTGTTATAGAAAATCTTCCTAGTTCAGACTTGGCCGAAATATTACATGCAGTCTTCTTTAAACCTAAAATATATTCACAAAATTTATTGTGTATCTTTTCATAAAAAAATTTATTTTCAAGTGACAATGTATCACAGACAGAACCACACATTTGTTTTCCTTGTAAATAACATGTATTTTGATCTGAAGTATGTGTTTCATACTGACTTACAGAGACCTGTTCTAACTCAGGTTGGTCAATTTCAAATGAAACATCAAACTCTGTTCTAGTGTCAGTAGTACTACATGATGCCCCATATAGTACACTTTCAACTTTGATTTTTTTGGCTGGCCCTATTGCATCCTCCTTCATTAAATTATGAAGTCTCTTGTCGCATCTGCGACAAATGCAGTCATCATCTGCATAACTATATTTATTTTTCACATATTCATAGAAAACTGTGTGTTTTGGATCATTCTTCTTTTGAACTAAATGAACATAACGAGATGACTTTGAATAAGGTTCCTTACAATGAACACAGGGCTCAGGATCCCTGCCACTGTGGGCCTCAGAACAGTTTGTTTTTTGGGGCATTACTCAACTATGGTAAAATGACAGTCTTGCAAAATACACAGTTGTTCAATCAATTAAATATTATATACAGTTACCAAATTTTGCCTACTTTCTATTTATAACACACACTGGCTGGTTTTTGTTTGTCAGTCATTGTGTAATTACCTATATAATTGTGAGAAAATGCAATTAATAGACGGGGTGTGTCAGAAGCACCGTCCCTTGGTGTTTTTAGCAGGTTTACTGTTTGTTAAGGAATATGCAACATATGTACAGTTTCACACTGGATGCAAGATATAGGCCTAGGGGACAAACCAGAACATGATCCACTAAATAATAATAATTATATTTATATTTTTAGAAATATAAAAACCCTGACCTATGTCCATTTTCTTGTGTGTGTATGTCTCATTTATCAATCATGAATGTTCATATTGTTAATGATGCCTCATGTGGGCCCTAGGCTATGATTAGGCAATAACATATATGTTATTCTATTCTATTCATAATTCATTTGCAGAAGAAAATCAGCATTCCTAAATATATTTTATAAACTAATTACCTCTGAAATAATCGCCACATTAGATATGTACAAGAGTACCTGACAGAAAACTTAGTGTATTGATGAGACGGGAGAAAAAGGGGGGGTCGTTAACTGAAGTAAACAATGCAGTTTTGGTGTAATTTATACTGTAAACTTTCGGTTAAAATGTAGATATTAATAAATCTAATAAAATTCAGACATGTACACACTCTATGGGTGTTTTGAGGGAGAAATGTTAACCAAAATGCGCAAATTTTACAGGAAAACAAGGCGAATATTTAAAAAAAAACATGCCTCGTCGAATCTTCTTTCTGGAATGATTTCCGTTCAGGGTGACGGGATTTCCAGTTGAGAGAGCATTTTTTATTGGTTGATGATGCTATATCACGCCTGTATCATCAATTTCATGTCCTAATATAGAATTGTGTCAGCTTTTTCATTGGCCGCAAAATGTAAACAAACCGAACCTCGTGTTTTTACACATTCTAGAATGCACGATTCGAAACACGTTTTTGACTGATATAAACCCCGGTCGCTTGTCTGATATAGCCAGTCATTGCAAAAAATATATATATATTTTATAGAAATCACGTTTCTATCACAATTTTGTCCATTTAATACTTTATTTCACGTTTATCCTACAACGGCGCGAAAGAAAAATTTTGCGGGACTTGTAAAGCGGCACCTAGCGGGAATTTTTTACGGTTATCGCCCCCTGACTGCGTGGTTTTAGAATCACTAGCTATAACGGTCAAATCATGGGTTTGCTTTCCGACTGGTATACGTGGTCCGGCATAGCCAGAAATTATGGGTACTTTGCTCATTTGCATATCTAAGATGGCGACGCCGGGACGTCTGCAATTTTCATATGATCTATATAGACGATATCATTCATAATTGCATGTGTGTCATTTTCTGAACTTGAAAATGATACATTGAATCAAGCTGAATTAAATGAAATAAAAATTAATGAAAACAATTAAATATTCGAGGTTCCTGGACAAAATGAAAATCCGAGGCGACGAACCCTTTTTTGGCCTTAAGAGTCTATGTAAAAATGTCTGAAATACATGAAACTGGTGGCGTGTGACACAAAATTTAACAATGAATGACATTTGGCGACATATTTTCTGAAATTAATTTAGATTCCTCAATAATATATGTAATTATATTAACTAACCTTATATTTCTAGCTTCTAAACTCGGGGTTCCCACATTAAATATAATATGATCATTTTTGCATGATCGCGATATCAAAGACATGTCTAAAATCGTTACAAAACAAAAATATTTGAATTTTGACAGAAGAAAAACTTTGCGGAAATAAACAATAACTTTTAATTTTCGAATCATTGACGGACACATTGAATTTCCGTACTATAGGCTATTTTTTGACAAATCTAATAAACGATCCATCAAGCTTGAAACTGCAGTCACGTGATCAAAATCTAATTTAAATATGATGAATATTTATGAGGAAAGTACCCTCAATTTCTGGATATGGAACATTATGTGTACTGTCAAAATACTCGTACGGTCTGGAACCTATATCCTTGATATTTATTTAAGTAATATTTAAAATTTTGGAACAGGTTATCAGGGCTCCCACTACTTTGAAATCAGAGGGAGAAGTGACTTCTCTTTCAGGTGCTGACAAAAGAGAAGTGAGAGACAACAGGGAGTAGTGGTGAGAGTACAGGGAGAAGTCAAAATATTTCTCTAATTGTACCACTTTTCACATTCGCGGGGCATTATCGTGGCATTCGTATGCTATAATGTACTTGCTATGCATTAAGGTATATTCAGTAGTTGTTTAATTCCTTGTTTTTGTTAGCATAACATCTCTCTGATTTACATATGTCCTTGTATTTGTTTTTTGTTCAGTTGTTTGTATTAAGTAAACCCTTTTCAGATTCTTTGTTTTGTCTTGCACAGATGATAAAGGCAAATATATGATAGTCAACTATTGTCCAATAAATAATAAATAAATAAAATTGAATAATAAAATTTATTTCGACATCAGCATTGTTTCAAACAAGTCACACATAGATAAAATAACAAAACATTAGATAAGATAAATATATGCCCAAAAAACCCCACACAAGCAGTGAAATCGCTAATTATTTATTCAAATTTTAATGAGTATATATTTTTTACATTGCTTCTCTTTAATCACTGATTGATATTAATTAAGAAACTAATCATATCCACAGAGTTAACAATCCCTTTGGATAGCCGCCATCAAACCCCAAATAAATGAAATGAAACAATACCGACGTTATTGTCTTGTAAGGATTTTAGCCATTTTTGCAGTCGTGAGCATGCAAAAATGAGCATATTATATTTAATGTGGGAACCTCGAGTTTAGAAGCTAGAAATACGACAATAGAATTAGCATCGTGTGATGGGTTTTCGTATACTATTAGTATCCTCGCGGTATCGGTTTCGGAGCCCTTAAGGAACAATAGTAAATTATTTTCTTTCATGGCGTTGAAAGAAATATTAGATATTGAAAATATCTAGATACAAGTCTCCTTTAAAATGTTTTAACATGAACTTTATGTAGAGCCTTCAAACACTTAAGCAAAACTTGTTTATTATTGAGTTCTACGTCACACTTACCTGTGTTGGCGGTATCAATTTCGGAGCGGCTATTCCAATTCACTCCTACTGTATGTAAAATTGATGGAACAGCGCGCAATTTGTTCCAAGGTATGGTGTGCTGTCTTGTAATATTGTTCAAACGTTTTATAACAATAAAAAATAAAAAATCCAAATTAACTTCAAACAATTTAACGTAATAACGATCCAACGCTGAAAATGGCATTAATTAAATTTTGTTTTTCAATTTTTATGGTAGATATCCTTATCTCAAATAAACAGATCAATAAAAGTTGAAATGAATGACTTTTGAACCATTTCTCATTCCTGTCTAATCTGTAAAATTGTAGAAATGAAGATTTCAGATAATAAGAAATGACACTTACGGCTTTCCATAGATTTATTGCTTGTTAAGAGTTGTCCCCCTTTCCACACTTGAAATGTGTTCAATGGGCAGACGACAAAAGGATAAACAACATTGGAATGACTTGCAGCTGCAACAATGGGTACTTTTTTAAGGAAATTTGGGGTATAAAAAATGGACATGGAAATACAGTGATATTCTATAGGTGTTTTATAACGTATAAAATACTTATGTTAACTGAAAGCTGTCGGGACATTGCTTTGTATGGTGAACTCTCAACTGTATCGACAGTGTAAACATACGCATCTGACGTCATACGGGTCACTAGTTCACGAGTAATGAATATGCATATCGGCAGCTGTTAACCCTTCATTCATATGACGATTGGAATTTTCAAAGAATGGTTAGTTAAATATTTCTTTGTACATAAGATTGTTTTAAAAGCCATTCTTGTATTTCAATATACTCTCGATTATCTGGCAACTTTTGCTGTCAGTAAAATGGCGTCATATGTTTTCGTATGAAGTAAAAACAGGACCGATATACGGGATGGAAACAAATATAAAATCCGGAAAAGGCTGGTTTTAGAATTTCCTGGTTCTGGCCATCTACAAATCATACTACATCTAAATAAAATAACAGAATGTTTGAAAATGACCACTTTAAAAATTGTGTTTACTTTTGATGTTTTTTTAGTGCTGAAACCACATGCACTGCAAGGTGACATGTATTTTATATAAGAAACGGGCACATTTCAGTCAGCTCTTTTGTTTACAAGTACGATCAGTGACCCCATCATGGCCCATGACAGGAAGAGCCGGTGTCTGAGAGGCAGACGACATAGTTCAATTTTATATAGCCCTTCTGGATTTTTTTCTAGCTACTTTATAAATGAACTAAATTTTTAGCATCACAAAAAGTATGGTTCAGTAGGTAGGTTCACTATTTTTGGTACTTACGTCTTTAAAAGCAACCTTGAATATTTTTGACAGATGTCACGTTGGAGTCCTGTTTACGTTCCAGAAATAGAAACCGGAAGACACGTCAAAAATAACGCGTGCATTGTGGAAATCAAAATAAAATGGATGATACGAAAACATATGACATACGAAAACACATACCGTGACGATACTATTGATTTAAAAAAATATGCCGCGAAATCAAATGTTATTCATTAAAAAATTTTGTTTTAAAGTCCACAAGTTTCATGTTTGATGGTGTTTAACGCCACTTTCAACAATATTTCAATTTTATTGGTGGAGGAAACCGGAGGACCCGGAGAAAACCACCGACCTGTCGCAAGTCAACGTTGTACACCTCGCCCTGATCGAGATTCGAACTCACAACATCAGTGGTGATAGATGCTGATTGCATAGGTAGTTGTAAATCCAACTACTATGCGATCACGGCCACGACGGTCCCTTATTAAATTTTGTGTCAAACTCCACCAATTTCATGTATTTCAGACATTTTTACATAAACTCTTAAGACCAGATTAGGCAGATAGGGCTTCGCTGCCTCGGATTTTCATTTTAAGAAAAAAGAATCCAAGTATGCACGTTTTTTATCTTGCTGATCACGTTGGGACAAACAAACAATTTATTAAGAATGGCATGTCCCCTAAAACAAGAAATATTGTGAATCAATGTTAGTTTTAAACTTTTAATTTAAGCAGGTGTCATATTTGTTATTTTTTCTTTACTTACATCATCGATGGAGGTATTTTACATGTAACAAACTATTTTCAAGCCAATGATTATTGTCATTTTTATTTTAATCAGTATTTTTCATCAATGCTATTTTTCTCAGATAACTGAACGTTTAAAAGAATAATACCTATAATGTGTCAAGTAATATTTACACCCAGTGCCGGATTTAGATAAAGATAGGCCCTATTCTATTCCTCCACTTGTGAGGCCCCTCCAAATTCCCCACCAGCACATTCACGACTGGAGGAAGATACAAGTGTGCTTAATCAAATTCAATAAAGGCGAAAATGATGAGGGGTGTTTAAAATTCTGCAATATTTTGAAATGGAGTGCAACTGTGTAAGGAAAATTACTGAAGGGTTGTTTAGAAAGTACAGTACGTTATGACAGCATAACTGTGAAAGTCCAATAACAGTGTTAAAATTTTATACACCTTAACCAGAGGCCCCCAAAATTTTGAGGCCCTAGGCTTCAGCCTATTTAGCCTATAGGTAAATCCGGCACTATTTTTACCAGCTTTCCGAGTTAAACCTTAAACAATTGAACGCCAAACATCAATTGTTTAACCGTTTAACTCGAAAACCGTGGTATAAATGATTTGTAACATGAAACAATGAAATATCATATCTAGACAGTGTCGTCTTAACGCATGGGCACGCTGGGCAGTTGCCCGGTGGCCCCACGAGCATAGACACCCATGTTAATCTATGATATGTTGTGTACGCATGTTATTTAATGTTTAAACATGATTATGTTTGAAGTACCAATACAATAAATATTTAAATTTTTATTCCTGAGTGCAATTGTGTAGGTAGGGGCCCCAGTGCACTGTGTTGCCAGGGCGCCTATAATGCTGTTAAGACGACCCTGCATCTTGATTATTGCACGATTCTCGAAGAGAAATAAAACTACAGCCCAGATTTAAAGTGTGCAATATCTCGTATCTGCGTGTATTATTTCATAGTTCTTAGCTGTTGCTTACATTTCTCAGTTGGTTCGTTTTACTTGAATTTGTAATATATTTCATGCTTTTATGACCATATTATCGCGATGACATAAAATTTCTACCTCAAGGATACCATTTTCACAAGTTCTTGAAAACGTTCACTAAATTTTATTACCGCCATAAAGATATTGTATTAATAGGTACAATTTTCTACATGCAAGAGATACGATCAAAAAGTGTATTTCCTCATCCATGTTTTCTGTGTATCAGTAAAGATTTAGAATGGTTTTTACACGACAGATTCTACCTTCTTAGCTGCTATAGTATTAAACTGTTTGGTTTGGAATAAGAATACTGTGTCCGAATGGAGCGACATGTCTCACCGCGGACTGTTGCTTCACGAGTGAGCTAGCACTATAAAAATCCAACTCAGCGTGTTGGTCTAGAACAAAGCGGACCTCATCATCATCTCATTGAAAATTAACGTGTTCTCGCCATAATATAGCTGAAACATTTCTAAATTGGCGTTAAACAACAATCACTCACTCACTCACTCATTATTATAATAGTGTATTGTACTTTTTAGTTAAATAGAATCTGTGCAAGTTTTTGTTATTGTTTGTTTATATCTGTAATGACGTTGGAGATCAAATTATTAAAAAGGGAAAACTCAGCCAAACTTGTGTGACTGTCCCAAACCAGGACATTCATTTCCATCGACATTTCAGTGGTGTGGTCTGTTTTTGTTTACAATGATTTCAGGTGAGAGACGATAGTTAGTTTTATTGCGGGACCATCGTGGCCGTGATCGTATGGTAGTTCGATTTACAATTACCCATGCAATCAGTGCCTATCACCACTGATGTTGTGAGTTCGAATCTCGATCAGGGTGAGGTGTACAACAGTCAACATTATGTGATAAAGTTTGTCAATGACTTGCGACAAGTTGGTGGTTTTCTCCGGGTCCTCCACCAATAAAACAGACCTCCACGATATAGCTGAAATATTGTTGAAAGTGGCATTAAACACCATTAAACAAACAAACAAACATAATTTTGTTGTTATTGGTGGAATTATTCATGTGGTTTTAACCACTGTCGTTAAAAGTGTTATGTACCTCACTACCTGTATCCTGAATTACAAAATGGTGAATAAGTGAAGCCTAATATAAGTAAGAAAGGTAATATGGCTAAATAGGCTATCCAAATTTACACTTGGGCACTAAAGTTAATGAACAGCGTTGTTATATTGAATTCTTCATTTCACAGTCAGGTCGCAGTGCCGTCTTAACGCATTGACACGCTGGGCATTTGTCAGGGTCGTTGAATATTAACTTGTTCTCGCCATGATATAGCTGAAAAATCGATGAGTTGGTTTTAAACAACAATCAATCACTCACTCGCTTATTACTTTGGGGTAAAATATTTGTGAAAAAATACAAAAGTAAATCGCCAGTTTCGGAGTATTGTGAAACACATTCCTTCACGTTTTCATAGTCCCATCTCCCGCGCACAGTCTATTGTCGAACTCTCTTAGTCAGGAAACGCAGAAAAAAACCCAGAAAAGTATTGTGCCAATCCGCACCGTGTAAATGGGGGGAGGGGGTAATTGTTTTCAAAACTGAAAGGATATTGCTACCGATCTGTGAGTATTACTCCGGATCCCTGTCAGATATATATTTTTTTAGAATAAAATATGAATATTTTTGTGTAATTAGTTGGTATGTATTCGATAAAAACAGTTTGAGTTTTGCTTGATGTTAGTTAATTATTGAAATATACCGGATTCATATATTTTCGTCGGGATGTTCTATCGAAAGAAGTGTCTTCCGATTGGTTAACAGATTTTATTGACGTCACAGTGTTTAAAAAAAAACTGTTTTCTGATTGGCTAAGGCCCTACATATAAGAAAAAAAATCAAAAATTTCTGCCAGCTTGAGCCATATTCATAGCATACTAAATATCTTTATTTATATTGTAGAAATCAGAATGTCGAATTGTGTCAATGTAGAAATGTCTTGTGCAGTTGTAGTAAGAAGGGCAGTTTCCAAGAGGTAAGACTGTTTTATTAATAAATTGTAAAAAATGTAAAAAAAAAAATCACACTGGAAAGGACATCCCCCCTTTTTCATTTTTGCAATTGGAATAAATGTTTTCACCTAAATACATTATTTAGTTTTAAAGTGTAACTAAATTACGTTAATGGTCACGTTAACATTTTTTACTAACCAAAGTAAAAAAAATAAACACTCCATGAAAGAATCCCCACTCCCCTTTTTCAAGTAAAATAAATATTTTCTTAAATTAACATTTGACGATTAAATGTATTTTAAATGAAAAAATAACTCTATTAGCTACTGAAATAAACACAAAACGGGATAGCGTCATTTCCTCTGAAAACAAAATGGCGGTCATCAATTGAAATTCCAATGTTGATTTTACCATTGCTATTGTTAGCCAAATGTTCCATTGGTAGCATTTAAGCTATATGGTTATTTATTTACCAATGGCTAGATATTCACCATTGGTGGCCATCTGTACATATTTGATTTCATATATTTAAGGTTCATTATAACACTTGACAAGGGTGTGTTTGACTTGCAATTAGATAAAAGGAAAAACACAAATTTATCTTAAATGAGTACAAAATGTAAAAATACAACAGCACATAGTCAAAATATTCTACATGGGTTTTTATTTGTTTGTTTGATGGTGTTTAGCTTCACTTTCAATAATATTTCAGTTATATTGTGGTGGTCAATTTTATTGATGGAGGAAACCAGAGAAAACCACCGACCTGTCGCAAGTCACTGATGAACTTTATCACATAATGTTGTACACCTCACCCTGTTCAAGAATCGAACTCACAACATTAGTGATAATATACACTGATTGCATAGGTAGTTGTAAATCCAATTATCATGTGATCACGTCCATGACAGCCCATATTTAACATGGGAATGCTTTGCAAAACATTAAAATGCACTTGTATTATTGCAATATTCAAAGTGTATGATCAAAAGTAGGAACTTCCACTGTTTACATATTCATAAGTTGTATTTAAATGCCTCAAAATTGTATCAGAAGTGGGAAAAGTTGCCAAATGTATGCCATATTTAGTATTATTTACAATGTTTTCAAGTTCAGAGGTACCCTTTCTACATTTCCTAATTTTAATAGCACTATAATTCTTATATGATTTACATAATTAGAAATCCTATACTCTGATTGGGTATAAGCGCTTATGGAGGCGGGGTTTTGTCAGTTTATTTTTCGATAGACGATGTTCACCGGACTACTTTTTTCGTAATGTAAATACAATGGCGGCTTGGATTCCCGATAATAAAAAAAGATAAAAGAAACAATGTTTATTGTTAATAATCGACAATTATTGTTAGATATGAGATAAATAAATAAATGCCAATGAAAAAAAAAGCTTGTATTGTTGACATAAAAAAAAATTCCGGAAAAAATACTTAAGACAACCATCTATCGACTTTGACTTTTGTAATATATCGTCATCCTGTGACGTTGTTTACAAGGGACGCTGATTGCCACAAGCTGGTTACTGATTTATTTTACGATTTTGTGGGCATTTTACTTGTTTGAGTAGCTAAATGCAAAATGCCATCAAATTGGAAAATATCAGTAACTTAATTACATCACCGTCTAGTTTAAAGTAGGAAAACAAGCAGGTTAGTTCATTTTGTTATACATGGCCGACACACATCAATGCCAATTGAATGTATCTATGTGTGCGTACTGGGGATCCCCAAAGGTAAATTTTCAAAACAAATGAAAAAAAAACTTAGTTACAGAATTATAAGGATTAAACGCATTTTTTCCGGAGTTTATTGATGTATAATCTGGACCAAGTCACTCACAAACTTACATAAAAGTCCTTTGGACTTTTATTTGTTTGTGAGTGAATTGGTCCAGATTATACATAAATAAACTCCAGAAAAAATGCATTTAATCCTATAATATATATGCTGGGAGTGTCTAGCTGTCACCATAAACATCATGACATTTTGTGGCCATTTATTTTTACAATTTTTTACTTAACACCCAATCTTGGAGATAATCATGCAAAATAGTCCACATGTGGGTATGCAGTATTTATTTCTTTCAATAAATTGAATAATACACCTTAAATATTAATTTATGCACATTCAGATCAAAAATAAATAACAGTTATTCTAATAATACAAAGGGAGATAATCCATTAGTCTGACCATTGCAAATTTGTAAGAAAATGACTTTTTTTTTTAAATAATGCATTTTTCGATCCAGTCCAATTGAAAAAAAAGTATATGATCAAATATTCTTCATTAAGTACTTGTTAAATACTCAATTGAGTTAAGCAAAATATTGTGAGCTAAACCTTATTTTACATAAAAAATCAACTTAAAAAATATCTTGATAAATTACACCAAATGATAGCTAAATTTGTTAGGTCAAATTGTACAAAACATTTACAATGCGGCGTGTGTTCGTGTCCGGCTTTGTAAATTACAAAAATGGGTGCACTTGACTTGCAACTGCAAGTGATAAGGTTTACCAGTTGCTTGCCCATGGTCGGTGGTTCTCTCCAGGTACTCCGGCTTCTTCCACCACTAAAATTGGTCGCCATGATACAACTGAAATATTGCTGAAAGTGGCTGCCACGTTAAACACCAAAAAATAAAAAAATAATTACAGTGAAAAAAAATCACTACACTGTTGTTTTTTTTCATTCAAAGGGAGGTAATTCCAAGGTCATAGCTATTTTTTCATTAAATATCAACATGTAGTATTTATTCTTCAAAATTGATAAAAACAAATTTTTCTATGCAATTTTATCTTAACAGAAAAGATCACATATGATCAAATGTTATCAGATTAGTTGCCAAAAATGTTCAGACAAAAAATAAAATACAGCAATTGTTTGTAATACAAAGGGAGATAATCCATTATTTTGATCATTGCAGTTTTGTGAAACATTTACATTTTCAAAATGCTACTATCACTTGTCTTGTTTGAATGTTAAATAATCAATTGAATTGATAACATTTTTGATCCAACCTTTTTTTACGTAAAAAATCAATCTTTAAAAAATGACAAATTTTGATAAAATACATGAAATGACAGTTAACATTTGTTAGGTGATGACAAATGTCAGAATGTATAAAACAATTAATAATAAAATATGTAACATAAAGAAGCATATATTAATTTTCCTGTTCTGATCATGTTGATTGCAATAAAAAAATACATCAAAAGTTCATTTAATTGATTTATTTATTATACAAAGGGAGATCATTCAACATAGCTATTTTTTATTATCAATTCATTTAAGATAATATTTTCGAGAGTATATTTATTGATACCCTCTAAATCATGACAATTGTGACCACCATGATCATGGTCAGTAGTTGTACTAAATCTCAAAATCTATAAATTTACATGTAATAGTGAACAATGCTGATGAAGCCAATATGTACAAACCTAAGGACAACAATAATTGACATCATTTATATATTATACTACCACATTAAAAGTGTGTCTTAGTTGTAGTTTTTGCATCTTATCTATATCACGTCAAGTTCAATATGTGATCAGCACAAAATGGACCAGTCACAAAGGACTCCCTTATTTTGTTAAAGATACCATAACTCCAAACCTGGATTCTCTTTAGCCTCCATAAACCTGGTGTACAAATATTATAAAAACCCACAATAGCATTGATTAAAGAATCGATCTAACAGATGGACAGTGATAACTATGGGCACCTTACATTGCAACACTAATTTGGTGGCAATCTGTAAACTATGTGTACATGTTCAATATATATTTTAATGAATTTATTTGTGATTTTGAGTCCACTTATAAATCATATTTACATAGTTTTCGATGTATCCTCAATGTGTTTACATTGCATAAAACAATGCAATTATGATGATTTATCTCTCAAAATTACAAGTTTCATGAAACGAGTAGTGTAGCATGCAACTTTTGATCCTTCCAGTCAAATGACAGTTGCATGCAACTTTTGTATCATTCATAATACAGTATTTACATTATATCATACAGACTCAAAAAGTTGCATGTGACTCATACAAGCCTATCACCAATATGACGTGGGTTCTCACCCGGCTTTGTACATTACAAAAAAGGGTGCACTCGACTCGCAGCCACGAGTGATAAAGTTTACCAGTTGCTTGCCCATGGTCGGTGGTTCTCTCGGGGTACTCCGTCTTTTTCCACCACTAAAACTGGTCGCCATGATATAGCTGAAATATTGCTAAAAGTGGCATTAAACACAATAAATCAAATCATTAAACTTGTAACCTTAAATCTATAATTCGCTCTGTTCAAATTAAACTGATATCCTTTCAATAATTTCCACAAAAAGCCCCAACTCAATTTATTTAAAAACTTTTTACATAAATTGAGAGATGGGCTTTTTGTATGCGATCGGCGGTATTTTATTATTATACATGTTCATTACTAAAAGATTGTTTTTGGTTCATTTCTTGCTGTTAATTTAAATGAAATATTGAAGGACACTAAGAAATTTTGATACAAACAAATTGCCATATCGATTCCACCCTTTGAGTTTGACAAGTATTATAATGAACCTTAATAAAACAATAAAAAAATGATTTTTATAAAAAATAATGATCATAATTAATATTGATCATAAATTAAATCCAATAACACAAATATATGATTAATTTTAAAGACAAAAAATGAAGGAAGTGAAGCGATTAGGGTTATGGTGTTTAACACCACTTTCAACAACATTTCAGTTATATCGTGGAGGTCTGTTTTATTGGTGAGGAAAACCAAAATACCCTGAGAAAACCACCAACCTACCGCAAGTTACTGACAAACTTTATCACATATCGAGTACACCTCACCATGAGTGGGATTCGAACTCACAATGTTGGTGATGATAAGCACTGATTGCATAAGTAGTTGTAAATCTAACTACTAAAATCTGTTTCTTTTTAATACATGTAGTTTAGTTGAAGACAATTCAGTATACTACCATCATATTTCATATATATTTTTCTTTGCGGCTGCGAATCGAGTGCACCCTTTTTTGTAATTTACAAAGCCAGGCGCGAACCCACGCCGTATTGGTGATAGGCTTGTATGAGTTGTTAGGTAATCCAACTACCTAACTCATTGAGCCACCCGCGCCGTTTCACAATGCAATATGACCAGAGAGAGTGATGTGTGACTTAGTTCAATAAAACACATTAGACTTTGCTGTTTTAATTATTTTATTAACACACTTATAATATTATGAAGCTTAAAATTCGGGTTCAGTTTGGTTGCTAGTCGGGTTGATTTTTTACCACTAACAAAGTTTTGATTTTTTTGATAGGAGTTAATTACTAGACCTGTAATTTGTTGTAATGTTTTCGGTGTTTCACGCTGGAACATATTTTTTGTGGAATCTTGATATTTTGTTTTAAGTAAAAATTAAAAGTAAATAGCACAACATGATGTTTATAGTGTAAGCTAAAGACTCCGAGCAAAATTACAGCATTATTTAATTTGAAAATGCAGAAAAAGTACGTCTGAACTTGAAAATATTGACCCCACCTCCTATCTGCACCAGCTGGGGATATGCTGTGCAGCTCTGTCAGGGATTAGCCCTTGGAACCATCACTGAGTGTCCATTTTTAGTCTGGAAATTAAAATGTAGGTTGCCATTGCTGTCACGTTGAAGATGCATAAATGTTGTCTTATAACCACAAGTAACCCACTATTGGTACTTTACACAGGAATTTCATCACCCTTCCAAACAATTAAGAATTTGTTTTAATTGAATCTTTTTTCTTGTAATTTTACCCGTATTTCATGTTTCCTGCTTGTTATACAATTTTATGTCAATCCAAGTGTATACCAATCTTAATTAGAATTGGATGTTTGTTGTATCTTTTTTAATTTTTTTCCATTGGCAATACACACATATCTAACAACATGCTGTTTGGGTTGTCATTTATCTATGACCATCCAATAATGTAAATCTATTTGACCAATCGAACAACAGATCATGGCATGTTCTCGATTTTGATAACTAAAGAGTTAGTAGCCTCATCACTGATTGATCGGTTGAAAGTATGAACCCTGACATGACCCCATACAGGATGTTCACATAATTAAGGGGCATATATCTCAGAAACTACAAATGTCTGAGATCTCAAACTCAGACTTGTATTTTATCCCTTTACACCTACTTTTAAAATTTTATGTCTGTATAATATATTAAAAAATTAAATGAAAAAAAATATATGACTATCATAAAAACCAAAAACGTGTAGATCTGAAAAATAAACATCCAGCAGATTCACGAATTGTTTTTTTTGGGTGCATATATACATTAATATCTAAATAGCCCTGCATACCTTAGGGGTCAACTTCTGGGATTTTAGCAGACTCAGGGCTCACGTTGGAGGGCGATTCGGGCAAAGAAGTCACCTTGTGAAAGTTGACTTCGCTTTCTCATTGGTCAAAAGCAAAGTTCAAGTCGCCTGGTAATTTTGAAGAGTCGCCCTATGTCGCCACCTGCGTATTTTCTCCACTTGTCATTTATGAAAATGTCGATATCGTGCACATGTTTATTGAAGTCTATCGTAACCGTTAAATATTTTGAAAGTAATCCGTTACGCTTTATAGAAACTTTAATTTCGTTCATTGGAGCTTATTAGCTCACCTGACCCTGTCAGGTGAGCTATTGTCACCACTGAGCGTCTGTCGTCCGTCGTTTTTCTGTGAGATTTTTCTTTCAGCCGATATATACCGATTATGCAAATTAGGCATATTTTGATAAAAGATCACATTTAAATCTTCTCCTCTGAAACCGCTGAACCAAATTAAACCAAACCTGGCAGGGATGGTCCCTGGGTAGGTCCCTTTCAAAATTGTGTCCGACAGCCCCGCCCACCATTCAAGATGGCTGCTGTTACTAAAAATAGAAATTTCTTCAATTGTCCATTGCTGCTTTAGCATAAGTCAAAAGGAGCTTAAATTTTAACTGCAGCTACATGGTAAGGAGTAGTTTAACATATATTCCGCGTCTTTCTGTGAAATTTTTCTTTCAGCAGATTTAATGCCGATTATGCAAATTAGGCATATTTTGATAAAAGATCACATTTAAACTTCTCCTCTGAAACCGCTGAACCAAATTACACTAAACCTGGCAGGGATGGTCCTTGGGTGGATCCCTTTCAAAATTGTGTCCGACAGCCCCGCCCTCCATTCAAGATGGCTGCTGTTACTAAAAATAGAAATTTCTTCAATTGTCCATTGCTGCTTTATTATAAATCAAAATGAGCTCAAATTTTAACTGCAGCTACATGACAATGAGTAGATTAACATATATTCTGTGTTTTTCTGTGAATTTTTTCTTTCAACCGATTTATACTGATTATACAAATTAGACATATTTTGATAAAAGATCACATTTAAATCTTCTCCTCTGAAACCGCTGAACCAAATTAAAGCAAATTTGGCTGGGATGGTCCTTGGGTGGTCCCCTTTCAATATTGTGTCCGACAGCCCCGCCCTCCATTCAAAATGCTGCTGTTACTAAAAATAGAAATTTCTTTAGTTGTCAATTTCTGCTTTATTACAAATCAAAATGAACTCAAATTTTAACTGCAGCTATATGGCAATGAGTAGTTTAACATATATTCTGGTTTTTTCTGTGAGATTTTTTCAGCCAGTTTATTCCCTTTAGGAATATTATGAGATAAAAATCACATCAAAATCTTTTGCTCAGAAATTTGAGTTGAAATGATCTTTGGGTGGCCCACTTTCAAAATTATGTGTAACACCCCCATTTTCTATCAACTTTAGATGTCAAATTGAAAACCAGGTGAGCGATTACAGGCTCCTGGGAGCCTCTAGTTTTTATATGTGCTCGACTATTTGTATTTGTTTTTCGTAAGCAAACAACATTGGCGTCATTTTGGAAAGGGGACGCAATGCGGTACTGTGCTAACGGAAATGTTGACCGAACTTTTTGTCCGAAGCTACTTTCAACAAAACAAACTTTTGATATATTTTTTCTCATTTCTGTGACATAAAATCATAGTTCTCATATCAAATATGTTCATATATGCGAAGATTGGCAATTGAAAATTCATTGAAATGCATGGGGTCGTTTCAGATATTTATCCATCCGCATTGATATTTTATACTTGACACCGCGTTAATATTACAATCTATCGAATTGTTTATTTACATCCAGACATGTGTAAACGTTAATGCATATCCAATTAAAAAAATAGACTTTGAACTACAGTAGCTTTCCTCCATTGTTGCAATCTGATTTAAGGTCTGGCAAATAATAATTACAGCCTTTACTTTCTTCAGTTTTTGACTGACAGTGGCAATTTACATTTGTAGACCATTGAGCAGATTGACAGAGACATCATTCTTCTGTGAAGATTACACAAATATGATTTATTACAATTTGTGTAGTATTGGATTACAGCACAGTAATATTTCAAAAGGAAAAAAAGGGGGGGTACATATAAAAAATCACTGGTATGCAAGACTCCAATAGTCAAGGCAGACAGAAATAAAAATGTGACATTGAATAGATGTCCTTAGGTAGTTATGAATAAAAAAAACCCCGAACAAATCAGTTCAGACAGCTTTTTAACTATTATCTAATTTTGGGCAGGGTAACTTCAGAGGGGTCACGAAAGAATGTTTCGATTAATCGCAATTAACTTCTCTCGGAAGTCTCACCACTTCTCTCTGTTGTCTCTCACTTCTCCCTGTGAGCTCTCTGAAAGAGAAGTCACTTCTCCCTCTAATTTGAAAGTGGTGAGAGCCCTGCAGACTTATACATATCAGACATTGGTTCACTAAAACCTTTTTTTTTTAATTGAGAACTTATTTGTAAATTATACATTGTAGTTTATTCTTAGAAACCAATTATTAAAAACATCAAATCTAATATTTCAAATTGACGCTTGCACTATGTTTTATTCTTTAGAGCTAATTTTAAAATTCCAAGCCAATCCAATAACATGAGAAAAGGTAAAGAAAACAAAATTTGAGGCACCACCTGTTTGACAGCAAACCACCCACATGGCCTTCCTTGCAACCTAGCTGTTAAATTCTTTTTGCATATGAAACAATATTGATGATGAATTTCATTTCTTTTTCTGATGTGAAAGAAATTGAAAAGTTAGAAGAAAATACTTTTTATCTGTTTGATTCTGAACCAAATGTTAGAGATTTTCTTCTCAAGAACCAATATAATATTTGCTGCAAAGCATCATTATGACATGTAGATTTAGATTGTTCAAAAAATGCCCCAGGATCTATGGTTGAAAGTTGAACATGGGGAAAATAAAAAAAAATTCTTGTACCAGTAATTGGATACAAATATGCACAAATAAAGACTACTAACTGGGTCTGTAAGGTCCCAGCCATTGAAGTCCAAAGTTTATAATAGGCTGTATTAGAAATTTTTTAAAAATAGAATTCCCAAGAACTAGAAATGAACATGTGGAGAAGGAAGTGCTTACCATTCCGGAGCACCTGAGTTCACCCCGGTTTTGAGTGGTGTTCTGTTACTCGATCTTTAGTTTTATGTGTATGTTTTGTAGATTGTTGTGTGTCCTGTTGTCCATTTTTATTTGGCCATTGTGTCGATTTACGGATTCTGATTACCCCTTTGGTATCTTCAAACACTTCTTGCAATTGTAGTTGGCATGAAATATCCTGGTGATATATAGAAACAAGCTTACACAAATGAAGACCGCAGAGACTGTGGGGTCCGAGCCTTTGGGTCCAAAGCATATATAGGCTACATTAGAATAAATTTTAATATAGCATTCCACAGCACTAGAAATAACATGTAATTGTAAATTGCATGACATTTCATTTACAAATGGGGATTCAATCTTGTACAAAATAAGCCACCATGGCCTATAGGGTCCTTTTCTATGCAAATTAGGTTGATTTTATCAAAACCCCATTTAGATTTTATATAAGGGATCGTCGCAAATTGTGACAGTTTTTTTCAAACGAAGTTAGTTTCGTTTGGTAGGTGGGTGGTTTTCAGCTGTCACGTTTGGAAAAAAAACAAAATCGCACATTGAGATTTGTCAATAAATCTTTAAAAATGCACATAAAAAATGGCATAAAATTGAATAGAACATCGTTTTAAATTCTTTCGAGACTGTATATTCTACTGTTTCTTTAGTACTGAATAAGTAATGGGTATATGTACACAGCTCTGGTTTCCTGTTTGCGGTACAACTAAATATAATATGCAATGAAAAGCAACGGTCTTCTTTTGCAAATTAAAAAAAATAATGTTCTAAACCCTATATTTTTAGGTGGTGTTTGGTTTATAATACATCGGTATTGTTTTTCACACTTTCATTTTCAGGGGTGGGTGGGTGGTCTGAGCCAAATGAAACTAACTTCATTTGAAAAAAAATCACATTTTGAGACGATCCCTAAGAAGGTCATAGTTATAATTCAGTAATGGTCAAGGGGGAGATAACTCCATTCTACTTTCAAAAGATGGAAGATAAACATAGAAAAAGGATCAATTTTAGATTGTTATACAGTCGAACCTGTCTTATGTGACCTTCCAAGGGAACATTGAAATAGGGTCACATGAGACAGGTGGTCACTTAATACAGGTTTAACATGCACTGTGAAGGGAAATTAAAATTAAGGTCACATAATACAAGTTATTGCTTAATAGAGGTGGTCACTAAAGCAGGTTTGACTGTATATCATATATGTCACATAACTTGTATTCAGTGATAGAAATGAATGATGGTGATAGTAGGGGGCTGACCCTTTCATTTCGGAAAATACGGACCCAAAGGGGGTATAAAGAAAAATATTTAAAGGGTATTTTGTAATATATCATAATTAGTGCTTGGCTGAAGAAATAAATTATTATAACTATGACCCTTACATTTGAGAGAAAAGAGTGGAAGAGGTCACCTGTCTTATAAGGCCACTTTTTCTTGCTTCCATAGTAAACAGATAAATTCATTACTTAAAATATTTTTGGCATTCGGAAGAAAAATAATTATAAAAAAGGAGAAATAATAATACAATTTGTAAGTTTTACTTAAATTTGAAAAAAAAATTATAACACATTGTCAGAGTAAAGACAGTTTGATTTTATTTTTTTTTTCCATTATAAAAACTTATCTTCATTGATTTAAGTCCACTGTATCACTTGTCTTCCATTTGCATTTCCTCATCATTCAGATGGTTTGGTTTGGTTTTATGGTGTTTAACAGAGTACCCGGAGAAAACCACCGACCTGCCGCAAGTCGCTGACAAATTTTATCACATAATGTTGTACACTTCGCCCTGAGCTGGATTCAAACCAACAATGTTAGTCGTGATAGGCACCGTTGCATAGGTAGTTATAAATCCAACTACCATACGATCACGGCCACGACGGCCCCCTCATCATTCAGATCATGCAATCTGCTAAATATGGGGACTATGTCAAGAGATACAATACCAAACACTACAATTTACATGATTTATAATAAATAGTTTAAATAGACTCATTTAGTAGGAAAAAAATGTTTCAAACATATATTGATTAGAATATTGGATTTATTGGCACTGTCTCAAATCTAGTTTTTAAAGGTCCACTTTTTTAAGAGGAGGGGCCTCTGGACAATTTTATCCCAAACCCTAGAATGAACTCTGCTAGCCATATACAACTTTAATTTTTAGAGAAAAAATTTCATATGTCTGGTGAACAGATATATATCGAAGACAATAAATTCATGTTTTATTATGTGCCTCGGAAATTATTTATGTAAGGTTTAAACAAAGGCTGTCCATGTTTTATGCACTTTTAAAAACCAAGGCAAAGATGAGGTCTTTAAATGTTCATAATAAAGACATGGACAACTGTTGTTTGACCATTGTAGGACCTAAACACTTCTCTGAGTATTTTTACATTTAGAAATGGCTTAAAGTGTGTAGTAGTTGGACCAGCATTTTGACAGAAATTCCTGAAGTTTTTTTTTCAATGCCCCCTCCCTAGGACAAAGGAACAATTATATCATTACCCATATATAAAGCATTTTGTTTTCATTAAAACAAGATTTATCACTCCCTTCTCCCCTCACAAAATTTACAAAACAATGCATAATGACATTAGTCAATGCTTTGATCTTAATGGGTGTGACAGCTGCCATTGTTTCTGTTAAAAAATCTTTGTGTCTGTCTCAATTAGAAGTCTCAGAAGTCATCAATTGTATGTTATTCTTATATGTAAATTTGATATATAAACTTTTAAATGCAATATCCATTTAATCTAAACAGTGACAGTTTGCTTAACAATTCATTTTTTTTTCAGGGTGAAACCTGTCCGTGAGGGAGAGAGACGCTCCCGACGTAAGTTGGGGCTAGCCCCAGAGTTTAAGGCCTCGGACCTTCCTGTTCGTACCAGGCGACCCAGGGTTCTGGTACAAGCTCCCCAGCCTGTACCAGTGATACAGACACCCTTGTCTGTACCAGTGGAACCTATGACCCCTGAGCGACCACGGGAGTTGGTAGTTACACCTGTGATCAGACCAGTTGCTTCATTGCCTGCAGCTGTTCATTCAGCAGATGTAGAGGATGAAGCAATGGCTGGTATAGGTCAGGGGGTGATAGGTGAAGCGCCTTGTGTTGCTTTGGAGGTGGTGGCAGCAGAGCCTGTTTTGGAGACCATAGACATCCCAGTTGTTCCTGTTGCCCCTGTTCCCCAGAGAGGTTGGACACGGTGGTTTATTGGTGGTGCTCTTGCTGTCGGTAATATGATTGTCAATGACCGGCCGGTTTTCTTTTAGGTTAAGGGGCAAAATTTCTAAATTCAAAAAGGGGTTGCAATTTTGAAAACATTTTGGAAAGATCATGATTCAGTCTGTTGTAGCAAAGATTTGGAATTTCTAATCATTTTTATGTTTTATAAATGAAGGTTAAAAAAACAAAAAAGGGGAGATAATTTATTTTAAAAAAAATAGCTTCACAGAACTGATTTGATCTGAAATTTATTTAAATTGTCAAAATTTTGTTTTATTTTTAAAAATCATATTGTCTGTTGGTGGTTAAAATTGTGTTGAACTTCTGATCATGGTACATTAGGTTAAATGTCACACTGAGGAATTCAATTGGGTTAGAGTTTTGGTGTTTAATGCCACTTTCAACAATATTTCAGTAATGGCGGTCAGTTATATTGGTGGGTGGAGAAAACCACTGACACTTTATCACATAAAGCAATTATGTCAGTTGTCCTAATATTGAGCACAAATAGGTGAATGTAGAACACCAATAGGTAAGGTGTCAATTTATGTCCCCTTCTAACCCCACCCCACCCAAACCCAGTTTCCAAAGTCTTTTAGTGTATTTATGTTAATCTGCCCCTTCTTTTCCCAAACCCAATTTCCAAGGTTCTTGGTTAAAGTTGTGTTAAAGCTCTCTCCCAACCTATCTGTTCTTGGTTAAACTCAGTGTCCAAGGTCTTCTACTCTACTTGTAAATACGTCTATGTATATATGTATAGTGTAAATATATTTTTGTATATACTGTAAATATGTAAATATGTTTTTAATCATTAATATCATGTATTTAGTATGTGATATTGTTACATTTCTGTATGCATCATTAAGATATTGCAAACCTTCATTTGGAAAAGTGAATGACGTCAAAGTTAAAATTATTTTTTTTAATAAAAGCTATTATTCCTAGACTTTTGTTTAGTTCGAAGTGTAAAATGTAATTTTTCTTTCTTGTGTTCATTAGCTTCCACATCCCGTCTCGTGAAAATACTGATTTTCCGAGAATCTTTATTAGTAATTAATTACCCATACTGCCCCAGTATGAAATAGCTCAAAACAGATCGGTGTCAGTGTGAAGCTGATCGATAACATCTTCTTAATGATCTCAACAGCAGAACTCGTACCAAAAAAAATCAGCATTTTGAATTAGAATTAGGTTTATCATAGAATTATATATGTTCCCGAGATCATTTATCTTTTTTATGTACTTCAATAAAAATAAAATTTGATAATTAATCAAGGTTTATGTGTGAATGTTGCATGCTAGAAACGGGGGTATGCAAGGATGAATGATAGATAAATAACTTTTTCTCAGTTAGGTTTCACATTTAACATAGGTAGCATGCAAGAAATGGGTGTATGAAAGAATTGAATGATAGATAATTAACTTTTTCCCAGTTAGGTTTCACATTTAATAAAGACACAATAGTGCCAAAAATATAATAATTTTTTATATCGTCGATAATTAAATGGATTAAGGATTTTGAAGTACTAATGGAATGGATCTCAAATGTGTTAGTTCATGAGAAACTAGTTTTAATTGAAAATGCGGCACAAATCATGGTAATGAAGTATATGTAGGAATTCTTTTTTTTTGTCAACTGAACAATATGTGTAGCTTGATGTTTTTCAGTCACATCTATCAAGGACATGTGTGGTATCATTTTGGTTTACCTATGCTTAGAGTTTGCTGTTTATATACAAGGATGAAAAAAACTCACACCTCAACGTTGCATGTGAGACGACCTCTTCCCTAAATTTGAAACTTGTGTGCTGTAAATTTCGACTATATAAATGTATGTATGGTTTAAAATGTTATCAGTTATATCATGTACTACCTGTATGCAGTCTATTTCCCATAAAAAATGTGTACTCTAGTTTTTTTCCCAACTACATCATGATCTCCTGTAAAGATACATTTATGGCAAGTGTTGGTTTGTGATGTTAGTATGATGCAAAAACAGAGATGCTTTTACAAAAAAACAAAAAAAAAACAAAAAAACCCAAAAAATTGCATGGAAAAAAACAAAAAAATTGCATGTATTAATCAGCTTTTGTTTTTCAGGTATACTAATCTATTTTTGTTTTTTCAGAAGTAAGAGTGGCCTACAGCAATACTTTTGGCAAATTGTAAAATTAATATTTTTGTTTGTTTTGGATCTTTTGTAAATTTAATATAATTTTGAAAACAAATCTCATTTCTAGTGACTTTTTATGTCCCCGTGACGTAGAGTCGGGGGGCATATTAATTTACCCCTGTCCGTCCGTTTGTCCGGCTAACTCCTACAGTTTTAGAACTACAGCTTTAATATTTTGCAGGATGTTTATACACATAATGGAGGTGTGCATGTCCACATGATTTAGATTTTCCATAAAATATTCTAAAAATGACAGGTAGTTGGACTTAAGTCATTTTGTTCGTTCGTCCGGATATAGATACATGGTTTGTCCGGCTATCTCCTCCTACAGTTTTGGAGCTACAGCTTTAATATTTTGTATGATGTTTATGCACATAATGGAGGTGTGCATGTCCACAGGATTTTGATTTTCTTCAAATATTCTCAAAATGACTAATAGTTTTTTTCTTAAGATTTGGTATTAATGGCAATTTTTATAAAGTTAGCAAAAAAAATTTTTTGATAATATCCATAAAAAATGTGTTTTAAGATGCACTCGTGCAGACACCACAGCCTATTCAAGATGGCATCAAAGCTGCTGAAAGTACAGTCAACAATACTTTTGGTAGGTTTAAAATTTAAGGGGTTTTAATAGGGACAAAAAGAGTTTGAAGATACCAAAGTGGTAATCAGAATCCGTAAATCGAAGGACAGACAATACAATGGGGAAAAAACAAACCAAAACAATGATCTGCAAAATACTACACAGAAAACTTAACGATCAAGCACCATGAACCCCACAAAAACCGGGTTGAGCTCAGATGCTCTTGAAGGGTAAGAAGAGTTTGAAGATACCAAGAGGGTTATCAGAATCCATAAATCGAAGGACAGACAATACAATGGACAAAAACCCCAAAAACAATGATCTACAAAACACTACACAGAAAACTAACGATCAAGCACCATGAACCCCACAAAAACCGGGGTTGAGCTCAGATGCTCGGGAAGGGTAAGAAGAGTTTGAAGATACCAAGAGGGTTATCAGAATCCATAAATCGAAGGACAGACAATACAATGGATAAAAACCCCAAAAACAATGATCTACAAAACACTACACAGAAAACTAACGATCAAGCACCATGAACCCCACAAAAACCGGGGTTGAGCTCAGATGCTCTTGAAGGGTAAGAAGAGTTTGAAGATACCAAGAGGGTTATCAGAATCCGTAAATCAAAGGACAGACAATACAATGGAAAAAAAAAAACAAAAACAAAGATCTACAAAACACTACACAGAAAACTAACGATCAAGCACCATGAACCCCACAAAAACCGGGGTTGAGCTCAGATGCTCTGGAAGGGTAAGAAGAGTTTGAAGATACCAAAGAGGTTATCAGAAAATTTAAATCGAAGGACAGTCAATACATTCATTTAATTTCCTTAAAAACTGCTTGTAAGATTTACTGTCACTACCAGACAGTTAGAAGAAAGAAGCACACAGATGTATACCAAATCTTCATCCATGGCATACAAGAGGTATATATTTTATTATAGTAGACAATAATTAGTATTGTGTACAATATAACATAATGATGAAATGATAAAAAATACAATTTACAAATTTAAAAATGTGTAATAGGCAATAAATGAAGTTTTCGTAATTTTCCTCTGATGTGTGAATTGATAATTTTATTTGTTGAATACCAATTTTCGTGGTTCCTGTTAGACATTTCAACATCGGTTGGTTTCCTATATCCATCTGACAGTTTGAGGAGAATTGTATCGTGAGAACAGTGAAAAACATTTAGTCAAATTTTAAAGTTGGACTGTGTGGACACTTGACCATTCAACTAACCTGTGCCACAGACGCAGAATCATGAGGAAACCAGACAGTTAATCATAACGTGTGACTGCACGGTGGCTATCACGACTATGAATTCAAAAGTCAATGAATATCTCGCTATCCATTTATCTACGAAAATGAATGAAACCACAATACAAAATAGTTATAAAATGCAGTGCCATTAACTAAACGTGTAAGTCTCACTGAAAATGTGCAATACAGGACAGAACATTCTTTGTCATGTGTACTTTTCAAATCATTTTTTTTTAAATAATGAATGCTTCATGATTTTACAATTCAAATTACCATTTATAATTATGATTTTATAATTTTATTTAAGCACTGAAACGTAATCCAATCCCATACTCTGTCCCATAGGAAGTGGATGATGTCTAACCATGGTATTCATTCAGTAAGTACTGATAAAGTCATGATACAGATCCGTGTAATATTAATATTTGCTAACATAAATTTCCACAAGTACATATGATATTTACTGTCATTAAAAAAAAAACAAAATATCATAATTTGTTTTTCTTTTACCCTTTATAAATAAACTTGGCAAATTCTAGTTGACAACACAACATACTATGACAGGTGCTTGGCAGTACCAGATGAAGTCAGCATATCTAAATGTATGTTGTCTTGCTAATGTTAGATTCCAGATCATATAGAATTGTACTGTATACATCATGTGATAAAGTCTGTCAGTTTGCAGCTGGTTCGAGTACTTCCGTTTTCTCCATCGTTTAAACTGACTTTCTGTGATATTACGTAACTGATGTTGTTGATAGTGGTGTTTAACACCCATAGCACTAACCTGACTGTTTTTCAATGTGATACAATAGTTCCCCTGATATAAGGACACTCCAACTAAAAGGCCACACCTCTTATCAAGCCATATATCAGATGTACTGAGATAGTACAATACTACTAAATTGACCCCCCTCAAGAGTCTATCCTTCTTATCAGACAATTATTTTTTTTGCACAAGTGGTAGCCTTATTAGAGGGTGACTACTGTGTATAAAACTGACTCAATGGTGTGTATAAGGTTAGGGTGATCATGAGTTTGATTCCCTGTTAGCACAAACCAAACACAATAAAAATTTTATTTATTGAAAGTGATGGAAATAACATCCACTAATATCAACAAAACAAACAATTACATCTCTTTTCAAATGATTGAAAAAAAAGACCACAACATATGTCGATGGAAATCCAGTTCCTGGCTTAGGACTGGTACAAAAATGTATCAGCAGTAAACTGAAGAATGGGATCACCACCCTCTGCCTTCTTGATAATTGGATCTGCAACAGCAATACAGATATAAAAAAAAATGTCTGCTTAGCATGGAGGATCATGTAAAGTAAAAGAACAAAAACTAGTTGTCTTGGAGCCAGTATAATGTGTCCCACTTCAGACACAGGTTCTGTGGACTCGTTTCTGTGAAATAGCACCAAAATCTTTCTTTGTGTGTAACGGTCTAGTTCAAAGAAGACATCATTATCATCTGGTCAAAAAGAAATATGTTCTTCCTTTTGGTCACTTACAGTTAAGCAACAATCTCTCACTCAATATTTTAGTTACCGCTATACCAATACAAAATCATTGCAACAAGACATAAAAAAATAGACTTTTATCAGTTTTGTTGGTGATGAAATATTGATATTTTTTAAATTTCAGTACTGGAATGTAGTCTATTCTCATAAAAATATCCAATGGGAAGTAGATGTTGTGTAACCATGGAGTTTATTAGGTGAGTATATACCATTACAGTGTGGGAAATCATTTTTTTCAAACACTCGCCAAAATGGCTGAAAGAAGTACTCGCCAAAATGAAATAGAGCTCGCCATGTTTGGCGAGTGACATTTTTTTTAAACTTGCCAACAAATACCAAATACCGTATTTTACGGACGATAGGTCGATATTTTTCCTTCCTCAACACGCTGGCTTGACCTATCGTCCACGTCGACCTATACAAGGATGAAGTTAAAAAAATCTGGAATCCCTCAAAATAGTCTCGATAAAAATGACGATTTTGTTTACAGAATACCTTAATTTTGCTGTATTTCTTTTTCGGAATAAGAAGACTGAAATCATTGATGTTCTTGGTGTTATTTTTTTTTTAAATAAAGCAATAAAAGTATACAAGGTTTTGCAATTCCGGGATCAAAATGTTCAACATCCGAAAAAAAAATCAATATTCAATGATTGAAGTGTTAGCAAAAATCAGTTCAATATTGTATTGTATAATAAAATATATACTATAAAAAATGTATGTTGTTGAAAAAAAAATCACAGGGTAGATCATTTTACAATATAAAATTATTATCACAAAATATCTAAATATAGCTATTATATAGCTTTTCCATCAAACACGAGCATGTGCACGAAGTTGTAGTAAGCAATGGCGGTTGCATTACATCTCACAATGAACGTGGAGAACAAGCTTTTTATACAAAATATACTGGAAAATAATTATCGATTTCACTAAACTAGAATGTTCTACACTTGAATTGGTCAATTAGGAACAAATAAAATAATCCCCATGAGATAACACAGGTGAACTTTAGTCGGCACTTTAATATCCTGATCAGCTGATTAAAAATTTACTGGACCGAGACGATCACATAATTTGTGTACTATTAATAAAATGTTGGATAAATGGATAAATGACACAGTTAACAGAAAATTTAACTGTTTGGGAGCTATGATATTTTAAAGCTGTAAACCAGTTAGCGTGGCAAGCGTTTTCAAGTTCCTACTCGCCTTACAACTTACTCGCCAGACTGGCGAGTATAAAGTGGATCTTACTCGCCACCCGAAATTTCCACTCGACTTTGGCGAGTTGGCGAGCGGTCGTTTCCCACACTGGAGTTAGGCTGTTTTTTTGTTTGTTACTGATAATAAAAACCAATCCGATTTTCAAGCAAACTGACAGTCAACAAAAATTCAAAAGGAATTTCTTAAAAAATGCTTTTAAAATCGTAGTCCACATCTCTGAAGTTGTGAATCAGAAAACAAAATGGCAGCTTCTGGCATACCTACTATCATACAATCATGACCATGACAGCTACCATTGGTATAGAAGTAAATCCTACTATCATACAATCATGACCATGACCATGACAGCTACCATAGGTAGAAGTAAATCCTACTATCATACAATCATGATCAAGTTCCTACTCGCCTTACAACTGTTACTCGCCAGACTGGCGAGTATAAAGTGGATCTTGCTCGCCACCCGAAATTTCCACTCGCCTTTGGCGAGCGGTCATTTCCCACACTGCATTATTATTTTAATAAAAATTTGAGATTGCTTTGGAAATGAAGGTCCTTGCTTGGGACAGGCACAAAAAAAGCTAAACTGGTATAATTAATCGATTAATGAAACTTCTAGAAATGTGCACAACATAAGTACGACATAAGTGATTTTTTTTTTCTTAAAACATTTTTATTGAAATAAAGATAATGCCATTGTACATGTCAGGAGAGGACTTGTATTTTGTAAAGTGACCAGTAGTCAGCGTAAAACTTGTAATTATAGGTTCCAGTTGACATGAATAACATATAAAGTGAACACTGTTATCTGGGGAGGACTTGTAATTAGAGAGCCCAGATATGAGTTGCATCTGACCAGATTTTGGAAATGTTTAATGGGTGCAGATTTCATTAAAGATTTAATTTGGAGGGTCCAGTTACTGAATGCACATGTATTTTTTCTCAGTTTATTAGCACCATGGAAAATATTGTTTATTTAATATGGCATTTTTCAAGTTCTGATACCTTTTATGTTTTCAGTGTAATGTACCGAGCCATGGATGAAAGACAAAGGCACAGATGAAGAGTCACAGATGAAGAGATCACAGATGAAGAGTCACAGATGAAGATGGGATGAAAGACACAGGCAAAAATCATGATTTCAAGATATTTGACACTGACAATTAAAGTGAAAATAAAAAAAAACACTCATTTCACAATGAATGTATTAAAAAGGAATATCAGAACTAATTTTTTATTTGTAATATTGTATATTTTTGTAGTTAAGAAACGTCACATTTCTATGCTTAAGGTTAAATTATATTTCTTTTCTTTATTTTTAAAATTTTGTTTGGTAGAAGTGGTGCGTTTCTTTGTAACTTATGGTCTTGCTAGAAACAAAAACAGGCTCTGTAAAGGATGGGATAACAGAATTGTACAAAAACAACAATAAAAAACATACACAAATAAATAAAAAAAAAAAAAAAAAAAAAATGTTCTTTTAAATTTTGGAGGGAATTTAATAAACAAAAAGTAAAATTCTAGCCAGACCACCAATCAGTTATTTTTGTATATGTGAGATATAAAGACTTTAACATTTTAATAAAATTGTAAATATAATCCCCTAAAAAAAAGGGGGATTGAATAAGAAACGTCACATTTCTATGCTTAAGGTTAAATTATATTTCTTTTCTTTATTTTTAAAATTTTGTTTTGGTAGAAGTGGTGCGTTTCTTTGTAACTTATGGTCTTGCTAGAAACAAAAACAGGCTCTGTAAAGGATGGGATAACAGAATTGTACAAAAACAACAACAAAAAACATACACAAATAAATAAAGAAAAAAAAAGAAAAAAAATGTTCTTTTAAATTTTGGAGGGAATTTAATAAACAAAAAGTAAAATTCTAGCCAGACCATCAATCAGTTATTTTTGTACTCTTGTATTAGTTATGTCATGTCAGTCTACTTGGTTTAAAGCACTTTAAAGTTTTATACTTTCCAAAATTCCAAGTCTTAAGTATATTTTTTTTCGAATTTAACTTACATTTACATAAAAAAAAAACATTATCAAAAATTAATGAGTCTTTCTAAAAAAAAAAAATTGTATTTGGTAATCTATTTTTTTTAGCTTTAAACCAGGTAAGTAATGAATTAACTATTTTTTTTGCTGTGATAAAATGTGTATAAAAATTATCCAGAGTTATCGCCCTTTAAATATTTTTAATTTGAATGTTTGCTTATTAAATTGTATAAATATGAATGTTGTACTATTACAGGAATATGGAAGCAAGGTTCAGCATATTTTGTGGTAAAACCTATAAAATATGGCTTGTTCCTGACTTTTTTAGTCCTCTAATAGTCCAATTATTCCAATAATTATCATAGGTGCAGAACACTTTCTAATTGTTGTCATAGTTACTTACATGGATTCAAAAAGTGGAGATTCTGATGTTTTATCTTTAACATTTAATTTTTTTAAATCATTTTCAAAAATAATTCCATTTTAAAAATTTCAGTAAACTTTAATCTTGAATTTTTTTTAAATGTTTTAAAAATAAATTATAAGCTGATACATTTTAGAGAGATAAGTAAAAATCGTTTGTTAAATTTATTTATTGTCTTGCTTGTTTTGTTGTAAACCTCAGCTAACCGAGCACTAAATTTCCCCATCTAACAAAGCATTACATTTCCCTATCTAACTGTGCATTGCATTCCCCCTGCACTTTAATAGTCGACTTTCAATAAATATTTATATTTTGAAGCCGACAATTAACATGAACAAAATGAGCAAGCTGTTTGGCATAATAATTTAAATATATTCTTTTAATCTTTCAAAATGTATCACTTTAGTTCTTCTTTGAACATTTTAAAAAGTCTTACTTTTGGTGATTTTTAGTTAAATAATTCAATAATTCTCTAAATTTCCAAAATTAAGATAAGTGCAATTATATGCATTAATTCATTACTAATGTAAATATTTTCTTTCCTTTTTTTAGAATTTATTTTCTGTTTTTTGCAATCTGTTTTGGCATTTTTTATTGTTTTGTTTTTTTATTTTTTTAATCGGAGATCTGCCATGACACAAGACCATGATCAGTAGTATACAACAATACAAGAAATTGGGAACGCCAATGATCATTATACAAATTCTAACATGACATAAAAATATTGTACATTGTATATATAAATTTTGTATAATTTGTAAAAGTATTCTATATTGGAAATTTTAGTTGTATTAAATCGACAGCTGAGAAAAAAGTTCACTCATGCATCGAGCTGGTCGACAAACTTTAGTTTGTGTTGTGTTTTTCATGTATTGATAAGGGTGTGCTTGAATGAAAATGAGACCTTTAAGGGTTATGAGAGGTATTATCATTACTTGATGTCCATCTCTCCTCATCGTCCGTAAACTTTTACATTTTAATCTCTTCCCTTAAACCACAGGACCAATTGTGTTCAAACTTGGTAGGAGTGTCCATTTGATAGTTCTCAAAAAAGCTTTTAGTTCGCCAGGGCAGAGGGCTCAAATGAGCTTTTCCCATCACTTTGTGTTTGTCGTCTGTCATCCGTTAACTTTTCGCATTTGATCTTCTCAAGAACCACTAGGTCAAATTGGACCAAACTCTGATGTGACACTCTGAATGCTTTCAAAATTGTGTCAGCTGACCTTGCCTAATATTAAAGATGGCTGCCATGGCTTCTAATTGGTTGAAAAATAGGAAATCTTTGAAAATCTTCTTCAGAACCATGGGATGGATTGAAACCAATTTTAGTCAAAATGCAGGAACTGCTCATCCTCTAGAGCAGATGAGAGCATCCTCAAATCAGATCATTGTGTTTACCCAGTTAGAGATATACAAATTAAAATTTGTAGTGTCTTGTAATTGAAATTGATTTTAATTGAATTTGTCAAGAAATACTAGCAAGTTTTTTTTCTTCAGAATCTTTTATCTTGAAAACTTAAAAAATTATGCTGTTTTCTAAACTAGGCCTAGTATACCACTGCATATATCTTCTATTAAGCAGACAATTTAAATATCTCATGTGACATATAGAATGTAAGATTGATACCACGACAACTTCAACATTTTTTTTTAATTGTTGCAGACATTTTCAGTTTTTATTCCCTCGCCAACGAAGTTGCGAAGGGATATAGTAACGCTACCGTCCGTCGTTCCGTAACATCCTTGTGAACACTCTAGAATCAACATCCTTCAATGGATTTTGACCAAGCTTTTTACATACTTAGTCCTTAAGAGAATCTAGAACCCTATTGATTTTCAAGGTCAAAGGTCAAGGTCACCGGGTCAAATTTTTAGGCGAGGGGATACGCCATGCTTTGCATTGCCCTTGTAAAATTTAAATTAACGAAGTCGGCCTCTCGCTTATTCTTTTGAGATTTTGGGGCTGGAAATGTCTCTTCTACTAGCCTATTGCAGTTGGTGGAGAGAGCATAAAGTATCGTAGCTGATAAGTAAGTGAAAAGTTTCACGGAACCTGTTAATAATTTTCCTGATTTTTCAATATACAGTCGAACCTTGCAAGGCAATGGTCAAATGTGGTCACATAAGGCAGGTGGTCATTTAATACAGGTTTAATTAATATAAAATGCACTGTGAAGGGATATCTAAATTGAGGTCACACAATATAAGTTATTGCTTAATAGAGGTGGTCACTAAAGCAGGTTTGACTATATGGTTCAAAGAAGTGGTATTTTAAAAATACATGTATCTCTACATTAAAAGGGAGTTGCCGCATCGGTGGTGTAATGGTTGTGAAACCTGCATTTATAGTGAACACCTCTATTAAGCAAAAACTTGTATTATGTGATGTAATGGTTGTGTGGTAGATTGTGCCTTCGAGCGTGTTGGTCTAGTACAAAGCTGACCTCATCTCATTGAAAATTATGTTGACTTGTTCTAGCCATGATATAGCTGAAAAATTGCTGAGTTGGTGTTATAACAACAATCACTCACTCGGTCACTGGTGAATAATATATGCATATTTTATTTTCACTAGCTTAAAAGGGAGTATAATTTGTTGCCTATAATAAAATTGTTGGTATAATTTGATGAACACAATTAAACAAATTATGACAGATCTATTAAAGAATTACTTAATAGTATAAATCAGCAGAAAGTGATTTACAAGACTATGATTGGTTATAAAGGTATTCATATAGAATTGTAAATAAAGAGGTAAAAAATTTAAAAGTCATTGAATTTTGAGTTCGGCTGAAGTCAAAATCCAATTTTGGGCATTAAATCTTTTTTTTAATGTCTATATCTGAAAAGCAATTAAATACAGTCAAACCTGCACATGTGGTCACCTCTATTAAGCAGCCACCTCTGTTAAAAGATCACCTTTTTCTTGTCCTATCACAGAAAACTTCATATGAATTTAACCTCTTTTAAGAGGTCACCTGCCATATAAGGCCACTTTTTTGTTGTCCCAAAGGTGAACTCTTAATGCAGGTTTGACTGATTTTTTTAGAGCTATATTTTGTTCAACAACAATTGGTTTGTATAATGACCTAACACCCTGTGGGAAGGTGACTTGGGGACCACTGTACTTTCCTCTTTAGATTTTATCTTTACATGTGATTTTGACCTATTTTTTTTTATTTTCAAATAGAGTACAGGTGAATATGCAGTCAATAGATTAGAAACAAAAACTTTTCATTCCCATAAAGGGGAGAGGGCGTGGTCATATGGTAGTTGGATTCCATGGCAAGGTGTACTCGGTTTAACACATTCCCATAAAGGGGGGAGGGCGTGGTCATATGGACTTGGTAGTTGGATTTCATGGCAAGGTGTACTCAATTTAACATTATGTGATAAAGTTTGTCAGTGATAGGTCGATGGTTTTTTCCAGGTAACTGAAATATTGTTGAAAGTGGCATTAAACACCAAAACCTCCTAACCCTCCAACATACTGGATTATTTATGTATAGATAATGAATATTATTATTTATCGACAAACATTTTTTTAACAAATATCACTATGATAAATAAAAAACTACATATAAATTTGTTTCTTATAGTTAATCCTTTTAATGGAAAATATTATATTTAAGGTTTCAATTACAGTGTGTCAAACAAAATACTGTGTCCACACTTGTTTGTAATATTCACTTATTCAACTTTCTCTTGTCGACATTCTATGATCATATCATGCTTTGCTCTGCGTAACCTTTTATTTTATTTTCATAAATAATTTCAGTGAAAATCAGAAGAGTTCATTTAACAAAGTACAGCAACACACCAGGTAGCTCTGTAATTGAATTAAATATCACTTTGATTGTTGTTCTTCACCTTATAGTCACTGTATGGCATTCAATGACAACCACTTACAACACATTCATTTTTTATTTGAAAAATAACTTGAATGTTACAGATTTTTTTTTTACAGATGTTTAGAAGATTGTATATACCATGGCCATTACAGAAATATGTATGGTGAATGTATAATATAAGTTTATGAAGATTATCTTCAGTTTATAGGTACAGTCAAACCTGTATTAGGAGGCCACCTTTGGGACAAAGAAAAAGTGGTCGTTTAAGACAGGTGACCTCTTAAAAGAGGATCAATTCATTTGAAAATTTCTATGACAGGACAAGAAAAAGGTGACCTTTTAATACAGGTGACTGCTTAATAGAGGTTACCGCATGGGCAGGTTTGGCCATTTATTTATGATAATAACATAGTTTCAACAGTGAAGGTAAACAATTCTATTAATATCAACCAGGAATAACCCACATCCCATTTCTAATCATGCAACATAAAAAAAGACCATGATATGGCATTGAAAATGTAGGTCCTGCCTTGGAACAGACACAAATATGTGGTGGGATTAAATCGTTTAATGGGATCCCAACACTTCCTTCTTGATAATTGAATCTCCAACAGCAATAGATGTAAAATAATGATGAAAAACCTTCACAGCTTCACTTCCACTGAAAAAGACCATGCACTTGAGAAAAGCACAAAAATGTGGCAGAGTTAAGCACTTATTTATAGGGTTATGGTGTTTAACATCACTTTCAACAATATTTCAATTATATGGTGGCGGTCAATTTTATTGGCGGGGGAAACTTTAGTACCCAGAGAAAACCACCGACCTGCCGAAATCACTGACAAGAAGAGTTTGAAGATACCAAAGGGGTAGTTAGAATCTGTAAGTCAGTAGCAGAACAGACAACACAATGGCCAACAGAAAAAGGAAACAAGGACAAACAACGATCTACAAAACATTATACAGAAAACTAAAGATCGAGCCCCACTAATAACTGGGGGTGCTCCAGAAGGATAGGCAGTCCCTACTCCACTAGTGATACCCGTCGTGTTACTCTAGTTATAAGTCATGAATAGGGAAAGGACCTGCAAGTACTTAAGACAAGTGGAACATATCTGTGGTCATTTGTGACAGACAAACTTTATCAAACTTTATCAACTAATTTTGTATCGTCATGAGCAGGATTCAAATTTAAAAAATGTTGGTGGTGATATGCACTGATTACGCGGGTAGTTGTTAATCCAACTACCATATGATCCCGACCACGACGGCTCCCACTTAATAATAATTGGTTCACCAATGGCAATACAGAATATAAATAAACAATAAAATACTATCACAGATTTCCATTAATATATTATTTGTTGATGTTGGTTGAATTTCTTTCAATAATACTGAATTTCAAGTATGCGTTGCAGGACTGGAAACAGTTGCCACAAGTTACGGAAAAACTTTATCATGTAAAGTTGTTTTGTATGGTACATGCAGCAATCAATTTCACAACTTATCTGGTCATAGGCATGTATTCCATATCATAAGATAACGGCCATGATGGCCTCTAGAAGGATTCATTTATATTGTGGCAGTTTTATTGGTGGAGGAAACCAGAGGACCCAGAGAAAACCACCGACCTGTCGCAAGTCACTGTCAAACTTTATCACATAATGTTGTATCAAGTACACCTCACCCGAGTGGGATTCGAACTCACAACTTCAGTGGTGATAGGCACTGATTGCATAGGTAGTTTTAAATCCAACTACCATACGATCACGGCCACGACGACACCAGCAGAAAAAATATATTAATTACTAGTCAACTTATTCACACTCTAAATTAGCATCTTTTTCAATTTTAATGAATAAATGAACAGTTTTAAAATTATTATAACTCTCAAATTTCTCCTAAGTAAAAATTTGTACACTTTAAAGTAATATTACACCATTTTTGGGTGAAGACAATTTTTTCCCTGAAAATTCAATTTGGAATACGGCGGTACCTTTACTAAACGGGTGTCTCAAAACACAGGGGCTAGGTGCTAAAAAAACCAAACTATATACAGTCAAACCAGCTTTAGTGACCACCTCTATTAAGCAATAACTTGTATTATGTGACCTTATTTTTAATTCACTTCATAGTGCATTTTATATCAATTAAACCTGTATTAAGCGACCACCTGTCTTATGTGACCATATTTCACTGTTCCTTTGAAAAGTCACACAAGACAGGTTTGACTGTAATACATATAATATGTATTATATAGTATTTTTTTGTTTATTTTTTTTTTCGGATGCACCTAGCCCCAGTGATGTATACATGTATATGTGCCGACTTTAGATATTTACTTTACTTTAAGTCTGTTGACCTGGAATGCAGTAGTTTTGGAGAAGAAATAATATATCATTCAGTCCATCAGAGGTCAGTGAAGACAAATTGAACTTCAAATCACCGGAAAAGTAACAACACTCCCTAATAACCTCTAAAGAAATATTTCTGGCAAGCATTCAATATTTCTTGAACATATGTAGAAAATGGCAATTAGATGCCATAGTGGTCATCATGGACGATAAGTTGCTTTCCTGGGTAAAAATTTCTAGCAATTCCAGTAAGGACGTACTTCTGTAGAAGTCTAAAATGTCTCAACCAGATTTTGATTTGCACCTAAAAGTTGCAATAGTTTTTGAGAACCAAAATAGAGGATAATTTCTGACAAATCTGGTGATTTCACATGAAGTAGTCCTCGAAATAGAAGTCAAATGTTTGGACCATCTATGATTTAAAATTGCTCCGAAAAGTAACAACACTTCTTCAGAACCCCTACAGGAACATTTCTAGGAAGTTTGATGACTTCATATGCAGAAGTTCTGGAAAAGATGTCTAAAATGACTCTACCAGAGACCAGTATGGCCATCTTAGATTTTGAATTGCACTGAATAGCAACAACAGTTAACCCTTCAATAAATATATCTAGCAAATCTGGTGACTTCAAATGCAGCACTTCTCGAGAAGTAGAAAATGTCCCTGCTTATCAGAAGTCAGAGGGGCAATCTTGAATTTATAAAATCCTCCGAAAAGATACAACACTTCTTCATGACCTCTAGAAGAACAATATTTGCTTAGTGCCTACCCTAAGCCAGAACCTGGATTTCCAATGTCGTATCTTAGTCTTTTTTTGTGTTCATTGAGTGAAGATAAGAGGTAATTGTTCATTTTGTTGATATTGGTGGAATTGCTGACCATCACTGTTTAAACTTTCTTTTCATAATTTGTGGTCAGTTTGGTGACTGGGTGTGCAGTGGCTCTGAACAAGAGGAGGAAAATTAAACAGAAAAGTTAACAGAATATGGATGGATGGATAGACAGACACTTTTTACTTTTTGCTTAAAAGAGCTCACATGAGCCTACAGTTCAGTTGAGCTAAAAAGTAAATAAGCTTTGTTGATATGATTTTGTGGTATTTCCAAGACAGTGCACAATGATGGTGGCTAGGAAAACAGGAATGGCATCTGGTGAAATATGAGCATTTAACAGTGAGCTATTTGGTCAGTTCTATATATAAAACATAAAGCAAAGATGTTTTTTTTATTTTAGGTGCAGTGTACATATGCATAAATATGCAAAAAGCATTTCTATAAACAAAGAATAAAAAGCATATATAAAAAATGAACTAACAAATGAAAATAGTGTAAAAAAGTGACTTTATAATATATTATACTAAAAACTGGTTTTAAATTCAAGGAATATTTGAAAATATAAAACTATGGCAATACATCAAACATACTATTTATATGAAGTAAATAAAAAAATATACTTTTATTACCAGAATTGTAATAATGGTAAGAACTAATAGTGCATTGCATGCCAAGATTCCCATAATTAATGAGTGAGTGAGTGATTGTTGTTTCACACCAAATCAAAATGAACATTTTTAGAGCCATATCATGGCGAGAACAAATCAAATCAAAATGAAACTGTATATTAAATACTGTGGTTGGAGGTTTAACAAATAATATTTTGATGATGTTCATTAGTTTATTATATATGTTATGGAAATAACATCCTCATTTGGAGAAAAGTACAACCGTCTGTTCATTATCGTATAAAATTGTATTAAATACACATTAAAGAGAGATAAACAACAAATCTTAAGGGGAAAACTTATAAAAATCCACATTTAGAATGATGGACATTAATCACAGTAGTACAATTTCTTTGCTTAGAAAAAGTTGTTGAAGATAAGAAAAAATCAAAGAAAAGCACTTGAAATCTTATATCAAGGGAGATAATCAACATTTTTTTCTATTGACATTGTAGCATATAAACTTTGTAGATTATCTCCCCCTTAATATTTCGAGTGTTTTCCTTTGATTTTTTTGGTCCTCAATTCACCAATGGCATATGAAAACTTTTACCTTTGAACAAAATGATCATTATGCATGCAGACTACTGCCTAATTATCAAGCTTTAATCTATTTTTAGCAATCTAAGGTATATAAATATCTATTTTTAGTAGGACCCAGTATATATGGTTTTATAATTAAATCATGCCACTATGAAATTGACAAATAGTAGCTTTTTAATCAGATATGAAATTTTAATTTACATATATACAAAATGTAGATATATACATATATATAAATTTTATTCTAAGTACTTTTATATAGATTGCAGTGAATAAACATAATTTCTCACTTGTGATACAACTACATATCACAATTGCAAAACCTTTTGCATTGCATTTGACATACAAACATGTATAGTTTGTTTGTTTTTTGGGGGGGCTAGGGGGTTATGTTGCTTAACCCCACTTTCAACAATATTTCAGTTATATCGTGGCAGTCGGTTTTATTGGTGGAGGAAACCTTTAGTCACTGACAAAGTTTATCACTTAATGTTGTATAGAGTACATCTCGCCATGAACGGGATTGAAACTCACAACATTAGTGGTGATAGGCACTGATTTCACAGGTACTTGTAAATCCAATTATCATGCTATCATGATCATGACATCCCCCGTTTGTTTTTGACATGATCTCTCGAGTCACAAACAATGTGAAATTCTGTGTAATAAACAGTATAATTAAACCTGATTTAGGATTATAAAAAATATATCTCTGGTGTCCGAAATCTCAATAACTCACTTATTCATTAAGTGCATTCGTGGGTTATTGCATTGCTCTATCATGTGGGAATTTTTTTTTAATTGAAAATCAAGATTATACATAATTTTATTCTTACATCCTTTGGATAAATTAATAAAAAAATTAATAACATAGTTAAAAACAACATTTACAACAATTTGTGTAAAATTGCAAAATTGCACATGCATGTTTACATACTTATTTCACATTTATCTCATTAAAAACAGATTTCAGGAAACCAATAACTTTTCACATGCGAGTGACCCTAAGTACCAACCAATCAAAATGGTGATTGTGAGACTACGGAAGTGTTACTAAACTGTTTTGCATGCTATGAGCAATCCGAATGGCATGAAAAAGATCAAAACAGAATTGATCATATCATTATTTATTAATGAACAAAAGGTCAATCGCATGTGACCTGTGATGATGCTTCCTCAGATCTCCCCCACTGTGACATATCAGTAAAGGAGGGGGGGGGGGGGGGGGGGGGGGGGGCAAGTGCCAGATCTGACTTTAATTAGATTGATTCTACAACACATCTTACATTAACCATATTTTCTTGATTACAAGTCTTATGTGGAATTAAAGTCTAATTCATACATTCTACATAGGAAATCTATACAGTAAAATCTATCCTAAGAGACCATCCCTTCTGTCAGAAAAAAATGTGGTCTTTTGAAAGAGATTTGATTTAAATATTTATCCTGCAATTTTAAATCGTTAATAAACGTTTACTGGACGATGATAAAAGTATTTGAAATAATTTTGTGTATGTATTTGAAAACAATGTGCCCCGATGTGGGCGGAGCTTACATTTGTATGTTCTATTTATAACTGACCAATATCAATTGGGCAGGCTATATATTGGTCAGTAAATGCTGTCATTGCAGAATAAAGTACAGTGAAACCAGTCTAAAACAAACCCTGAATGAATCAAAATTCTGTACAAACCAAACTTGCCTATAAAGTACCAATGTAGGGAATCTTTGTTAATTTAACCTGTATAAACTGAACACTTGTCTACCCTGAACACAAAGATTGGTCCCATGGAGATTCGGATTAGATAGGTTTCACTGCAGTATATATATTTAGACAAACATACTCCAAACAATTTTCCTCATATTTCTGTAATTGAGACAGTCAAGCACACATGTATTTTAATGTGTATATGTTTCTAGTTTTTTTTGGAACTGTTTGATACAATTTAATGCTCTTTCATCTGAAAAACATAGGTTGGTCAATATGCATGGCTACATGAACTACATTAAAAACATAATTAATCCAAATACATTGTATGTGCATAGTGTCTTTAAATACTTTGGTAATTATATCTTATTTTTACCCTGAGATACAGCTAGGCACATGAAAGTTATGGAGTCTGAACATTACACATTTGAAAATTATGGACAACTGATATAAATATAATAATATCGTCTGAAATAAATTAATAGCCTACTTACAGATCGCAAAGCAATATATATATGTAGCATACCATTACTTTATGAAACCACAGCAAAAGCTGATATCCAGAGGCCAGAGCATTGAATTACTTTGTCTAAAAAAAAATCATGTGTTGACACCTTACTATGATAAAACTGGATACTCAGGTGAAGGTACCAAGGGTTCAATCCCACCCACAGAGCTGCTAACCGCGTCTCCGTGTGGCGGATAGGTTCTCTCAATAGGGCGTTGTCGGATTATAATGCGGAAAGCATGATTGAGGAGTGACCATAGTGGGTATCATACTTGGGGATTGCCAAGTTACCTGCACGCTAAAGACTTCTTTTGTAGATTTAACAAGAAATGTGTGAATCACAAAATACGCCCGTCTATATAAATTATCAAACGGTATAATGGTAATGACCCCAAAATAAATAGGGTTCTTCCCCTTCCACAGGGGAATCATGTGGCCAAGTTTGGTAAAGATCCAATATACAGAACTAAAGTTATCGTGCGGAAACGATCCTAATGTCAAAAATTCTATTTATAGTAATGGTGACCTTGACCTTTGACCTAATGACCCCAAAATAAATATGGTTCTTCCCCTTCCACAGGGGAATCATGTGGCCAAGTTTGTTAAAGATCCAATATACAGAACTAAAGTTATCGTGTGGAAACGACCCTGTTGTCAAAAATTATATTTATAGTAACAGTGACCTTGACCTTTGACCTAGTGACCCCAAAATAAATAGGGGTCTTCCCCTTCCACAAGGGAATCATGTGACCAAGTTTGGTAAAGATCTGATATACAGAACTAAAGTTATTGTGCAGAAACCTGTGTGGACGCCTGCCCGCCCGCCATACCCAATCACATAATACGGACCGTTTCGAGACGGGCATATAAAAAGGAATAGGCACATTATTCCCACTACAAAAGACTAAATTTTTTGTTCCTACCCAGCCATATCTAATTTTGACAAAAAAAGACATTACACATTGCAAATTAGATATTTCAAAGGGGTTATACTCCCCAGCAGTGAAACTTGATGGACAAATATGTTCACATACAGTGTGCAGAATAAAGACAGGTTTCATTCACTGTAGTTAAAAAATATCAAAATCAGACATCAATTTACTTCAGCATAATAATTTGAAAAATTATAATTCATATGAAATTAATATTTAGAAAAAATTGGAATCATGACAATACATTTGCCAACTCTCTATACCTTGGTCATGTACACGTTAAAACATTACCAACTCACAATATTAATATACAGGTATATACATTAGCATAGGAAATAGGTAATATTAATACCTATAGATCGTAAAAAATTAATTAAGTCACATGACATATCTGTAATATATTAAATAAAAGATGTGGATGTTAAACTACATGTACATGGGCAGATCTAGATGTTGAAAACCTGGATACAAAATACTTGACAATTGTCAACTAATGTATGTGTTGTCAGAAAAGTAATACCTTTATGTCTCACATTCCAACAACTTTAATTTGTCCCATTCAAAAGTTACAGGCGAGACAAAAACAGTTGAAATTTGATTACATAAATACACTTGTGTTTTTCTGATAAAAAATAGTTGTCATGGAAATACAATGCATGATACAGTGTAAACAATAGTATCCATTAATATCTTATCCCAAAAAATTATCAGTAAAATAAATTAAAATGTAAAGGAAAACAATGTAGAAAGCATACATCAATGTTTTAACAATTAAATAAAATGATTTCTTACCATAAAATATATTCTTTTTTGGCAAAAAGCATATTTACAAAGGGAGCTAAGCCATGCAAATACCTTAAAATGTAATCTATTCGAAAGCTAACATTTCACAATAAAAACAATTTCTCCCCCAAGAAAAATATTATATATATTCCTTGTGTGCAAAAAGCTTATATATAAAGAGAGCTGAGCATTGAAAATGTTTTGATGTTTCAATATGCATTTTATTATATAATATTTTGAAAGAATATTTTCACCACTAATTTAAATTTTACATGTTTCAATATCGTCTCTCTAGGTAAAAAAGGTGTGTACTATAAATAGCCAGTGCCGGATTTAGATAAAGAGAGGCCCTATGATATTCCACTTGTGAGGCCCCTCCTAATTCCCCACCTTCACGACTGGAGGAAGATGGAAGTGTGTTTAACCAATTTGAATAAAGGCGAAAATGATGAGGGGTATTTATAATTCAGCAATATTCTGAAATGCAGTGTAACTGTGCAAGGAAAATTACTGAAGGGTTGTTTAGAAAGTACAGTACATTATGACAGCAAAAGTGCGAAAGTCCCAATAATAGTGTTAAAAATATTATACACCTTGGCCAAAGGCCCCCTAAATTTTGAGGTCCTAGGCTTCAGCCTGTCGAGCCTATAGGGAAATCCGGACTGCAAATAAGGTAATTGAAAAATGATTGCATTGTACATTAAACTGGTTAAAGAATAATTTGTTATTTTTTAACTTTATCTCTAATTTTAGAAAATATTTTTTTCTACATATAGCTCTAGCTAAGATCTGATTGGAAGATTTTCTAACTCTGAATCATCATTTAGTGTTACCATCTCGTACGGTGAACACTGAGACAGACCGAGCTTATCACACAACCAGCCGTAAAATCTTTTGTCAAAATCAATTATCTCCAATTTCCAACTTCTAAAATACCAAGAAAGTTGTATAAATGCTGCAAAAATAGCAATGGCAAGTGACGTCAAACCAACTGTAAATGGAAATGTCAATATCAATAACGGACAAATCGACACTTTGTGCCAGATTGTCTTCTCTTCACTGAAGTATATGTATAAATTGTACCAAGTCCAGGCTCCATAGTAAAAAGCTACACAAAGAGATGAAATTAAGGCACAGGGTATAAATAGCACAGATAAAAATGTCACATGAGGTCCTTTTTTTGGACCACAACACCCCTTTTCTGTGTCCCTCATAGTATCGTGGACCTCTGATTCTTCAATCTGAATTTCGTCCTCTTCAGAAATTTTTTCCTCAGTTCTAGTAAATTTAATAGAATGGTCTTTCTTTCTTCTTGGTACTTTGCTTGCCTTATTTGGAACATTAACAATGATCTCTAGATTTGGTTCAGCAGTTATCTCCTCCTTTGAAACTGGATTCTGTTCAACGGTTGTCTGCTCTTGTTTCTCAGAATTATGTACAGAATTTAAATCCTCTTGTCTTGTAATTACAAGGGTTGTCTGCTCTTTAGGAGTTATCTGCTCCTTTTTGTCCTCTTCCATTTTAAATATTGCATTGTATAATCTTTATCAATAAATATGAGATACTGTACTTTTTCTTCTGAATCTGTACAAAAAGACAAAATAAAATTATGAATAAAACAGAAAATTAAGGATTTATAATAATTTATCACCTTATAAAACGTTAAGAGATTATGGGTGCTTAATGCTACTTTCAACAATATTATAATTCTATTGGTTAAATTTTGACATTTTTCCTTTGATCTCAAAGATTAGTGATATTGTCAGTATCCACGAACTGACTCTGATAACGAAAAGTATCAGTCAGGGTGACGTGAAACTGTGAAATTGTGGATATTGTGTCTGAGTTGAGCAACATATCCATCGTGAGCTAGCACTATGAAAATACAACTAAGTAATGTCAAAGGTCTTGACCTACAAGTGTACAGTACAGACCACAGTCAGAGACATAGTGGATAAATCACTATGATAGATGTATCACCTTTCTTTAAGTGATACTTGTATATCTTTTGGTCTGTTTAATCTATTTACTTTTTCATATGCCTTTGGGTGATATTAAGTAACACTCTAAATAAATGTAAGCGAAATTTTGAAGATATATTTAATAGAACAATACATATCTAAAACACTAAGATGAGTGGTCTGTCTGTCACAGTGATTCATCATGCTACTTGTATGTCTCAGACTGTATTATAACTACAGTGAAATATATATCTGTCTAAAATAAAACTCATTGGTACCCGCTTTTGTGCTAGAAATAGACTGGTGTTTGGTTTATATAGGTTAAATTAACAAAGATTTCTTGCATTATGACTTTATTTAATGATCAGCTTATACAGTTTTCCTGTTTATTCAGGGTACGGTTTGACATGTTTTCCTGTGGAATATTTCCATTGGCTGATTGTATATTTTTTTTCTACTTGTATTATGACATATGACAATGAGGTGCCATCGTGGTCATGATGGTATGGTAGTTGGATTTACATCTACTTTGTACCTGTACAATCAGTGCCTAAAGTTAAAGTTGTGAGTTCGAATTTTCGCTCAATACAACATTATGTGATAAAGTTTGTCAGTGACTTACAAAGGTTAGTGGTTTTCTCTGGGTACTCCGGTTTCGTCCACCAATAAATCTGACCCCCACGATATAACTGGAATATTGTTGAAAGTGGCGTTAAACACCATAACCATATGACAATGGCATATATTCTAAATTGGAATCGTTTTGAATGTATGTACATGTTTATTTAGGTATCATCGAAGATTTATCATGGACTTTTCTGCCATTGTTTATACCAGAAGTGTAACTTCGGTGCATTTATTTGATGTACTCAGGATTCATCCTTAGGTTAAAAGATGATGAAACATGGGCAAACGATGCAAGACAGCGTTGTCATATTTAACTGCAACAAACCTTAGTAATGTCTAAATATAAACAAAAAGTTGATATTTTAAACGTGGAGGCAAAATTAACGATGTGTGGTTAACAATTCAGCATCCCATTAGAAACAAATATGGCAACCATGTTAAAACTCTGTAGAAAAAGTCATGGATCATCAGAGGAATTGAATATGAAACACAGTCAAATATGGATAAACAATCCTGCATTTTATGGTTGCCATGTTTTGAAAATAGTAATAGCCATGGATAAAATTTAATGGGAAATACTCGCTAAATGCGAGAAAAAATTAAATTTAGCTAGCAAAAGGCAAAGAGAACTCGAAAAAAAATGTGATTGTGCTAAATTTTCCTACTTTCAGTTTTGTGTATAAAATCATAGTTGTGAAAAACATTTAAGTGAGCGTGACTGTCAAATTTATGTCTAATAGACACTTTAAAGAGTTTGTATGACATTCAACTGCATTACGCTTTCATGACCTCCATTAATTATGCATGTGTCAAAGTGAAACCATGCACCAAATTACCGACTTCTTCAGTGTAAACAACAAACAAGAGCATCGCCCACAGGTGCTGGACGCTCGACTTTTTCGTATCTGATATTAAACTGCAAGCAATTTACAAAGCTATACATACTTCTAACTTGTCAACAGATTGGGGTCAACACTTTCTACAAGTGTATTGAGTTTCAAGTTAATAGCTTTGATAGTTATTGAGAAATTTTAATTATACTAACAAAATATCCCAAATTTCTACATGTCTATGTACTATGTCAAAACAAGGGCAAATAACTCTGGATACACAAATCACAGGGTCACCTGCCTTGTTGTAATGGGTTCCCCATTTGATAGTGAACAGGTATGTTGAGTTTCATTTCAATGCCTATCATAATTATTGAGAAATTGTATTTTTAGCTCATTCTAAGTCAAAAAAGGGGAATAACTCAAATAAAATGCTAGATGGAGTTGTCTTCTCTTGTCAACAGATTGGGGTCAACACTTTCTACAAGTGTATTGAGTTTCAAGTTAATAGCTTTGATAGTTATTGAGAAATTTTAATTATACTAAAAAAAAAATCCCTAATTTCTATCTACTATGTCGAAACAAGGGCGGATAACACTGGATATACAAATCACAGGGTCATCTACCTTGTTGTAATTGGTTCCTCTTTTGATAGTGAACAAGTATTCCAAGTTTCAAATGGATACCTTTGATAGTTTTTGAGAAATGGACTCTGACAAAAAACTTAACCGACCCAGATGCTGACGCCGGAGTGACGACAATAGCTCGACTTTTTTTATTCGAAAAGTCGAGCTAAAAAGGGAAGACAAATGATGACATTACAGACTATATATACATGTATTTACAACTGTAAAAAAAAAATGGGGAAAAGGTTTTACAATTTGACACCCGGGTTGACCTTTCTGTAAATACTGATTGGATGCTTGTGATGTTAAAAATAAACATACAAATGTATAAACAAAAGACGATTTGATTTGATTTGATTTATTGTGCTTAACACCACTTTCAGCAATATTTCAGCTATATAATGGTGACCAGTCTTAGTGGTGGAAGAAGCCAGAGTACCCGGAGAGAACCACTGACCATGGGTAAGCAACTGGTAAACTTTATCACTTGCGACTGCAAGTCAAGTGCACCCCTTTTTGTAATTTACAAAGCCAGGTGCAAACCCATGCCATATTGGTGATAGGGTTGTATGAGTTGTTCGGTAATTCAACTACCTAACTCATTGAGCCACCCGGGCCCTAAACCAAAGACAATTTTACATTATAATACATATAAATGTCTCAATGTGATCACTTTTTTTTTTGGAAGATTTACATTTTAATCAGGAAGCACATTGATGATCTAAAAATAAATTACCTTTGGCTCAACTTAAACGTGCATTTGTGCAGCTGAAGCAAATAAAAATTTAAAAGCCAGTGAAATGTCCTTTAATATAATAAATAAGGGAACAACAACCATTTCATTTTAATATGGGACAATTTGAAGAGAAAAAAACAGGCTCAAAATGAAAAATGAAGTAAAAAAAATATTAGGATGGAAATATTTTATTTATGATGCTCTTTTGAGAGCTAATGTCTTGCTTAATTTCTAATAAATTCTTGTCAGACTTGCATAATCAATGTTATAATGTCCAATAACCATTAAATTTTTATTTCAATATTTTAGCTAGTAGTAATTTAATTTAGCTATTGGAAAAAATTTGTACTGGCTATTTTTTTTCTTGTGGAAAAAAAGCTAAATTTGATTCCTGATGGCATACAATGCAATCAATAGTGATTATTTAGTCAACTGGCTGCACTCGTTGCTGTATTATATCTCGCATTGGTTCTTCATATTAAAACCCATCATAAAATTACCAAGCATAATGATAATCTGAAATCAAGAAATTAATCATACTGTACAGCATGTCAAGCCAAACCTCCACAACAAGAGAGTAGAGTTGGGATCCCTTTAAACGGTTTAACCAGTCACATTTTTGCGACTGTCCCAAGCCAGGACATGGAGTTCCAATGTCATTTGTCGTGGTCTTTTTGCGTTGAGTGAATTGAGGTGAGAGGTATTGTAGTTGTTCGTTTTGTTGATATTGTTGGAATTGTTAACGATCAACCCTCATGCTCATCATTATCATTGTTTAAACTTTCTTTCTATGCCTGGCTATGGTCTACCAGGTCGTTTCGCCCCAATTACCTGTTCGCCCCCGGGTCGTTTCCCCCTTGGAAAGTGAGTAGATTCGTCCCATTTAATCGCTATTATATAATAATAGATGAAGTCTTTTTTGACAATTTTTTGGTAATTATTTATTTATTAGTTGTATACAAAAAAAATAATAACATAAAAATAAAAATATATGATAAACAAGGGAGTTAATATCATCATGATGTTATATTATAATATTTAATATAATTATTGGTCAATTATTACAAAATAAACTGCAAAAAAATAAATAAAGAGAAATTGATAAAAAATTGAAAATTGTAATTATTTTTATTCTTTGATCTGTCAATTACTAATTCGGCCGCACGATTTACCACACACTACCACACAAGAAATCATATACAATTAGAAAATAATGTAAAAACGCTATGTCCGACTTGGTATAATAAAAGAAAACTTACAAAAACAAACAAACAAAAAAAAACCAAACAAACAAAAATAAAAACAAAGACAAATAAAAGAATATTAATGTACCAATGGTATTTTGAACGAGTTTATGTTCAGCATGCAGTCTAGAAAATTGCACGAATGGAAATGAAAGATTTTTTTTCGAAAAGAATACCAGTTAATAGAAAATGTGTCATAAACAAACTGAGCAAATAAACAATAAAAATATAAACAATTCTGAATGTTTTGGTGTAAAATTGGTTAAAATCTATCCAGAAATGACTTCACAATAATATTTTGAAAAAATATGGTTTTGGTTGATTATATAGGGATTTTTTTTACATGTTGCAATACTTTTGGCAGAATACTGTAATTTGAAGCCATGCAGAACAAACAATACATGTATACATACTAATTTATTACTGTATTGTTCAAAGAAATTTTAGGTGTCAAACAATGAAAGTGAAGCAAACACGTCAAGAAAGCATGTTAATTAATGTGGAACACATTCTCACACCATCAGACAACAGAACCAGAGGTAATGCAGCCTACAGAACACTGTATACAAATGCTGATGTATATTAATATTCTTTCTTCCCGCGTACCATCATCACCTGGAACACCATACCACCAACTCTACGTCAAGTCAACACCATTGACGGGAAGAAGAAGAATTATGAGGAAGACAAAAATAAAGTACCCATGAACATCCAAAATACGAATATTTGCAATGGTATTTTCCATATTTCATTTTTTAAAGCACTATTAATAAATGAGGGCGATAGGGAATCGGGGCGAAACGACTAACGGGGCGAAACGACCCGGATTCGTCTAGATCATGATTTCTTCAATTTCAGTTGTTTTCGTTGAATAATTTTTAAATAAAAATGTGGCAATAATAAAAATTACCACTATATTATCTGTCAGCAGGGATCGTACAACAGATACAGAAATTGTCTTCAACTAATGATCGAACAAAGTGTTTAGTGATGGTAAAATCTATTTCGACTGGTTCACTTTAGTGGTACCAGTTGTTTTGCAAGTTCAAGGTCAGTTTCTTTTCGTACTTCCGGTTCCAGTCAAAACATAACAGATAGGGTACCGTTAAGTTTTCATTGCTTTATGAATAGGGAAAATTTCTGTCAGCTGGAAATTGTATGAAAATACTGGCCTAAAGACAAGACGGAAGGTAAAAACAATGTGTGTTGAATATCGCAAGTTGATGTAAAACCATAAATCTGGCCACATGACTTATCATGTGACTACTAAAAAATATCAATCTTTTCATAATTTTAGAAATGTCACCGGCTGGATGAGTCATGAAACTATTACCATAAACAAGAACTCGATGAATACATGGTATACAAGCATGTAATGCTTTTACAAATTTTGCTATTATTTTTAATTGTTATAGATAGATAAATGATAAATATAAATAATTTATATGCATGTTCAAAATAAAATTTTGTCACCAATTCTGTGACTTTGAAAAGGAAGCAAAATTGTTAGTCAAATTTAAAGTGAACTTTGCATTCTTTCATTTTAAATCCTAAATTTGAACTTATGTCTAGTGTCATACCTGTTAACCCTCCCCCTTTTCGCGGGAGTCTCCCGCGTAAGAGCCTTATCTCCCGCATGGACTGGGTCTCATGCGCGGGAGACATTAATCTCCCGCACACACCTTTTCCTCCTGCACGATGTCCCCCCAACAAAAAAATCAAGTACAATGAAATCTTGACCTACATTTTGCGATCAATATTTCTGGAAATTCCCCATTTGGAACTCCCGCTCTGATGAAAAACGCCGAGAGATACTAATGCTAAAGGTGTTTAAATGATATCCGGTTATTGATCTGTTTGACACCTTTACAGGTAAATTGGGTCATGGAGATTAATTAAGATGTTGATGATTATACAACAATTATCCACTGATTGACAGTTAATTGGGGATAAGGAAGTGGGTTTGTGGCACACGCTTAGATGATTAGAAGTATGATAGCGGCAATTAAAAATAGTTATAAACCGTTGTGCAAACAGGAGTCGGACAACCTTTGATGCCGAGGGAAACTTCTTATTTCGATCAAACGTGCAATGAATTCATCTCGGATTGAGTTGTTAAGGCTTGTTTGGGACCAAAGCCGATCAAAGTATTATTTAAGGACTAAGTTCCAGGATGGAATTGATAAACCACAAAAATGCCAAAACGTATGCTATCACCCAATGCACCAGCAGCAAAGTGACTTTTTAATTTTAGTGCTCTATGACTTTATTGTTCAGAGCATTCTGTCTTCATTGTTATTGCTTTGTTATAACCTTATGATTATGAATGATTATGAATAAATTATAAATACAGTTTTTATCCTTCATTCATCATATGAAACACTACTAATAAGACAGAAATGTAAACAATATATATTGAAATGGGATGCAGTTGGCTCAATACTGAAACAAACAAAAAGAAAACATCCATCAAATACGTCGATAAAAAATCTCCAGTTATGAGACCAAATCTCCAGCCAAAAATTTACCAATCTCCAGTTGTAGCATAGCAACTCTATCACATGTATGCAACTACAAGGTACAATTTTGTGCGTTTAAAGGTGACGCACAAAATCTCCTCCTTAGAAGAGTTGGTAGGGGGGAGATCTCCCCTCTAGCAGTTCCCAGAGGTTAACAGGTATGTTTAGTGTCAGCAACTTCATAATTCAATCATTCAAATTAGGAAAATAGTTAAAAGATCTGACGGGAATTTTTCTGTCATACAAAAGTACAAAAATTTTTTATTTTGAATGTGTTTCTTGAATTGTTTAAATTGCTTGACATAATTTTATCACATGGAAGCACACCGGGTGTTATTTGCTTTTCTGATTTTTGTTCTTTCCATAATTATTTATCAAATTTTTATATCAAAGATGTCCCATATGAACCCCAAGATATAGAAATATGTCCGATTTCTCGGCTGCCGTGTACAATACCTCTGAAACAGATATTCATCAGTGAGACAAATTAAATACTCAACTCTGATTTACTCACTCTTAGGATGTACAATGTACAGTAAATGAGTGTCTCTAGCTTGTCAGGACTTATTTCTTTATTTATATATGATGGATGTCTTTTAAACTTTCAATAATTATTGCTTTAATCTAGAGGGATATGGTTTTGATCAACCTTATTAACAAAAATTATGGCCCTTGGAACATAGAAATTCTTTACTTTTGGCATGTCTGCATATAGCTGCTATATCTAATTCAGGACTACGATGTTCCTTCAAACCTTCAATAATTATTTATTACCACTAGGGTGTAGAGGGAGTCTCATGAAGCACCCCCCCCCTCCCCCCATTTTCAAAAGTTATGGTCATTGTAACTTATCTGTAGATTTGTTTTCCTTTTTAATGCTTTAAAAATCCTGTGTATAACTCCTTGGATTTGTTTTTAGATTTGAAAATATTTCTAATAAAGAATTTATTATGGAGGGGGGGTTAGAGTATATAGAAGTTAGCTGCAAAACTTTCATTGTTGTGGTTGGTTGAACTAGTACTGTTTCCAAGAGTGCATGCTTTAATCTTTTATTGATAATCAGTAAACTGCATCATTGGTGTAATGACTAGCATGCTTGCCTTTATTGTGGTAGATCGTGGATTTGAGCCCTGGTCGGGTCAAACCAACGACTATAAAATTGGTATTTGCTGCTTCTCCGGTAAGCATGCAGCTTTGAAGTGTAAGAGAAAGGACTATTTTGCTCGGAATCAGGATAATGTGTCGACATATCTACCTGCATACTATTGTTTCAGTGAGCTAGTCCTATAAATCCAATTGAGGCTAAGCGGGTTGACCTAGCACAAAGCAGACATCATCAACATCATTAAATGTAACTTGTTTTCACCATGATATAGCTGAAAATATGTTCATTTGGCATTAAATAACAATCGCTCACTCACTGATAGTCAGTAATATATAGGGTCAGGAAAGAAATGTTTTTGTTGCCTTCGAATTGCCTTTACTTTTTGGGAATTGTAATGAAAATCTGATATTCACTGTAGTGCTTCTATGATATTATCGAAAAATTGGAACATTTTTAGTTTTAAATTTGGATCATATTTTTTTCTGTGAATTGTGACTAAAACCGACTATTATTAAAAATAACATCCATTATCGTCAAATAAAATACATTTCAGGAATTCTTTCCTTATTAATGGATAATAATAATACTAAATAATGATAATAAATAATCTTAACCTAAGAATAAATCATTACATGAGGAAGTTTGTTTTACAATCTTTCTTTTAATCCCTCTCCTCAAACCCCTTAATTTCTTGAACCAATTTCCTTGTTAAACTTGAATATGATAAATGAATGGGTTTTATTTCAGTGAAGCATAATTAATAAATTTGACATTTAAAAGTCTGACAGCTGGACACAGACTTTAATAAATTAAAATTGATCAATTCTATGAAACAGCTGTGTATACTTGTACTGTTAAATATGAATGAACACACAAGTGTAACATGTACTATCATATATATAGTACAAGCTATTACTGTTCAACTGGTATCATTCAAAGTTTGTTCTTTATGTGTTCCCCCCCCCCCCATTTTTAATGTTGGTTCTTTTGTTTGACTCGATGTGAGATTAAACAGCTGCAAAATTTAATTAATCCTAAATCAATCTAATGGCATACAATTGTACAAAAATGTACTTGTAAATTAAAATGAATCATGAAATGTTTGTTTATGAATTTCAGTGTTTACCCTGGGTAATTTTAGCATGGTACAATCCCTTGCCTTCCCAACCCAGCACCACGCTTCCCTCGCAATGGTAGTGTCCATCCCCTTGTCTAATTTGTGAAATCATATAATGAGCTGACCATTAAACCCTACCCGGCCTTGGATAGGCATCTAGAAAACTTAACACTTGAGTTGGGTATTGGGATGCGAACACACACCAGTAAGGGACAAAACTGAGTGTTTTTGCTGCAGTTTCAAGCTGCAATAACTCTGAGTCCCAGCAGCTAACATTGCACATGAAATATCCAAAATTTCTGTAGCCAACTAGAGTATTTTCTGAAATTTTTCAAGGACCCAGGCCTAATATTAGTGCTCCCCAGTTAGGTTTTATCCGTCAGCTGGTTCTAAGCTTGTGGTTAGAAGTCAATAATTTTAACCACTCAGACATTGAGGCCCCCACTTTGATGACTAAATTATGCTTAGCACCAAAGACACCTCATATATTTTTTTATTTTTACATTAGTTTCAGATGTATTTTTCTTCATGTTCAATTACCTTGTACATCAAAATTCAGTCAAACCTGCTTTAGTGACCACCTCTATTAAACAAGAACTTGTATTATCATTATGTGACCTTTATTTCAGTATCCTTTCACAGTGCATCTCATATCCATAGAAAATCTGTATTTAACAACCACTTGTCTTATGTCATCCTATTTCAATGTTCCCTTTGAATGTCACAAGAGACATGGTTGACTAGTTTCTTGATTAAATTCTTTACAAAAGATGTACACAATTGTTCTATTCTGTATAGTGTATTAGTGATTTTAAACCTTTTATTATGAAATATATTTTAAAACCAGCAGATTTATAGCAAACTGTACAAAATACATTCCCTAGTTGATAAGACTCCTTGTTCTTGTGGTCAAAATAGGAAGGAACAAGTAGTCTTGACCAGATGTCGTATAGGTCATGGTAGACTTACTCATAGTTATTTGTTAAATAATGAGGAACAACCAGAATGTATTCTGTGTAATTCCAACCATTCATTGAAACACAACATGCCAAAAAGCAAAGAATTCTATGTTCCAAGTGCCATAATTGCCTGCGTAGATGTTGCTGATGTTCGGCAGACATTCTACAATGTCAACAATTTATATGATTTATTTACAAATGTCACAGGCGACACAATTTTGAAAATTATTAAAAAGAAATTAATCTGTATACAAAAATATAGTCCTACACGTTCTAAATACATGTACAGGGTATATGGTTTTATCTTTTTAATGTTTCTTTTATTTGTACATATAATCCGATTGTTTTATAGACAAGTATGTTTTATTATTAAGGATCTTGTAGGTGCCTAAGTTGATAATAAAACTTGTTCACGCCACGATATACATGTAGCTGAAATATTGCTAAGGTTGACGTTAAACACCAATCAATCAATCAAATGATGTACAAACCTTTTGAGATGATCCCTATGTCAATTGAATAGGTGAGAAAATAAAAATTGGTAATTTCTGAAATTTACAGCCTGAAATGTAATTTTAATCACTGAAACCATACCATATTGTATGTAAACAATCAAGTTTTTCCAATTTCCCAATGGTATAAACTTAGAACAATGATTCTCATTACCATCAAATTATCTCCCCATGGAATGTTCAACATCGATTTTCTATGATTTTAATTTCATTCCTTATACTGTTTTGAAAATGGTATAACCTTGAAGATTTTTTTTTTTTTTTATCTTTGATGGATTGTATTTTCTAAAATATGTATGTTACTGTTTCACGAGATGAACATTGTATGCACATATAATTTGAGAGTTCTATTATAAAATCAATTGTCAGGTTATGATAGCAAAATTTACGATCATGTAAAATTTTTATTTTTAGCATTTATTGGTAGATATCGTCATCATTACCATAAACTCGTTAAATATACATTTTTAATTGTTTTCAGTTCATTATATGTAAACATGAATGCAGTGACGTACATTCTCTATAAAGTTGTTTTCTTCAAGAAAACTGCAAATTCCCACCTTGAAAAATGGAGTGAGTGATTGATTGTTGTTTAACACCAAATAAGCAATTTTTCAGCTTGAACAAGTTAATTTTGATGAAATCATGATGAAGTCCACTTTGTACTAGACCAACACGCTTTTAAAGCAGCTTAGTTGGATTTTTATAGTGCTAGCTCACTGAAACAACAGTCTTCAGGGAAGACATGTACAATGTAGCTCCACTCTGACACATTATCCTAATTCTGAGCCATCTCATCTTTGCTCTAATCCTTAATGCTGCATGCTTAGCAGAGAACCAGCAAATACCAATTTTATAGTCTTTGGATTGACCTAACCAAGTCTAGAACTAACGATCTACCGCAGTCGTCTTGAAAAATAGATTTGGTACTTAACCTAATTTTTTGTATGCAGTATGTATATAGGTTTATAGTTTTCAAATCTTCCATGGTTCTTTTAACTGTTAATGGCTACCATATGCGACCTCACACTTTTTGCAGTCTTATTATGGTATGAGTGTGTGTTTTGTCGTTTTTAGTTCACCTGGACCTTTGGTCCAGGTGAACTATTTCCATCACTTGGCGTCCGTCGTCTGTCGTCTGTCGTCTGTAAACTTTTCACATTTCAAGCTTCTTCTCCGAAACCACTGGGCCGATTGGAACCAAACTTAGCAGGAATGTTCCTTGGATGGTCCTCTACAAAGTTACTGTTTTTCGTTCCAGTCGGATATTCAATATGGCTGCCAAGGCCAATAATATGCTCTGATTGGCTGAAATTTCAAAGATCTTCTTCTCTGAAACTAATGAACTGACTGAACCTAAACTGTACATGAATGATCATTGGAATGTCCTTTACCAAGTTACTGTTTTTTATGCCGATCGGAAATCCAAGATGGCCGCCATCGCAGGACATAGATTAACATTGGACCCTATGGGAAAATGTTCAAATGCCTTCTTCTGAGAAACTACAAATATGATTAAAGCCAAACTGTACATGAATGTTCATTGGATGGTCCTCTACAATCTTAAGGTTTTTTGTTCCGATATGAAATTCAAAATGGCAGCTACGGCAGGACTTAGTTTAACATTGGACCCTATGGAAAAAATGTTTCAAAATGCTTCTTCTCTGAAACCACTTGGACAGTTGAAACCAAACTGCCCAGGAATGATCATTGGAAGGTCCTCTACAAATTTCTGTTTTTTATGCTGATCGGAAATCCAAGATGGCTGCCACCGCAGGACATAGATTAACATTGGACCCTATGGGAAAATATTCAAATGTCTTCTTCTCAGAAACTACAAATATGATTAAAGCCAAACTGTACATGAATGTTCATTGGATGGTCCTCTACAATCTTAAGGTTTTTTGTTCCGATATGAAATTCAAAATGGCGGCTACAGCAGGACTTAGTTTAACATTGGACCCTATGGGGAAAATGTTTCAAAATGTTTCTTCTCTGAAACCACTTGGACAGTTGAAACCAAACTGCCCAGGAATGATCATTGGAATGTCCTCTACAAAGTTTCTGTTTTTTATGCCGATCGGAAATCCAAGATGGCCACCACCGCAGGACATAGATTAACATTGGACCCTATGGGAAAATATTCAAATGCCTTCTTCTCAGAAACTACAATTATGATTAAAGCCAAACTGTACATGAATGTTCATTGGATGGTCCTCTACAATCTTAAGGTTTTTTGTTCCGATATGAAATTCAAAATGGCGGCTACGGCAGGACTTAGTTTAACATTGGACCCTATGGGAAAAATGTTTCAAAATGCTTCTTCTCTGAAACCACTGGGACAGTTGAAACCAAACTGCCCAGGAATGATCATTGGAAGGTCCTCTACAAAGTTTTTGTTTTTTATGCCGATCGGAAATCCAAGATGGCCGCCACCGCAGGCCATAGATTAACATTGGACCCTATGGGAAAATATTCAAATGCCTTCTTCTCAGAAACTACAAATATGATTAAAGCCAAACTGTACATGAATGTTCATTGGATGGTCCTCTACAATCTTAAGGTTTTTTGTTCCGATATGAAATTCAAAATGGCGGCTACGGCAGGACTTAGTTTAACATTGGACCCTATGGGAAAAATGTTTCAAAATGCTTCTTCTCTGAAACCACTTGGACAGTTGAAACCAAACTGCCCAGGAATGATCATTGGAAGGTCCTCTACAAAGTTTCTGTTTTTTATGCCGATCGGAAATCCAAGATGGCTGCCACCGCAGGACATAGATTAACATTGGACCCTATGGGAAAATATTCAAATGCCTTCTTCTCAGAAACTACAAATATGATTAAAGCCAAACTGTACATGAATGTTCATTGGATGGTCCTCTACATTCTTAAGGTTTTTTGTTCTGATATGAAATTCAAAATGGTGGCTACGGCAGGACTTAGTTTAACATTGGACCCTATGGGAATAATGTTTCAAAATGCTTCTTCTCTGAAACCACTTGGACAGTTGAAACCAAACTGCCCAGGAATGATCATTGGAAGGTCCTCTACAAAGTTTCTGTTTTTTATGCCGATCGGAAATCCAAGATGGCCGCCACCGCAATACATAGATTAACATTGGACCCTATGGGAAAATATTCAAATGCCTTCTTCTGAGAAACTACAAATATGATTAAAGCCAAACTGTACATGAATGTTCATTGGATGGTCCTCTACAAACTTAACGTTTTTTGTTCCGATATGAAATTCAAAATGGCGGCTACGGCAGGACTTAGTTTAACATTGGACCCTATGGGAAAAATGTTTCAAAACGCTTCTTCTCTGAAACCACTTGGACAATTGAAACCAAACTGCCCAGGAATGATCATTGGAAGGTCCTCTACAAGGTGTGTGTTTTTTATGCCGATCGGAAATCCAAGATGGCCACCACTGCAATACATAGATTAACATTGGACCCTTATGGGAAAATATTCAAATGCCTTCTACTCAGAAACTACAAATATGATTAAAGCCAAACTGTACGTGAATGTTCATTGGATGGTCCTCTACAAACTTAACGTTTTTTGTTCTGATATGAAATTCAAAATGGCGGCTACGGCAGGACTTAGTTTAACATTGGACCCTATGGGAAAAATGTTTCAAAACGCTTCTTCTCTGAAACCACTTGGACAATTAAAACCAAACTGCCCAGGAATGATCATTGGAAGGTCCTCTACAAGGTGTGTGTTTTTTATGCCGATCGGAAATCCAAGATGGCCACCACTGCAATACATAGATTAACATTGGACCCTTATGGGAAAATATTCAAATGCCTTCTACTCAGAAACTACAAATATGATTAAAGCCAAACTGTACGTGAATGTTCATTGGATGGTCCTCTACAAACTTAACGTTTTTTGTTCTGATATGAAATTCAAAATGGCGGCTACGGCAGGACTTAGTTTAACATTGGACCCTATGGGAAAAATGTTTCAAAACGCTTCTTCTCTGAAACCACTTCGACAGTTGAAACCAAACTGCCCAGGAATGATCATTGGAAGGTCCTCTACAAAGTTTCTGTTTTTTATGCCGATCGGAAATCCAAGATGGCCGCCACCGCAATACATAGATTAACATTGGACCCTATGGGAAAATATTCAAATGCCTTCTTCTGAGAAACTACAAATATGATTAAAGCCAAACTGTACATGAATGTTCATTGGATGGTCCTCTACAATCTTAAGGTTTTTTGTTCCGATATGAAATTCAAAATGGTGGCTACGGCAGGACTTAGTTTAACATTGGACCCTATGGGAATAATGTTTCAAAATGCTTCTTCTCTGAAACCACTTGGACAGTTGAAACCAAACTGCCCAGGAATGATCATTGGAAGGTCCTCTACAAGGTGTGTGTTTTTTATGCCGATCGGAAATCCAAGATGGCCACCACCGCAGGACATAGATTAACATTGGACCCTATGGGAAAATATTCAAATGCCTTCTACTCAGAAACTACAAATATGATGAAAGCCAAACTGTACGTGAATGTTCATTGGATGGTCCTCTACAAACTTAACGTTTTTTGTTCTGATATGAAATTCAAAATGGCGGCTACGGCAGGACTTAGTTTAACATTGGACCCTATGGGAAAAATGTTTCAAAACGCTTCTTCTCTGAAACCACTTCGACAGTTGAAACCAAACTGCCCAGGAATGATCATTGGAAGGTCCTCTACAAAGTTTCTGTTTTTTATGCCGATCGGAAATCCAAGATGGCCGCCACCGCAATACATAGATTAACATTGGACCCTATGGGAAAATATTCAAATGCCTTCTTCTGAGAAACTACAAATATGATTAAAGCCAAACTGTACATGAATGTTCATTGGATGGTCCTCTACAATCTTAAGGTTTTTTGTTCCGATATGAAATTCAAAATGGCGGCTACGGCAGGACTTAGTTTAACATTGGACCCTATGGGGAAAATGTTTCAAAACGCTTCTTCTCTGAAACCACTTGGACAATTGAAACCAAACTGCCCAGGAATGATCATTGGAAGGTCCTCTACAAGGTGTGTGTTTTTTATGCCGATCGGAAATCCAAGATGGCCACTACCGCAGGACATAGATTAACATTGGACCCTATGGGAAAATATTCAAATGCCTTCTTCTCAGAAACTACAAATATGATTAAAGCCAAACTGTACATGAATGTTCATTGGATGGTCCTCTACAAAATTTACCTTTTTTGTTCTGATATGAAATTCAAAATGGCGGCTACGGCAGGACCTAGTTTAACATTGGACCCTATGGGGAAAATGTTTCAAAACGCTTCTTCTCTGAAACCACTTGGACAGTTGAAACCAAACTGCCCAGGAATGATCATTGGAAGGTCCTCTACAAATTTTATGTTTTTTATGCCGATCGGAAATCCAAGATGGCTGCCACCGCAATACATAGATTAACATTGGACCCTATGGGAAAATGTTCAAATGCCTTCTTCTCAGAAACTACAAATATTATTAAAGCCAAACTGTACATGAATGTTCATTGGATGGTCCTCTACAAACTTAACGTTTTTTGTTCCGATATGAAATTCAAAATGGCGGCTACGGCAGGACTTAGTTTAACATTGGACCCTATGGGAAAAATGTTTCAAAATGCTTCTTCTCTGAAACCACTTGGACAATTGAAACCAAACTGCCCAGGAATGATCATTGGAAGGTCCTCTACAAGGTGTGTGTTTTTTATGCCGATCGGAAATCCAAGATGGCCACCACCGCAATACATAGATTAACATTGGACCCTTATGTGAAAATGTTCAAATGCCTTCTACTCAGAAACTACAAATATGATTAAAGCCAAACTGTACATGAATGTTCATTGGATGGTCCTCTACAAACTTTACGTTTTTTGTTCCGATATGAAATTCAAAATGGCGGCTACGGCAGGACTTAGTTTAACATTGGACCCTATGGGGAAAATGTTTCAAAACGCTTCTTCTCTGAAACCACTTGGACAGTTGAAACCAAACTGCCCAGGAATGATCATTGGAAGGTCCTCTACAAAGTTTCTGTTTTTTATGCCGATCGGAAATCCAAGATGGCTGCCACCACAGGTCATAGTATTAACACACGGGAAAATACAGAAATATATTCTTCTCTGAAGCTATTGCACTGATTGAACCTAAATTGTGCATCAATCATTGGAAGGTCCTTTACAAACTTTGTGTTTTTTATGTTGATCGTAATTCCAAGATGACTACCACTGCAGGACATAGTTTTTACATAGGACCAATTGGTTTTTTTTATAACCAGGTGAACGATACAGGCTCTTGAGAGCCTCTGGTTTGTATGTCATGTCTGTTTGTTAAGTTCTATTAGACAGATACTTCTGAAATTATGAAACAATAATCCTTTCCACAGAATAAGGGTTTGGATGTGTTTAGAGGATTCTAACCTAATTACCTACCTGTATTTCCAAATAGGAGGCCCAAAGGTACTAAAAAATGACCTTGACTTGCAGTGGTTGTATATCGTAGCCCTTTTTTTATCCCTGATAATTTATCAATTGCCCAACCTTGCTAGGTGATACTCTGAGCAAAAGAAATGATTATTACCCACGATTGATTTTTTTTTATCTCTTTTGAAATTTTATTTTGAAATACTTTAGTGGAGTTCATTGTTTGAAAATTAATGTATTTAAAAAAAAAAACCTGTTACAATAAATAGTACATGTAGGTTATATTTTGCAATTCAATTATTGCTTGGGTAGGTTTTTCATGTACTTTTGTTGTTGTTTGCATATATTAACATGTAAATATGATAAATCTTCAAATAGACTGGTTCTTAAAAAATTATTTATTTACACTGTTGTCTTTGCATATGTAGTTGTGACAGTGCCATTATTATACATTGTATAAGTCTTGCATGTGAACATGATTCAGTTTTAATTAAATTAAGCTGAAATTTTTAAATAAGAAATTTGAAACAAGGCTAGAATTTTGCCCACTTTGCTTGCTTTGGTGAGCCATGGCTATTATTAGGGTACAAAACATCTTCCTGTCCAATGTATCAAGACACACCAATGACTATGTTAATTAAACTGTTGCTTATAGCCATTAGGAGTTTCTACTATGGTCAAACCTGCTTTAGTGACCACCTCTATTAAGCAGCAACTTGTATTATGTGACCTTGATTTTAATTTCTGTAACCAGTGAATTTCATATTAATTAAACCGGTATTTAGCGGCCACCTGTCTTATGTGGCCATATTTCGATGTTTCCTTAGAAGGTCACATTAGACAGGTTTGACTGTAGTTGTCTATAAATAATGATCGTGGCATTCTCTATACAGAAGGAAGTCTCATCGTGGCATTCTCTATACAGAAGGAATTCCCATCATGGCATTCTCTATACAGAAGGAAGTCCCATCGTGGCATTCTCTATACAGAAGGAAGTCCCATCGTGGCATTCTCTATACAGAATGAAGTCCCATCGTGGCATTCTCTATACAGAAGGAAGTCCCATCGTGGCATTCTCTATACAGAAGGAAGTCCCATTGTGGCATTCTCTATACAGAAGGAAGTCCCATCGTGGCATTCTTTATACAGATGGAAGTCCCATCGTGGCATTCTCTATACAGAAGGAAGTCCCATTGTGGCATTCTCTATACAGAAGGAAATCCCATCATGGCATTCTCTATACAGAAGGAAGTCCCATCGTGGCATTCTCTATACAGAAGGAAGTCCCATTGTGGCATTCTCTATACAGAAGGAAGTCTCATCGTGGCATTCTCTATACAGAAGGAAGTCCCAACGTGGCATTCTCTATACAGAAGGAAGTCCCATCATGGCATTCTCTATACAGAAGGAAGTCCCATTGTGGCATTCTCTATACAGAAGGAAATCCCATCATGGCATTCTCTATACAGAAGGAAGTCCCATCATGGCATTCTCTATACAGAAGGAAGTCCCATCATGGCATTCTCTATACAGAAGGAAGTCCCATCGTGGCATTCTCTATACAGAAGGAAGTCCCATGGTGGCATTCTCTATACAGAAGGAATTCCCATCGTGGCATTCTCTATACAGAAGGAAGTCCCATCGTGGCATTCTCTATACAGAAGGAAGTCCCATCGTGGCATTCTCTATACAGAAGGAAGTCTCATCGTGGCATTCTCTATACAGAAGGAAGTCCCAACGTGGCATTCTCTATACAGAAGGAAGTCCCATCGTGGCATTCTCTATACAGAAGGAAGTCCCATCGTGGCATTCTCTATACAGATGGAAGTCCCATCATGGCATTCTCTATACAGAAGGAAGTCTCATCGTGACATTCTCTATACAGAAGGAAGTCCCATTGTGGCATTCTCTATACAGAAGGAAGTCCCATCATGGCATTCTCTATACAGAAGGAAATCCCATCATGGCATTCTCTATACAGAAGGAAGTCCCATCATGGCATTTTCTATACAGAAGGAAGTCCCATCGTGGCATTCTCTATACAGAAGGAAGTCCCATCGTGGCATTCTCTATACAGAAGGAAGTCCCATCGTGGCATTCTCTATACAGAAGGAAGTCCCATTGTGGCATTCTCTATACAGAAAGAAGTCCCATCGTGGCATTCTCTATACAGAAGGAAGTCCCATCGTGGCATTCTCTATACAGAAGGAAGTCCCATCGTGGCATTCTCTATACAGAAGGAAGTCCCATTGTGGCATTCTCTATACAGAAGGAAATCCCATCATGGCATTCTCTATACAGAAGGAAGTCCCATCATGGCATTCTCTATACAGAAGGAAGTCCCATCATGGCATTCTCTATACAGAAGGAAGTCCCATCGTGGCATTCTCTATACAGAAGGAAGTCCCATTGTGGCATTCTCTATACAGAAGGAAGTCCCATGTGAAAGATGCATTGTGTTTTTGATGTGGAGTACATATGGTTGTGCCCCTCAGAGGAGAAACCTGACTTCCAGACCCCCTGTAAACAAATGAAGCAGAGAGTACTTATAACTTCCAACCATATTTACTTTTTACCAAGCTATTTCGTTAACTATCAAACAAGGATGAATTGATTTTTTCTCATTGTCAGTTATAACTTGCTTTTTAAATAACATTTATTGATGTGATAATTTGATTTCCTTAAAAAACAAAGAAATCCTGAGTTTTATGTTTTGATGAATTGTGTTATTTAGTTGTATTTTATCGTAAAAATTCTGGTACAGTGTACGTAGGTATGTGATCCGAATAAAATGGATTAGTTTACAATTGTGGTAAATATTAAAATATATATAATATACTAGTAATATATATGACATTTTCTATATACAATGTAGTACATGTATTTGTCTTAATATGGGCATATATATATATAGGTAGTCATTACTACAAATTTCAAGGTATTAAATCAATTGTTTTAATTAAATTTTATTCTTTATTTATTTAACGAGGATTGCAGACAGCCGATGACTACAAGTAGTTTTCCTCAAAATATATACATGCTTTACAGGAATAAATTATCATTTTTTGAAAAAGTTGAATTACAGTTATCCCCCCCTCCCCACCCCCTGTTTAAGGTCAGCCCTTCTGAAGTGAAAAGTTGCCTTGTAAGGGGAGTTACATCCCTTGAGGTGACAATGAAGTAGTACCAAATGTCCTTTACTATCTTGGTGCATCTGAACTCTGACCTGACCAGAAAGGACAAGACTGGATTTTGTTGTACTACAATAAAAAATTTGTTTGATGAATTTTTTTTTACAATTAAAATATGTTTAAATTAGCGAAGCACTAATAAGGTTCTGTATTAATTGTATGATATGAGAAAATTCATGATGTGGTAAAACTGAAATCTCTGTTTATCTTGAGGGAGAGAGTCCATGAAACAAAAATTTTAGAACTTTGGACAGGAAATAAAATTTGACAAATGAGTCCATGAAACAAAAATTTTAGAACTTTGGACAGGAAATAAAATTTGACAAATAATTTGTTGATGAAAATTTATTTAACCAACCAAAAAATGTTCTCAACTTCTGCAGTATTAGAAATTTTATTATTTTTTTCAGGAAAATTGTGAAACACTAAAAATCTGGGATTGAAATGTAAAAGTCTAATTGCAAAATAATGAATAAAGAAGATGCTGTAAATAATAAATAAGATTTTCCTATGATTTTGTGATAAACAATCTTTAGCTCTATAGTTTCCACAGCAACATGGTAGAGTGTATTTACATCTATTAATACAATCAGTACCAATCCCATTGTATGGTAGTTGGATTTACAACTACCTATGCAATCAGTGCCTATCACCACTAAAGTTGTGAGTTCGAATCGCCGCTCAGGCGAGGTATACTCGATACAACATTATGTGATAAAGTTTATCAGTAACTTGTGGCAGGTCAGTGGTTTTCTCCACCAATAAAACTGACTGCCACGATATAGCTGAAATATTGTTGAAAGTGGCGTTAAACACCATAACTCTAACCCAATCACCACTAAGGACTATCTCTGTTTGACTCCAAACCTTGGGTACACGTGTACTCAGTATAGCCATATGTTATTTTAGTCATGGTGCCTTCCCCTTTTAAGCACCATTCAACCCTCACAATGGAGTTCTATGCCCTTTTCAAATTTGTGAAATTATAGCAATATCTCACCTTAAAATTACTTCTACTATTATAATATTAGTATAATAACAGTATTAAAAAATTGGAGATCTATAAATAGTTTTAACATTGGTACCACATGTATCTGACAATTGATAAACTTCTTTTGTTTTGCCCTCTGAATTCATAAAATAACACATACCAGTTTTGAGTGTCCTCTGATTGCACAATAGCACAATGTCTTAATGAATTTCTTGGGAAAACACGAAACCACATTTGAGCACATGGCTTACAGAAAATTGTTAAATGTGGTGAATATTTGTTTATACAATAAAACCTGTCTATACTGAAACTCCTTGGGACCAAGTTATGTGCTCGGAATAGACAGGTGTTGGGATTATGTAAATTAAATGTCACGCATTATGAATCTATTTATAGTTCGGTTTATACAGGATTCCGGTTTATCCAGTGTTCAGTTTAGACAGATTTCACTGTAATTGTTTATAGATAAATTTTGTAGATATAAATGATCTGAACAATTTTCAATTTCTTATTTGTTTTTTAGGCCATGAGACTTCAGGATGATTAGCAGATTAAGATCAGCAGGTACTAAGACTAACCAAGAGAGAAATTCAATCTTCTCTAAACCTCGACCTTCAAAAGAAGACATTCTCAACACTATAGATGGATTTAGTGGCAACTTGGAAAATGGTATGTTACTTTTAATAAAGAAATCAAATTTGATTTCTGATTGACAGGTTGGTTAAAATTTTCATTTTTGATTGACAGATTGGTTAAATTTTGATTTTTGATTGACATGTTGATTAAATTTTTGATTGACAGGTTGGTTAAATTTTGATTGACAGATTGGTTAAATTTTGATATTTGATTGACAGATTGGTTAAAATTTGATTTTTGATTGACAAGTTGGTTAAATTCTGATTGACAGATTGGTTAAATTTTGATTTTTGATTGACAGTTGGCTAAATTTTGACTTCAGATTGAAAGGTTGGTTACTCTAGAAACATGTTGTGTACACTAAGTTAGATACAATAGTCCCCCTTTTATAATGCATATCCTTCTGCAATAAAAAAAAAAAAGTAGCTTAGCAATTCAACCCAAACTAAAAGATTCCCCATAGTATACAGTTATCTGTCATAAAGTTATTGATTCCATACACAGTTGAATCTTGTTACATTTGTATCTGGAACACGAGTAAAGATGAATTTTCTTTGATAAATCGAAGTTAGAATATTATTCCATTCATAATCATTGACAACTCAAATATTCTGCTAAATTTTGTAAATCAAACTACGTATACAGTCAAACCTGTATTAAGAGGTCACATTTGAGTTAAAGAAATTGTAGCCTTATAAAGACAAATGACCTCTTAAAAGAGATTCAATTCATATGAAATTTTCTATGACAAGACAAGAAATGGTGACCTTTAAATATAAGTGACTGCTTAATAGAGGTGACCACATGGGGATATTTGACTGTATGTATACTAAAGGATAAAGTAAAGTTTGACTATGATTCACATGCTTTTTTTCACTAAAGTTGGCATTAAACACCAATCAATCAATTAATCATACTGTTTTTACAGGGGCAGCGTCTCCTGATGTGGTGGAGGATAACAATAATTTGACAAGACAAAGCAGTAAAGATAGTGTGAACTCTGAACCCTGGGAAATTCCAAACATTCAACCAATGAGTGCAAGTTTTACCAGTGCATACAGGTAATTAAAAACCATGATATAAACATCAAGACAAAAGTTGATCAAGAGTAACACAACGGGTGCCACTAGTGGAGCAGGAACTGCCTACCCTTCCGGAGCACCTGATGTGGAGGGCATCTTCCCACCTTAACTTACATGTAAATAAGAAATTACTACAGTAAAACCTGTTTAATCAGAAACTCCTTGGGACTAACTTTTGTGTATGGATTAGAAATTTGGTTTAAACAGATTAAATATCCAAAATTTAGATTTCATTTAAAGTTCTCATTATACACAATTCCATGTTTTTTTAGTGTTCTGATTAGACAGATTTCACTGTAATTAAAAAAAAAAATTCTGTTTCCTGCAACCATTCTGGAGTCTGGTATTTCCATGACTTCAATAATGACCAAAATAAAACCCAGAATTGTATTGATGTACCATGGTACATTAAAGGATGTATAAAAAGAGCAAATTTGATATAATATCGTGTCGTGACATCTGCTCGGTCATGCAATAAAGTCGGTCACTTGTTTTGATTTACCATTCTGGCACAGCACGAGACCAATGACGTCATTCTGTATATTTATAGCGTACATAAACACAGAAGGAATTCTTTTCAACGTTAAAATTACAAGATGAGATTAAAAAAGAGAAGTTTGAATTTAATCAATTCCATGCAAGTAAAAAAAGATCCTTTTTACTAATGTCTTTTTTTCCTGATCATTATGCTTGTTAAATATGTTTCCATCGATGGTATTCCCCAAGCATTTTTATCTTTCCGGTTTGTTGACATAATCGTTTTCACAGTTCATGACCGTTTCTGGAATGTAGGCCAAGCAAATTGTATTTTAAAATACTTTGAAAATATGATGATTGATCATTCAGATTCCACCATTTTCTAGAAAATGGCTGATTTTACCGGGAAAATACATACAAGTGCTCTCCATTAGTCACAAAATGGCAGATTATTTTGCATTTCCACTGCTGCTTTAATAACAAATATACCCCTTACTTCTTGGGGTAATGAAATGAAATTCACAGAGAAGATAGAAAAAGAATTAATTTAACAGCAATAATCAAAATTTATAGCATAAATTGAACAGAGAATTAAATTAAACCAGACAGAAAAATTAGATTATCTGGGTAAAAAAAACCAGTCATTATTACAGATAGCATCAACAAATCTGTATTGTTACCACTCTGTGATAATAAATTGAAATCAGTCATTAATTGTTTTACAAAAATATGGCAGGATGTAGTCAGTCTAATAGATTGTATTGACAAAAGCAAAAACACCAAATTCACTGGATTAAATACTTTATTATATGGGTAAACAAGTTTAATATTTGCATCAAATAATTAATTTTTAATACTTCAATTTCAAACTATTTAAAAAAAAAATATTTTGAAATTTTTCAGACAAAACAATTACACTGAAAAAGCTAAAATACTGTACTTTCTTAATCTGGTTTACTTTTTATGTTTGGTTGACCAATGACAAAATAATGTGCTTTATTGACCTTTGATCGGCCTTATGTGACGTAATAGAACACCATTTGGAAAAAGGATAGTAAACAAATATGGGTCAGTGTGTCATTATTATTGATCTTTTTTCCATGAAACTTTACAGATGTGAGCAAGAATAGATGAGGAACATAATTAAAAAGAACAAAATTTTTACTTTTCAAACATGAAAAAAATAATCAAACATTATCCAATGACTGACCAACTTATTGTCATACAGGGATATATACTACACCATTATAGTGAGTGAGTGATTGTTGTTTAACACCAAGTGAGTAATTTTTATCATGGCGAGAACAAGTTACATTGTGATGAGATGATGATGATGTCCTCTTTGTACTAGACCAACATGCTTAGTTGTATTTTTATAGTGCTAGCTCAATGAAACAACAATCTACAGATAGATATGTCACTCCTCTCTAACACAGATAGATATGTCACTCCTCTCTAACACAGATAGATATGTCACTCCTCTCTAACACAGATAGATATGTCACTCCTCTCTAACACAGATAGATATGTCACTCCTCTCTAACACAGATAGATATGTCACTCCTCTCTAACACAGATAGATATGTCACTCCTCTCTAACACAGATAGATATATCACTCCTCTCTAACACAGATAGATATGTCACTCCTCTCTAACACAGATAGATATGTCACTTCTCTCTAACACAGATAGATATGTCACTCCTCTCTAACACAGATAGATATGTCACTCCTCTCTAACACAGATAGATATGTCACTCCTCTCTAACACAGATAGATATGTCACTCCTCTCTAACACAGATAGATATGTCACTCCTCTCTAACACAGATAGATATGTCACTTCTCTCTAACACAGATAGATATGTCACTCCTCTCTAACACAGATAGATATGTCACTCCTCTCTAACACAGATAGATATGTCACTTCTCTCTAACACAGTATTCTTAGTCAATCAGTCTTTGCTCTTATTCTTAGTGCTGTGTGCTAAGTGGAGAAGCAACAAATACAAATATCATAGTCTTTGGTTTAACCCGACCGGGGTTCAAACCCACGATCTACCACACTTGAGGTGGTTTGACCCAATCTTGGCTCAAACCCATGATCTACCTCACTTGAGGTGGTTTGACCCAATCTTGGCTCAAACCCACGATCTACCACACTTGAGGTGGTTTGACCCAATCATGGCTCAATCCCACGATCTACCACACTTGAGGTGGTTTGACCCAATCTTGGCTCAAACCCATGATCTACCACACTTGAGGTGGTTTGACCCAATCTTGACTCAAACCCATGATCTACCACACTTGAGGTGGTTTGACCCAATCTTGGCTCAAACCCACGATCTACCACACTTGAGGTGGTTTGACCCAATCTTGGCTCAATCCCACGATCTACCACACTTGAGGTGGTTTGACCCAATCTTGGCTCAATCCCATGATCTACCACACTTGAGGTGGTTTGACCCAATCTTGGCTCAATCCCACGATCTACCACACTTGAGGTGGTTTGACCCAATCTTGGCTCAAACCCACGATCTACCACACTTGAGGTGGTTTGACCCAATCTTGACTCAAACCCATGATCTACCACACTTGAGGTGGTTTGACCCAATCTTGGCTCAAACCCATGATCTACCACACTTGAGGTGGTTTGACCCAATCTTGGCTCAAACCCATGATCTACCTCACTTGAGGTGGTTTGACCCGACCAGGGTTCAAACCCATGATCTACCACACTTGAGGTGGTTTGACCCAATCTTGGCTCAAACCCACGATCTACCTCACCTGAGGTGGTTTGACCCGACCAGGGTTCAAACCCACGATCTACCACACTTGAGGTGGTTTGACCCAATCTTGGCTCAAACCCACGATCTACCTCACTTGAGGTGGTTTGACCCAATCTTGGCTCAAACCCACGATCTACCACACTTGAGGTGGTTTGACACCATTATTGTTTTATTAAGCACAAACAAAACCACTGTTTTCTACCTGCTTGATAATGAATGATTAGGTTTATGGATGTTATAGTAACAAATTCAACAAACTTTCAGTACTATCGTGGTGGTCAGTTTTACTGGTAGAGATTTCATAATAAGTTATTTGTGCAACAAATATAATGATAAATAAAATGTATTACTGTATTATTTTTCATTCATTTCATTTCAGTGGAGAATGGGAGAAATTATTTTCAAAACCAAATTACAAGAAAATTTTAAAACACTATGCTATGAGTGGATATTTACGAAGTAGTAGATTCCGCAGTGTCAGCTGGAAGGTATGTTGATGATAATCGTCAGTCAACCCATTTTTGTCTGCCACCATTGATTATCTTTTTCATGTTTATGTGAGCTATAAAACTTTGAAAACATTCTTAGTATGGAAATGGAGTTGTTTATATAAAAATGTCAATGCAACTCTCGTCTTTCATCACAAAAGAACAACAATTTGTTTATTACAACATTTCACTGGTATTATTTAATATATTCATGTTTTTTTTTAAATGTTCTCTCACGTTAGGCATAGCGTTTTACCGTTATGGAAATGAAAAATATAGGGTTATGGTTATAGTGTTTAACGCCACTTTCAACAATATTTCAGATATATCGTGGCAGTTAATTTTATTGGTGGAGGAAACCGTAGTACCCTGAGAAAACCACCGACCTGTCAAAAGTCACTGACAAACTTTATCACATAATGTTATATCGAGTACACCTTGCCATAAGCTGGATTCGAACTTACAACTTTAGTGATGATAGGCACTGATTGCACAGATAGTTGTAAATCCAACTACCATATGATGCGACCACAATGGCCCTGATTTGGTAACATTTGTATCGGAATTGTTTGGTAAAGCTAAAAAAATATTTCTTTTGATATTTTGGTTTTTTTTCATGCAGATTTTTCTTGAAGTCTTACCTGATGATGTAAATTTATGGGTGTCAAAGACAAGGGCGTGGAGGAATAAATTTGAAGATCTCAAAAATAGTGTAAGTTTATACTATATACATTTTATATCTTTGACTAGGATGAAACCTTTTAACAAGAAATATTATATTTTACACTGAAAATTGTGAAAAGAAAGTTTAAAAAGTGATGGTCAACAATTCTACCATATCAATTAAATGAACAACCACCTCTCACCTCAAATTATTGAACTTCTGTATATTAAATGTAGCACCTGTAACGTAATCTGAATATTTAATGGAGGTCGAGCCCATCCCTCACTCATTTGGTGTCCAGTAGTTTGTTTACAAATTAGCTTCTTTAATATACATATTATGAGTTAGATGTATTGACAATTTGTTGTAATTATTCTAGCATTGTAGCTCCCATTCAAAACTTATAATGCTACAGTTAAACCTGTGTTAAGAGGTCACCTTTGGGACAAAGAACAGGTGACATTTTAAAAGAGGTTCAATTCATATGAAATTTTCAATGACAGGACAAGAAATAGGTGACCTTTTAATACAGATGACTGCATGGGCATGTTTAACTGTATTTTTTTTATATCTAATTTCAGTTAATAGTCAACCCTAGGAAAGCTGTTGATCATTCTATAGATTTAGCTGTTAATAATCCACTGTCACAGTCTGATGAGGTAAGAGGATTTAACATGTCTTTTGTTGACCGAAAATCTTAGATAACTGTCATGGCCTGTGTTAGCGGTAGACGATCGCCACATCGCATTTTGCGAATATAACGGTAGTGTGGCGAGGATAATTTGTGTAGCAGTAGCCACACTGGCGAACGAAAAACTGTTAGAGCGTGCATCTGACAACGATCTTTTATTATGCAGAAGTCAACTTCGAATAAAACGCGTTATAGACAATGATTTGATCGATGTATAATATCCAAAATGATTTTAAAGCGGGTCAAATTGATTATTTCCGGTAGTTTTTTCAGTTGAAATAACATTATCCGGGTCCTATTCCAGAAATAGTTTCGAATTTAGTCACCGACTGACTGGTTTCCTAAATTACGCTTTATTCTGTCTGTCCTTCTGTCTACGCTTGCATCTAAAACCAGTAAATTATTTGACGAGAAGGTCAAGCATGACTAATTCACGTTCGCCCTAATTAATATACGTTCGCCCTGGGTCCATTCGCCCTGATAATTATATATATGAAAGTTATTGAAAATAAATGAAGTATTAATGATATTTGATGGTTTAAAAATTTAGAAATTTTAAATATGGTGTTGACATGCTAAAAACTAAAAAGTGTATTTCGATAATAAAAAAGTTTATCAAAACACACACGAGATCAAAGAACACAAGCTGTAAAGTAAATAATTCTTTTATGCTTAAATTTGTTTTACTCAAACCAAGCTTTACATCAATTAATTGTAATGATGAAATCAACAATCATTCATTTCAAACAATATCTAATAGCTGCTTAATTTCTTTAACAAAAGCTTATATTTTTAATTAAATCTTTTCTATATCATTACTTCTTTAATTTCAATTACAATATTTATTATGTTCATTAAGATACTTTTTAATTATCAGGGCAAACGGACCCACTTTTAGGGCGAATGAACCCAGGGCGAACGGACCCGATACCAAGCATGGCCAAGCACCAAGGATCTATTTTATCCTTTTTTGGCAATGCCCCACACAGCATAAAACAACAAAATCATACGAATATTGAATGTTCTGTTTATCTAATGTTCAAAGTTTGTTGTTTATCATGATAATATATGAATTATTATTGTTAGTTAATTAAATAATAAAGTTTTGAACTTTCAACTGTTTTATGCTCTTTGTTTATATTTAGTGTGGCTAACTGAAATTGAGTGTGTCTAAAAGAAATTATTACCCATTAGCCACAGTGGCTAATAAAAAAAAATGTCTACCGCTAACACAGATGGCGATATATATTAAATAAACTAGAACACTTTGAAGATATCAAAGAGGTAATCAGAATCTGTAAATCAAAGAAGGACAGAAAACACAATGGTCAAAAGATACTAAGGGGGTAATCAGAATCTGTAAATCAAAGGACAGAAAACAATGGTCAAAAGATACTAAAGGGGTAATCAGAATCTGTAAATCAAAGAAGGACAGACAATGCATGGCTAAAAGAAAAAGGACAATAGAATGAACAATGATCTACAAGACTACACTGAAAACTATAGATCGATCAACAGGAACCCCACTAAAAACCGGGAGTGAGCTCAGTGTTACTCTAGTTACAAACATGGTGATAAAACATGAATATAGAAAGGAACGGGAAGTGCTTATGACATATATGTTGAGAGATGGCTAAAATATATGATATGAAACCACAGTTAATGTCAATTGTACCATTTGTTCATATGTCGTTAAACTACAATCAGTCACTCACGCTTGTCAAGATTACATATCAACTTATATAGACTCTACAATGATACAAAGAGTTCTTTAATCACACATTGTACGACATTTATATTATTTGTTTGCCATGATCAGCAAACTTGTGTCATTTTTTTGTCCCAAGCCAGGTTCTAGATAGCTATGTTTCATATCATTATTTCTTGGTTTGGATTGATTGATTGATTTATGGTGTTTAGCAATATTTCAGCCATATCATGGCGACCAGTTTGGATTTGGATTATTCTAACTAACACTGTTAATTTTGTACAAAATGGTGTTATATGTACATGTATATCAGTTTTGATTTGATTTATTTTTCAGAGTCCCTGGAATCTTTTTTTCCAGGACAATGAACTGAGGTTAACTATAAAACAAGATGTAATAAGAACGTAAGTATATAATAACATAGACAAACATGTAAACAATGAGGGGCCATCGTGGTCATGATCGTATGGTAGTGGATTTACAACTACTAATGCAATTAGTACCTATCACCACTAAAGTTGTGAGTTTGAACCCTGTTCATCATGAGGTGTACTTGATACAACATTATGTGATAAAGTTCGTCAGTGACTTGCAGCAGGTCAGTGGTTTTCTCCAGGTACTCCGGTTTCCTCCACCAATAAAACTGATCTGAAATATTGTTGAAAATGACGACGTCAAACACCATATCTCTATCCCTCCCCTGTAAGCAACGATTTTGTATGTTAAATGACGATTTAGGATTGTGAAAATGTAATTTATATGATGTATATAGTTGATAAAACAGGAATTTGAAATGACATGTTTATTATTTGAATGAAATTCAATAATTATATGTATTGTATTTTATGTTAAATAAGAAGATAAATACATTGTACCTGAAAAAGTTAAATATATTGTGATTTATCTAAATATGACATGCCAAACTAGATGATTGTGGGTTTGTGTCCCAGTCGAGTAAAGCCAAAGACTATAAAATTGGTATTTGTTGATTCTCCGTTAAGCACCCAGCATTAAGGAGAAAAAGCAAAGACTGGTTGGCTTGGAATCAGGATAATGTGTCTTGAGTGGGGTGAAATGTCTATCAGCAGACCGATGTTTTAGTGAACTAACTCTAGAAAAATCCAATTCAGCATGTTGGTCTATTACAAAGCAGACATCATCTCATTGAAATGTAGCTTGTTTTCGCAATAATATAGCTGAAAAATTGCTAATTTTTGGTGTTAAACAGCACTCACTCACTCAATCAATAAGATAGTTTGATGGTTTAAAATTTCAGTTATCCTAGAATACAATTTTTCCAGTCGAACCAAGTGAGGAACTTGATGGTGGACATTTTGTTTATCTATGCAAAGATCAATCCAGAAGTTTCATATCGTCAGGTTCGCAGAGATTCTTTATTGTTCAGCCGATAATTTGATGTATTTTTGTTTTAATTTGTTTCAGGATCTGTTGACTCAGTTGCTTCTCCTTTATCATGTTCCAAAGATTGTTTTTATACAATTCTTTATTAAATATGCATATACAAATATAGTTTTAAGACGTTGGTGAATATTGGAACAATTCAGATTTTGATCTTCATTAAATTATGAAAAAATATTTTATTTTTTTTTTTTAATTTCAGGGATAAATTTATACACTTTTGAAAATTAATGCTATCATAAGGATTTGTTATGAGAATTTTTTTATTAAACAATGCATATTGAAGGAAATGGGAAGTAATATGTCAAAAATCTGTGAAAGTGCTATATAATTTTCTAAGATGTCCATTGGTTATTTTTATGAGATTCACAAATGTTTATTTACATTTGTGTATAATTGAAATTTTTTAAAGCCATTTTTTTCGTGTAGTAATGAAGGACTTTCACAGATCATGTTCACTCAGTATTTTTTTCAATGTTTATTTTTTTTTCAGTTTTAATCTTCATTTTACTTTACAGTTTTTATTCTATCTTTTTTACTGCTACTTTCAAACTACTGCATGTTTGAGTTGTCTTTTATTAGTTGAAAGACTAGTTTTAATTGTATTTCTGTTAGCTCAAAACATGTTTTCACATTTACAAAAAGTGATTCACATGTTTTTAATTCAAAAGATGATTTATATGTTTTAACTCAAAAAGTGATTCACATGTTTTGATCACAAAAAGTGATTCTCATGTTTTGATCACAAAAAGGGATTCTCATGTTTTGATCACAAAAAGGGATTCTCATGTTTTGATCACAGAAAGGGATTCTCATGCTTTGATCACAAAAAGTGATTCACATGTTTTGATCACAAAAAGTGATTCACATGTTCTGATCACAAAAAGGGATTCTCATGTTTTGATTGCAAAAAGGGATTCTCATGTTTTGATTGCAAAAAGGGATTCACATTTTTTAGCACAAATATCACTGTAAATTTTGTATTATCAAAAAAACCCTTTTGATAACCATTTTGTTGGCAGTGTTACATAAGTGTTCAAAGTCTTTATATTTTTTTGAAAATGTGAGAAAAATACACTTTTTTAAATTAAAAACAATATTTGTGATATTTAAATGATAAGTTTGTAGAAGTGAAGGAATATACCAATAGTTTGAATGACCGATAACTCAAACACATTTTGACAGTCCCATCAAGGTCGAGCAAGTTCTACTGTAGTTTAACTTGTACAAATTTTGATAATTGGAAATTGTGCTAGAAAACACATTTAAAAATCTAAAACCATATTACAGGTTATTATGTTTTCCCCCTTTCTGGGGATGATATATTGTTTTCATTTTGTTCAGTCTGTCCATATGTCAGAAAAGTTTGTATGTTCAACTCTTACCACATTTTAAAAGGGAATTCTTTAAAATTGTGCATGCTTATTTACTACTATATGGAGAATCAAATGTCATTTTAGCATTGTGATTGAACTATTTTTGACTGCAAAAACAACCTTTAATTAAGAATTACTGTCTTTTTGTACTGTAAATTTACCATAATATTAAAAAAAAAAACTCCCAACTCAGAAAAAAAATTGTCATTGGGTTGGTATCTGGAAAATTTTATATGTGACAGTGTTGATTTTTTTTCATTTTATGCACTCTACACCTGCACTTGTTTTATACAGTACAACCTGTCTTTAGAGACCACACCTTTTTCCGTCTTTAAGAAGAAGTTCGATTTAGAAACTTGTAGATATGAAGAGTTAGAACATTTTTTACTTGTTTTACAAATGAATTTGCTATCACAAAAAATGCTTTTCTGTAGTGGTAGTAAAGAGTCATGATATTTTGAACTCTTCTTACAAATAAAGAGGATGGTTTCCTATAAAAAGTGGCCTCTAAAGACAAGTTTATTGTAATTTTATTTAATATTTAAAAACTCCTATTTTTAGATATTGTATTACATGATGAATGTGTATATTCTATTAATTTGTACCGGTATTAAACGATCTCCTGGCGATGAAAAATTAAGAAACAGTCCATGAGGATACAAGTTCTGTTGTAACAATATGCATGTTTTGACGATGTTTAGTTTATTTTTAGCTTTCCTGAAGTACAGTTCTTTCAATCGGAGGTTATACGAGAAAAGATGATAGATCTTCTATTTATAGTTTGTAAAACAATGTCGACAATCTCTTATAAACAGGTACTTCTTGTGTGTGGATGAATATGAATCAATTTACATATTAAATTACCAATCCACTAATCCACTTTCAAACTAAGAGGAATGCCACGAAATAGCTGAAATACTGCTAATTTTGGCATTATACACCAATCAAGCTAAGAGGAAAGCATTTTTTTCTAATGGACTGTTTTATTTAATTCTCCCTCTATAGTATTAATTAACTCCCTGTAGTCAAGGTAAAACTAGTAATTGTTTTAGGTTATTTTTATTGGTAATTTATACATTTTCCTTTGATCTCACCTAGTGATATTGTCAGTATGATTAAGGTCAAACACATTATGACGTTACCGATAAAAATAATGTCAGTAATGAAGCTTTCTGCATATATTATCATTAGTATAACAGTTCATCCTATCAGTCTCTCTGCTATGCTTATAATAAAATGTCTGTCAGGACATTCATAACTACAGTTTTTCTATATGTTCATAGTACCAATGAGATAGAAAATCACACTTCAAATTGCAAGTATTTGAATATGGTCAGATTAAACAACATGTATTCAAAAAATATGTTAAAAAACGGATTGGATTGTATGACAGGTTCTGTTACACTACTTTCTGATTGTATGACAGGTTCTGTTACACTACTTTCTGATTGTATGACAGGTTCTGTTACACTACTTTCTGTTTGTATGACAGGTTCTGTTACACTACTTTCTGATTGTATGACAGGTTCTGTTACACTACTTTCTGATTGTATGACAGGTTCTGTTACACTACTTTCTGATTGTATGACAGGTTCTGTTACACTACTTTCTGATTGTATGACAGGTTCTGTTACACTACTTTCTGATTGTATGACAGGTTCTGTTACACTACTTTCTGATTGTATGACAGGTTCTGTTACACTACTTTCTGATTGTATGACAGGTTCTGTTACACTACTTTCTGATTGTATGACAGGTTCTGTTACACTACTTTCTGATTGTATGACAGGTTCTGTTACACTACTTTCTGATTGTATGACAGGTTCTGTTACACTACTTTCTGATTGTATGACAGGTTCTGTTACACTATTTTCTGATTGTATGACAGGTTCTGTTACACTACTTTCTGATTGTATGACAGGTTCTGTTACACTACTTTCTGATTGTATGACAGGTTCTGTTACACTACTTTCTGATTGTATGACAGGTTCTGTTACACTATTTTCTGATTGTATGACAGGTTCTGTTACACTACTTTCTGATTGTATGACAGGTTCTGTTACACTACTTTCTGATTGTATGACAGGTTCTGTTACACTACTTTCTGATTATATGACAGGTTCTGTTACACTACTTTCTGATTGTATGACAGGTTCTGTTACACTACTTTCTGATTGTAAATACTTAATAAACTTCCTCACTTAAAGTGAAAGTGAACCACATTGGTTATGTAATAGTTAGCATGATCACCTCAAGTGTGGTAGATCGTGGATTTGAAACCAAACTATAAAATTAGTCTTTGCTGCTACTATGCTAGGAATCCAATTAGTACAAAGTATACATTCACATCATCTCATCAATATGTACCTTGTTCTACAAAGCATACATTCACATCATCTCATCAATATGTACCTTGTTCTACAAAGCATACATTCACATCATCTCATCAATATGTACCTTGTTCTACAAAGTATACATTCACATCATCTCATCAATATGTACCTTGTTCTACAAAGCATACATTCACATCATCTCATCAATATGTACCTTGTTCTACAAAGTATACATTCACATCATCTCATCAATATGTACCTTGTTCTACAAAGCATACATTCACATCATCTCATCAATATGTACCTTGTTCTACAAAGTATACATTCACAACATCTCATCAATATGTACCTTGTTCTACAAAGTATACATTCACAACATCTCATCAATATGTACCTTGTTCTACAAAGCATACATTCACATCATCTCATCAATATGTACCTTGTTCTACAAAGCATACATTCACATCATCTCATCAATATGTACCTTGTTCTACAAAGTATACATTCACATCATCTCATCAATATGTACCTTGTTCTACAAAGTATACATTCACATCATCTCATCAATATGTACCTTGTTCTACAAAGTATACATTCACATCATCTCATCAATATGTACCTTGTTCTACAAAGTATACATTCACAACATCTCATCAATATGTACCTTGTTCTACAAAGTATACATTCACAACATCTCATCAATATTTACCTTGTTCTACAAAGTATACATTCACATCATCTCATTAATATGTACCTTGTTCTACAAAGTATACATTCACATCATCTCATCAATATGTACCTTGTTCTACAAAGTATACATTCACAACATCTCATCAATATGTACCTTGTTCTACAAAGCATACATTCACATCATCTCATCAATATGTACCTTGTTCTACAAAGCATACATTCACAACATCTCATCAATATGTACCTTGTTCTACAAAGCATACATTCACAACATCTCATCAATATGTACCTTGTTCTACAAAGCATACATTCACAACATCTCATCAATATGTACCTTGTTCTACAAAGCATACATTCACATCATCTCATCAATATGTACCTTGTTCTACAACGCATACATTCACATCATCTCATCAATATGTACCTTGTTCTACAAAGCATACATTCACATCATCTCATCAATATGTACCTTGTTCTACAAAGTATACATTCACATCATCTCATCAATATTTACCTTGTTCTACAAAGTATACATTCACATCATCTCATCAATATGTACCTTGTTCTCGCTTGGTTTTCAATAACAATCACACACTTACTTTAGGTGAAGCTTGCACACAAACACACACATCATTTCCACTCACTTACTTTAGGTGAAGCACACAAACACACACCACATTTCCACTCACTTACTTTAGGTGAAGCACACAAACACACACATCATTTCCACTCACTTACTTTAGGTGAAGCACACAAACACACACCACATTTCCACTCACTTACTTTAGGTGAAGCACACAAACACACACATCATTTCCACTCACTTTAGGTGAAGCACACAAACACACACATCATTTCCACTCACTTACTTTAGGTGAAGCACACAAACACACACATCATTTCCACTCACTTACTTTAGGTGAAGCACACAAACACACACATCACTTCCACTCACTTACTTTAGGTGAAGCACACAAACACACACATCATTTCCACTCACTTACTTTAGGTGAAGCACACAAACACACACCACATTTCCACTCACTTACTTTAGGTGAAGCACACAAACACACACATCATTTCCACTCACTTACTTTAGGTGAAGCACACAAACACACACATCATTTCCACTCACTTACTTTAGGTGAAGCACACAAACACACACCACATTTCCACTCACTTACTTTAGGTGAAGCACACAAACACACACCACATTTCCACTCACTTACTTTAGGTGAAGCACACAAACACACACATCATTTCCACTCACTTACTTTAGGTGAAGCACACAAACACACACCACATTTCCACTCACTTACTTTAGGTGAAGCACACAAACACACACCACATTTCCACTCACTTACTTTAGGTGAAGCACACAAACACACACCACATTTCCACTCACTTACTTTAGGTGAAGCACACAAACACACACATCATTTCCACTCACTTACTTTAGGTGAAGCACACAAACACACACCACATTTCCACTCACTTACTTTAGGTGAAGCACACAAACACACACATCATTTCCACTCACTTACTTTAGATGAAGCACACAAACACACACATCATTTCCACTCACTTACTTTAGGTGAAGCACACAAACACACACCACATTTCCACTCACTTACTTTAGGTGAAGCACACAAACACACACATCATTTCCACTCACTTACTTTAGGTGAAGCACACAAACACACACCACATTTCCACTCACTTACTTTAGGTGAAGCACATAAACACACACATCATTTCCACTCACTTACTTTAGGTGAAGCACACAAACACACACATCATTTCCACTCACTTACTTTAGGTGAAGCACACAAACACACACATCATTTCCACTCACTTACTTTAGGTGAAGCACACAAACACACACCACATTTCCACTCACTTACTTTAGGTGAAGCACACAAACACACACATCATTTCCACTCACTTACTTTAGGTGAAGCACACAAACACACACCACATTTCCACTCACTTACTTTAGGTGAAGCACACAAACACACACATCATTTCCACTCACTTACTTTAGGTGAAGCACACAAACACACACATCATTTCCACTCACTTACTTTAGGTGAAGCACACAAACACACACATCATTTCCACTCACTTACGTTAGGTGAAGCACACAAACACACACCACATTTCCATTCACTTACTTTAGGTGAAGCACACAAACACACACATCATTTCCACTCACTTACTTTAGGTGAAGCACACAAACACACACATCATTTCCCTGGTTACAGACGTATACCTTATTTGTTGTGAGTTGATTGTTGACCACTTGTTACCATTGTGCCACAGCAACATCCCCTCTGAGAATAAATACCTATAAACATTTTACTCTACTTTCAGGGTATGCACGAGTTACTGGCTCCTTTAATATTTGTCTTGCATTGTGATCATCAAGCTTTCCTCCACGCTTCTGAGGTAGAATCACTAGGGTTAGTATAGTTATGCATTATTGTCGTTGCCATATTTTAATATCATACTGGAGCTTTTTGTATATCATGTATCTATGGTTACATGTAAAATTGTTAGGAACTGTTTAATAGACCTTTTGGTGTTAAACCACTAATTCACCAATCAGAGTTTGGTATACACATATTTTATTGGTATAACTGACATATATAAACAAAACAATAGCAATTCTACAATAGGATTCAGAAACAAGCAAATGCTTTTTTTAAATCTGTTTCCTATGAATAACATACAAATATCACAAACAAATATATATGCATGCCGTTCAGAGTTTAGAACATATACAAAAGTAGTCCTTTTTAAAGAAAAAAGTTCCTTTCGCTTTGTTGTATTTTGAAAAAATGTTTTAAAGTTTTTGTCATTATCTTCATATTATTTTTTTATTCATAGTTTTCAACTTTTCACAATTTAATAAAAACATAGATATCAAATTTAGTAACAGTCGTGATTTCTAGAAGTCCAAAAATACTACAATTATATAGTTAGTAGTTTGTGACATTCAAATTAAGATGAGTATTTAAATCATGAATTTAAACAAATCTGAAATCACAAAATTATATGAAGATTATGAAGAAAAACTTCAAAACATTTTGCGAATGTAAGGGTAAATTTAATCAAAATTGGTCAATAAATGGCCTCGGTATAATTTTTAGAAAAAATGTGGTTTTATATGAAATATTATAAGGAAGAATCAGAAGTGAAGAACATTTATGTCCACTGACTGTGCATGTAATCTGCCCTACTGTGTTTCATTAAAATCAAACATGGTTCATTCTTATAAGAAATTTTATCAATGTGAAGAACTAACGTAGCACAAAATCAATCCTCACAATGAACAGTGGTCCTTCGGCCCAAGACCAGTAAAAAAAAATTTTCACCAGAAAATTTAATATTTTATAATGTATATAAAAATAAATTCAAGAATTTAATTCGGACCAGTAAATTCAAATGTTCATTTCGAGGACTGCAAAATATATCATTTAATTTAACATTTTTTATTATAGCAACGAAGAGTTTCCAGAATATTGGTATAAATATAATTAAATTTCAACCATTAATATAATACCTCATATTATGATATCTAGGGTGAAGTCTGATTGGGATTTTGATTCAAAACCATTCCCATTAATTTTCGCTTCTGCTAATCCAGAACTATATGTATTCAGCCTTTTTGTACCTGTTATTCAAACCCTTTCAGCATCAGAATGCAATATAATAAAACGAAAAAACAAAGAATACTGTACTGTCGGAACAATTCTTAAAGAAAACATCAAAATCGTAGAAAAGGATAATAGATACCATGAAAAGATTTAAAATTTAAGTTATAAATTAGGTTCCTGTCTAAATCCAAATATTTGCAGGTCGAACATCATCTCAGTGTGACTCACATACCTCGTCTTCTAGAAAAAAAATCTAATAAGATTTAAATTATTTTACCAGTGTGTGTGCTTTTTCAAAACAAATGTAAAATATGTTTATTTTATTGATGTGCATCAATAAACACACAGTAATGTTACAATTTGAATACTCAGGATGCATCCACTATGTGTTATTTTCTTTTTAAAAACTAGAGGTACAGTAGTATTGCATTTTGAATGCTAGGTATATTAAATTATCCCCACTATGTATTTCTTTTTAATATTAAGAGGGTACCAGTAAGGACTGGTCTACTTCCTTATTAACATGGTGTAGAAGGTTTAATTTAGATGCAAATTAGATCTCTTTATACCCCCCACAAACAAAGTTTGGGGGGGTATATAGGAATCACCCTGTCCGTCCGTCCGTCCGTCCATGTACCTTGTAAGTGCAACTCCTCCTTAACGGCTTATTGGATTTTTATGAAACTTTACACATTTGTAGTACACTACCTGCAGATGTGCATGAAGGAATATGGTTGCTGTCCAAAATTTAAAAGGGGAGATAATTCAACTTATACTTTCAAGAAAAGGGGGAGCATGTACCTTGTAAGCGCAACTCCTCCTAAACAGCTTATTGGATTTTTATGAAACTTTACACATTTGTAGTACACTACCTGCAGATGTGCATGAAGGAATATGGTTGCTGTCCAAAATTTGGAAGGGGAGATAATTCAACTTATACTTTCACGAAAAGGGAGGGGGGCATGTACCTTGTAAGCACAACTCCTACTAAACTGCTTATTGAATTTTTATGAAACTTTACACAGTTGTAGTACACAACCTGCAGATGTGCATGAAGGAATACCGTTGCTGTCTAAAATTTAGAAGGGGAGATAATTCAACTTATACTTTCACGAAAAGGGAGGTCGTGTACCTTGTAAGCGCAACTCCTCCTAAACGGCTTATTGGATTTTTGTGAAACTTTACACAGTTATAGTACATTACCTGCAGATGTGCATGAAGAAATATGGTCGCTGTCCAAAATTTGGAAGGGGAGATAATTCAACTTGTACTTTCACGAAAAGAAGGAGGGCATGTACCTTGTAAGTGCAACTCCTCCTAAACAGCTTATTGGATTTTTATGAAACTATACACAGTTGTTATACACTACCTGCAGATGTGCATGAAGGAATATGGTTGCTGTCCAAAATTTGGAAGGGGAGATAATTTAACTTATACTCTGAAATACGTTCTGTATGAAGAGATGGGCTTGTAAACGCAACTCCTCCTAAACGGCTCATTGGATTTAAATGAAACTTTACACAGTTGTAATACACTGCCTGCAGATGTACATGAAGGAATATGGTTCCTGTCAAAAATTTGGAAGGTGATGTAAGTGTAACTATTCCTGAATGAAATAAGATTTTAATTGACCTTTTCACATCTGGATATTTGCAATATAAAAACTACTCAAGAATAAATAATTAATTTTGAATCAATAACATTTGATGTGACCTATAGGAAATGTTGTAATCCTCATGTATACTGATGAAACCGTATTGGTTTTAAACAATCCCATTTTGTTGAAGACCTTGTGGCGACCCCTAGATGTATGTTCTTGGTTAGTTTATTTTGGAGATGGGATGTTGTCTCCTTGACATTACTCCATATCCGTTCTTTTTTCATAGGTAACTTGCTAATATACCTGTATTCCAAAGTTTGAACATCATAGTATTGCAAGCGGGGGGTATCACTCAGTGAGGTCACTCACAGTTCTAGTTTGGGTTTTTTTCAAAGTAGAAGATAAATAAAATTCGTAATTTCTCATAATACCCAGATGAATTCTTACATTTTCAGTTTGATCCCTCCTCACCACAGGTGAATGTTCAAAATTGCTTGCTTTTAAATTTATTAAGCTCCTGGCTTACAAATGGTGAAGGTTCTAGATCTGTTCATTAGAGTTATCTAGACTTCTGTCTGTGTGTTCTTCATTAAAAATAATGTTATCACATTATTGAGCACCTCTTTTTTCTGCTTGTTTCATTTGGTGTTTTTTAAAACAACATTCAATATATATATAGCACCCTTTAAAATTTGCCTTTTTAATTACAAACATTGCTTTTCCAATTTGGAAATATAAATTACTGGTATATAGAATATAGAAATCATGAAAATGTCGACAATTACCCGTAACAAGAATATAATATAATGCTCCACTTCCATTTCCAATAAAGAGGGTGATATTAAAGGAACATAAACAAATATTAAGATAAGTTCAGTGTCTTGATAGGATTGTGAAGCACATCAGTGGTGTAATAATTAGCATGCTCGCCTCGAGTGTGATATATCGTGGGTTCAAGCTTGGGTTGGGTCAACCCAAAGACAATAAAACTGGTATTTGTTGCTTCCCTACTACGCAAGCAGCATTAAGGGGGAAGAGCAAAGACTGATTGTCTCAGAATCAGAATAATGTGTCAGTGTGGAGGAACATAGGTGATGAGTCCAAGACTCACCTAGATGAGTCATAACTTTCTCACTAAAAACTAAAAAAAAGCCAGTTCCTATTTTTAGGGATGGATTGTGACTTGTACCCCCCCCCCACACGTGTTTTCCCGAAAAAAAAATATTCATAGCTATTCACCACGGTTCCGACCCTATTATCATCAATAAAACCACGATTCTACCACATAAGTATTTTTTGATTAATCTATATATACTATTCTGCTTGCTAACGATTTAACGTTATTGCACCTTTCACTGCGCTTGACATTTTCTCACCCCTTTCTAGCATGTCAATGTTTGTAAGCCTCGTAAGAGAGCGATGGAAATCTTACCCTCGGGTGTCTGAGATTTCCCTGTCTTATACTCCCCTCGGTGTTAGCTTCTATATATCTCTGCTTGAGGTTGGTATCGGGTTCCCAAATTCAAAGCTGAATTGATGAAGAATACCCAGTAGTAATGCCACACAGTTTTATTTGTAATTAAAAAGGCAACTTAAAATACAACAGAAAGTTGATTATTTTGTTCCAAAGAAGGATAAATTTAATATAAAGTATCGTACCAAATATTTCATGTATAGATTTCTTGCAATATAGGTCGATATTTTTACTTGTCTTTCTACTTAAACATTTTCACTGATATTGCATTCTCCTTAAGAGTTTGGTACACCCTGGATAAAATTTATTTCTGCCCACAAGCAGACAACGGGAACAATAATGGAGGAAATGTTCTTGTTGTGCGTATCAGAGCTGCAGGAATTGGACTGAAATATTTGGTACTCTATTATTACAGGGTTATTGCATTAATATAGAGAAATATTGTTCCGTTTAGTTGAAACACATTGCTATCACAAGCTCTTGTTATATAATAAACTAGGGCGTCATGATTGCATGGTAGTTGGATTTACAACAACCTTGCAAATTTCAGACTTGGGGTCAATTACTTTCAAATGTAATCGATTACATTACAATTACTTTGCAATTTTCATGATTACATTACATTACGATTACATAAATTTTCAAATGTAATCGATTAAATTACAATCACTTTGTAAATGTAATCGATTACATTACTGATTACATTTAATGTCATGACAACCAATATATTAGTGTTTTATGTTATTTTGTCTCATGTGCATCTGCCCAATATCTCTTATTTTTTTTAATGTATTTCTTAATCAGAACTATGAATTACAATTCAGTTGTAATGTGATCATTACATGCAATAACAAACAGTACATTGTAAATTATAAACAGCAATTCTCATTTTCCTATTTTTCATAAAATATGTCTTCTCTTATTACTATATATGACCAATATTGATTCCATCTTATTCTATTAGTAAATATTCAGGGGCGGATCCAGAGACTCTGTTGACGGGGGGGCTCAGTTATGGAGCAATATTTTCAATAATTGATGGAACCAACTGTAGTCCCAAAGCGGTTCTCGTCTGGCGTGTAGGTCGGTAAACCTTGTTTTCATTTCATTTAGCGTACAGTAGAGAAAATGTACAGATATTGACTTCCTAAAGTAGTCTTCCGGACTCTGCTCCAACATTATTTGTCTCCCGCATATTCTAGGTTTTTTAACCTCTATGTCTAGCGGTTCACATATTTTAGCACTCCTCTCAAAACACTGGTGGTTGAATTGTTCAACATTTGCTCTGCAGTCTAGTGAGCTCTGAATTAAATTTACGCTTTTTAAGAGTCTACCTATGTCAAGTGATCTCTCTTGTAGTGATCTTGTAGAGAATTAGTACCAGATTGCCGAATCCCAGATTGCCGAATACCATATTGCCGAGTCCATTTTGCCGAATCCCGTATTGCCGACTTTTGTTAAAAATGACAAAGTTTCATAATATTATTTTTTATTTAAAAAAAAATATTGATGATGTGTACATATTTGATTGAAAGCAGTAATTTTTCGTGCAATTTTAATTAGAAAAACCATAATCAAATGCACTGATGAATAGGAGATGCCGATCCTCATTACTCAAATAATTGAAGAACAATGGAAATAAACTATAAATAAGTAAATGTTTATTTAGAGTTTTACTAAGTCTCGCTCAAATGCAAAATTTGGGACTTATTTACAAAGCAAAAAATGTATATTCTCTCATGTTTATGCTAGTTATTATTCACAGAGCATATGTTTTGAAATTATTTCTTGGCATCCTTCATCTTGACAGAAATCATGGTTGTCTGCAGGACTAATCCACCGTATATCCTTTTGACTTTGAGCTCGAATGCTATAATCTAAACTCCCTTGTATGTCGGACCATTTCAAAAGAAATATTTATTTAATTATTTACAATATTCCTTCATAAATTAGAAGCATTATTCTACTTGCAATAACAATATTTTTCATATGTCGGCAATTTGGGAATCGGCTAATTGGACTCGGCAATTTGGGATTCGGCAAACTGGGAATCGGCAATTTGGGATGCTACCCTTGTAGAGGACCTTTGTAAGTTGGAATAACTTGTGTCCAATCCAAATGTTATATAATTAACAATAAAATAAGTTTAATCTAAATCTAGTGATCTGCTGAGCCCTTTCTTAAAAGCCAGGCACATTTGAACAATAACAATGGTTACGACAAAATCAAAGTTGCAAATGGAATTCAACAAAGAAGTTACATCAGCTTCTTCTGGTCTGGTGTATGTGTGTTTTGGCAGTTTTGCAAAGTGGTCAAGCAGGGGCGGATCCAGGGAGGATGCACCCGGTGCCCGCCCCCTAAAATGTTTGCGCCTCCCTCCGATCGGCGATATTTTTTTAAGTGCGCCCCCCCTAACTTGAAATCCTGGATTCGCCCTTGTCAAGGGTTTGAACAATAGCAAGGAAAAAATCTAATTTAAGTCTATTTTATTTCTAATTAATTTTAATTATTATATCTATTTATACTTTCATTTAGAGTTTAAAATATGCTGTATTCATATATTTTCAAAACGGAAACTCGTGTATTTATTTTTTTTCTTTTTTTTTTTTGTGTAATACAGCAACATTTGCCTTTATTTTTTTTGTAAAAATAAATGATATTTAAAAAAGAATTTCCTTGAAAGAGCCTCAATTTACAGGTGTTGGTGGTTATACCTATATGAAATTGTGACACTAGACATGTTTATATAACGGTTTAAGAAAATACCTGATTAATTGGTATTTTGACAATACATTCATAAAAACTTCAAATAAACTTGAAATTTGATTTAGCATAATTACTTATAATTACCTCTTTGAAGATTAATTCAATACAAAGAAATTATTTTCTATTTTCTTTTACTTTCATCACACAGATCGAAACCATTCGATTAAAAGCCATATCGTGACGTTAACTAGCTTTGAAAAGCGTATGTTAATATATGTGCTTGACTTATTGTGCTGAAGCCCTTGAATCCGCCACTGATATTATAACATACATTTGCACATTTTAATAATATATATAAAATGATTTCAAACATCCTGTGAAAGTATATTGGGGATAATAAACTAGCAGTTAATTACCTGATAAAATTTGTAATTAAGGTATTATTTATGACACCAAATTATGTAACAATCACCATTACTAAATTTCACACCATTTGAATGTTTGTCCTTGATATATAATTCAGAAGATAAAAAAACAAAAATCATTCTGATTCTAAAAACTTGCTTAAAAATGTACATAATTTCTCAGTCTAAATATGGAAACTAAATCCTTAATTTATGTAAATAGGTTTAATAAAATATCCATTACAAGTTGCATAGTAACCCACAAATAATGAAAACATTATCATATAATACAATATTAAAAGGAAAATCAGCACCAAAATAAAAAGCAGAAATATCACATATATCTGAATATCAGATACAAGCCACATTAGAATATTCTTTAAAAAAAAATCAAAAATTTTACAAATATTACAACTTGCTATTTATCAGTTAATTTGTAAAATACATGTATGTACGAGCATCATAAATAAATGTTTCTGAAAATTATAATTTACATTTTGCTTTTAATATAATATCTTTATTGAAATTTAAATTTCTTTTTAAACTTGTAAAAGAAATCTTCATGATATAACGTTTGGTTTATATAAAATATTTCTTTATCTTATGCAAATTATGAGGATATATGGTGATAGTCTTTCATAAAAGCAATTTCATATATGAAATCTTGAAAGTTGTGTCAGATAATTTAAAATTTTAGATCTTGTTGTGTTTTACACAAGCCGACAAACTGTTTTCATAGAATTTTTGAAACCCTAAAGAAATTGAAATTGAGATATTATTTGTTTGGATATCAAGTCTTTGAAGTCATAATTTATACTTAATATTTTTTGTAGCTGTGATAGTTTTGATTGGAATTAAGCATATAATAATATCTACATTATTTGTTTAATAAATTTCATGAAGAAAATTCATTTACATAAATCATACATTAAATATCTAAGGAGATATATGTTTCAGTTAAGACAAAATAAGTCAAAATGATGAAAAGTAATCTAAATGTAATCAGAAAGTAACCATGATTACAGGGTCAAAATGAATGTAATCGATTACATTACGATTACATGTAATCTAAAAAAATGTCCGATTACAGATTACATTCGATTACATGAAAAATGTATTCGATTACAACCGATTACGATTACAATTATGATTCCCCATGTCTGCTTGCAATCAGTGCCTATCACCACTAAAGTTGTGAGTTCGAATCCCGTTCATGGCGAGGTGTACTCTATACAACATTATGTGATAAAGTTTGTTAGTGACTTGCAGCAGGTCGGTGGTTTGTCTGGGTACTCCGCTTTCCTCTACCAATAAAACTAACTGCCACGATACAACTGAAATATTGTTGAAAGTGGCGTTAAACACAATAACCCTAACCCCTAATCCTATGATAAACTGAGGGGGACAGTATTTCACAGTTTAAGTGTTATGACCCTATAATATGATATAGATTGTTACTACTAGGTAGTTCAGTTTGATATTCTTATTACTTAGCAAGTATAAAATGGTATACAGCATGCAGACATTATTTTTGACAAATTTTTTTCTTTAAAGAATGGACTTTTTTCATTATCTTATATATTTTTTTCTAGCTTGATTTTGGTAATCTAAGACAGCTACAATTATTGAACTTTTTTATGACCTCTCTACTGTTCCTTGGCATCTTATATTTAATTGAATGTCGAATGAATGACAAAAATCAAATTTTTTTCGCATTAAATTTTCTAGTTGCCAGACTTGCCAGATATATATTTTTTTGTTGTTACACAGTGCACAGGGTAGTGATAGCATTGTTTTCAAATTAAATCTATTATTTTTAGCTCTCCTGTACCAAAGGTCCATGTGAGGTGGTATTGAAATCACTTAGCATCCATTGTCATTTGCAATCAAAAACTACAAACTTCTTATAACCTAAACATTGAATAATGAGTGGTACAAGATTAGCTGAGCCACTACTTTTTTTCCCACATCAAAAATATATGAACAAACAGAGCAATATGATAGTCAATTCAGGTTGAATTGTATTAAAATTTTAGACGCATGAATATGAAAGAAAATTATGTCTAATTTAATTCTTATTCATCTCCTCTTGGCGTTAAGATGTCACTTCAAAAAAGTGGGTAATACATTGACAGTAAAAAAAAATTCAGTGGGAAAATTTAGTGACCGGGAGCAAGTCCCTGTGGTATACCTGCAGTAAGTACAAAAAATAATAGTAATATGCATATTTTATTTACAGGGAAGTGGTCAAGGAAGTGATGGATCCATGTTATCTGGAACATGATGCTTAGTAAGTCATGTCCGAATTAAAATGTTATCAGTAAATTCAACATTTTTCCTTTAATCTCAGTGTTACATCACATTATGACATTTAACAGATAAAAACAATGACGTCAGTTTTGAAGGTCTCAACATACATTATCATTAGTATGACAACTCTTCCTATCGGACTCTCTTCGATACTAGCTTTTACGTCTGTCTTGACCTTCAAAATTACAGTTTTTCTATACAGTCAAACCTGTATTAAGAAGTCACCTTTGGGACAAAGAAAAAGTGGCCTTTTAAGACAGGTGACCTCTTAAAAGAGGTTCAATTCATATGAAATTTTCTATGACAGGGAAAGAAAAAAGTGACCTTTTAATACAGGTGACTGCTCAATAGAGGTGACCTCATCGGCAGGTTTGACTGTATTTATCATTCCAGAAAGAATTGTATCAGACGTCAGAAATGACATTGTTTACTGGTTCTCTAAAAATTATTATTTGGTATGCATTGTATTGAAATCGCCCACCCCAACCATTTTTGGAATGGCAATAATTTACAGAAAACCTCTAGAATTATGATATACACATGTAAACAAACAGTATGTGATAAGTAGGTATGTCATGTATAGTGTTGGTGTTTACTGTCTCTTTTTGTAATTTTACAATTTTATCAGTAATTTATTCATTTTTCCTGTGATCTCACTGTAGGATACCATGGGATATTGTCAGTACCAACAGACTGACAATGATTCTCTTATATTATTGATTAGTGTGATGTAAAACACATTATGACATCACTAATAAAAACAGTAACATCAGTTTTTGAATTTCTGGCCATACACTATCACTAGTATTACCGTAAATCGGAAAATTTTGGTCATTTTTGGTTTTATTTTGGCCCCTAAATACGAAGTGCCAAAATTAAACACACCAAAATATGTCACACTCCAAAAATTAACCGCCAAAATTGAACACTGCCTTAATATCTTTTTATATTTATATTCCCTAGTCTGTACCTTTTTATCTTACTTCTTTCCTAAGTAAAACTTTGTCAATTGCTGTATAAACACACACAAGTCAAACTGAGAACGCTTCCATTTACGTTCTGAATTAACTGACAAAAAAATTAAACACATGGGAACCAAAAGTGGCCAAAATTAAACACACTAGAAACGAAAATGGCCAAAATTTCACACACCAAAATAAAACGACCCTCTTTTGGAGAAAAAAGGCCAAAATTAACCTACACCAAAATTTCCCAATTTACGGTACAACTCGTCTTATCAGAGTCACTGTTATACTAGTTATAATGTCGGTCTCAATCTTTTGCATAGAATAAAGGACTTCTGAAATTTTAATACAGTGATCCTTGGCACAGAACAAACTTGCAGATTGATTCTAGCCCTGCTCGTATAATTTTCAAACAAGGAAATAAGGACAAAAATGGTTGTCATGGTACAGTCATATTAAGCAGCCACTAGACAGTAGTACTAAATTTACATTTTGTGGATTAAATATCATTTTATTTTGTGTATATTTGTAGTGCTATGTTGTCACAGATAATGGACACTGTTGAACCCTGGTATGTCTCTAAGGACACACCTCAATGTAGGGTAAGGTATTGTTTTTTTTATTCCAATGTCATGTTGTCACATATACTGAAAAAGTAGAACCCTGGTGATTTAATCATGATCTCACATCCAACATGGCTTCCTTAATTTATTAAGTGGATTTGCGGACACAAGCCTATGTCAGTGGCATTAGACTGGTGGCCAGAAGTCAACAACCTGAACCACTCGAGTCACTCTGGCCCATTAAATATGTGTTCTATCTTTACATACATAATGGCCACCACTGGGTATATCAGGTTTTAATTAATTTGGTACGAATTAAGAAAAAAAAAAAAAATACTAGTCCTATTAAATTGAAACTTGACACTGTTATGGTCTTCATTTTTTTCAGAGTATCTAATTATTGAACATGATTGTCTTTTTTTATTGACTAAAGCATATACATGTATCTGGGTCCTATGTTACCATGGTAATTAAAAATTTTTTTTAAAGGTGACGAAAATTGGTTGAAATAGCGTATGAATACACAGTATCATAGAACCTGTGCATGCGGTACCATAGGATCAGACTATATTTTTTATGAATTCACTGTGCTACAAATCAATTTGGAGGCCATCGTGGTTATGATCATATGGTAATTGGATTTACAACTACTTGTGCAATCAGTGCCTATCACTACTGAAGTTGTGAGTTCGAATACCTCTCATGGCGAGGTGCATTTGATACAACATTATGTGATAAAGTTTTTAAGGACTTACGACCTGTCAATGGTTTTCTCCGGTTTCCTCCACCAATAATACTGACCGCCATAATATAACCAAAAGATTGTTGAAAGTGGCATTAAACGCAATAACCCTAACCCTACAAATCAATTTATTTTTTGTAAATAAGATCATTATTAGAAGTTTTACATGATTTCAGGCTAGGGAGAAGATAACCACGATGCCGTTTGCCAGACCCCAAGATTTAAACCCATCAAATGTTATAGTTAGTAAACTGACTCGTATACAGGACTACATACTGAAGAAGTTTGACGTAGAATTACATATGCATCTAGATAGACTAGAAATACCTCCTCAAATATATGGCATGTAAGTAAATGATAGGTAATAGACTTATTAGCTAGACTTTTCGAAGAAAAAAAGTTGGGCTATTGTCGTCACTCCGGCGTCAGCATCTGGGTCGGTTAAGTTTTTTGTCAGAGTCTATTTCTCAAAAGCTATCAAAGGTATCCATTTGAAACTTGGAATACTTGTTCACTAAGAGGAACCAATTACAACAAGGCAGATGACCCTGTGATTTGTATTTCCAGAGTTATCTGCCCTTGTTTCGACATAGTACATAGAAATTAGGGATATTTTTTTAGTATAATTAAAATTTCTCAATAACTATCAAAGCTATTAACTTGAAACTCAATACACTGGTAGAAAATCTTGACCCCAATCTGTTGACAAGAGAAGACAACTCCATCCAGCATTTTATTTGAGTTATTGAATCTTTTTTTAATTAGAATTTCTTCAAAAAATACAATTTCTCAATTATTATGATAGGCATTGAAATGAAACTCAACATACCTGTTCAATATCAAATGGGGAACCCATTACAATAAGGCAGGTGACCCTGTGATTTGTATATCCAGAGTTATCTGCCCTTGTTTTGACATAGTACATAGAAATTTGGGATATTGTGTATAGTTCTGTTGACAAGAGAAGACAACTCTATCCAGCATTTTATTTGAGTTATTTCCCTTTTTTTACTTGCATTTTTATGAAACCCAACATACCTGTTCACTATCAAAAGGGGGAACACATTACAGAAGGGTAAACCCCACTCCCAACATACAACCCCCTCCCGCTGCTCCCCCCCAATTTTTTTTTCTATTTTATTTTTATTTCATATGCACTAAAATAGTGTTACAAGAAAAGATTATGCCCCTGCTGCCCCACCCCCCTCCCCCCCAAAAAAAAAATATTTATTTTTATTTTTTATTTTTATTTCATATGCACCAAAATAGTGTTACAAGAAAAGATTATGCCCCTGCTGCCCCACCCCCCTCCCCCCCAAAAAAAAAATATTTATTTTTATTTTTTATTTTTATTTCATATGCACCAAAATAGTGTTACAAGAAAAGATTATACCCCTCTGATTATATTTACCAATCTTGCAAACATATTTGCTTATATGACCATCATAGTTAGAAGTATGTATAACTTTGTAAATTGCTTGCAGTTTAATATCAGATAAGAAAAAGTCGAGCGTCCAGCACCCGTGGGCGGTGCTCTTGTTTTATATTCCATGTGAACTTCATCAGAGTTGTAATGGTTAGTGTGCTCACCTCGATTGCGGTACATCATGGATTTGAGCACCGGTCGGATCAAACCAAAACTGTAAATCTGATATATTTTGCTTACCCGCTAAAGCATGAAGCATTAAGGAGTCAGAACAAAAATCGGAATCAGGAAAGAATGTCCAAGTGGGGTGACATTTGTACCTGCAGACTATTTCAGTGAGCTAGCACAATAAAATTCCAGCTAAGCAGATATCATCATCTTCTCTATGAAATGTAATTTATTCTTACACGATATATTTGTTTTGCTGAAATATTGCTCATTTGGCGTTAACCACCAATCACTCATGTTAAAAAAAAAGTAATTTTCTACAGTATTGGTATGAAATGTTTTTCTCTTTTCAGTCGCTGGATTAGATTGTTATTTGGACGAGAGTTTCCGATGCAGGATTTGTTAGTATTATGGGATGCACTGTTTGCTGATGGCATTGGTTTTGATCTTGTGGATTATATTTTTGTTGCTATGTTACTCTATATTAGAGATTTATGTAAGTAAAAAGAATATATTTCATTAAAAACTACCTTACCAAATCACAGGTTTTTTTTGACAATGAGATACAGTGTGTTGTGTATTTGTGGTTTTTTTCCAAGCCTTTTCAAGCGATTTTTTTTCAGCTGTCGGTTCAATGCATATTTACAATTTTGTTGTTTTTTTTTTTTACCTCAACTGACATTTGCCATATGAGCTTTTGCCATTATTTGGCATCCAGGTGTCAAACCACCAATTAATTTCTTTAAGGTTTTCTACTAAATTTGTGTTTTTTCGAGCCTACCTGGTCATTTTATCTTAAGTTTAACCTTTCCAAGACCATATATTTTCTGAAACGTACATGATTCCTCTACGTTCTGTCAAAATATCAGGGCATGTTTAAAATCTTGCAGTGAAATGCCATGCAACAGAAAACACCTACTCTAAAAATAGCTCAGTCATCCCCAAGAAATTCAGTATTTATAGGTCATGCATCAAATCCTCCATAGATGTATTCAAATACAACTAAATCCATCAAATTTGGGCTCAAAATAATCCCTATTTATTTAACTTCAATTATCAATTTTAATTAGTCCATTCCATTCAGTAGTTTTCACAATACTACAAAGTGAAAGGAACTTTTTTCTTGAAAAGGGACTACTTTCGTATATGTTCCAAGCTCTGATTGGTGAATTAGTGGTTTGACACCTAAAGAGCACAAAAACTTGTTTCTTTCACCATTTGTTGGCCTAATTTCTATTCCTTAGAAAATATCAACCCAAAAAAACCTCATAAGGTATGTGGCTGTCTGATATTTGCAAGTATAAGTGTTCAAAAGCAAAGGTACCCCCTTGAAGATTTTTAATGAAAATATCTCAATTTACAGCTGTTGAGTTCAGATTGTTTAATATACCAAAACTTACCTATTCTCTTATATATAACAGTTATTAAGCTAATTTCTAACATAATAAGCAATTTTAACACATATATATGCCTTAGTTGTATATTCAATAGCTACATACTATGAAATGTTTGCATTTAGCCCCCCATTTTTTCGTCCCATAAAATGAGCTCACATCATTCTTTATTTTGTTAATTCATGCTTTTATCCCATAAATTATGTGGTTTAAGACATAAAATATGTTTTTGTATATACATCTTTAGTTAAAAGTCCTTCTAATTCCATCAAATTTGCAAAAATATGATTTATTGATATTCAAGTCTTGGAATTTCTGATGGTGCACAACTATAATTTCCCCCAAAACTCAATAAATGTATGCTTCCACATTGTTTTTTTCCACTGTTTAAGTAAGCTGGATGTTCAAATGTACTGTTACAGCCAAATAATACTCTAAAACATGAAATTCAAATTGACAATTTGAAAAATTAACAGAAAATGCTAAGCAGTCAAAATAATTTTTCTGGGATCACTTAAATTACCAGGTTTTTACTACATAATTTTCAATTAAAACTGCTTTCTATAGCCTTATATTATTTTGTAAGTACATTGTACATGTATTCTAACTGAAACTATCAAAATTTACCAGAAAAAATGTGTAGGATTGAAAAAAATCCAATCATGATATCACCATATCCTATATTTGAAGTCGACAAACTGCTGCATGATGAAATTTTTTAAATTCTTAATATCAACCATATTTTCAATATTATATGCCCTTCTACTGCAAAAACACATTCAATAACATATTCCCTATAATTATAAAGTCATAAAGAAAAAGAAAATGAGCCACAATACCAGGTGTCCATGTATATCCAGTGTTTGGGAGCAATATTCCAAAATATTACATAACATGCATTTTGACCATGTAATCTGACACCACAATGCATTTTGTAACATTTTTGTATGAAAAATGTCACCCTGGGTCTGTTGTGCCATTTTTAGGCTAATTTGAACATGATAGCAACAAAAGATAATTTTGACGTTTTTGTCTTAAGGTGTCAAACCACCAATTAATTTCTTTACGGTTTTCTACTAAATTTGTGTTTTTTCGAGCCTACCTGGTCATTTTATCTTAAGTTTAACCTTTCCAAGACCATATATTTTCTGAAACGTCCATGATTCCTCTACGTTCTGTCAAAATATCAGGGCATGTTTAAAATCTTGCAGTGAAATGCCATGCAATGGAAAACACCTACTCTAAAAATAGCTCAGTCATCCCCAAGAAATTCAGTATTTATAGGCCATGCATCAAATCCTCCATAGAGGTATTCAAATACAACTAAATCCATCAAATTTGGGCTCAAAATAATCCCTATTTATTTAACTTCAATTATCAATTTTAATTAGTCCATTCCATTCAGTAGTTTTCACAATACTACAAAGTGAAAGGAACTTTTTTCTTGAAAAGGGACTACTTTCGTATATGTTCCAAGCTCTGATTGGTGAATTAGTGGTTTGACACCTCCATTATCAGTCCGCCATCCATTAACTTTTCCCTTTTGAATCTTCTTCTGCAAAGCTACACAACTAATTTTGAATGAACTTGATAGAAACGATCCTTGGTGAAAAGGAGTTTCAGATTTATGCAAATGAAGTTGATCCTCACTGAGAAGGGACTATAAGTGGCCTTCAAACGGGGATAAAAAGCAAATCTTTAAAAACAATTCTTCTTGAGAACCAGCACTAGAAATGTTACAAATTTTGATTTAAGATTCAAGCTCATGTGAGTCTTAAGTTATATTTTAGTAGCACAGAAAAGTTATCAGTTTGGAGGGTGCAGATATGATCTAATGGTGAATATTTATTGATAATTTTTCTTATTATATGACTTCAGATAATGTCTTTTCTGATTGACTGACGTCCCTAGTAATGTTCTTTGATAAAACGTTATATTCAATGCGCAAAACAAAAAGTCACGAGAGTTGAACATAACATTCCAACGCTCCTCCAGACACCTTAAAATAGAAATGGTGTTTCCCAATTATCTTAAAAGTAGTAGCCAATCATCATCGAGTTAAGTTTTTTCATCGACTAATCAGATACGTTCTTACTAATTACCTTCGGTACACAATTAAATTAATAATGGCAGACGATGGGCAGACAAGGGTGTCTGGAGAACAAAGTCGGCACTGTTTGGTGTTAATTCAAATTTGATTTAATGTCATATAATAAAACAGTTAATGACTTTCAATTTCGGTGAATACAAGGATTTATCAACCCATGGAACATGATGTTCCATGGGTTGATCAATCCCTGTATTCACCTCATCAAAAGTCATCAATTGTATAATATTTTAGGAGGAGTTTTTCAGTAGAAATGTAACACTATCAGACACATTGGGGTAATTGATGTCAAAGATAATATAATGGTACAAGTTAATCAATCATCTTTAATCTATCATTTTGGTCCTAGGTTCTCTATAGAGTTTTTAAACAAGCCTCAGCAGTAAAAGCTAACACATATTACAAATTAAAAGTTTTGTACAGTGAAACCTGTCTAAACAGAACCTTCTTTGGACCATCTTTTGTGTTCTGAATAGGCAAGTATTCGATTTGTACAGGGTAAATTAACTCTTTTGTGTTCTGAATAGGCAGGTATTCGATTTGTACAGGGTAAATTAACTCTTTTGTGTTCTGAATAGACAGGTGTTTGATTTGTACAGGGTAAATTAACTCTTTTGTGTTCTGAATAGGCAGGTATTCGATTTGTACAGGGTAAATTAACTCTTTTATGTTCTGAATAGACAGGTGTTTGATCTGTACAGGGTAAATTAACAAAGATTTCCTACATTGGGAATTTATTGAAAGCTCAGTTTATACAGGATTTCATTTTATTCAGGGTTTGGTTTTGACAGGCTTTACTGTATAATATCTTAATTATAAATTTAATTTACAGTGCTAGCAAGTGATTACCCACAATGCCTGAACTGTCTAATGAGATATCCTCCTGTAGGTGACGTCCATTACCTCATAGAGAAAGCCAGATATCTGAGAGATCCTAATGTAAGATTTATATATCACATAAATAGTATTAATAAGAAATGATATGCCAGGTAGATGTAAATGAACATGATAGACTATCTAATTTTTCTCTTAGACAAATTAAAGTAAAGGAACATCTTGTAGTAAGAAATGATATGGATGTAAATGAACAGAAGAGACTATCCAACATTACAATTAGACACAAACTAAAGTAAATGAACAGCTTGTAGTAAGAAAGGATTTGGATGTAAATGAACATGAGATACTATCTAACATTACACTTAGACACAAATTCAAGTAAAGAAACAGCTTGTAGTAAGAAAGGATATGGATGTAAATGAACATGAGAGACTATCTAACATTACACTTAGACACAAATTCAAGTAAAGAAACAGCTTGTAGTAAGAAAGGATATGGATGTAAATGAACATGAGAGACTATCTAACATTACACTTGGACACAAATTAAAGTAAAGGAACAGCTTGTAGTAAGAAAGGATATGGATGTAAATGAACATGAGAGACTATCTAACATTACACTTGGACACAAATTAAAGTAAAGGAACAGCTTGTAGTAAGAAAGGATATGGATGTAAATGAACATGAGATACTATCTAACATTACACTTGGACACAAATTAAAGTAAAGGAACAGCTTGTAGTAAGAAAGGATATGGATGTAAATGAACATGAGATACTATCTAACATTACACTTGGACACAAATTAAAGTAAAGGAACAGCTTGTAGTAAGAAAGGATATGGATGTAAATGAACATGAGAGACTATCTAACATTACACTTGGACACAAATTAAAGTAAAGGAACAGCTTGTAGTAAGAAAGGATATGGATGTAAATGAACATGAGATACTATCTAACATTACACTTGGACACAAATTAAAGTAAAGGAACAGCTTGTAGTAAGAAAGGATATGGATGTAAATGAACATGAGATACTATCTAACATTACACTTGGACACAAATTAAAGTAAAGGAACAGCTTGTAGTAAGAAAGGATATGGATGTAAATGAACATGAGAGACTATCTAACATTACACTTGGACACAAATTAAAGTAAAGGAACAGCTTGTAGTAAGAAAGGATATGGATGTAAATGAACATGAGAGACTATCTAACATTATACTTGGATACAAATTAAAGTAAAGGAACAGCTTGTAGTAAGAGAGGTGTGGATGTAAATGAACATGAGAGACTATGTAATTTTACGCTTGGACACAAATTAAGTAAAGGAACAGCACATTTATTGCTGTTCTACATGTCACAGTCACAGTAGGGTCTTCTTTATTGAGCATAGCTCGTACCCTAAGATGAAATGTGAAACGGCTCCTATTCTTCAGTTGAGTGGTGCTCTTTTCTTCTGTTGGTAAACCCTGCAGATGAGAATCTTTGTTGTACTGATTTTATTTGGTGTATAGAATTTACTTCTGTTGGAAAACTCTACATATGAGAATCTTTGTCGTACTGATTTTATTTGGTGTATAGAATTTACTTCTGTTGGTAAACTCTACATATGAGAATCTTTGTCGTACTGATTTTATTTGGTGTATAGAATTTACTTCTGTTGGTAAACTCTACATATGAGAATCTTTGTTGTACTGATTTTATTTGGTGTATAGAATTTACTTCTGTTGGTAAACTCTACATATGAGAATCTTTGTCGTACTGATTTTATTTGGTGAATAGAATTTACTTCTGTTGGTAAACTCTACATATGAGAATCTTTGTCGTACTGATTTTATTTGGTGTATAGAATTTACTTCTGTTGGTAAACTCTACATATGAGAATCTTTGTCGTACTGATTTTATTTGGTGTATAGAATTGTATTTCTCAGATGCAGTGTTTTCAGCAAGAAAACAAAATATGGGGCGAAGGGTTATGGTGTTTAACACCACTTTCAACAATATTTCAGTTATATCGTGGCAGTCAGTTTTATTGGTGGAGGAATCTGGAGAAATTTCCGACCTGCCACAAGTCATTGACAAGCTTTATCACATAAAGTTGTATAGAGCCATCAGCGGGATTCGAACCCACAACTTTAGTGGTGATAGGCACTGATTGCATAGGTAGTTGTAAATCCAACTACCATACGCTCACGACCATGACGACTTCTTCAAAATATGGGTTAATTAGTCTTACAAATATTGTCATCATAGTGTCTGACATCACACATGTGTTTTACGACAACTCCAACAATATTTCAGTTACATCATGGTGGTCAATTTTATTAGAAAAATAATAGAATCTTTTGTAAGGTTATATTTAAGATCAGAGACATTTCCTGTGAATCTTATTGTTTATTTGCTTTTCCTGATGCAAAGAGTAACATAGGTAAAAAATAAAAGACAAAAAAGAATTTCTTTTACAAGTGAAAGATGTCCTAATCTTCTAATTTTGTTCAAATTAACTAACTTTTTTTTTAAATAATTTGAATATCTGTCTTCTTTCAGAGTCACCCAAGACCACCCAATTATACCTACCACAATATAAATATAGTTAAAACTACTCCAGCTCCTAAAAAACGTAAGTCATCAAGTTTGGACGGGAGATAAACAAGTTTTAAAACTATCTATGTAATTAACATGACGACAACCTCACTGTCAAACATAGAATTTATATTGATTCTCTTATTTAGTCACACCACACACACATTACATAAATAAAACTCATTATAGATTGTTAGTATGCCAGTAACAAAAAATAGAATTTGATTGCACAGTGCACATCTGCATGCACAATTTCTTATTAAGCCTATCTTTTTTTCAACTGGACTTTCATTACAGTAATTTTGAGAGATGAGAAATTTAAAAGTATCATGTCCAGATATATATAAACATATATGAATAGAAATTTGAATGACCTATCTTTTAGCTAGAAAATACTTTTAGGTCACCTGATCACTTTGCATTCAGCGTTGTATGTTAACATGTTCTCTGAACTACTAGGCTAAATGGAATAAAATGATAAATAAAATAATTACACCTTATATAAGAATGCTGGATTCTGATTGGTTAATAGCCGTGATATTTTTTACAAATTCAGGCCTTGCATTATGAATTTGCAGAATTTTTACTTCATGTAGGTGTATTTGCATAAGATTTAACTTTTTCTCATGGTAAACGTGTATTTGCAAAATCGTATTTGCTGTTTTTACCCTTCACCGAGACGCTTGTAACAAAATTTGTAAAACGTTATCAGTTGTGCGTTTGATGTAACATCATTCGGTAGAATTAAACAGATACATCATGTTAGGTCCTGAAAACGACAAACAAAAGGTATTATTTATTTAGCCAGTGTTCTAAATAATATTTGGTGTAATTAAACAGATATATCATGTTTGGGAGGGTTATTTGCGAAAAATACCTGTCGGGAAATTTTTCATCTCTCGACTGGTATTTTTCGCAAATTCCCCTCCCAAACATGATATATCTGTATATAATACCACAATGTCGGAGCAGTTCCAAAATCCAAAAGTCTGGTTTACTCAGAGTCAGGATAATACGTCCAAGTTGGAGTGACACTATCACTATAAAAATCCAACTGAGTGTGTTGGTCTTGTTCAATGCTGAAATCATCATTATCTCATCAAAATGCAGCATGTTCACACCATGATACAGCTGAAAAATTACTCACTTGGCATTAACCAACAATCACTCACTCGCTATAACCAAGTGAGAGATAGTTATAACCAGGTGAACAATACATGATCAGGTTAGTCTGTAGTTAATAGCTAGGATCTTTCTTATTAACACGAATAAAAACGTAAGGTCATAACAAATTAATTACATAATCTTTTAATGTTTTGTCGAAAAATTAAAAATAAACCAAGCAAGTAATATTTTACTTTTAATTGATCTGCAGAGGAGAAATTGATAGTTTTACTTTATATTAAGTAATTGCTTTGTTTGTTATTTTGAATTACAAAATTTCATAAAAAAAATTGTGGAAAAATTAAGAAAGAAACGATAAAGAGTAGTAAATATTTTCTCCAAAGAATGAAAATCTAAAGATTAAGATTTGATTTAATTTTTGGTTTTTAATGCCACTTCTGAAGATTAAGAAATTACTTTGTTATGGCCTAATAAGAGAACATATTGACCTTTTTTTCATCCATTCTTACTAATCAATTTAGGGACTGACCATTCAACTTTTATGTTTTTCCTCCCAAATTTTTATCACATGAAACAAAAATCAATTTTTTTAACATGAAAATTATGTGATTTTTTCCCCAATTTTATCCCAATTAATTGTTGAAAATAGCAGTCAGATTATTAATCTTTAAGGTCAATACTTTTTTTCATTATAAACTTGGCAATGGAATTAAAAAAAAGAACATAGAAACCCCAACCCTTAAAAGTTAAATGGTCATTCCCTTAACATTATTTTAATCTGCTTTACCAGATTTTTTGAATTTTAATCTTTAAAAGCAAACTTTGGCATTAAAGAAAATAGAATATTCCTTGCATTACACTGAGTGAATTGAACAAATTATCCAAAATATGTGTTTTCAAAAAGGAGGAAAGAAATTATTAATAAATTAAATGACTGGAGGTCTGTTCCATTTAAATCATTTATAACCTCCTTTTTCCTACATGAATATATATATATAGAAATAACCTACCTGCATATTAAAAGAAACAAATTTAAATGGAACAGCCCTCATTCACAGATTTAATTTCTGGGAGAAAAAAGTGTTTTGAAAACTTAATTTTATATTGAACAGATAGTTCATATTTGGGAGGGTTATTTTGCTAAATATCCATTGTGAGACAATATAATATTTCTTGACCAGAGAGGCAAGGGAAATTTAATCTCAAGCAAAATACAAATTTTGGATGCTATTTGGTGGGGTTGTAGTAATGATATAAGCTACAGTAGAACCTTGCTGTGTCAATGTCAAAATGCTCAATGACTTTACTTCAAATAGCTGAGTATTTAAATCAATAGCTCTACAATAATTGGTGTAAATGAGAACTTTGAGGTCTCTATGGAAACGTTTAAACAAATTCTAGATAACAAGGTTCGACTGTTTATCCAAGCTTTTCTAGCTAACAATGACTTCATGCCTATTATATTCTAGCTGCCTCTGCTTCTAATGCTTCCAACACCACTAACTTAACAAATAAACCTGCCATGACAACTAGTTGGTCAAGTTTCAGTAGAAAAATGTCTGGTTCCAGGCCAAAGACACTCCATGTGTCTTCAGATAAACAGAAAATGTATAAATCAACCAGCGTTCCCATGAATCTTCAAACAGATAATTCACCAGGTAAAGGTTTCAGAAGAAAAACATTTAGTGGTCCTGTAGAAGACACTCTATTTGTCTTCAGATAAACAGAAAATGTATAAATCAACCAGTGTTCCAATGAATCTTCAAACTGGTATTTCACCAGGTAAAGGTTTCAGCAGAAAAATGTCTGTTTTCGGTAGAAAAATTGTCTAGAATTTGTGTAAGACACTCTGTGTCTTTAGATAAACAGAACATGTATTAGTCAGCCAGTGTTCCCATGCATCTTCAAACTAATATTTCACCAGGTAAAAGTTTCAAGATGGAGACATCGGGGAAGACACTCCATGTGTCTTCAGATAAACAAGGTAATAAGAAGGGATAATGATGGAAAATGAACATGAGAGACTATCCATGTGTCTTCTAATAAACAGAAAATATATTTATCATACAGTCTTCTCATGCATAAAATTGTCTAGTTCCAGTATAAAGACACATCATGTGTCTTCAGGTAAATAGAAAATGTATTGATTAACCAAAGAATCTTCAAACTGGTATTTTATCAGGTAAATGTTTCAATAGAAAAGCATCTGGTCACTTCAATTGTCTTCAGATAATAAGACAATGTACAAAGTTAATCAAGTTCAAATGGGTCTCCAATCTAATGTTACCTCAGGTAAACATTTCAGTCAAATGTCTGGTTGCAGTCCAAAAACACTCCATGTGTCTCCAGATAAACAGGTAAAATACAGGTAAAGAAGGTTTCAATATATTTTATTACCATTACCAGGTAAATGGGTCAGTGGAGAAAAATATCTTTCTGAAGACATTTAAATTTTTTACATATGATGTTAAACCAAGCACTTAGATGACTAACAACTTCTTTGCAATTTAAAATATCACTTCTCGTCTTTAGAGCACATCACTTAATCAAATGTCTCCTGCAAACAATTTTCGAGAGGTGTATACTGTAGACCTGCTAGTAATTAATGTGTTGATTCTGTTCTGAAAAAGCTGTTATTTGACGAAATATTTTTAGAAAAAGAATTTGCTTGATATATTTTGCTTTGATATAAAATTTCAGTATGTTGAATGAAAAAGTTAAAAATAACAAAAGGGAAAAAATGATTGTAGCAGCATACATGTACTTGTAGGAACTCCGCAATATCAGAAACAGAAAAGAGGATCCTCAGCCAGTCTGTCTCAGGTAGAAGATGGATATTTTAAGTCAGGAAATTCTACTCCATCCACATCCAGGATAGAAACTTCTGGTAATTCAGCATCTGCCACGGCCAGAATGGAATCATCCTACAGGCAAACGACAACTTGGTATAGTGCATCTTCCTTCACTTCTGATGAAGGCACAGGGAACATGTCAAATTTTGCAACCTTACCCAACCCAAAAGGAAAGGGAAAGAAAGAAAATAAGGTATCAACAATATGCCTCTTTTTTTTGTCTACTCTTCTTCTTCTTCTTTGGTTACGGAAAACCATCAACGTACTGATGTTTACTTTCCAGCGCATGCCTGGTAAAATGTTTCCAAATTTATAAAAAATTTCGGAACATAGTAAATTAGTTTGATATAATTGTTATACTCTGTATGAAAAATAAATTTGCCTATATTTGAAGGCTAGTCCCATATATAATAGTATTTAAATAGAAGTTTCAAGTTCAACAATATACAGAAATGAGGGAGGAATGTGACAACAATATACAGAAATGAGGGAGGAATGTGACAACAATATACAGAAATGAGGGAGGAATGTGACAACAATATACAGAAATGAGGGAGGAATGTGACAACAATATACAGAAATGAGGGAGGAATGTGACAACAATATACAGAAATGAGGGAGGAATGTGACAACAATATACAGAAATGAGGGAGGAATGTGACAACAATATACAGAAATGAAGGAGGAATGTGACAACAATATACAGAAATGAGGGAGGAATGTGACAACAATATACAGAAATGAGGGAGGAATGTGACAACAATATACAGAAATGAGGGAGGAATGTGACAACAATATACAGAAATGAGGGAGGAATGTGACAACAATATACAGAAATGAGGGAGGAATGTGACAACAATATACAGAAATGAGGGAGGAATGTGACAACAATATACAGAAATGAGGGAGGAATGTGACAACAATATACAGAAATGAGGGAGGAATGTGACAACAATATACAGAAATGAGGGAGGAATGTGACAACAATATACAGAAATGAGGGAGGAATGAGACAACAATATACAGAAATGAGGGAGGAATGTGACAACAATATACAGAAATGAGGGAGGAATGTGACAACAATATACAGAAATGAGGGAGGAATGTGACAACTGTGACAACTTTTGACTGCCACTTGAAAAGTATGGAGAGCTGGATAGACAAGAAGTTTAGCCTTCGGTATTGACTACAATGCACCAACTCTTTTTCGAAATCTACGAAAGATGTCTTTAATGTACATGGAGCGTGGTACTCTCAAAACATGTTACTCACTATGGCCCATGGCCAGACTTTCCATATTATAATTGACAACTCCTCATCCATTGAGGAGGAGCCACCTGGTGACACTCTGGGTAGCTCTGAGTTAAACCATGGGAACCAGCATTACTACCCAATGATTAACTGAAATCTACTGTAAACCCAATAGCCATGTTTAAGCAAGCATACACATGTTTCCGTGCCCTGTTAATTGAAATTAAATTAAATTATTGAAATAAAAAATTAAACAGTAGTGGTCGAATATATATACATTACGAACCACTCCTTTATCAAACATTATTTCACACTGATGTAGTGTGCTATATATTGACCTATGCTATTGTACATGCATATATATACATGTATCTATTTAATCCTTTTTATGCTGTATTTCAGGAAAAAGAGTATGAATTTCAGATTGGCACACTTCAAAATCAAATATCTGACAAGGAGTCTATGTGTGAATATGCATCACAAAAATTAGATATCCATATAGGTAAGTATATCATTAATAATAAACCACATCTGTGGTGTAATGGTTAGCGTGCTGGCCTTGAGTGCAGCAGATTGTGGGTTTAAGCCTCAGTCGAGTCTATACAAAGACAGGGAAATTGATATGTGTTGCTTCTCTGCTAAATATACAGTATTATTAGGTACTGGTATTCAATGTTTTTAGAACTAACAAATGTATAGATTTCAATGAAAATATTATGAATGAAAAAAAATAGTATATAGTATTAAGCAGTATGAACAAAGATTGGTTGGCTCGGAATCAAGATAAGAGTGACTTGTTTACCAGCAGATTGTTGTTTCATTGAGCTAGCACTATAAAAATCCAACTAAGCGTGGTGGTCTTGTACAAAGCGGACATCACCATTATCTCATTGAAATGCAACTATTTCTTACTATTATATAGATGAAAAATTTATCATTTGACATTGATCAATATTTTTTTATTAATAGAGGTCATCGTGGTCATGATCGTATGGTAGTCTTACTTACAACTACCTGTGCTATCAGTGCCTGTCATCACTAAAGTTGCGAGTTTGAATTCCTCTCAGGCAAGGTGTACTCAATACAACATTACATGATAAAGTTTGTCAGTGACTTGCAGCAGACAAAATTGATTGTAATTTTCTCTCTATGTATGAGTACTGTATTAAATATAGATTGTATTATTATTACAGATCGTTTACAGTCAGAACTTCTACAACAAGACCTACATAATGAAGACGAGATTTTAATAGCAATAGCTGGTATCAAGCAGGTAATGCTAAATACAGGCAAACCTGTCTTATACGATCTTCCAAGAAAACATTGGAAAATTGTCACATCACAATATGAAATGCACGGCACATACAGTCAAACCTGTCTTATGCGATCTTCCAAAAAAACATTGGAAAATTGTCACGTCACAATATGAAATGCACGGCACATACAGTCAAACCTGTCTTATACGATCTTCCAAGAAAAATTTGAAAATTGTCACGTCACAATATGAAATGCACGGCACATACAGGCAAACCTGTCTTATACGATCTTCCAAGAAAACATTTGAAAATTGTCACGTCACAATATGAAATGCACGGCACATACAGTCAAACCTGTCTTATGCGATCTTCCAAGAAAACATTTGAAAATTGTCACGTCACAATATGAAATGCACGGCACATACAGTCAAACCTGTCTTATGCGATCTTCCAAGAAAACATTTGAAAATTGTCACGTCACAATATGAAATGCACGGCACATACAGTCAAACTTGTCTTATGCGATCTTCCAAGAAAACATTTGAAAATTGTCACGTCACAATATGAAATGCACAGCACATACAGGCAAACCTGTCTTATGCGATCTTCCAAGAAAACATTGAAAATTGTCACGTCACAATATGAAATGCACAGCACATACAGGCAAACCTGTCTTATGCGATCTTCCAAGAAAACATTTGAAAATTGTTACATAAGACAGGTGGTCATGTAATACATGTTTGATTGATATGTAATGCACGGCACACGGAAATATAAATTAAAGGTGACATGATACAAGTTATTGTTTAATAGAGGTGGTTGCTTAAGCAGGTTTGACAGTATTGGTTGTTCAACATTTTTTTATCATGTAAAGTCTTGTGTAGTATTTTTTTGTGATTTGTGACCCATAATTGGCAAATTAAATCATTGTATTAAAATAATATCACATCAATGAATGTCTGATGTTTATCGGGTCCGTCGTGGTCGTGATCGTATGATAGTTGGATTTATAACTACCTATGCAATCAGTGTCTATCATCACTAACGCTGTGAGATCAAATAACGCTTAGGCGAGGTGTACTCGATACAACATTATGTGATAAAGTTTGTCAGTGACTTGCAGCAGGTCTGTGGCTTTCTCCGGATACTCCAGTTTCCTCCACCAATAAAACTGACTGCCACGATATAACTCAAATATTGTTGAAAGTGGCATTAAATACCATAAACCTAATCCCTGATGTTTCTCAAACATAGAAATTCTATGTTATTATAATAATTTGTTTTATTATTATGGTGTTTTAAATATTCATGGGTCTGCCTGGCTTTTCTGGCATAAACTTTGGATTCTGAATTTTGTACTTGTTCTGCAAAAAGACGAATTAGGTGACTTGTGGCAGGTCTGTTGTTTTCTCTAGGTACTTCTGTTTACACCCTCAAATTAATCTGTCTGCCACAATATGACTGAAATATTACTGAAAGTCAGGGTTAAAGGATCTTAACCCAAATTACTGTTGTTAGTCTGAGAGTTGAATTAAGTTAACTTAAAAAACTAAGAATGTATTTGTCTTCTTTAGTGGTTCCACAGACTTTCTTCATCATGTTTTAATCACTGGACTTTGGGAAAATGGGGAAAATATATCCAACCCCCCCTCATTATCTGAAAAAATTATCTCTTAATATTACTGAAAGTCAGGGTTAAAGGATCTTAACCCTAATTACTGTTGTTAATCTGAGAGTTGAATTAAGTTAACTTAAAAAACTAAAAATTCATTTGTCTTCTTTAGTGGTTCCACAGACTTTCTTCATCATGTTTTAATCACTGGACTTTGGGAAAATGTGGAAAATATATCCAGCCCCCCCTCATTATCTGAAAAAATTATCTCTTATTATGACATTCCAGGCAGAATCTACATGACCTTGAACTTATTAAAGGTTAGGTTTGGTTTATGGTGTATAACGCCACTTTCAACAATATTTCAGTTATATCGTGGCGGTCAGTTTTATTAGTGGAGGAAACCATAGTACCCGGAGAAAACCACCGACCTTGTCAAAAGTCACTAGCAAACTTTATCACATAATGTTGTATCGAGTACACCTTGCCATGAGAGGGGTTCAAACTCACAACGTTAGTGGTGATAGACATGAACTTATTAACTTATTTTTCTGTTTCTAGGTACGTGATGTGTTAAAGGGTACTTTAAGGTTTTCAAAGAATCTTCTAGCAGAAGACTCAGACATGAAAATGTCAGAAGATCTAAATTTTTCTCCAGAGACTGACATTTCAGCAGATCAAACTAATTCCCAAAAAGACAATAATGACCCAAGAACAAAAATGAAGCAATATAGCAAAATATTTTATATGAGTAGTGAGGAGAACTCCGAAGCGGCCGATTCACCAACCGATTTTATTCCTAGTTCTGGTATACCTGAAGCAAATCTTGAGCTGAGAGACTACACAGAAACATATAGATACGAAAATGAGGCAAATATTAACAACAAGACCATTCATGTTCAGTCAGAAGCTACAAAAGTAGATAAAACAAAAACTGTTAAAAGAGGAGGTACACGTATTCAAAACTGTCCTCATCCTCTAGGTAAACCAACTGAGAGAAGTCCTAACCCGTTGTATTGTTCGGATTCTTCAGAAGACAGTGCATAGTCTAAAACTATATTAAGTTATTACAACCATTTTCATGCATTGTTAATTTAGCCAGGATTTTTGTGCATTATTTTTAATTTCTTATATTATTTAAAATATTAAGGTGTAAAAAATTTTAATCTAATAGACATTTATCAATCTCCACACAAAGGATTCTGGGTATCATACGTCAATCACTATAACCTCTGCCACAGGATTGGTTGACATCATGAGATATCTATCATTGTAGATAAGCCACACCTTCATATTATGTGTTTGCTTGCAAAAATCAGCAACAGACGACGAACTAGTCCAGTCATATGATATCAGTTTTTAATCCCACATTAAAGGGGAGGAGCTACAAAGTAATCTAATCAAATGACATAAATCTATTGTCCCACAGTAAAGGGGAGGAGCTACAAAGTAATCTAATCAAATGACATAAATTTATTGTCCCACAGTAAAGGAGAGGAGCTACAAAATAATCCAGTCAAATGACAAATTTGTTGTCCCACAGTAATGGGGGAGAGCTACCAAATAGTTCAGTCATATGACATGAATTTGTAGTCCTGCAGTAAAGGGGAGGAGCTTATTTTTGATGTGTGGTAGATGTTATAACTTAGTGTAGTGATACAGAATCAATCAAGTTCTCTGTGTCAGAGAGTTAACATTTATAAGTAAGAGGTTCTGATTAGTAATTCATTTTTAAGTGAGATTAGATGTAAATATTCCTCATATTTTTTATTAATTTAAATTTTATTTATCCTTTTGAACATGATTTTTTTTATTATTTACAAATATTTCATTGAATAAATGACCAATTCCAAATACCTCAAAATAAATTCATAATAATCACACACACTACCCAAAAACAACAATAAAGCTAAATTTTGAGACAGGTAAATAATAAACCAAAAGAATAAACATGTTATGAAATTCATATCGAAAACAGGAAAACAATTATTTCTCATTGAATTAAAGTCAATAATTTGAAATGCAGTAATATTATGTAATTATGCAAAATTGTTGATCTCATAAAACCTATTTGAATCTTATTTAGTTACCTGTTATAGTTTCTTTATAGAAATTTTGATTAATTTCTTGTGATATTAACATTTATTTATTGATTTCTTTCTTAAAGAACAACCATTTAACTTTTAGGGGGAGTGGTATTTTTTTAATTTATTTTTTCTTCTGTCAAATTTTATAGAAAAAATACCTTTGCCTGAAAGATGCAACAAATAGTTTATTATCTGACCCTGCTGCTATTAACAAGAAATTTTGTTAGATAATGTAGAAATTTATCAGTCTAATTAAAATTAGATCTTTATTGCCTCCCCCACCCCCTTTTCTGATATGTTGTGCATCAAAGGGGGAGTAATTCAAGATCTAATCTTAATTAGATTGAACAGTTATCAATTTTTCATTTAAAAAAAAAAATCCAATTTTTGTATCGTAGGAAAACATTTTTCTGCCTCCTGTTCTATAATCCCTTCATACATTCCAATGTTGTCATTGATACCAAAATATATTGATGTATTATCTGATTTTCTCCAAAAATATATTTTCAACTATCAGTTGTGATCCAAAAATGAATTTTTGTTTAGGAAAACCATAATATATTAGTTATTCAGGTGCCAGACAATGTATGTAATGTCACATTCCTGGCATAAGATTTATATACCTGAACTCTGGGAATATAATCTGGAGTTGAATATGTGTGATTGTATATATACCCTGCAGTCTAACACCTGAGTAACAATGCTTCTTTTTCAGTGGTGTTTGAACTCAAACTATTGAAATACTAAATTTCAATAACCAACCTTGAAAGAGTAAAAAATCCTAGAAATGTCCAGACCTAATTAAGCTAAAACCACCTATGATTATCTATGCCTGAGTGTAATAAACCAAAATTATGCAATAATTTCTAAAATTTAAATCTGTGAATTTCATACAAGTGCCAAGATGTGTATCTAATGTTCCTGTTACATGTATATTTGTATTTATCCAACTAAAATGATAAAATATAAATAACTGGATGATATTATTATTACTTACTATTTACAATAAAAATGTACAACTATCAAATGAGTTAAAACCCACAATAGATTTGATCTGATATTTATATACATGTACATAAAACTTTCTTGTGATTTGTGAATGTTGTAGTAATTAAACACAAACACAGTTGTCTCCTATTAAAAAAAAACTGGATACAATATTCTAGTTTCAGCCAAGCGTTTAAACGAACCTGATCCTTGGTCATTTTAGTGTTTTTAAAGTTATTTTGGTTTTCCATAATTTTTTGAACTTTTGAGCGTACCTGATGAAGATGATTCCAGAAACATGTCATGCACACTAGATTTGATATCTATGTTTTTATTATGAACATTCTGGAAATTCCTAATTTTGACTTACTTATAACTTTTTTTTCTCTCCAAAAATCTTTTCACCATAAGACTGCCAAGAAATTAATATGGAATAGATAAAAAAAAAATGTAGGGTCAGTTCCTGCTTTACATTGTAAAATTGTAAAATTATTTGTACATTGAATTTGAAGATTTTTTTCTATAATTTCAAATGAATATATTGTATGTATATGTTGTATATACTTGTAGATATATTTGATGTGCATGTATATTTTTAAAGAGCCAATCCAATACCAACCATTCCCTGTTTGCTAAATGTAAAAATATTATCTCCCCTTTTCTTATTTTTTGTGTGTGCAAGAGTTGTCTTTCTTTGGGTATATATTTTTTTGTATATAATTTCAATAGGGGTAAATTGTGTAGATATGAATATTTTATGGAAAGAACACATTTTTGTGCAAAGGAAAATAAACACTGCATATTTATGAAAATTCTAAATATCAAGGAAATTGGGGTAAATGTGGATGTAAATGAACATGAGAGACTATCCAACATTACTCTTAGACAAAAATTGGAACAGGGCTTTTATTGCTGTTCAACATTTCAGTCACAGTAGCATCTTCAATAATGAATATAACTCATTAACTAAATTGAATGTAAAACAGCCCCTCATGTGCAGTTGAGCAGTACTCCCTACTTCTGTTAATAAATGCTATATAAGGGAACTTAGTGATTTTGATGCTGTTTTGGGTTTATAGGATTTAAAATACCAGATTCTGGGTAATCAATAAGAAATCAAAAGACGAGTGAAGTAATCTTTACAAATACCGTCATCAGACATTCCAAGTACCTCCTGATACTGGTTGATGTTTATGGGTGGTGTCTTACAGCACTTTTAATTATTTGATACGGGTGAATTGATAAATACCGTCATAATTGTGCTCATCTATTTAGTGTTAAATTCCAATATATTCATAGCAAAATAGTTTCCCAATAACTACAACAATTTTCATCAGTATGATAATTCCACTTAAAATTTCATGCCTTTTAGCAATCTTTTAACAATTAGTAATGTATAAGATATATGTATATTTATGTGCATGTGTGTGTTTGTGTGTACATATACTTTGTACAGTGTATTAGATTTGTTATACAGTCAAACCTGTCTAATCTGAACCTTGAATGAACCAGAATCCTGTAAAAAAAAAAACTAACTTTAAATAAAGTTAAAACTAACTTTAAATAAAGTTAAAATGTAGAAAATCTTCTCTTTTTTTTTATTTACAGGTTATATACCTGTAAATAATAATAAAAAAAAAAAAAAAAAAAAAGATTTTCTACATTTTAACTTTATTTAATTATTAAGCTGTATAAACTGAACACCTGTCTATTCTGAATACAAAGTCTGTGTTAATAAACGTTAGAGAAAACACCATAGGGGCAATCAAAAATGGACAACCCAGAGAAACTGGCAACATTGGTCACACAAGCCAAAGAAAAACAAAACAAAAACACAACACAATATGTTGGACACCATTATTCTTTATAAACCAAACACCTGTCTATATCTGTAGACAAAAGTTGGTCCTAGAGGGTTCAGTTTAGACAGGTTACACTGTAATATTATATTTAATTTATTAATTATTAGTCACCAAAGTCATAGTTTATGCATCATATTGTTTTCTCATGCAATATTTTATTTATTTGGGGTTTGATGGCGGCTATCCAAAGGGATATTGCGCTCATGCAATAATTAAATGTAACATTGATTTTATATAAATGAGGCTCAAAACTTTAATTACTACAGGTAAAATTGTTTGTTTACCTGTTAGGGACTGACCATCTAAATTTTGTTTTTTCTTTGGAGGGGGGTCTATGGTTTTTTTACCCTCTATCCAGAAATGTTCTTTCACAAAAACAGATTATTTCTGTTTTTAACATGACAAATCTGTAAACAAAATTTTAATTTTACCCAAGATTTGTTGTTGAAAACTGCAGGATCAGCTTATTAGTATTTTTGTATTTCTCTGGTCTTTATTTTTTTCTATAAAATATGGCAACAAAAAAAAAAATTCCAGAAAAAAACCAGCCCCCCCCCCCCTTCCTCCCCAAAGTTAAATGATCGTTCCCTTAGAACATCTTGTGTAACTTCAGACAATGTCTCTTGTAACTTAAGGTTGTATTTTAAATTCCTATGATTTATTACACTAATATAGATATCATTGACCTATGTTTTATTACAGGTATTTTCTAATGTTAATACATATGTCACATATGTTCTATTTTATTCTGTAACTACCATATGCAATAACCAAGAAAAGCATACAATTTATTCCTAACGAACCCAAAAAGATTCATACTAAATATAAAGAATTACATGTACATTGTCACAGTGAGAATTTCATTTGTAATGTCAAGTATCAATAAGTTTCCATGATGTTAAGAGTAAGTTTTCTACATTTTGAAAGTAACAAGATAAAAATAATACATGATCATAGCCAGGAAATAAAAAGATTTAAAGCCTCGCTTTCTTTATGTTTTATGACCATCACCACACCAGGAGAGACTGTATTTTCTGGCAACATTAATCAAAACTACATTTTACCTGTAGAGATGACATGGATATGGGGATGGAGGATAAAAGAGGCTACCTATTTTGTGTAATCAACACCTATTTCAGCTTTTAACCCTGATTTAACATTTGCATTCATATTGCGCACCTTCTGAACGTTATTATTTTTCAACAATATTTTTTATATTTTTGGTATGTAATCAATTCTACTAAATAGCTGTGTACTTCACATTGTAGATATGTGCACGATTGCAAACCAGTTCAGTTTAGTCTTTGGTCTATTTTTAGCTCACCTGACCCAAAGGGTCATGTGAGCTATTGTCACCACTGAGCGTCCGTCGTCTGTCCGTTAACTTTTCACATTTTAATCAACTCCTCTGAAGCCACTGGGCCAATTTGAACCAAACTTTGGTGGAATGGTCCTTGGATGGCACCCTTCCAAAATTGTGTCCGGTGATCCCAACTTCCAACCAAGATGGCCGCCAAGCTAAAAATAGAAAAAAGGGGGGATGAAATTTTAATTGTCCATTGCTGCTTTAGTATAAGTCAAAATGAGCTTAAATTTTAACTGCAGCTACATGGCAAGGAGTAGTTTAACATATATTCAGGGTTTTTCTGTGAAATTTTTCTTTCAGCCGATTTATACCGATTATGCAAATTAGGCATATTTTGATTAAAGATAACATTTAAATCTTCTCATCTGAAACCGTGGAACCAAATTACACTAAGCATGGCAGGGATGGTCCTTGGGTGAGTCCCTTTCAAAATTGTGTCCGACAGCCCCGCCCTCCATTCAAGATGGCTGCTGTTACTAAAAATTGAAATTTCTTCAATTGTCCATTGCTGCTTTATTATAAGTCAAAATGAGCTCAAATTTTAACTGCAGCTACATGGCAAGGAGTAGTTTGACATTTATTCTGGGTTTTTCTGTGAAATTTTTCTTTCAGCCGATTTATACCGATTATGCAAATTATGCATATTTTGATAAAAGATCACATTTAAATCTTCTCCTCTGACACCGCTGAACCAAATTACACTAAACCTGGCAGGGATAGTCCTTGGGTGGGTCCCTTTCAAAATTGTGTCCGACAGCCCTGCCCTCCATTCAAGATGGCTGCTGTTACTAAAAATATAAATTTCTTCAATTGTCCATTGCTGCTTTAGTATAAGTCAAAATGAGCTCAAATTTTAACTGCAGCTAATTTAGTGTGCTGACACGTTTCTGTAAACCATGGATATTTAATTAAGTGTGCCGACACGTTTCTGTAAACCATGGATATCTAATTAAGTGTGACGACACGTTTCTGTAAACCATAGATATCTAATTTAGTGTGCCGACACGTTTCTGTAAACCATGGATATCTAATTAAGTGTGCCGACACGTTTCTGTAAACCATCATAGATATCTAATTTAGTGTGCCGACACGTTTCTGTAAACCATAGATATCTAATTTAGTGTGCCGACACGTTTCTGTAAGCCATGGATATCTAATTAAGTGTGCCGACACGTTTCTGTAAACCATGGATATCTAATTAAGTGTGCCGACACGTTTCTGTAAACCATAGATATCTAATTTAGTGTGCCGACACGTTTCTAGTATAACCTAACCAGGTACACTCACAGTCAAGGGGGTCGTCATGATCATGATCATATGGTAGTTTGATTTACAACCACCTGTGCAATCAGTGCCTATCACCATTAAAGTTGTGAGTTTGATTCCTGCTGAAGGTGAGGTGTACTTGATACAACATTATGTGATAAAGTTTGTCAGTTACTTACGACAGGTCAGTGGTTTTCTCCTGGTACTCTGGTTTCCTCCACCAATAAAACTGACCGCCATGATATAACTGAAATATTGATGAAAGTGGTGTTAAACATCATAAACCCAACCCTCACAGTCAAAAAATTGGAAGGCCAAATAAACTGATTAGCTAAAATCGGCCATGTCAATTTTTGTGTTGGAGTTATCTCTCTTTTGACAGTCATTAATTTTTCTAAATTCTAATATGTGTTATGATATGTATTTATTATACTAATGTTTTGAATTGAAAACGTGCTGGTCCAAGTTTGTCTGTGGATAGAGATGAACCCTATGTCATGTGATTCAGTTCATGGAGGTCACTCTTTGATACTTAGAAGAGTTCCAAATATGACTTGTGACGGGTCAGTGGTTTTCCCCACCAATAAAACTGAACGCCACCATATAGCTGAAATATAGTTGAAGGTGGCGTTAAACACCCATAACACCTAACACCAAATATGACGAAGTTGTTTAAGCATGACTTGGAAGATGACAGGGAGAAAAAAAGATAAAAAAAAGAGTTTATTTTCATGTGAAGTGATTTGAAACAAATTTATATGTAAACCAATGTTTGTGCAATACTCATCAGGAGCTGTGAATAGTCTCTTTTGATACTGCTTTCTCTACACGATCATTTTAACTTTATTAATAACTCATTATTTTTGCTGACAATAAATAATCACAAATAAAAATCTTGTTTTGTTCAATTTTGTCCTGTATTTTTTAAACCCAGTAACTGATGATTGTAAAAAGAGTTTGAAGATACCAAAGGGGTAATCAGAATCTGTAAATCGAAGAAGAACAGACAACACAATGACCAAAAGACAGAAGAACAGACAACACAATGACCAAAAGACAGAAGAACAGACAACACAATGACCAAAAGACAGAAGAACAGACAACACAATGACCAAAAGACAGAAGAACAGACAACACAATGACCAAAAGACAGAAGAACAGACAACACAATGACCAAAAGACAGAAGAACAGACAACACAATGACCAAAAGACAGAAGAACAGACAACACAATGACCAAAAGACAGAAGAACAGACAACACAATGACCAAAAGACAGAAGAACAGACAACACAATGACCAAAAGACAGAAGAACAGACAACACAATGACCAAAAGACAGAAGAACAGACAACACAATGACCAAAAGACAGAAGAACAGACAACACAATGACCAAAAGACAGAAGGACAGACAACACAATGACCAAAAGACAGAAGGACAGACAACACAATGACCAAAAGACAGAAGGACAGACAACACAATGACCAAAAGACAGAAGAACAGACAACACAATGACCAAAAGACAGAAGAACAGACAACACAATGACCAAAAGACAGAAGAACAGACAACACAATGACCAAAAGACAGAAGAACAGACAACACAATGACCAAAAGACAGAAGAACAGACAACACAATGACCAAAAGACAGAAGAACAGACAACACAATGACCAAAAGACAGAAGAACAGACAACACAATGACCAAAAGACAGAAGAACAGACAACACAATGACCAAAAGACAGAAGAACAGACAACACAATGACCAAAAGACAGAAGAACAGACAACACAATGACCAAAAGACAGAAGAACAGACAACACAATGACCAAAAGACAGAAGAACAGACAACACAATGACCAAAAGACAGAAGAACAGACAACACAATGACCAAAAGACAGAAGAACAGACAACACAATGACCAAAAGACAAGAACAGACAACACAATGACCAAAAGACAGAAGAACAGACAACACAATGACCAAAAGACAGAAGAACAGACAACACAATGACCAAAAGACAGAAGAACAGACAACACAATGACCAAAAGACAGAAGAACAGACAACACAATGACCAAAAGACAGAAGAACAGACAACACAATGACCAAAAGACAGAAGAACAGACAACACAATGACCAAAAGACAGAAGAACAGACAACACAATGACCAAAAGACAGAAGAACAGACAACACAATGACCAAAAGACAGAAGAACAGACAACACAATGACCAAAAGACAGAAGAACAGACAACACAATGACCAAAAGACAGAAGAACAGACAACACAATGACCAAAAGACAGAAGAACAGACAACACAATGACCAAAAGACAGAAGAACAGACAACACAATGACCAAAAGACAGAAGAACAGACAACACAATGACCAAAAGACAGAAGAACAGACAACACAATGACCAAAAGACAGAAGAACAGACAACACAATGACCAAAAGACAGAAGAACAGACAACACAATGACCAAAAGACAGAAGAACAGACAACACAATGACCAAAAGACAGAAGAACAGACAACACAATGACCAAAAGACAGAAGAACAGACAACACAATGACCAAAAGACAGAAGAACAGACAACACAATGACCAAAAGACAGAAGAACAGACAACACAATGACCAAAAGACAGAAGAACAGACAACACAATGACCAAAAGACAGAAGAACAGACAACACAATGACCAAAAGACAGAAGAACAGACAACACAATGACCAAAAGACAGAAGAACAGACAACACAATGACCAAAAGACAGAAGAACAGACAACACAATGACCAAAAGACAGAAGAACAGACAACACAATGACCAAAAGACAGAAGAACAGACAACACAATGACCAAAAGACAGAAGAACAGACAACACAATGACCAAAAGACAGAAGAACAGACAACACAATGACCAAAAGACAGAAGGACAGACAACACAATGACCAAAAGACAGAAGGACAGACAACACAATGACCAAAAGACAGAAGGACAGACAACACAATGACCAAAAGACAGAAGGACAGACAACACAATGACCAAAAGACAGAAGGACAGACAACACAATGACCAAAAGACAGAAGAACAGACAACACAATGACCAAAAGACAGAAGAACAGACAACACAATGACCAAAAGACAGAAGAACAGACAACACAATGACCAAAAGACAGAAGAACAGACAACACAATGACCAAAAGACAGAAGGACAGACAACACAATGACCAAAAGACAGAAGGACAGACAACACAATGACCAAAAGACAGAAGGACAGACAACACAATGACCAAAAGACAGAAGAACAGACAACACAATGACCAAAAGACAGAAGAACAGACAACACAATGACCAAAAGACAGAAGAACAGACAACACAATGACCAAAAGACAGAAGGACAGACAACACAATGACCAAAAGACAGAAGAACAGACAACACAATGACCAAAAGACAAAAGAACAGACAACACAATGGTCAAAAGAAAAAGGTCAAACAACATCTACAAAACATTAAACAAAACTAAAGATCGAGTAAGACAAATCCCACTAAAATCTGTGGGTGAACTAAATAATTCTATCTTGAAATCCTATGTCTGTTATTATACATAATCACATAGAGAAATCATGTTTTTATGGATTGGTTAGTCCTGCATTTGACACCAGAACTACCATCATTTATGATGCAAATACATATGTACAAAATTTAATGATTGTTTGTTAAAAAATAACCCTATTTTGAAATCCTAGAACTGTCTTCCTTCACAATACTAAATAGAACTGTACTATTTATGTTAACCTTTTCTTCTTTATAACCTTATCTTTAGATGCAAGGACTCAGTGTTCACAACAGGTTTTGTTGAATATTACCATTTCTGGAGACCACTATTCACACTCAAAAATACATCAGGGCCCGGTTGTTCAACTTATAGTTAAATTTTAACCAATGGTTAAAAATGACAAAAGCTAAGTAGAGTAAATTAACAACAGACCGAGAAATGCGAAGTAAAAGACCCATTTCAAGACAAAAACCATAGTAAAAAATAATGACTTTTACAAAGGTCCTTTGCATAGGAAAGGCACATATGAATGTGACGGGGTTAAAATACATATGTACAAAATCTAATGATTGTTTGTTAAAAAATAACCTTATTTTGAAATCCTAGAACTGTCTTCCTTCACAATACTAAATAGAACTGTACTATTTATGTTAACCTTTTCTTCTTTATAACCTTATCTTTAGATGCTAGGACTCAGTGTTCACAACAGGTTTTGTTGAATATTACCATTTCTGGAGACCACTATTCACACTCAAAAATACATCAGGGCCCGGTTGTTCAACTTATAGTTAAATTTTAACCAATGGTTAAAAATGACAAAAGCTAAGTAGAGTAAATTAACAACAGACCGAGAAATGCGAAGTAAAAGACCCATTTCAAGACAAAAACCATAGTAAAAAATAATGACTTTTACAAAGGTCCTTTGCATAGGAAAGGCACATATGAATGTGACGGGGTTAAAATAGTCATATCATCACCCCCTCCCCCTCCCATTTTTAGTAACAATGTCAAAAATCAATATAGACGAAAAGTCTAAATCAATCAGAAAGTACGCTGGTCGTACAATTGCGTTGGAAAAACAAAATTATAAAACTTCAAAAATAGCATGAGGTTCCTCTATGACAGCATGGACATTCCTCATCAATTGGAGAAATTGGATAATTTACATATGAGATACCAACCATTCATTTCATACTGAAAAGGGGTTATATAATATTCTTAATTGTTATTCATGAACAACTGTTTGCATGTTAATTGAAATAAAAAGAAATGCACACATTAAAATCGGAGAGAAAAACAGACTTTTGACATACATGCATGGACCCAATTTTAATGAGATGTTGGAAACTAAAGAAAATATTCGACGGTTAACTTACATAATGAAAATTAACAGTTCTTGAAATTGTAAGACAATAAGAAGATTTAATTAAAAGTAGTTTAATGAGTTATAAGAAATTATCGTCACCTATATAACACACCCTTAGTGTATTATAATGCACTAAACACGTCTTATTAACATTTCTTTTAATGTTATTAAGGTCCATATACTCTTTCGTACTATCATGTACAAAATACTTTTTAATATAGGACAAATAACCTTAGACAATGACGTGTAATTATAAGTTATATTCCTCAAGCAAGATTTCACTTTTTTTTTAATAACTGTATTGCTTTTTGTCCTGAGAAGGGGGGATTGAGTCAGCCATATTCATTTTGTTATTTATCTGCTGCTAGGATAAACAAGGAATTGTGGGATATATTGGTCTTGGTTAAATATTAAACCTGCAGTTATTGATTGGTTAAATTTTAACCAAGTGGTTAAATGAAGTTGAAAAACTCATTTTTAACCCTTGGTTTACTAACCCATGGTTAAATCTTTAACCAATGGTTAAATATAACCATATGGTTAATTTAACAACAAGTTGAACAACCGGGCCCTGGAGGTCTGTTGAATATAACCAAAAACTAGAGAATACAAAACTGTCCATGTATACAATCACAAAAACAATTTGCATAGTTCATAGGTCAAAAATAACTGGAGTTAAATATGATACTGTCTTAGAACACATTAGGAACTGTCCATGATGTATATAATCACAAGCGACTGGAGTTATGCTTAATATAATTCTGCATTAGATGAGTGAGTGATTGTTGTTTAACACGAACTCAGCAATTTTTCAGCTATATCATGGCAAGAACAAGTTAATTGTCAATGAGATGATGATGAGGTCCTCTTTGTACTAGACCAACTCACTAAAACAGCAGTCCACAGATAGACATGTCACCCAACTCAGACACATTATCTTCATTCTGAGCCAACCAGTCTTTGCTCTTTCTCCTTAATGCTGGGTACTTAGCGGAGAAGCAACAAAAAACAATTTTATAGTCTTTGGTTTGACCCGATCAAGATTCGAACCCTCGATCTACCACACTGGTTCTGCATTAGAACTGTCCATGTATACGAGTTATGTTGACTATAAGAAAAGTTTGAAGATACCAAAGAGGTAATCAGGTGCAGTAAATCAAAGGATAAACAACACAATGGCCAAAAGAGAAGGGCAAAACAAAAGGTTGAGCAATACGAACCCCACTAAACACAGGGGATACACTCTGGTGCTCTCACAGAGTTACCTTTGTTTTCAGTTCTTCTTTGAGATACAACGCTGAATCAATTCTTTAAGTCTTAGATTTCAGTTGCACATGTGAAATGTGATATATAATTTAGAGAAATCAAATGTTTTAATGATGTTACAAAAGTACTGAGATCTAGAACTTAAAGTCTCCAACAATTTTTTTAATTTTGTTTAATATCCACATTTAATTAACAGTACTTCTAGAAAAGCAGGTATCATGCTAGCTCTGGAGATCCGTCTTTCCAGCTGTATGAATAGAAGTTAAAAGTTTAGAAAGAGGCTTGGTAGAACATTTCAAGATGTATGGACACTTGTGTAATTTTGTAACCAGTGAGAGAAGATCATATTCATCATCTTTGATGGAAAGACTAAGAGAAGACAGGACTGACATGTGATTAGCAATTATTTCCTCTTTTCTTATTAGCATAGTTGTATTTGTAGGATTACCTTATGGTGTCACGTCACTAATTCACTAAGCTTAGAACAGTAGTCCTTTTTAAAGAAAAAAGTTCCTTTTCACTTTGTTGTATTTTGAAAAATATTGAATGTAATGGCATATCTTAAATTATTTTGAGCCTAGATTGGTTGCATTTAGTTGTATTTTAATCCTTTATGGAGTTCTGGATGCATGATCTATAAATACTGAATTTCCCCGAATCACGTTGTTATTGTTAGAGCAGGGGATGTCACAGAGCATGGCATTTCACTGCAAGTATTTTGACAGAATGTAAAGGAATAATGTACGTTTAAGAATATATATGGTGTTGGAAAGATTAAATTTCAGACAAAATTGTCAGGCAGAATCGAAAAAAAACACAAATTTAGTAGAAAACCTAAAAGAAATGAATTTGTGGTTTACACCTTACGAGTTACCCAAGCCTAATCAATATTATGTTTTTTGCAGATAAGAACGATGTTGTTAGTGGCCTTTTCTACAGGAACAACAACATATTTCCCGTGAATAGTGAACAAGGTTTCAGCAATATCAGGACCTTTAAATACAGATGCTGCTGTTGTGTTCATTAACCTTGGAGTTTGATGATGTTTGTGCTCTGTCTAATCTCGTTTCTTGTCTCAAATTACAAACTTGCTTGAATTGAAAGTGTACTAAAAAAACAGGTGAACGATTCATGCTTAGGTGAGCCTCTAGCTTAACTTGGGTGTAATAAAGCACATTTGTTTTTATTGAATTAGCTAGCTAATCCTATATCTGAAGATATACTTTTCCCTGTATTTTAATACTCCCAGGTTTAATATACAATTTTAATCTTGATAATCAACATTTATACATGCAAGTTATTTCCAGTATATAGTCCATAGCGGTGTTTATAAGCATTTTAGTATGTGTCTGTAGTAACCTAGTATTATTAAGTTTTTGGAAACAAGAACTGTCAATGTTCACAGTTGCCCTAATACAAATGTATTCTGCATAAGTCAGGATTTAAAAGAAGTTAAAATCTATTTAGGAGATAACAGTGTATTTGAAGATTTCACGGCATCAATCGGAGATTTGATGATGGCAAATTGAGTTTACTGGCAACGCGTTAACTGAGCCAGTAAACGGATATTTGCGACCAAGAAATCGACAATTGATGCCGTGAAATGTTCAAATACAATACAGTTATCTCCATTCTAATGTAATCATATGCATAGATGTGTATTGCCACATTATTGACAAGATGACGTAAGCGGTAATCAGTTAAATTTCTAAAAATAGATCATGCTATTTCAACCGTGGAATTGATACCGTAAAAATTACAGCATTAAATCCACAATTGATGCCGTGAAATTTTCAAATACAATACAGTTATCTCCATTCTAATGTAATCATGTCACATGTGTATAGATGTGTATAAATGGCCAATTTTACAACAAAGAAGAACCAACACAAAAATGGTAATGATATACAGAATAGTCCACCACCTTATTGCCATACCATCGCAAATGTACCTTACTCCTGCAACCACCAGAACAACAAGAGGCCATGACAAAAAATTGCAAATACCATTCTCCAGAATACAGAGCCACCAAAACTCATACTTCCCTTCAGCAATCCGAACATGGAATAAATTGCCAGCAGTGTTAATAAGTGTTCCCACACTTGAAGCGTTCAAGGTGAACGGCTGATAAAAGAATTGTTATCAGAAGTCAGAAGTCACGATGACCCAATTGTGCTAATATGGTTCGGTACATGTGAACTGACAGAAAAGAAGTTTGCAGGTGCAGGGAAGTATATTAAAAGTAGAAGTGACCCATATCAAAATATAGAAATTACTTTAACTCGGTATAGAGATCTAAGAAACAGAATCTTGTATGCAAACAGTCTTTGTTCTATAATTTTTAATAAAACTTATAATACAGTGTATGTAAACTATATAGCAATTAGCCTGAACTAGGGAAGCCCAAATTCAGGCCGGTAATATAGAATCCCACTCAAAACAATATATACAAACAAGAGAGGTATTATAGTTGTTAACAGAACTTAAGCTGGGGAGGCCCCACTTAAAGTACTACATAAGCAAACAAGACAGGTCTTACAGTTATTAATAGAATTTGAGTCGGGGAAGCCCCACTTAAAGTAGAATAAAGATAGTATTGTCAAGTACAAATGGGTGACAAAAACAAAACCAAAATGGCTACGAAACTATTGAGTTCAACGCCGATACCTAGACGGGATTCAAAAGGGCAACGTGTCCGAAGTGTGATAATATTGTTGAAGAAGATCGTAAAGGTTTAACATGCAGCATCTGCGAGCTCAAATATTGTATAGACTGTACAAGCATATCAAAAACACTACTAGGTAGCCCTCAAAGAAGACATGTCAGATAACTTTAAATGGACTTGTAATGGATGCAAGCTAAATGTTCCCAGTCTGATTAGCATGACAGCCCAACTAAAATCTATAGAAGATACAACAATCAGTAGACTCTCAATAATAGAAGATAAGATGAATGAAATGCAACATGGTATGAGCGATAAAATAAAAGAGGAAATTGAAGAAATCAAGCCAAAAGTTGTAGATGAAATCAAAAACGAAATAAGAGCTACACTGCAGGAAGATGTAAGACGAGAGATACGAGAAATTGAAGATCAGAAAATTCGAGCTTTCAATCTAATAGTTTTTGATTTGCCAGAAAGTGAAGATGTATCAATCAGAAAAGACCAAGACTTGAAAAGATTTTATGAATTATGTAGCACAATTAAAGTTCAGGAACCAGAAATTAAATTATTATTTCGACTGGGTAACCCAACACCAAAAAAGGAATAGATCGCTTAAGATAATTTTTAACAATAAAAAACAACGTAAAGATATACTTGACAATGCGTCGAAAATTAAAAACATTCCTGCAAAAAACTGTTTGACCATGCGCATAATTTCAAAAGACCTGACTGTCCAACAACGAGATCAGAATAAAAAAAGAAGAGCTGAAAAAATAAAACAACAACAAAAAGCACTGAAAGAGAAAAAAAACCAGTGGACAATGAGAATAACACAGAAAATATAGATCAAGAAATGATAGTTGATGTAATTGTAGAATCCCAAGAATTTATGGAAGATACCGCACCTCCAAGTCAATCACAACAACCTTTGGTACCATTATTATTTGACAATTTACATGCTCACAATATTGATGTAAATGAGGATAATCTCTCACTTTCCAATCTGAGAGAAGAAACTATCATTGGTGGTTTTGACTTGGAAAAATCCAGAAGACCCCAGGCCCAGGGTCCTGGAACGACCCCAAACAACGAATAGGAAAGTAGTTTTATTTTTAACTTCTCAAGCACTGTAAATAGCGAGCACCTTAAAGGTATGTACACTAATGTAGATAGTTTTATGAATAAAAGAGATGAACTCAGGGCACTTATTCAGAATAAAAGTTATGATGTTATAGCATTAACAGAAATATTACCAAAAAATAAAGATCAATTTGATATCAGCAGCGTAGAATGGAAAATGGACGGGTACGATATGTTCATTTCTCCGCCAAATGTTTTCACCAAGAGAGGATGCCTAGTGTACACAAAAGAGGGATTAAATGCGTTACAATTAGACAGTAAAATTTACCAGTTTGTAGAATACGTACAACTAGGAATACATTTTGAGAATGGCAAGAAATTATTAATCTCTTGTATTTATCGTAGTCCAAGTGCTACCACCACCACATGCAAAGAAGAACTCAATGAAATAATATTAACAAATAAAGTTAACAACAAATAATACGACTATCTGTTGTATGTAGGTGATTTCAACTTTAAAGAAATAGACTGGGAGAACAACAACACAAATGTAGGCCTAGAACACCTTGCATCAAAATTCTTAGAATCCGTTAGAGATACATATTTATATCAACACGTAAAACAGGCAACAAGATACAGGGGAGATAATCAACCAAGCTTGTTAGACTTAATCCTCACCAATGAAGAAGAAATGATTGACAATGTCGTACACAATGCTCCATTAGGCAATAGTGACCATGAAATCTTGGAATTCAATTTTAAACTTGGGAGAAATGAGAACACTAGAAGTAACCAACAATCACTACGCTTCTTCAAAGGAAATTACGACGAGATAAATAGGCTATTAACAAACACCGACTGGGATTTAGAACTGGCCCAAGGAGATATTGATGAACTTTGGAACAGATTTGCCGATAAAATATCAAGTACATATAAAGATAATATACCGGTGAGCAAATCTATGACAAAAAAATTCAATACTACATGGATGAACGAGGTAACACTCATTAATTAAGAAACGCAAACTATGGAAAAAATTTAAATACTGTAAAAGTCCATTGAATAAGAGCAATTATGATGAAGTAAAACGATCTGCAAACTACCATGTAAGACAGGCAAAATATGAATATGAACGCTCAATAGCAACAAATATGAAAGAAGATAACAAGATATTCTGGAAATTTATACAATCAAAAACAAAATCCAAAGAAAATATCCCATGCATAATGGATGAAAACGGAGAAGTACAAATGAATAACAAAATAAAAGCGGAACTGCTCAACAAATTTTTCCAGAGTATATTTACAATTGAAGGCACTACTCAAGGCATTTCAATATTCCCACCAAGAACTGATCAAAAACTTGAAACAATAGAATTCGATATCCAAAAAGTACAAGAACACCTAGAAAAGTTGAAAGAAACAAAGTCATCAGGACCTGATCAAATGCATCCAAAATTTCTGAAAGAGACTGCCAAAAACATAGCCGAACCACTGACTAAGATATTCCAAAAATCAATAGAAGCTAGGAAAATACCAAATACTTGGAAACTAGCAAATGTAACCCCTTTACATAAGAAAGGACGAAAAACAGCAGGTGACCAATTATCGCCCAATAAGTTTGACATCCATTATATGTAAATCAATGGAGAAATTTGTTAAGGACAGTCTTGTGAACCATATGGAATCAAACCAGTTATTCACCAATGATCAACGTGGGTTTAGGAAAGGGAGGTCATGTATAACTCAGCTTATAGAAGTTATGGAGGATTGGACAGAACATCTCGATAACCACAACTCTGTAGATGCTATATACCTAGATTTCCAAAAGGCATTTGATACTGTGACCCACCATCTGCTAATTACAAAATTGAAGGGTTATGGAATATCTGGAAATATCCTTGAGTGGATCAAAAACTTCTTATCGGAACGTAAACAAAAAGTGGTGCTTAATGGATCCAACTCGAAATGGACTGATGTCACTAGCGGAATACCCCAAGGGAGCGTTCTTGGACCCATACTATTCACAATAAACAGTAACGATTTGCCTGACGTAGTACAAAATGTAGCTAAGCTCTTTGCAGACGATACAAAGTGGTGTGCTACAGTAAATAATACAAATGATGAAATAAAACTACAAGGAGATATAGATAGACTAATGCAGTGGTCAAAAGATTGGCTATTAACTTTCAACAAATCCAAATGCAAACATGTACATTTCGGTCCGCCCAATAATGCTAAATATCAAATGGGAGGGGATATCATCACCCAATCCACAGAAGAGAAAGACCTTGGTATCACTATAGATGGAAAATTAAAATTTCAAATTCACATCAATAATCAAACAAAAAAGGCCAACCAAAGACTAGGAATGATAAAAAGAAGCTTTACATACATGGACAAGAACATGCTTACCACACTCTATAAAAGTATAACCCGTCCACACCTAGAGTACGGAAGCAACATATGGTCAGTTATGTATAAAAAGGAAGCCATCCAAATTGAAAATGTTCAAAGACGAGCCACAAAACTGGTCAAAAATATTCCACATCTCATTTATAGTGACCGATCAAGATATCTAGGATTACCATCTTTACAATACAGGAGATTAAGATCTGACATGGTAGAAACGTTTAGAATTATTAATAATATAGACAAGGTAAATAGCAATAAAATCTTTCCGAAAAATGAGAACACCACCAGAGGCCACAAGCATAAAATCTACAAGAAGCATTGTAGAACTAATATTAGAAAATACAGTTTCTCGCAAAGAGTAGTAGACACTTGGAATAGTTTGCCCGCGAAAGTAATAGAGTCAAATACAGTAAATGGGTTCAAAAACCAGCTAAATTCGCACTGGAAAGACCTCGAAATCAAATTCAGGCCAGATATATACAAACCAGAAGTGACAAATGGATATGACCAATCAAGAAGGGTCGCAGGGGCTAACTAGCCCAAAGTTATTACCAGGTAAAAGGTGGAGCTGACTCGTGTGTAAACATTCACATCATAGTTTAACTGTAAATATTACAGTTTTGTTTTTAATCACATGCCTTCTTGTCGGCGAATGTACATATCACAAGTTCGATAATACTCAGGCTCACTGAGGGATGAAGAAGAAGTATTGCCATATTATTGACAAGATGACGTAAGCAGTAATCGGCTAAAATTCTAAAAATATCTTATGATTTTTCAACCGTGGAATTGATACCGTCAAAATTACAGCATTGTCCAATGACAATTCAGGAATATTACACAACTACATTAGAATGATATATACACAACATTTTATAGTCATAAAGTATGTGTATTCTATAGTGTGAAGAATTGATTATTACACAACTGTTTCCGGTGATTGTTGTTGAACGCCAAGTGAACCATTTTAAAGCTATATCATGACGAGAATAAGTTACATTCGACGAGATGATGATAACGGGTGACATGATGTCCGTTTTGTACTAGACCAAGTTGGCAACACGTTTAGTTGGAGTTTTATAGTGCTAGCTCACTGAAACAACACTCCGCGGACAGACATGTCGCTCCACTTGGACACATTATCCTGATTCCAAGGCAACCAGACTTTGTTCTTGCCCCTTATTGGTGCGTGCCTACCGAATAAGCAGCAAATTCCAAATTCATAGTCATAGTTAGACCTAACCGTGGCTCGAACCCACTCTCGAGTCGAACACACTAACAATTACACCATCGCTGCAGTTAACACGTGTTTCAATATCCATGTACTACAATCATTTGTACAATAAAATACTATTATCTCGAACTCACTCAAGTCGTTTCCATGGATACCTCCGAGAAATTTTTTTATCCTTAAGCAGCTTTCATCTTACTTTGTCCAGGATAACTCGAATAATCTGGAATTTTAAAATAAATTATTGGTCCCTTCCACTTGACTCGAGATTTCACCACGGATCGACTGTATGTATACTCGTGGTGTAATGGTTAGCGTGCTCGCCTCAAGTGGGGCAGATCCTAGGTTCGAGTCCCGATGTGTTCAAACCAACGACTATAAAATTGGTATGTGGTGCTTCTCTGCTAAGCACACAGCATTAAAGAGAAAGAGCAAAGACTGGTTGGCTTGGATTCTGGATAATGTGTACGAGTGGGGCGACATGTCTATCCGTGAACTGTTGTTTCGTTGAACTAGCACACAGGGGCTCGCAGTTATATTTTCACATCACCAGGTATGTATTAAAAAGAAGAAGGGAGGACACTTTTTGGGGGGCCAAAAGTGAAAGTAGAGCACCTTATTTCGCTTCAAAAACGGTGTAGTCTTTGTTCTTCCCATAAAATTAATGCAAATATCGATGTTTTTTGCTGATTGACTTGTTTACAGTAGAATAACACTCGTTTTTAAATTCCAAGCGGTTTGGACAACTTCTTAGCAAACTCAATTCCGGTTTATACGGACTAAATATCAAGGTGAGTTTTCATTGGTCGAAGGATTTAAACTGGCATTTTTGCGGGAAATTATTTACTCATCTTGTCAAAAGATATTCTTAAAATGCTGTCTTCCTAAATTTCCAGATTGATTGAGACAAGGAAAAAATATATTTTAATGCAAGAGATTTAAGTTGTCTTTTTTCCTACTTTTTAAAATTATATTTCGATTTGTTTATTTCTATCAATATTATTAAGTCCGTATAAACCGGAAATGAGTATGATAAGAAGTTGTCCAGACCGCTTGGAATTTAAAAACGAGTGTTATTCCACGGTAAACCAGTCAATCAGCAAAAAACAACGATATTTGCATTAATATTATGGTAAGAACAAAGACTAAACCGTTTTTGAAGCGAAAAAAGGTGCCGAAATTCTACTTTCACTTTGGGCAGCAAAAAAAGTGTCCTCCCTTCTCTTTTAACATATACTTGGCGATGTGAGAATATAACTGCGAGCCCCTGTGAACTAGCACTATAAAAAGCCAACTATGCGTGTTGGTATAGTACAAAGTCCGGGGGGGGGGGGGGGGGGGGGGGGGTTCCGGGTCCGTTCGCCCTGATTCTCGTTCGCCCTATTACCTGTTCACGCTGATACCTGTTCGCCCTGGGTCCGTTCGCCCTAAAAGTTCGCCCTGATAATTATGATTATGTAGGATATTAAAAATAATAGAAAAATAAGTGATATTTGATTGCTTATAGAAATTAAATTGAGAAATTTTAAATATGCGGTATGCTAAAGTGTATGTTTCGATAATGGGCAAAGCTAAACATTTCAGTCCTTGGAATAAGTGAAGCAGGTAAAGATGAGTGAATCCAGTCTGTAGAAAATGTAGGATATTAAAAATAATTGAATTATAAATGATATTTGATGGTGTAATTAATTTATAGATAAGAAATTGAGCAATTTTAACTATGTGGTATACCAAAGTGTATGTTTCTATAATGAGCCAAGTTAAACGAATAAGTAAATCAGGTAAAGATGAGTGAATCCAGAGTCTTTATGGTGTCTATTGAATACTGTATTTAACAAAGGATTTATCCTTGAATATACGTAATAATTGCTTGAAAATAACTTAATTAATTTCCCTTTTTTTTCTTTAAATTAATATTTTTCTATATCATTACTTCTCTATTTTAAATTAAAATATCCATTATGTTCATTAAAATACTTTTTAATAATCAGGGCAAATGGACCCACGGCGAATGTGTAGTTAGGGCGAACGGACCCGATACCGTTTCAGAGGAGGAGGACAAGCTTTCAAATCTGACAAGCAAAAAAAGGTAATTTGGCCTTAACATACCCTTAAACCTCTTGGTTTACTAAAAATGTTCGGCTTCTATTGCTGTTTTATACAATGTTGAGTAGTTTGTCTATATTTATTTTAGTCGAGTCTCGTCTCAAAACTTATATATTACCATATGCGGGTTTATGATAGCCGTTAGAGTAAACCGAATAGGCAATCTAGAGACACGATCAACATTGGACACGACACAGAACGAAGACAAACAAACAGAAAAGGCACATAACAGAAAAATGAAAAGATGACCAACACGGACCACAGGTGCCTGCGAAGGGTACAAGACAAACAACACAAACAAAACTGTAAGGATGAGCAACATAAAACACAATAAAAACCGTAAATGGAGGAATTAAAACAGACAATACAAAGGTCAAAGGGGACAAAGGGATAAACAATAATGTATGAAAGCAAAACACAGAAAACTAAAGATTGAGCAATCATTAGCTCGCCAATTTTAAGGTGAACTCAGGTGCTCCACTAGTGGCACCCGTTGTGTTAGTGTTAAGCGATAGGAACATATCATTTGATGTCGACAGTTTTTGTAAATATATGTATTTTGTTTTGTAATGTTTGTAAATTACAGTCATGTTGGTACTAGAAATCCATCAATACATTTACGGCTTCAGGTGTTTTGTCAACCGCATGGGTGGTGTAATGGTTAGGCGTGCTTGCCTCGAGTGTGAGCCTCGGTCGGGTCAAACCAAAGACTATAAAATTGGTATCTGCTGCTACTCCGCTCAGCACGCTGCTTTAAACAGTAGGAGCAAAGACTGGTTGGTTTCAGTGATCTAGCACTATAAAAATCCAACTAAGCGTGATGGTCTAGTACAAAGCGGACCTCGTCATCATCTCATTGAAAATTAACTTGTTCTCGCCATGGTATAGCTGAAATGTTCCTCATTGGATGCTAAGCAACAATCACTCTCACTTATTCTTTATATATTTATCAATTTTACAATAGTATTTAAAAAAGTTGTATTCAGTCTTGAAATAAATGTAAATTAACCTCTGACCTATGACATCGTTGTAATTTGCGAGTTAATAGTACTTTATGAGCATGTTGGTTATTAAAATAAGTAATAAATAATCAACTTCAGCTAAGAACTTATATTAAAAAAAATGATAAGAGTTGGAAAGAGGCCAAAGATCTCAATGAAGATCCTGACCTTTGTATGACGCCATTTATATGATTAACCAGTCAAAATGTGCAGGAAATATCAGTATTATTATTAACATGATAAATTGAGATATCTTGTTTACATTGTTTTGTTTTTGTTTTGTTGTTGTTTGGTTTTTTTTCTGGTCACAAACATGCATGAATGTTTATTTGACAATAAAATTATTATTATTACTATTAACATGATAGCAACGTAACTTGTCGTTAATTGGTCTTCTGCAATTTGCCAAAATGAAATTCGAAATTCTGCTAAGTACAGCGATTTTGTTCTGTTTTAAAAATGGAAATTGTGAGTGAAAAATAATGTTGTTAATAGTTTGATTTATGGTGTTTAACGCCACTTTCAACTGTATTTCAGTTATTTTGTGGCTATCAATTTTATTGGTGGAAACCGGAGTACCCGGAGAAAACCACCGACCTTGCGTAAATCACTGACAAACTTTATCACATAATGTTGTTTCGAATACACCTCGCCATTAGAGGAATTCGAACTCAACTTCATCAGCGATAGGCACATGCTGTTGTTGAAAATAAAAAAAACCAAACGTTATAAGATTGTGGATGCTTACGTCTTCCATATTTTCTTGATTATATACATTTTATATATAAAAGTGCCTAGATGGCTTGGAGCCAGGAAAATGTGTTCTGGTGGAACGGCATGTCTACTTGTCGACTGTTGTTTTCCCAAACTCGGGCATTGGTCTATAGTGCAAACTAATATTATGTTCATCTCATCAAAATATAACTTGTTCTAGCCATCATATTGCTGAAAAACAAATCACTTGGCATTATGTAAGCAACATTACTAAGATTGCGAGTTTGATTCCCTGGCGCGGTGAGGTGTTCGCGATACATTGTCAGTTATTTGCCCTTCTTCACAACTCGATCGACTCCGTTCCTGTTTGAGCAGCGGCTTCACCCGAGATTTACCGATTTATTTTCTTTTGACAGGTCGGTAATTAAGGTATGAGAATTACATGTGATATATGCTATGAAATGTCATCAGATAAAACTTAACCCTGACCCATTGGCTCTGGGCTATTAACCTTTGGTCTGGGTCCCTGAACATTGGATCTCAAGAAATTTGGCCGACCTAACAAAATTTACATTTTAGGGAGCTCAACTAGTAATTGCAGAAAAACTGAGCAAATATGATAACTGTTGTCCCTGTGTCATATTAGTAATGTACAATTTCCAGGGTTATATTTTATTCAGGACTTTTTTTTCATTGACGTAGAATGTCGTATCTCTGTAATCCACAGACTTATTTAATTCTGAATGGTGTGTTGCTTCATTATAAATCGACTTAGAAATCAGATTGAACTGTTGGGGAAATTGATAATTGTAAACTGTCAACAACAAAAAAGAAAGAAAGAAACAAACAAAACTAATAAGTTAGAAATCATTCAAATATTTCATTAAAAACTATTTTTAAATTAATGAAGACCAGAATTATATCATAGATTACATATTTGGGACGGTGGTTTCAAGGTCAAATAAGAAATGTTTACAGATTAATATCTCATATTGTGATATACCCATTCCTCTTCTGATTCCCTATATCCCTCGCGTTGTCCCCTTTATTCTCCCCCCCCCCCAAGTCATATTCTCTTCCCTCGGCCTCTTCTTCCCCTAGTCCACCTAGCTTCCCATCGTTTCCATTCTTTCCTTTGCCTGATCCAGCTGCGGATCCATAGTCATTGACTGTCATTTTTCCTTCTTTTTTTACTTTACTTAGATTCAAAAGACAAATGACTGTTTTAAGAGTTACGGTTCCGCAGCTACTTCCTACCCTTTTATGCATCCAGTGTATATATTCGTTAGAAGCTTTATTATTATATTTTGTACTAAGACTCATGAATGGCTGGTCGAGCGTCTAAGAGGTCGTCAACTGTAGTGAGTTAGCTCCCCTGATACCATACTCGAGGTTTCCAGACACTTCTCTCAGACCGGGGTGTCAATGGTCATGTCGGTTCGTTCCACTTCATTAAATCTGGTAGTCACGATATGGCAGAAAATTGTTAAAAATGCAGATAAACAACACATTTTAAAGCGTTTTTGGTTTTTGCGGTTAGACACAAAAATATCCAGACAGCAGGAAAAATATATTTATATTGATAATTGTAAACACTTGACTTAATCTATCTACTAACATTATTCACTGGGTTAAAGCTGATGACCGTAACCACAGGGGCTCGCAGTTATAGTCCCTGTGACCGTAACTGTAATTACGGTCATCCCAAGATGGCGACGTGGAATCAGGTAAAAATCTTTTTTGTCGATTAAATTGTTTCTATAATGTATTTTAAATGGCAGATTGGTTCGATAGTAATCTATATGAACTTATCACAAGGAAATCACAAATTACGACTAAAAAATGTATATGAAAGAGAAAATCCGATTTAAAAAAATCGCTAAGATGACCGTAATTGCACCGCCGAATTATGATCAGTTACGGTCATCTTAGTGATTTTTTAAAATCGGATTTTCTCTTTCATATACATTTTTCAATCGTAATTTGTGATTTCCTTGTGAAAAGTTCATAGATTACTATCGTACTAATGCATATGTCATTTAAAATACATTATAGAAACAATTTAATCGACAAAAAAGATTCTTACCTAATTTCATGTCCGCCATCTTGGGATGACCGTAATTACAGTTACGGTCATCAGCTTTACCCCAGTGATTATTTAATGCATATTACATCTTTTCTTCAATGTAATTGTTTTGTGGTTTATTTATTTGTATATTTGTGCATTTGAAAAAAAGCTGAATCGACAGTAATCTAACAAAGGATGAAAGTCATTTGTACTATTACAAGATTCCCGGGATCTGAAATATGGAAAACATGCATGACGTTCGAGTATGTCCATCCGTAAGCATGGAGTCTTGATAAAACAAATAGCTGAAGTGTTATACTAGTATATGAAACCCTAAATGTTAATTTGTCATTGTGAACTCAAGTTGTAAAAGTTTATATGACAATAAATATTTAGTGGTTAATCTGTTAAATTGCCATTTTCTAAGCTGACTATCATACACATTCAAATTCAAATTCTTTATTGATATTAAATCCAACAAAGGATTGTCATCAGCAACAAAACAATCAACAGACATACACAAAACATGAAACAATTAAAAACAAAAAGTAGCATGAGGGCTGAGGAGGCAAAAAGTCACTATAACCAACTTATAACAGATACAATATAAATACACTAATATGAAAGTAACTCAAATATTAAAGTTACTTTGCATTGCTCTTAAGTAACTTATTTCTCTCACTGCACATTTCAGAGATACCATACAAGACAGCTTGATGTTATTAAGCTTTCTCTTATTGGCACCAACCATCAAACGTTTGACCAGCATCGATAGTTAGCGTGCTCGCCTCGAGTGCGGTAGATCATGGGTTCGAGCCCCGGTCGGGTCAAGCCAAAGACTATAAAATTAGAATTGGTTGTTTCTCAGCTTAGCCCATATCATTAAGGAGAAAGAGCAAAAACGGGTTGGCGCGGAATCAGGTTAATGTGTCCGAGTGCATGGGCTACATGTATATATTCGGACTGTTGTTTCAGTGGGCTAGCAATATAAAAATCCAATTAAGCGTGTTGGTCAAATACAAAGCTGACCTCATCATCATCTCATTGAAAATTAACTTGTTCTCGCCATGATATAGCTTAAATATTGCTGAATTGTCGTTAATTAACAATCACTCACTCACTCGTACGTGTATATACATGTAGTAAGTAACATGCGCTTAATTTAGCATTTTTCTCTATTTGTCAATTTCGGCTCTACAAACCCAGGCATCAAATATTTCTCTTGAGGGAAAAGGATTTTGTCTCTTGTTTGACGTACCAAAAAATGCTAATGATTCAAAACCCGCCCTTTCCATATATATCCCATTTATATTTCTAATAAAAAAAGAAATGAAATTGATATGCGTCGACTCGGATCAGGTACGAAAAAAAATCTGTACGAAGAAGACATCCCTCAGATAAAAAGTTGTTGATCCTTAAGAATAAAACTTTTATACACTATTTCTTCGGGTTCGATTTTTTACTTAAGAAAACACCCACCCCTCACCTTTGGGACGAGATTTCTTAACCATAACGTTGGGAAATAGAAGAACATATATTAACTGGAGAAGTTGGATATCCATAATCTGTGTGCATTTTACAAACAAAAAGTATGCATCATTTTTCAAGACATTTAGCGTTAAGTCATCACGACATTTTCAACAATAAATTTGTAAAATAAAAATCAAATAATGGCAGGAAGGAAGACATTAATATCCTTTGTTCATCTCTGTTTTTAGTTATGCAGCATGATATATAGGTTGGGCGTGAAACGTACATGCATTACACTTTCCCAGCATCCGAAGACAGATTTCGTGACATAAATTAAATTTGATGAAACATCAGCATTTTTTCCCTCGACAAAATACATTCTGTATAGTCTACACATTTTCTAGATTACGTAATAAAGTTGAGATGAAGTAGATACATCATCAAATTATAAAAAACAATTGCTAAAAAAACAGGTCAAATGTGTCCTAGATAGACTTGTTGATTATGTGGGACATGCACATGCTTATCTCATTTGCTATTCTTTTCTATTTTGTAGAGATATTTAGAAATCCCATGTACCCCAAATTAAAAATAATCCACTTTTATACCCCATATTAGAAATCACCAATAAAAGAAATAAGAAAACCCCACTACCCAAAATATACATGGCTGTTTCTCAAAATTTACCAAAAATCTCCTAGGTAAATTTTTTCGTTTAAAATTTGGTGACAATTTTTTTCCCGGAAAAAACTTATCCCCTAAATGTTTATCCTTATATTTATTTTAAATCTCTGAATAATGAAGAACATCGATATTGAGTTGTCTACGCTGATTTTTTTTTTAATTTAACATTATACTGGTAGATTAGTTAAAAAACGAGGAATAAGTTGTAATCCATGTATTGTTTAAATAAAAAAAAAAAATAACTCAGATCTGTGAATATTTAATTTTGTTTTTGGGTGTGTGTGTGGGTGGGGGTGGGGGAGGAAAAGTTCAAATTATGTTTATAAAAATTGGGTCTAATGATAAGTATACTATACATCTCGATGAAAAGTTTTAATTCAATAGATAAACAATGAAAAAAACATGGTTGGCCTATATGCGTGTGCATAATACTACATAATACACCAAGTCTTAACTAAATGATAACACTTCATGTTTTGTCATAAAAAAAAAGGGGGGGACATACATTTGTATTGTGAAGTTCTGTGAAAAAAAAAGATTGATTGATTGATTGATTGATTGATTGGTGTTTAACGTCCAGCGAGCAATTTTTCAGCTATATTCAGGACGAGAACATTTAAAATTTAAACGCCACGGAACTCGAAACAAGGAAAGGTGATGGGTAGGGACGGATAATTTTGCCAGTGCAACAGGTCTCTTATGGACCACTCATCATGAGCATAATGCTCATAATGAGCTGTTACATTGGGTTCTTTAACGTGCGGAGAGGGTGGCAATCTCTCAACACGGGACCTCGGTTTTATATACGTCTCATCCGCAGGACGGGTTGGTTGTGACTTTTTACATCCCGCACAACCGACGGACGCCCCTTCAAGCCCAAGAAGCTCTCGGTCCCATTTCTATACCCCGGAACAAAATAAGCATACATCTAATATATGTTGGTAAAAATATACTTTACAAGTTCTGGTTTTTGCAAACAAATTTCGTAAGACATCAAACTATATTGTAATATATTTTTTAGCTGATTTAGGCAGCAGAATACACATTCAATTCAAACTCCAAAACTCATTTTTGAGCCAACATATGGACTATTGGGACCGAAGTCGAGATTAAACATTTATTTTGTTTTCATCAGTTTTAACAAAAGTGCCCCCAAAAGACTTATTATCACCCTCCCTACCAACATCTTTATGATATTTTATATCAAAAGAAATGTCTTGCAAAATATATTGAGGAAAATATGTATTTACTAAAACGTTGAAGCCTATCTACGGTTGTTCATTAAATACATTTTTCCACAAGAAATTCAGAGAATCTTTTTTTTCTCAAATTTTCTTTAAATTGGTTCCCCTTGGATAACCCCTGGCACAGAAAATCTTACAAAACTGTTTTATTTAACACACATATGAATATTTTTGCAGACACTTGTATAAGATTACAATCTGGTAATAGCTTCTGGTAGACAAAGGTTATCTCGGGTCAACTTTTTTTCCCCTATTTTTTATGTAGCTACCGCGTGTATTTTTTTTGCTGAAAGATTGAATTTCACTCTTAAAAAAAACTTGATTATAAATCTTTACGTCTCCCACAAATTTGTAACATCTCAGCATTATTCACAGAATCTACAGGTTACTGATGACGACTACATAATTTGATTGACAACTCTATTCTCTCTCGGGCGTTTACCCCCACTTAAATAATAAAATTACAATCTTAGTCAATGATTGGTTCCTGCAAGACTTGAAGATTGTGTACAAATTTTAGTTTGCACTGTATACAGCAGTTGGCAACTGGCCGCTGTGGAAAAGTTTGTAAAGTGTAACTAGGAATCCGCTGTTGCTTTTGTAAAAAGGCAGCACGGCCCTTCCTAGATTATTGGCCCAGCAGCTCAGGCCAAAATTTAGTCTTACCAACAGGGCAGTTTAAGAAATTTTATTCCATATTCTATTTGTTTGTCAATGTTCTGATAGACAGTAGACCTAAATATGAAGTTTAACCACGTGCAAGGGGGTCTCATAGGCCTCTTGGTTGTGATATGGAACGTAGCTGCTCAAACGAATGGTAAGCAAACTAATTATTAATTTAAGATGTGATATTGTCTTCAAGAATTTACTTTAAAATGAGTGCCAACGTTTATTGTGCGAATATTTTTTTTGTTAGTTGCATGTTCGCGTTCACTAAATGCATTATCATCTAAAGCTGAAGATAACTTGTTCTTTTTTCTCTCTCTCAAATGGTCCGGTCGAGCCATTGAATTGATAATTCCAATGTACAAGATAAAGTCTGTCATTAAAATCAAATGGGGATATTTTTTGTAACTTCATAAACAATTGCAAATGTGAATTAGTTACTTGATGAATAAATGCATTGTTTTCCGTCTTGTTCATTAAATCTATTTCAATTCACACTAAAACGTAAAACTGCAGAACAAAATTGTTAGTCCCTAAAAGAAATAATTTTTTAATGATCAAATCGATTATTCAAGATTTTCTATGCAAATATTCAAATTATTTATATATTATATACTAGCAATTTGTTAGATTCAGTTAAAATCTGCAAAAGATAGGTTTTAATTATTTTTCCAGATTAAAATTAATCGTGGCTTAACATAAGATGAAACTGATAAACGTACTTATGAGCCATGCTTATTTTCCTCATAAAATGCGAAAACAGCAAGAAACGGAAAAAATGAATTAATAATTTATTTTTGCTCTGTATTTCTGCTCTTTGTGGTAAACTGGATACTTGTTTTAAAAATTATTTCTCCTTCGTCAATATTTTATACACAACTATTTCAGTACACGGGCTCTGTGTTTGATCTTATTTCTTCGTTTTTTACAAATCACATCGCCTTTAAATTTATTTCACCGGTAGTGTTGTCCCGGCTTTTTTTGTTCTGCCAAAATCGTAAATTTTTGTTACCCATAAAAACTATCAGATATGATTGATGCCTTAATAAAACGTGTTTCTGTAACTTATAAATGTTATGAAATGTACGCGCATCGGGCGGAAAAGGTGCAACTGCTCGTGTTTTGAGATCGATCAAGAAATGGACGCCATCTTATTAATTATCGGCATTGTTTACGGGGTTTGCCGAATCGTCATTAAATCAGTACAACAATGCACTTATTTCTTATTTTCTGTGAATCTGCTTTTAATCGGCGTTAGTTACGGACAAAGAACCATGCAAGTTTGCAGTTAATAAGCGACAAAATACAAATTATTCGTGTTTACCTGTCACTAGTAAGGTCAATTAATGCATACGGAGAAATATAATTTTTTTGGTCAAAATCGTAGTTATGCCTCTTTAAATGTATGTTTTTTAAATCTGTTTGTCCATTAATTTAGTATGATAAAAAAAATAGCTTTATTTAACCCCTTCCTCCCGATGATGATGATGCTAGTCATTTGAAATTTCGCAAGAAATAGGGATAATGCTAACAGGAGAGACTGTTTTATTTATATTTGAATGATAGTAGAACATACTTATTACCACCAACTGCATCGGTGGCGTAATGGTGAGCGTTCTCGCCTCGGTGGCGTAATGGTGAGCGTTCTCGCCTCGGTGGCGTAATGGTGAGCGTTCTCGCCTCGAGTGCGATAGATCGTGGGTTCGAGCCCCGATCGGGTCTAATCGAAAAATTGGTATTTGTTGCTTCTCCGCTAAGCATGTAGCATTAGGAGGAAGGGCAATAATGGTTTTTGTCTCGGAATCAGGATAATGTGTCCGAGTGGAGCGACATGTCTATCCACGAACTGTTGTTTCAGTAAGTTAGCACTATGAAAATCCAACTAAGCTGTGTTGATGTAGTATAAAGCGGACCTCATCATGATCTCATTGAAAATTAAATTGTTCTCACCATGATATAGCTGAAAAATTACAATCACTTACTCATTAACTTATTACCATACATGATCTCCTAAGCCCACGCCAGGGTCGGATCCAGGATTTCAAGTTAGGGGGGGGGGGGCGCACTTAAAAAAAATTGCGCCAATTGGAGGGAGGCGCGAACATTTTTGGGGTATTTCGTGTGAAAAATCACGATTTTACGCCAAAAAATCATTTGTTTCCCCTGCACGCGGAGACATTGGCGCCGCCACTACCGAATCCGTATATTGAACTAGTATCAAAGTCTGCATAAAATTGAGACAATATATGTTTAGAAAATAAGAAAGGACACTTTGTAAAAGTTTTCAAAAAGATATATTTATGCTTGTCTTCTTTTTGTTATTTTTTTTTAATTTTCGTTTTGTTTCCTACCACGAATGATTTAGATTCCTTTCTGATTTATTTGCGATTCTAAATTAAGCGAATGTTTTGTGAAACAGTTCAAATTTAACCAGTGACTTCCATATTTGATTTGAACTGATGATCACGTAAGACCGAAAAAACTTATTTATTTATTTATTTATTTACATTCCGTATTTGGTTTTAAAGTTAATATTGAAATTTCCGGTTTGAGTAGCTGTTTCCGGTTTAATATTTAACACATGCTGGAAACTGAAAAACTTATCCCTTATTTGTCACAATAGTTTGTTGAAGATTGAACAATTTAATCGGAGATATTTTGTTTCATTTTCAATTTCACAACTGTATTCAAAGTTAAAGCAAAAGTTGTATCTCTACGACTAACTTAGTCAAAGACATTTGATTTAAAGATGAAATTTAATATTTTTGTTAAGCCTTTTAAGGGACCGACCATTTAACTTGAAGGGGGGGAGGTTATGGTTTTTTGTTTCGTTCAGGATTTTTTTTTCGGACAACACAAGAGTTAGAATATTTATTTTTTTTGTCGCGCAAAGCACCAATTTGTTTTCTTCAGAATTTAACATTAGGTTAAATGACAAAAATTCTGAATCAGATTATTTTTTTTTTCCTCCACCAAAATCAGAATATTTTTTTCAGCAACATTGGGAATCAGAATATTTTTTTAGAAAAAACCCATAATTTCATGGCTTGTGTTACTTTTTTAAAGTTGTTGACTAGCCCTCATCTGGTTCATTTTATAAGGGTTATCTCCCTTTAAATTATCAAATAACAGGTTAAGCCATTAATTTTCTGGAATGGTAAGATATGATGACCTCTTTTGACGTATGACTTAAGTCTGATACCTAATTTCATGGCTTTTGTTACTTTTTTTAAAGTATAAATGAGTTACATTAAATATGGTTTTTGGACAATAACAAAACTTTTGATGTAAAAAATGTAGATCATTGTAAGGGTAAATGGGGATGAAAAACTTTTTTCCAACTTTTGTGTAAAACTGACATGGGGGATTTGTTAAATGACCCCATATATCATCTTTATGTATCTTTCCACATTATGCATTTTGTTTCCAGTTAAAATATACTTTAACTTTTAAGGTATGCATAATTACATGGAATAAAGGCCAAACACACATATCAACTAAATAACATTATTTTGAATTTACCAGTTTAGTTAATAAGAAAATCAAAAGGAAAGATATAGTTCAAATACTGGATTGGGGGTTATGGTGTTTAATGCCACTTTCAATAATATTTCAGTGGCTGACACATGCAAGTTTTTATGTACCAGATTATTTTAAGATATAATTTTAATTACTGTTCCATTTTAATTACATATCTATTTTACGTTGCACGACGTTTGAGTGCATTGGTCCTACATTTGAGAGCAAAAAATCCTACGTTTGAGTGCAAAAAAATCCACGATTGAGCGCATTTTACCTTATCTATTTATCTGAGAAAAAAAATTAAGATTATAAAACTTTTAAGAAATTATTATAAAAATTATCTTTAAAAAATTATTAAAAATGATTTTGATAATGAAAAAAATAATTTAAAGATTTAGTTTACATACAGTTTTTCACGGTATGATGGTTGTGTTCACTATTTTAGAGACAGGGGAAATTTCTAGAGCAACTTACATGAAGTCAATGGGGTTGAAATTTTCCGCAAGAACCGATTTGTAAGATTTTAGTGCTACTTTTATAGACATTTTTAAACATTCTTAAATCTATTTCATAAAACATTTTAAATAAATCCTATGATGTTTTTATGATTTGTTTTTTAGTGCTGTAATCTTTTATAATAAAGTGTATATATTTTTATTTCTATTTTTCACACTTTTATATATTAAATTCCCCAGGTAAACCACAGGTAAAATGCGCTCAAACGTAGGAAAGATTTGCGCTCAAACGTAGGAAAGATTTGCGCTCAAACGTAACACACCTAAAATTGAAAATGCGCTCAAACGTAGTGCACCCCTATTTTAGGCACTATTTCATGTACAAATCTAAATAATATTTTTTTCCAAATGTTGAAAGTTGTCATTAAATTCTGATTACCCCTTTGGTATCTTGGGTTGGGATGTAACAGGATTCTTTGGTCTGGTAATAACGACATGCTAAAATGTTGATTACTTTTTCTAAATATTTTTTAATGTGACTTTGATTTTGCACATTAAGAATGCACCATTAAGATTATTGCCACAATATAATTGAAATATTATAGAAATTGGTGTTAAACACCATAACCCCTCCCTCTCCAGCCCATTGAGAATGTCACGAAACTGCATCTATTGTCATTGGGAAAGAATATATACCATAAATGTACTATACTGTGATGCAAAGTTGCAGAATTGTTGATATGTGAAATGTGAAGCCATAATTGATAAATTTTATTTTCTGCCCACCTTCATAAAAAGATGTCCGTACTTGAATTCTTTTTTTTTCTTATAAAAAAAATCCCCCTTTTTTTTGTATTTTGGGATATTTCTAAATTCCATAGCAATAAGATAACATATTTCAAATTTTAATGTTGATTAAAGAGGAAAAAAATTCCTTACCTACCTACTCATGTCCAACACCCATGGGTCTGTTTGGACAAACTATCATATTGTTAAGGAAATTGTAAATTGTCAGTGTTTACTAAGTAGAATTCTTAGCAGGGATAGATACTGTTATGTGGGGGCCATTGTGGTTGTGATTTTATGGTAGTTGGATTTACAACTACCTATGCAATCAGTGCCTATCACCACTAACGTTGTGAGTTTGAATCCCGCTCTTGGCGAGGTGTACTTAATACAACATTAATATGTGATAAAGTGTGTCGGTGACTTGTGGTTTTCTCCGGATACTCCGGTTTCCTCCACCAATAAAACTGACCGCCATGATATAATTAAAATATTGTTGAAAGTGGCATTAAACACCATAAACCAACCACATATTAAAGAAAAAAAAAAGAATTTACCTACCTACCTACTAATGTCCAACACCCATAGGTTTGTTTGGGCAAATTGTCATTTTTAAGGAAATTGTAAATTGTCAGTGTTTACTTACATGTAGTAGAATTCTTAGCAGGGATAGATACTAATACATGTATATGATAAGTTTTTGTAAATAAATGTAATTAAGGACTTGATATATTTGTTGTTGTCTTTTTTTCAGATGATTCGAAATGTGACTTTATGGGTAAACAATATGATATTGGAGAAAGTTTTCAACCTGATTTTCAAAATTTACCATGCCGTGTATGTAAGTGTATATCTGCCCCTAGAGATATATCGTGTGAAACCCAATCCTGTGATCCTCTGACTTGTTATGAAGGAGAGAAAGAGGTCAGCCTACCAGGAGAATGCTGTCCTGTCTGTCAAAGTAAGTACCAAATAAACCAAATTATTATACCTCTGTATAAGTTTTCCTATTAAAAAGACATGTTCGTGAATAATCTATTTACTGGTAAATTTTGTAATGAACTATTCATCGGTGAATAGTCCAACAGACTATACACCTCTCCTATGCTATTGGCCAGAGACACAGCATTTTTAATGCTGTTGATTTATTGGGGGAAACGTGGTAATGCGCATTCAAAATTCTCTGGATTTTTCCTATGCCAACCTAAAATCCTGAAACCCGCAGATGATAGCAACAAAAAGGAGGGAACAGGTTCTGTGTCTGTCCATGTTTGTTTTATGCTGTTCGGTAGAATAAAACACTTATTGACTGGATATTCAGGTATATTTGTAATAGCAAGTTTATTGTTCCCAAGATACCAACTATTGCCCGAGGCGAAGCCAAGCATAGTAGTTCTGTGTTCGAAAAGTGTACTGATTGGAGTATAAAAAATTAAATTCTTCTCTGATATTGATCATGATAGAACATACAAAAATATATTACACATTTGATCAAACACAAAATGTGCAACATTATATTTTACACTAAACCACAAAAGAAAAACAAGATTGTACTATGCATCAAAAGATGTACAGAATTATATTGTACACTTTGGCCTTGAAGATGGTTCTTGTGTACAATTGTACAATTTGTCCCTAAATTGATTCCAGGGGCGGATCCAGGATTTCAAGTTAGAGGGGGTGCACTTAAAAAAATTGCGCCGAGCGGAGGGAGGTGCGAAAATATTTTCCCCCGGATGCTGATTAAGGATTATGTACAATGTGTCATTATTGCAATAATTATACATGGAACAAGATATACCAAACATTTGAAACACTGGGCTAACTATTTTTTTACATTTTTTTCTCCAGTAACCATCAAACATCCAAAGATGGCACTCTCAGGAGGAAAGGTAAGTCAACTTTTCTTTTTTACTGATAAAGATTTCACAAAAATAAGTCCTTTAGAGAAAGGTGCCACTCTTTGAAATAATATTTATTTTTCAACTTCTTTCTATTTTCTGAATTTAGAGGATACTTATTAATTGCTACACAACTTCATAGGAAAATTTATATTCTTTTAAAGTGACAAATACTTTTGTTGAAAACGTCTCTAAATGAAAATAACCCCTGCATATTTGGTCCGAAATGTTTTCTTGAAGCACATTTTTCAGATCTGTACATATTTTTCATGTTGTTTTTACAATTGTTATGTACATGCTCTGACCTAATCTCCATTTTGTTGAAGACAGTCAGTCTTTTTTAGAACTTAAGAAAAAAAATGCATCTCAATTCTGATAAAAGTACAACTGAACCTTTTTGTAGTAAAAAATTATTTAAATGAAGTCAACTATAAATATATTGTTGAAAAAACAAAAGATACCACACTATCGCCCCAGTTTCAAGGTCCAATAGAAAAATCATAGAAACAGAGGCACAGTCAATACCCCTAACATACATGACCACTCACTTTCCTTGCTTGGTACAGGGACTTCAATAAAAAGTGGCAGGGTTAAACTAGTATATATGTAAATGAGTGTTTATGATGTAAGTGAACATTTATTTTTTAGACTCTTATGAACAATGATGAGAAAGCTGGAGGTGGACCTGCTTATCTTCAGGGAGGAGTAGCATATTCTTCAGTTGTAAGTACATTTTATTGATCTCCAAAACTAATTAAATTGGCCAAAGACATCATTGAAGACCTCCGGATTCCCCTCAGAAATTTTATATTCTTTAGTTGCAAGTAATGCCCAAAACCAATAATAAAGGCAAAGACTTCCCCTCCCCCTTTATTCTTAGGGGGTCACATATTGTAAGTAATTCCCCAAAACGTATATCAGTCAATTACATAGACGAAGATCTTACAGTCACTACGAGATGAAGAACAGCAAATATAAGTGCTGTTTAATAAGGTGTTGATGTTGAGTGAGATGATGATTATGCCTGATTTTTATTGACCAATATACTGAGTTGATTGTTAAAGTGCTAGCTCACTGAAACAACAGACGTGTCAATCTACACAATCACAACCTTGAGATAACAAGTTATTCCTCTTACGCCATAATGTTGTATGTTCCAGTAGAGAAGCTGTAGATTCCAATTTTAAACTCTTTAGTTTGAGCAGAACCAAGCTCTACTGTTATTTAACTTTCTAATATTATTTTCATACACAAACTTTAAAATTTTCCCATTAGAACAAAGATTTAATTTGATACAATGTTTTGATTAACTGATGCTCATAAGTTTTATGACGGTAAGGCCTTTCCCGGAATTTTCAAGAGAAAAAAATTTCAGACTTAAGTTTGTTTCAAAGAAATCATTGCCTGAGATCTAGGCAAGCATGTGAACCATAAAACCACCAATACAGAAGTTTTAGATGGATTTTCATTCCTATTTATTTATATCTATAACCTTTATGTTTTAGATTTTCATTTGTTAAACCTTGTAAAGCAAACTGACAATAATTTTACATCAAATCAACTTATTATTTTTGTTATTTAAGGTAAATATAGACCCTTGAAAAAAACTGACCTCAGTAAATTGAGGTATACTGTTGTTATATATTTATGTTTGAATTTTTCAGGGATCACCTGGACCTCGAGGACCAACAGGCCCACCTGGACCTGCCGTAAGTCAATTATATAGTTTGGCATGCTATAGAGGAAAGTTATTCTGATGATCAATTTGATCGATTATGGCCAAAAATGTGATAATCAAGCTCAAAAATCAATTTTCAGCTACCTATGTTAAATTTGTATGTGGATACACAGTACCATAGAACATGTGGTACCATTAGATCAATAACCATATTTATCAAAATAATTATATGTAATATTGCTGATTTCACCATTGTTCTTTGTCACAAATGTAATATTAAAAATGTTTAAGTTCACAGAAAATCGAAAATATTAATAAATACAGATTGATTTTTGATATAGCATTTATTTTTCTTTCAATATCTAAGGGAACGACCATTTAACTGGTTTTTTTCTAAAAAAATATTCTGATTCCCAATGTTGCTGAAAAAAATAATCTGATTTTGGTGGAGGAAAAAAAAAATATTCTGATTTTGGTGGAGGAAAAAAAAAATAATCTGATTCAGAGTTTTTGTCATTTAACCTAATGTTAAATTCTGGAAAAAAAAATTCGCGCTTGCACGACAAAAAAAATAAATATTCTAACTTTTGTGTTGTCCAAAAAAAAAATTCTGAACGAAACAAAAAACCATAACCCCCCCCCTTCAAGTTAAATGGTCGGTCCCTAATATAAAAATTGGCAATGCAGGGAAATTTTCCTGTATTCTATATACTGTGAGCTCCTTTAAATTCATGGATTACATTTTTTTGTGGTTTGCGAAAAAAATGTATAAATATGGATGCGTAAATAAAATCCACGAAAATTGGTATACCACGAATAATATTGAAATCACAGTATTCATGTGACGTTCCTATTAGGATCGAGTATAAAAAGAAATAGATAAAGGGCTTAATTGTTACGAAAAAATATGAGATCAAGTTTGAGTTAGGGTTAGGGTTATGGTGTTTAACACCACTTTCAACAATATTTCAGTTATATCATGGCAGTCAGTTTTATTGGTGGAGGTAACCTGAGAAAACCACCAACCTGTCACAAATCCCTGAGAAACTTTATCATATAATGTTGCATCAAGTACACCTGGCCTGAGTGGGATTCAAACTCAACACATTTTTGGTGATACCATACCATCATGACCACGACGGCCCTGTATTTAAATGAATATCTAATTAGCAATAATTATATTCTTTATGAAAATATTACATGTACATTTATAGTTCTATATATGTTCACTCATTTAGTTCTTCTTATGTTAACATTATTCACTTATTGTTGTTATAGGGACCTTCTGGTTACCAAGGATCAAGAGGGGAACCAGGAGAATCAGGACACCCAGTAAGTTGTATTGATTATCTCCCTTGTGTTTTTTTATGTTTTTTTATCAACTAAATTTCCTTGTTAAAAGAAGTCTTTGTTTATCGGGACACTGTCTCATAGATACATGTTATAAATAATTGATAAATTGTTGTTTAACATCAAGTCTTTATGTACATGCAGTGTGGTATTCTCCATACAGAGGTATACATTTACTTCCTGTTCTAAGGGCAAGTTATCTTTTGGTGGGTATTTACTATACATAGATGTATATTTCTATAATTCCATCGAATATCATTACCTGAAGATAAATCCCGAGAGCATCGAAATGTAAAATACTACTATTTACAGAAAAATAGCATAGCTTTTATCCAATGAAAATCCAGCATTTTCATATAAGGTGGAATTATATATATAATCAAATATGGTATGCAAAAAGTTAGCAAACCTTTCAATCTTGAATATTCTACATGTGCACGTTATTCTGTATTGATTGTAATATGCTTATTTCAGGAGGCAGAATAATTTCGAAAAAAAATCTCATTTTGAAAGTACATTCTCCCTCTCTTTTTTTCAGGGAAACCCAGGAGAAAGAGGATTCCCCGGACCTGGAGGACCATCTGGATCACCTGTGAGTATTGACGAATACCTTGTTTTGTTCTCCCTAATATTAATATAAGACAAAATATTGCTGTTTTTTCCATTTCTCTAAATTAAAGTCTAAATAATTTTTGGGGAAAAAAATTGATCCTGAAAGTAAACATTTAGTGTTTATTATGCAATACTTGAAAACTTGAAAAACATTGAAAAATGACAGATGTCAATATTGCAAAAAAATTCTATCTAATATTTTCAATGGCAAATAATGTGGATAGATCTTTATGTTAAACAAATGAGGCAAAAATTTGTGCAATGATATTCATATACAGTCTAGTCCACTCATACTGAAATTTTAGAGGGGGCATGAAATCTTTTCATTATAACCCAATTTCGATATAGCAAGACCTGATATATATACTGAAGTGTGTAACCCCGGTAGATGGGGACAAATAATCTTCAATATAAATGATTTTTTTTTATATTAAAACCAATATCTTTATAAGTGAACTTGACCATAGGAAGAAAAAACTTAATTTTCATTGAAGATATTGTTCCTGTATTTTATTATTAATTTTAATGTCCACCAGGCTGTCATTTCAAACTTACATATTCAAATATATATTTTTCCACAAAAAAAAAAAAAAAAATATGCCAATCTTTTACTATGTTATGATTTTCCTTAGATAAACAATCAGAAATCTTCCGATGTGGAAGTGATCTATCAACCTTTCCCCACTTTACAGAAAAATTTGTATTTCCAAAATAATATATTAACTTTTGAAATGAAATAGAAATTCTTTTCGTGAAGATACATATATTGTATAGAAATAGAGAAAAAATGATAAGATATAAAAAGAATCACATGTAGAATTTTTTTTAAACGTTTCCATGACTACTCAAAAGATACATTTCTGTAATATTAAATTTACTTTTTCGTACAGGGAGAAGAAGGTTTACCTGGAGAACAAGGACCTACTGGGCCAGTCGGATCATCTGTAAGTTGATATCTAGTAAAATAATATTAAAAACTCTATTATTTAGATAATAAAATGCAATCGGCAGTAAGTTCATAGTTAGTAAAACTTTGTAAAATGAAGATTTGGACCAGTTACTAAAAAATAATTTAAATTCAGATATGAACGGTGTCGGAGGGGTGTAAATTTTTACCATTATTATGTTTATTTAATTTAGTTTGTTACATTTTCGTGGTGATAAATTTATTATTTTCGGATCAATCTTTTTAGGCTGTATTTCGTTTGGTGCTGTAGATTAATTAGGTGTCATTATGTTGTCATTTTGTCAGACTATTATTTTGTGCATATTTTCAATTGTATACTTTTATGGAGGGTATATGGCCATGCCTGAGTTTTTAGATGGGGCATTTTGTATTATCATGCATCTTGAAGATCATCTCATTTTAAGCTTGTTATAATTTTCAGGTTTATGAATACCATTGAATTTTTTAGGGAAATGCTGGACAACCAGGAATGCCAGGCATGCCTGGACCTAAAGGGCATAGAGTAAGTATACTGGATATATAACGTACTGGTACTTTAGGAAATCAAGTGCACAGATTGTCTACCCTTACATTTAAAAAATAATTCCAAATACAAAGATTATCTCCCCTAAAATTAAAAAATTATTTTAAAGTACAAAGACTGTCTTGTCTTCCTTTATATTTAAAAAAAACAATTTAATGTGTCTCCCCTAACATTCAAAAAATAATTAAAAATACATTTGTACAAAGATGGTCTCCCCTTACATTTAAAAAGCAAATTTTACTAAGGATAAGAATTCATATATTTTACAAAATTAAATTATAAAAATTGTACTGTTATAGAATTTATTTACAAGGGATTACCTGATTGAGCTTAATTAAAGACAAAATTGTCAAAATAAGTCTTCTATAATTGTTAAATCATCTGGTCTTTACTGTTGTATATGGTATTTGACCAGGAAAGCTTTATTTTTTTTTATCTTATTTAAGATTCTAGGTGAGTGCTGTAAATGAATGCATTAGATTCAAGAATTTACTATTAAAGCCACATTTAAGAAAATCAAACATTTTGCCATTAACTTAAATCCTGAAATATATTAAGAATTATTTTTGATGACTTTCAGGGATTACTGGGATTGCTAGGAAAGACCGGAGAAGAAGGAAGACATGGAGATAAGGTAATATTTTGTGTCTGTTTCAGTAATAAATTGCAGAAATAATCGAATGATGACTTTCTCCTGCAAGAATTCCAAACATAGAATTAAGTACATTTCCATAATAAATTGCAGAAATAATCGAATGATGACTTTCTCTTTGAAACATTCCTGCATGGTATGCAAGAATTCCAAACATAGAATTAAGTACATTTCCATAATAAATTGCAGAAATAATCGAATGATGACTTTCTCTTTGAAACATTCCTGCATGGTATGCAAGAATTCCAAACATAGAATTAAGTACATTTCCATAATAAATTTCAGAAATAATCGAATGGTGGGTATCTTTTTTTAAAACATTCCTGCATGGTATGTGAGAATTTCAAACATCCTGTTTGATCCCACTAACATGTTCAGCATAACTTTTTAAGTGGAAATTTGTTGGACATTGTTGATTCAAAAATAGCAAAAGCATGTGCTAAAACTCTATTCTGGTGCACCTTAGTTCACCCCAGATTTTTAGTAGGGTTTGGGTTGCTCAATCTTTTGTTTTCCGTGTATTGTTTTGTATATCGTTGTCCTTTTGTCCTTTTTCTGTTGGCCATTTTATTTTCTGACCTTCTTCAATTTACAGATTCTGATATCTTGAAACTTTTCTAAGCAGATTAGGTATATTTATTAAACATAAAAAAATGCAATATTATTATTTTTTTTTTGGTGTATATAATAAAATAGAAAATTAAAAAAACAGTGGCAAACTTGATAACTCTAACACACAAATACATGACACTAATTTCCCTGGCTTGATACAGGCATTTCAATAATGCACAAATACATGACGCTAATTTCCCTGGCTTGATACAGGCATTTAAATACATGATGCTAATTTCCCTGACTTGATACAGGCATTTCAATAATATGTGGCAAGGTTAAACCTCCCCACTCAGTGAAATAATTTCTTTATTTAACTTCTTCAGCGTTTCTTGACCCCCAAAAACAGATGGAAATAAAATATAAGCACCAGACATTATTTTGTTGAAGATCAGAACAGAATGCAAAATGTTCAAGATTATGATCGATGCCAAATATCTATACATTGCCTTGAATGCCAAGAAGGATTACAAAAATCATTTTATTAGTCACTTTAGCGTAAGAGTATCAGTTTTCTCATGATCTTAAAATACTCATACAAAAAAAAATTCATTAAAATAGCAGACATGAGGGTTAGAAAGTGAATTTAATTGACCCCTGACAAACTACAGACTTCAAAGTTCATTATGTCAAATTAACCATGAAAGAAATAAAAGTGTGTTGATCTGACTTGTAGACTATAAGATTACACCAAAGGTTACAATAACTTGCTCTTTACGTTGTGACCTCTTTAAAGTGCATTTGCAACTTTCTTTTATGAAAATGTTTTTTCTTTCTTGCTTTTTTTTCTTTTTAAAATTTTTTTTTAATGAAAATCTTTACCTCCCTTGTTTTAGGTATTTTGCACTTTTAAATTATAATTTTAATCTTATATTGAGAAAAAAACTGAAATATGCTCACACAAAAAATGATATGGTTGAACAAAATTAATGGTTAATTTTGTTATGATATCTACATAGCATCATGGATCAATTGGTCTGTCTTCTTATATCATTGTTGTCTGTCTGTTACCAAATTGAATTATTTTAACATCAGACTTGCATTATTATTTAGGGACCAGCAGGACCAAATGGAGTCCCAGGAACACCTGGACCCATGGGACCACGGGGACCACCAGGAGAGAGAGGACGAGATGGAGCACCTGGATCTCATGTAAGTTGATTAGAAGCCATATTGTAAATGTATTTGCTTCAGAGATAACCTCAATAAAGCAGTCACCTCTCTTAAGTATGTAGAACTCCTAAGTAGATTTTAATGTATAATTAAACTTAATAGTATTAACTATATTAAGGTGGCTTTGATGATTGATTACGGAAAAAAAACCCCCGACAATTGAGCTCAGGGGGGTTATGATGTTTAACGCCACTTTCAAAATTATATCGTGGCGGTTAATTGAGCTCTTTTTTAGCTCACCTGACCCAAAGGGTCATGTGAGCTATTGTCACCACTGAGCATCCGTCGTCTGTCGTCCGTCCGTCCGTTAACTTTTCACATTTTAATCAACTCCTCTGAAACCACTGGTCCAATTTGAACCAAACTTTGGTGGAATGGTCCTTGGATGGCCCCCTTCCAAAATTTTGTCCGGTGATCCTGACTTCCAACCAAGATGGCCATCAAGCTAAAAATAGAAAAAAGGGGGGATGAAATTTTAATTGTTCATTGCTGCTTTAGTATAAGTCAAAATGAGCTCTAATTTTAACTGCAGCTACATGGCAAGGAGTAGTTTAACATATATTCCGGGTTTTTCTGTGAAATTTTTCTTTCAGCCGATATATACCGATTATGCAAATTAGGCATATTTTGATAAAAGATCACATTTAAATCTTCTCCTCTGAAACCGCTGAACCAAATTAAACCAAACCTGGCAGGGATGGTCCCTAGGTGGGCCCCTTTCAAAATTGTGTCCGACAGCCCCGCCCTCCATTCAAGATGGCTGCTGTTACTAAAAATAGAAATTTCTTCAACTGTCCATTGCTGCTTTAGTATAAGTCAAAATGAGCTCAAATTTTAACTGCAGCTACATGGTAAGGAGTAGTTTAACATATATTCAGGGTTTTTCTGTGAAATTTTTCTTTCAGCCGATTTATACCGATTATGCAAATTAGGCATATTTTGATAAAGGATCACATTTAAATCTTCTCCTCTGAAACCGCTGAACCAAGTTACACTAAACCTGGCAGGGATGGTCCTTGGGTGGGTCCCTTTCAAAATTGTGTCTGAAAGCCCCACCTTCCATTCAAGATGGCTACTTTTACTAAAGATAGAAATTTCTTCTATTGTCCATTGCTGCTTTAGTATTAACCAAAATGAGCTCAAATTTTAACTGCAGCTACATGGCAATGAGTAGTTTGGCATATATATATTCCGGGTTTTTCTGTGAATTTTTTCTTTCAGCCGATTTATACCGATTATGCAAATTAGGCATATTTTGATAAAAGATCACATTTAAATCTTTTCCTCTGAAACCGCTGAACCAAATTAAACTAAACCTGGCAGGGATAGTCCTTGGGTAGTCCCATTTCAAAATTGTGTCCGACAGCTCCACCCTCCATTCAAGATGGCTGCTGTTACTAAGAATATAAATTTCTTCAATTGTCCATTGCTGCTTTATTATCAATCAAAATGAGCTCAAATTTTAGCTGCAGCTACATGACAATGAGTAGATTAACATATATTCTGGGTTTTTCTGTGAATGTTTTCCTTCAACCGATTTATACTGATTATACAAATTAGACATATTTTGATAAAAGATTACATTTAAATCTTTTCCTCTGAAACCGCTGAACCAAATTAAACCAAACCTGGCAGGGATAGTCCTTGGGTAGTCCCATTTCAAAACTGTGTCCGACAGCTCCACCCTCCATGCTGTTACTAAAAATAGAAATTTCTTTAGTTGTCAATTTCCGCTCTATTACAAATCAAAATGAACTCAAATTTTAATTGCAGCTATATGGCAATGAGTAGTTTAACATATATTCTAGGTTTTTCTGTGAGATTTTTTCAGCCAGTTTATTTCGTTTAGGAATATTATGTGATAAAAATCACATCAAAATCTTTTGCTCAGAAATTTGAGTTGAAATGATCTTTGGGTGGCCCACTTTCAAAATTATGTGTAACACCCCCATTTTCTATCAACATTAGATGTCAAATTGAAAACCAGGTGAGCGATTACAGGCTCCTGGGAGCCTCTAGTTTTTTAGTTGAACTCAAAAATAAATTTCAGTTAAGTAGAATCCTTATATTTATATATAATTATATGTGGTATTGCTAATTTCAACATCATTCTTTGCCACAAATGAAATAAAATATGTTTTAAGATCAAAGAAAATAGAATAATAAATACAGCATTTATTTTTCTTTCAACATATAATATAAAAATGGGCAAGACGGAACATATTCAGATTATGATCGATGATTACTTATTTTCAATAAACCATTTGATCGCAGATGAAATTTCTTTTGATTCTCAATACTAAGCTCTACTTGGCAGTGGAGCCTTACCTTAAAACATGATATTTACTGGAATTATTTTTTTCAGTTATTTAACTGATTTCAGCTATTTTCATACAATTTTTTTTTTCTCCAAAAGTTGCAAGACATGGTCAGAACAGGTTAAAAATGGACCTTTTTATAGGGGGTGAAGATGGTTTCAGCCATTTTCTTATTTTCATACAATTCAGCTATTTTCATACAATTTTGTTTTTCCAAAAGTTGCAAGACATGGTCAGAACAGGTTAAAAATTGACCTTTTTATAGGGGGTGAAGATGGTTTCAGCCATTTTCATTGGTTTTCAGTTATTTTATTTCTTAATCAGAATCATCCCTGTATTTTGAAAAGCCCTTAAGAAATTATAAAGAAGAAAAAACTATTGCTTAAGCAAACAGTCTTGTAATCTTTTCCTGTTTAGTACAATAATAGATAAAATCAACTGATTCTGATGCAATAAATTAAAAATATAAGTAAGTTCATTTTCTTTTGAAAAGAAATTTAAATTGTCAACAATTCCATCAGCATCAACAATAATAACAACTATCACCTCAAATCATAGACCTCCACGATATAACTGAAATATTGTTTAAAGTGGCATTAAACACCACAATTCTATCCTTCAAATCATAGACCTCCACGATATAACTGAAATATTGTTTAAAGTGGCATTAAACACCACAATTCTATCCTTCAAATCATAGACCTCCACGATATAACTGAAATATTGTTTAAAGTGGCATTAAACACCATAATCCTATCCTTCAAATCATAGACCTCCACGATATAACTGAAATATTGTTTAAAGTGGCATTAAACACCACAATCCTATCCTTCAAATCATAGACCTCCACGATATAACTGAAATATTGTTTAAAGTGGCATTAAACACCACAATCCTATCCTTCAAATCATAGACCTCCACGATATAACTGAAATATTGTTTAAAGTGGCATTAAACACCACAATCCTATCCTTCAAATCATAGACCTCCACGATATAACTGAAATATTGTTTAAAGTGGCATTAAACACCATAATCCTATCCTTCAAATCATAGACCTCCACGATATAGCTGAAATATTGTTTAAAGTGGCATTAAACACCATAATCCTATCCTTCAAATCATAGAACTTGACTTGTGGCAATGAAAATCCAGATCATATCCTGGGACAGACACAAAATGTGGCAGTGTTAAACCGGTTAATGGGATACCAACCCTTCTCCTTTTGTTAATTTGATAACTTTTTCCTGGCTATAATTGATGGAACTGTTTTGCCATGATTATTTAAAAGTGTGAAAAGAATTTTTGAACATTTCAACAAATGCACCAATATCAACTAAACGAACAATTACGAACAAGTATGTATTTATTTCTAGGGACTTAGAGGACAGGATGGAAAGACAGGAGAGAATGGACCACCAGGACAGATAGGATCCCCAGGGTCACCTGGATTCCCTGGAAGTGGTGGACCAAAGGTATTCATTTGTTTAACCTATTGTTTGTTAATATAGAATAATGTCAGTTTTGAAGGTCAAGACAAACATTATTACTAGTATTGCACAGAGTCTGATTAGAATGAGCTATGATACTTGTGATAATTTTTTTTTTTTATGGGTATTAAACGTCATAATGTGATGCCACATTGACCAATAAATGAAATATTATTGAAAGTGTCATTAAACACCCATTAACCGAAATCACAATTCAGGAAATCAAATGAATTATGGGTAAATGCTGTGATTAGTAAATTCAAAATTGACAAGGACACAGTGATTACATAGTACCATTTAATAAGATCTGAATTAGTCCATGGCATTTTCTCTGCAAATACTTGCATACAATAGAAAACACATTTCTTTAAAGTTGAAAAAATATCTTTATTAAAAACAAATTACACAAATTAAAGTAAAGGGACATCACTTTTATGGCTGTCACAGTCACAGTAGGGTCTTCAACAATGAGCATAATACATACTCTTGAAATGAGTGTAATACTGCATCTACCTGCAGTCGAGTGGTACTCTTTAATTTTTATGATAAATGTTGCATCTGTGCATCTTTTGAATTATATTTTCTAGATTCAGGATTATCAACAAAGAAATGAAATATGGATGAAGCAATCCATTTTATATCTGCATATGGTAGCTGTTAGTTGTTTTTATATAATGAATATCTAATTCTTCTAGGGAGATTCTGGACAATCTGGTCAGAGAGGAGAACAAGGTTTACAAGGTCCTCCAGGAGTCAGTGGTCTCCCTGGACAATTAGGAGAGGCAGGACGACCTGGTTCCCCTGGCAGAGATGGGGAACCAGGAGGTAAAGGTGATATGGTAAGTTATTACTGGAAATGTTTGAAGTGTTGTTGACCTTTATCTAAATTTTCTGGACCGCATCGGTGGTGTAATGGGTAGCTTACTCGCCTCGAGTGCAGTAGATCGTGGGTTCGAGTCCCGATGGGTCCAAACCAAAGTCTATCAGATTGGTATTTGTTGCTTCTCTGATAAACACGCAGTATTTAGGAGAAAGAGCAAAGACTGGTTGGCTCGAAATCAGGATAATGTATCCGAGTCAGAAATGTCAATATAGCTTAATTTATATATTATTTATTTTAAAATAAAAGTTTTGGCAGATATTTATTTAAAAACGTTTTGACAGAAATGACAATATAACTTAATTTATTTATTTTTCATTTAAAAACATTTCGGCTGAAATAACAATTTAACATTAAGAACAATATCGTACACTTACTTCCAGAGAGAAATTTTATAAATAACAAAATGTTTAAATGCATTTTTTCTTGACCGATTTCTCACATTGTTTTAGCACACTCATATTAACTCTTTTATTGATAAATAACATAAACAATGCATTTTTTATACTTTTTCCAACTCTGTTCTTTGTTATGGAAACTTGCTATACAGTTAAACCTGACCATGTGGTCACCTCTATTAAGCAGTCACCTGTATTAAAAGTTCACCTTTTTCTTGTTGTGTTATAGAAAATTTCATCGGAATTGAACCTCTTTTAAGAGGTGACCTGTCTTATAAGGCCACTTTTTCTTTGTCCCATGGGTGACCTCTTAATACAGGTTTGATGGTATTTGATTCTGTATTATTGTCAAATGTCATATTGTGTATTTACATTCTTTTCTGTATTAATAGGGACAGCCTGGAGCCCCTGGAACATCAGGATTCCCTGGCCCACAAGGACCCCCAGGGCAGTCAGGAGAACCTGGAACCCCCGGAACTGCTGGAGAACAAGTAAGGATATTATTTTGTATATACAATGTACAGTTTCCATTTCTTACTGTTGATTTACAATAAACGTCGGTTAAAGAGCACACTCATGTTTCTTGTTTGCTTGAATATATGTACCAACTTTAAATGAAATTTATCTCATCTTATCTTAATAAACATTGTTTTATGTCATGATTTCACATATGACTAGTATTAATATGTAATTTTGTATGTGTGACATGTTTCTGGAATAACCATTCATCAGGTACACTCAAAGTAAATAGATTGGAAAGCCAAATTATTTAAAATTCTTTGGGAGCAAACTACCAAAGTACCTACCTTAGTTAGATGAAATTTATATGATAATAATTACATCAATACTATATAGGTCATAAAATTTGCAGGAATTAAAATTCGCTAATATGAAGGTCAAGAGTATTCGTTCACTAGTTTTTAATTTCACGATTGTGTCCATGTCAACAAAACATTATAAATGATGGTATTTGTGCAGGTTTTTAGTTTCACAAATTTATTGTCCTCGCGAAGATAACGAAAATAGCCATTTATACATTATTTAGTGGTGTAAATAGTGATTATTGACCTCAATCAAGTCATACTAAGAAATGGCTTTGTTGCTTCATTGTAAACCATCAATTTTCCCCAAGCGATGGAAATTCGTCTCTATTAAGAAAATATTAATTAGACTCACTGTGTTTGTGTATTTTGTAGGGTCTACCTGGACAAGATGGGCGTGGTGGAGATCCTGGAGAGAGAGGATACCAAGGTGCCCCAGGAGAAGCCGGACTTCCAGGTTTAGCTGGAGCTGAGGGAAAACGGGTAGGTCTTCTTTATCGATTACATTATTTAAACAATAAAAATATAAAAGGCTTTTAGAATATTAAAAGAACATACAATAAGAATTATTTTTGACAATTTTTTTTTTAGAAAGGTCAAAATTTTATGTTGAGACAATAACAAAAAGAGTATCATGGAACATTTATAAATAGATTAATGAGTTTGTCAAGAAATCTTTAAACTGTTGAATATGTAATAAATTCAAGAGAAATATCCCTAAATGAAATTATATGAATATGCATGAGCTACGAATATTTTAAATCAAATACTTGGATATTTCGAAGTACAATGATCAGTCATAATGAGGTTCGACTGTATTTACATTACAATAACAAGTTCTGTTAGAAATCTTGGATAAGAATTTTATTTATAGATTGAAAAAATATTCAGAAAGTACAAGCTACTATTTATAGATTTTTTTTTATATATTAGGGTGCTTCAGGAATCCCAGGACCACCGGGACCTAATGGAGTTGCAGGAGAAAGAGTAAGTATTTTTTATTGTTTCAATATAAAGTTTATTTTTATCCCTATTTTCTGAATGGTAGAAGAAGAATGATAAATTATTTCACAAGTCCATATTAAAAATGAAGGATATCTTCCATTAGTGTGAGAAATTTCGTATTTTCCCCGAATTGAGCACAGCGGAAGAAAGGTAACAATCGTAGAATTTCTCATACAAGTGAGACTTTCAGAAAATTTTCAGAAATATTGTGGCTCACCCAACCAAGCTAAAGGAAAGCGCCTGCACAGTTATAACAAACTGACCAGAGAGAATCTCAGCTATGGATAGGTGTCCAAAAACCTTAATACTTGAGGTAGATATCAGAGGCCAACGTCACCTCACTTGTGTTAGGCTTGTGGCCAGATGTCAACATCTAAGTGCCTCTTGTAATGGGAAAAGATGGTCTTTTGAGTAAAAAGTCTGCTTATGATTCTTTAGCATAAATCACTGTTACCCAGACTCCATTACACATTAAAAGATGCATGTCTGAGAGAAATTAAGGGTATGAATGAATGATTGCTGTGTAATGCCAAGTTAGCAATATTTCAATTTTATCATGCTAAGAACAAGTTATTTTTTGATGAGGTGACAATGATTTCTGTTTTGTACTAGACTAACATGCTAAAATGGATTTTTATAGCCCTAGCAGTCTGACAAACATGGACTGATTGACTATTTCAGATGTTTGTTTATATTCATATGATAGAAATAATATGCATGAAAACATTATTTGTACAATAAATAGAAACATTCCACAAGGACTGTGTTATTTAAACTACTACTGTGCTGATTGCATATAACAATTTACTATGATATTTTTCATCATTTTTCAATTTAATTTATTTTAGGGATCACCAGGTGCAGGAGGAGCCCCAGGACCAGGAGGTCCACCAGGAGCAAGGGGACGAGATGGTGGACGAGGATCAGAGGGAGAAAAGGGAAATGCTGGAGAACCAGTAAGGATATTTCTATTTTAACTTTATCTGGGTTAGGATTATTTGTGCTTCACGTATCACCAATTTTTCAGTTATATCCTGACTACCTGAGTTAATGGAGGAGTTTAGTTTAGTTTATGGTGTTTGACGCCACTTTCAACAATATTTCAGTTATATCATCGCGTTCAGTTGTATTGGTGAAATAAACAGTAACACCCTGAGAAAACCACTGACCTGTCGCAAGTTACCGACAAACTTTATCACAGACAAAGGAGGAAAGCCTGGACAGTTATAATGAACTGATTGGTGAAACCTCCGACCGTGGGTAGGCATCTGTAAAACTTTAACACTTGAGGTGAATATCAAATAATGCACCCATGTCAGTTGTGTCAGATCAGTGATCAGAAGTCATTGACTTTTACCTCTCAACCACTAAGGGTTAGGGTTATAGTTAGGACAATGTTGTTTAATACCACTTTCAACAATATTTCAGTTATATTGTGGTGGTCAGTTTTATTGGTGGAGGATACCGGAGAAAACCACCGACCTGTCACAAGTCACTGACAAACTTTATCACATAAACTCACAACTTTAGTGGTGATAGGCACTGATTACACAGGTAGTTGTAAATCCAGCTGCCATATGATCATGACCACGACGGCCCGCAAGGCCCCCTGATAACTTTTGTATATCTCCAGTAGTGAATGTAATCACTTAGTCACTAAGGCCCCTTGATTACTTTTGTATGTCTCCAGTAGTGAATGTAATCACTCAGTCACTAAGGCCCCCTGATTACTTTTGTATGTCTCCAGTAGTGAATGTAATCACTCAGTCACTAAGGCCCCCTGATTACTTTTGTATGTCTCCAGTAGTGAATGTAATCACTCAGTCACTAAGGCCCCTTGATTACTTTTGTATGTCTCCAGTAGTGAATGTAATCACTCAGTCACTAAGGCCCCCTGATTACTTTTGTATGTCTCCAGTAGTGAATGTAATCACTCAGTCACTAAGGCCCCCTGATTACTTTTGTATGTCTCCAGTAGTGAATGTATTTGTTTTATAACAATATGTAATTTCACATTCACTGTATGTCTACCAGCTGTTACTAATATTTTATGTTCTTTGTAGTGTTTTTTGCCAGGATTTTGATGGCGTGTTCATAGTGCATTTCATATTTTCTTTATATAGTCTCCAATCCTAAGATTAGAAGGGTTAGTTTTAATTTAAGGGCTATTCCTGAAAATTTTATATGAGGGTGAGTGAGGAGAAAGGGAAAGGCTAGAAAAAACTTTATGTAGAACAAACATGGGTTAAGTATGATATAAGACAATTCAGTCTCTTTTTAAAATTGTATGCAGTCCTTGAAATGAAAACTTGAATTTACTGGTCCGAATCAAATTTCTTTAATTTATTTTTATATAGTGCTAAATAAAAACTGAAAACTTTACTGGTCCGAACGAAGTTTTACTGGTCTTGGGCCGGAGGACCTGTGCTCATCGTGGGGAATGTGTATCTGTGTTGGGTCTTGGAAGATTGTACTTCCCCCCACCCCCCATCTACACCCTTCCCATAAACATTCTTTTCTGAAATAGCCCTCAAACAAAAGTGTTAAAAACAAAACATTTATTTTATATGGCCTGAATTATATATTGTATGGTTACTACTATAAATCATCTATGTATATTATTTTACTATTTATAGTATTCTATGTGATATTTTGTATTTTTAGGGAACTGCCGGAATCCCAGGAATATCTGGACCTCCTGGACCAAGGGTAAGATAATTATGTTCATTCCACAACAACTTGTTCATATGATATATTTTAAATATTAAAATTAATGGCATAACTAAACCAGTGACAATAGTATAAGAATTATTTATTCCAAATAAAGGTTAGAGAATACCAAAGGGGCAATATAAAATAGATAATCCAGAGAAACTAGCAACATAGGGTACACAACACGAAAACAAACAAAGACACAACACAATATGTGTTGGACACCGCTATATGCAAACAAACACAAATAACGTAAATAAGACATGAGCTCTCCTACAAACAACTAGAGGTAAAGACAAACCAAGCATCATTTTTATGTGGAAATCGTAACGGACATCACAACACGGAACTCGGAACATAAAGACACATAATAGGATAACACAATAAACTTTAAAAATGAGCAACACGAACCCCACCAAAAAACGTGAAGCGTGAGCAGTTTTTGATAAATAAAATAAAATTGATGTTAATGTATTATATTGGTATTTACTATAATTGAGTTAGAAATTATTGTTTAACACCAGGTGAACAATTTTTAAGACTATAGCATGGAGAGAACAGGTTACTTTTTGATCTGACCATGATTCTCTGTCTGCTTTGTACTAGACCAACAAAGCATGCTGAGTTGGATTTTTTTTTTATAGTGTTAGCTCAGTGAACCATCAGGCCACAAGTAAGACCTATTACTACACTCAGACACATTATCAGTCCTCATTAATTTTCTATTGCAAAATACCAATCTTGTGGCAGTTCTTAGCAAAATCTGCCCAAATTTTGCTGGTCATATCTGACAGGACTGACGAATTTTGTGAACTCTGGTCAATGTTTTAACATTAATACACGGTATTTCACTAACATTTTTTTTACAATGTTTTAATACAACTTTTGTTATATTTTATTGTATTAAAACTTCCATTAACTTTTCTTCAAACAGGGACCAATGGGACAGACTGGAAATGAAGGAAAACCAGGAGCCCAGGGACAAGCTGTAAGTAGTCCATCATATAAAAAATCATGCATTTATTTATCTTTCCATTAAAGAAAATGTATATACTATGAACGTACTTTTATTCGTTCACACACATTTTCGTGGTTTCTACAAATTGCATTGATCCATTGGTTCTTGAATTCATGGTTTTAAACACTACATGACAATCCATGGGACCTTGAATTCACGGTTTTAAACACTACATGACAATCCATGGGACCTTGAATTCATGGTTTTAAACACTACATGACAATCAATGGGAAAATTGTATTTTGTTGGATTTTTATTTTCATGGTCTAAGTGGGACCACAAAATCAATGATAACAAGATATGATTATAATCTAACGATTATGAAATCTCCCAAACCGGCCACTGACACTATCTACCCACATATCAAATTTTGATGATATCGGACAATGTTGAATTTTTACCCCCCATTTTTATGCCGTGTTTTGGCATCCATTTTGAAAATGGTAGACATCTTGAAAATTTTGAAAACGCAGAATTGCTCCTCTAATGGTGACCTATCATTATGTCAAAATTTATGTCTCTATCATTATCCAGTTAGAAGTTATCAACATTAATGTACAAAATTTCAAGTTTCCCATAGGATTCTATAGTAACCCCCACCCCCTTTGAACCCCCATAAATATGGCTTTGACCCCCTTTACCACAAATCTGAAAACTTTAGGATCAACTAGAAACATATATCTATAACTCCACCAAGTTTCATGAAATTCTGTCCTGTAGTTCCTGAGATCTGCCGTGGACAAGTTCATGGTGCACGGAAAGAAAGGAGAATAACAAAAATAAGAATAATAATAATAATAATAAGAAACGGAGCAAAAACAATAAGTCTCCAAACGTTGTTTGGGAGACTTAATAATAATAAGAAATGGAGCAAAAACAATAAGTCTCCAAACGTTGTTTGGGAGACTTAATTAGAACCCCTCGTTTAATAATGATTTCACAGTATAAATTTTACATAACTTTTTACTTGTTTGGTTAAAAATGCTGTCAGAGTTATTGTTAAGTAATTAGTTTAATTTCTTAAATTTCTCATATTCAGATAGGACTTTTGTAAAATGATTGATTTGATATAATATAACGTTTACGTTTGATTTTTAAAGGGTCTTGCAGGAAGTGATGGTCGACCAGGAGAACAAGGACAACAGGGACCATCTGGCGTACCAGGTCTAATAGGACTAGCAGGAGTATCTGGCGAAGAGGTTAGTATATTTATGAACCGTTCTGGTGTAAAATGTTTCTCTATGTAAATTTGATATCAAAAGAAAGATAAACATTCTTCTTTTCATCAATGTAAAAGTTTTAAAATAACAAGAACGATAACTAATAAAACGAATGGAAAAAAATGTACATACCCTACGTTTTTTGTTGATGTTGAAATTTCTGCACACAACTTCATGTACCAGGCATGGAGGGCATGGGATGCAAAAATTAGGGTGAAATATCAACGACTGATACAATATTTGGTAGATGGGAACTTGCTGTTGCAGAAGATGTTTACCAGTACATTAGAAATGGAAGTGGAACTAATAGTAGTGTGTAAGCTTTCAAGGTGCACAGACATACAATTATATCAGTATCAATATTCATTTTTTTTACTTTTCAAGGTACTCTTTTGTTGTTGAAATCATGCACAAATTATAATCAGTTTTAATTAATGCGTTCTAGTTAATTTAGATTTTGTATTTTATTTATTTGAGAGTAAAAAAGAAAAATGACAAACATATTTTATTCAATCAAAACATATTTATTTGGCACAGGGAAGACGGTTGCACAAACCCTCAATTAAATTTAAGTCCCAATAAAACCTTAAGTGTAAACTAATTCTATGTACATTTCAAGAAAATTAAAGTGTCAATTAAGTTTTAGCGACCCAGTTCCGGAATATATTTGCTTTAATCAAGATCTTTATATTTTTTTAATAAAGGGAAGACCCGGACGTGATGGTGAAGGTGGACCACCAGGACAGCAGGGACCAAGAGGACCGAGGGGAGAATTAGGAGAAGGAGGACCAGTAGGACCACCTGGCAATTCTGTAAGTTGACAAATATTAATTATTTATTGGCAACCGTTAGAGATTCTATATTGACGATATTTAGAGTTTTATACAAATTAGATTTCAAATTAAAATAACAACAACAATAAGTAAATTTTAAAATAATCATATATTGCCATTACATAATTGTTGGGTTTTTTTGGGTTTTTTTTTTTATCAAACCCTAGAATGTCAAAATATACAATAAATGTATATATATATTTTTTTATTGTTGTTCAATGACAAGAGAGCATTATTTCAGCTATATTCATTATAGGCGTAAGTTTTGAAGAAAAACCCCCCCCCAAAATAACGTCTAGGTACAAATATTAGTCTTGGATTGGTCTGTAGGTGACCGTTTTCATTTCCACAAACAAATATACATCCACCTAAGGATCAGCTGTATAAGACTTTCAGTCTTCTCTGGTTTTATTGCTGTATTTATGAAGACAGAGAGTTTTTGTTTTAGATGTTACTCCCTTGTTTTATTGCTATCACAGCCTTTAGCCACTAGCCCTATGCCCGAGACTAGTAAAATTTTGTTTGGGCTGGTAAAATTTTAGTGAAATTTATATAAACAAATAGAAGAAAACCTCAAAATTAGCTATTCGGGCTAGTAGCTGAAAAAGTTTTTGGCACAGACTGGCTATGTTCATTTGTAACATAATGTTTTGTGGTAGTAACCAATGTTAGATTATGGATGCTTTAACTGTTTTCTTGTCTTATAAATAACGTTTTATTCATCTTAGGGACCACAAGGAGAGAGAGGTGCCCCAGGACCCCAAGGAGAAACTGGCATTGGTGTAAGTTTTTATAAATTTAAAAGTGGGGGAGATTTTATAGATTACTATATGGTTGTTTGTATTTAACCTAGCTTTCAACAACAATTCAATTATATCACATTGGTCAGTTTTAATCATGGAAGAAACCGAAGTACGGAGATAAAACTGCTGACCTGCAGTAAATCTCGGACAATTTTTAATAACATTATGTTGTACTAAGTATACCTTGACACAGGCAAGTTTTTAACTCATAACTTGAGTGGATAACTTTGATCTTATGAGTCAATTTAAAAAAACTGCAAGTATGAAAAAGGATTTATGATGCATCTTGAATATACATGTAGTAATAATTTTATGTATTAAAATTTTAATTATTATACAAACAAAAAATCTTTTTTTTTGCAAATTAAAACAAAATGACTTGCTCTGCAAGGCTACCTATGAGAACTCTGCATATTTTTGCTGACACATACAAGTATAAGTTAGGTTTATAGATATTAAACAACACTTTAAACAATATTTGTGTTATATTCTGAAGGTCTATTTTATTAGTGGCAGCAAACAGATTTACCAGAGTAAAAACCATGGACCTCCTGCTGCAAGTCAGAAAACTTTTATCACAAAAGGTTATATCCAGTATGCCTTGCTCCACAGACTTTAAACAAACTCACAACTTTCATTTTTCAATTATTAAATTAATTGCAATGTTCAACAGAAATTTCCATGTGATCCCAATTATGCATTATGTGTATTGCAGGGTTTAGCTGGAATAGCAGGTGCCCCTGGAGAGCCTGGTAGAGCTGGAGAATCTGGAATCCCTGGACCATCTGGTGAGCCAGGAGAAGCAGGAGAAAGAGTATGTATTTTTTAATTTTATTTTGACATATACGGTCAAACCTGTATTAAGAGGTCACCTTTGGGATAAAGACAAAGTGGTCTTTTAAAGACAGGTGACCTCTTAAAAGAGGTTCTATTCATATGAAATTTGCTATGACAGGACCAGAAAATGTGACCTTTAAATACAGGTGACTGTTTAATAGAGGTGACTGCTTAATACAGGTGACTCCTTAATAGAGGTGACTGCATGGGATTGTGTTATTGGTGTTGGTTGTCACTGTCAGCAATTTTTCAACTAAATTGCGACCACCAGACTTCCTGGACAAGGAAATCCTGGACAATTATAACAAACTGATTGGTGAAACCTATATGTGTCTTAAGACCTTAACACTTGAGGGGGTATCATCTTGGCCTGAATCCATGTCAGGGGTTTTAGGCTTGTGGTCAAGCGCCAACAACTTTAACCACTCGTCGACCCATGACCCATATAAATAATGACTTTTTGTTTGGATTGGATCATTGGAGGTTACATATTCTTAGTTAAATTATTTCCAGAAACTTAATTCGAAATGTTCACTGTTAATTAATATCGTTCACAGTTATTATTTTTTTTATTTCTATCAATAAATTGTACTAATAAATAACTAAAAATAATTCAGGATTAGGGTTATGGTGTTTAGTGCCACTTTCAACAATATTTCAATTATTTCATGGTGGTCAGTTTCATTGGTGGGGAAAACTGGAGTACCGGGAGAAAATCACCAACCTGTTGCAAGTCACTGAAAACTTTATCACATAATGTTGTATCAAGTACACCTCACCACGAGTGGGAAAGAATAAGAGTACACATTTATAAAAAAAACATACAAATATATATTTAATCTTGGCCAAATATATATGACTGACAAAACTATATATATTTATATTTAGGGTGAACAAGGATTTTCTGGAGAACCTGGACCTGAGGGAAGACGTGGACCAACTGGAGAGAGAGGTATGCCAGGGCCAGCAGGAGAATCTGGTGGAGAAGTAAGTCTAATATTCCTTATAAAGAGATGTAGAAATACCTTTAATGAATGTGAGAAGTTCTTTCCTTTCTCAAGTCAAGTGTCACACAACAGGTGTTAAAGTCATTGTATTAAATCACAAAAGATCTTATTCTAGCCAAATGGAAAAACCTATTTTCTCTTAAATGAATAAAAAAAAATTTCATTAAAAAAAATTGTGGATAAGTTATCACTGTAAGAAATAATGTCTGCTGTTTTTGACCAGACATATGAAAGATTGATAAAAATAGGAAAAAATTGTTGTCCAGATTTTGATTATACATTGTACCAATTTTTTATTTCAGGGACCACCAGGATCTCAAGGAGAGCGTGGAAGCCCAGGACCTATCGGATTAGTGGTAAGAAAATGCATTCTTTGTCTTAAGTTATGAGATTTTCCAACCATGTTATAAAAACAAAACATCTAACAGACACCTTGATGAGCAAGCAATAAAATACTAAAGTTTGGTCACAATGTCCTGTGGTACAATGGTAGTTTTCTCAAACTTTTCTTAACTTTTTGTTAGCTTATAATGATTTTATTGTCAATATATATATACAATTGGATTGGGAACAAGTTTTTACAACTTACTAGTCCCTCTCCATACAAATACAGTAATAACATAAATAAAACAAATCAAATGACAGCTATATCAATTATATAAATTAGTAAACTTTTTTTACTACCTATTTTTCTTTTCTTTTAGGGATTACAAGGAGACAGAGGACCCACTGGAGCCCCAGGATCAAGAGGGGGAAGAGTAAGTAGATAATAAAGGAGAGAGGTTTTTCTCAAAAAGAAAAATTATGTAAACAATTTTTTTTTTTTTTTATTATTGATCAAAAATTTTCGTGTTATATCATTTTTCCCCCTTTATTTATCTAATGTACATCATCTAAAGTTTGTGAAAAAATGAACACAAATTTATATGTCTTTTTATAATTCTGCTTTAGGGATCATATAAAAGTAATATTCCTCCGTCTCTACATGGCAGTTGTAAGATACCAAGAAAACTACTGAAATATTATTAAAATTTTGTTAAAACATTCCTTTATTAATTAATCCTTATTTGAATAAAATGTTTTTAATATTCCCTGATCATTCCCTCTTTACTGTTAATTTATCTGATCCATTTGTCAATTTTGATTAAAAAAAATCTCACTTTTTAGGCAATGATGAATGGTTTATAAAAGTGATTAGCTCAATAGGCACTTGATTGATTCAAATAACCTGTTAACATGGGTATAATCATTGATTGATTCAAATACTCTGTTAACATGAGTATAATCATTGATTGATTCAAATACTCTGTTAACATGAGTATAATCATTGATTGATTCAAATACTCTGTTAACATGAGTATAATCATTGATTGATTCAAATACTCTGTTAACATGAGTATGATCATTGATTGATTCAAATACTCTGTTAACATGAGTATAATCATTGATTGATTCAAATACTCTGTTAATATGAGTATAATCATTGATTGATTCAAATACTCTGTTAACATGAGTATAATCATTGATTGATTCAAATACTCTGTTAACATGAGTATAATCATTGATTGATTCAAATACTCTGTTAATATGAGTATAATCATTGATTGATTCAAATACTCTGTTAACTTGAGTATAATCATTGATTGATTCAAATACTCTGTTAACATGAGTATAATCATTGATTGATTCAAATACTCTGTTAACATGAGTATAATCATTGATTGATTCAAATACTCTGTTAACATGAGTATAATCATTGATTGATTCAAATACTCTGTTAACATGAGTATGATCATTGATTGATTCAAATACTCTGTTAACATGAGTATAATCATTGATTGATTCAAATACTTTGTTAATATGAGTATAATCATTGATTGATTCAAATACTCTGTTAATATGAGTATAATCATTGATTGCACTGAATTTAACATAATGAGGTTCTATTGCATGCAGATGTCCTAATTACTCGAAAAGACCCATACTTTTAAACGAGGTGCATTTATTTCCTGGTGTATATTTCTAGGGATACTCAGGTGAAAATGGAAAAGAGGGAGAACCCGGTAGACCAGGGGAGCAAGGACAACCAGGAGCCCCAGGACAAACAGGACCACAAAATTTAACACCTCCCCCGAAGGGAGATGCTGGACATCCTGGAGAAGTTGGAGGAGAAGGAGAAAAGGGAGAAATCGGACCACGAGGATATCCTGGTAACGTAGGACAAACAGGGTCACAAGGACCTCCGGTAATTTTGACTTACATTGTTTCTACTTCATGCTGACAGTCACATGACTGATTCACAATTGTCACATGTTTCTATCATAACTGAAAAAAAAAAAAAAAAAAATAAAAAAAATAAAAAAATAACTGAACAGCATCAGTGTGAGAGAGTGCAGTAAATTTTGAGTTTGAAGCCAGCTTGGGTCAAATCACAGACTATAAAATTGGTATTAGTTGCTTTTCCGCTAAGCACACATCATTAAGGAGAAAGAACAAAGACCGATGGGCTCCGAATGAGGATAATGTGTCAAAGTGGAGCGACATGTCTTCCGACGAACTGTTGTTTCAGTGAGCTAGCACTATAAAGATTCAACAAAGCGTGTTGATCTAGTATAAAACAGACATCATCTCATCAAATGTAATTTGTTTTTGCCATGATATGGCTAAAAAATTACTCAGTTGGCATTAAACATCAATCACTCACTTACTCCATCGTGACAGTTGAATTGTTTGTATTTTATTTTATGTACAGTTGACTCTCGTTATCTCGAATTCGATGGGACCATGGAAAAAATTTGAGTCAACCGTAGTTCGACTCAAGAGGAGCTATGAAAATACCGGAAGTGTAGTTTGTTTAACAACGAAAGGGAGACAACTCGAGCAAAATTTTGAAGAGCTAAAACCAGCATCGCATGTCTAGATTCTCGGAACGATTTAAAACTTATTCGATGTTTTTGTTGCTGGTTTTTTTTCTGTTAAATTCTTTGAATCTTGTGGAATGACTGATAACTGCTAGATATCTTTTTTTTTGTGTGTGTATGATTATGTTTATCTGTTGTGTTGTATTGATTCCATAAAGTGTAAAATAAAACTTTTCTCGACCGAAAATAACGCCAATTCTGAGAAATAGCGTGATTTCCACTTTTATTACAACAGTTAATTAAGAGTAACATTTTTTTTCAAATCTCTCAAAATTGAGAAATTATACATCTTTAATGAAAATTAATTTCCGACAAATAAATCAATAGATAAAACGCTTCCGTTGTGTACTTTTCACAATCATTGATGTATGCCGACCCAAGCGCATTTATTATAAATCGATAATTTGTTATTGTACACATTTAACCTGTGTCATAATAGATTATACCAAGCCAATTCAAATATTATCACTAATTAATTAGACAGATTGTTAAAATAAACATGTGAAATAGCATAAGGTAAAAATGTCAAAGTCAATGACCGTATGTTTCACCTGTGATCCGATTTTAATCCCAAGGTAATACACATGTTTTGACAGATAAATTTGACTTAACGAATGTAAATAATATGGTTTTCTACATTTCGGGACCAAAACTTTTATTCGAGACAACCGAAATTTCGACTCATCCGAATTCGACTCAACAGGAGTCAAATTATATATATTTATACACAACGAAGTTCGGGACTTCGATAAAAATTCGACTCAACCGGAAATTCGAGTCAACCGAGTTCGAGACAACGAGAGTCAACTGTATATAATTATTGATTTTTTTTCTCAAAAGAGATTTTTGTTATTTAGAAATGTAAATAAATTTTTACTGGTACTAAGTATATGTATATGGATCATAAAATTTGATTGATTGATTGGTGTTTAATGCCAACTTTAGCAGTATTTCAGCTATATCGTGGCATTCAAAAAATTTGACTTGGAGGGGGGGGGGAGGGGGTCCTTCATTAAGAATTATGAAAAATGCAGTTTGTTAGTCAACAAGATTGAAGGGTAAGGATTTCTGATTCATACAGTATGAGAATAGCCTTTTATCCTCTCGTGAATAAGATTAACAAATGACAAAATTATGAAATAATTCAATTTATCAAAAAAAGGAAGGAAATAGCTGACAGTTGGCATTGTTGAAGATACTGTGGGCACCATGTGCTTCATTAATTTAGATGTATTACAACTCTCTTGTGTACTACTGCAATACTGCACACTGGATGTTAAGCAATAACCAATCAATCAATCAATCAATCTTGTGAACTAAAGCTAAATGAATGAGAAAGACTTCTCATGTCTGAAGTTGTGTGGTACTTTTTTTAAGAATATCATTGGGAGTACTTCTACTTTAGCAGACCCTAATCCTAACCCTTTTGTTGTCATATCCGCATGGTAACGAAATGAAAGGTTATGGGTCATGCACGTTAATTATTACAATATCTGACTTCCGGGGTCTGCCAAAGTAGATTCAACTTTTCTTTTTTTTTTTTTACTATGTACTGAATTTTAAAATTGATAACTTTTAGGGACCTTCTGGACCATCAGGAGAAATTGGACCTGAAGGAAGAATTGGATCATCAGTAAGTTAACACTAGCATGTACAAAATAGCAATATTTTTTTTCTTCATTTTCAAGTAATTATTTCAGCTATTATAACCTGAAACTTGTTTATACATGATACATTCAGATCAGCTTCAGGACTCAAATCAGGATCCACTGATATCATTATCTCAAAACAAGGTCAGGACTCAAATCAGCATCCACTGATATCATTATCTCAAAACAAGATCAGGAATCAAATCAGCATCCACTGATATCATTATCTCAAAACAAGGTCAGGACTCAAATCAGCATCCACTGATATCATTATCTCAAAACAAGATCAGGACTCAAATCAGCATCCACTGATATCATTATCTCAAAACAAGGTCAGGACTCAAATCAGCATCCACTGATATCATTATCTCAAAACAAGGTCAGGACTCAAATCAGCATCCACTGATATCATTATCTCAAAACAAGGTCAGGACTCAAATCAGCATCCACTGATATCATTATCTCAAAACAAGTCAGGAGTCAAATCAGTATCCACTGATATCATTATCTCAAAACAAGGTCAGGACTCAAATCAGCATTCACTGATATCATTATCTTAAAACAAGGTCAGGACTCAAATCAGGATCCACTGATATCATTATCTCAAAACAAGATCAGGACTCAAATCAGCATCCACTGATATCATTATCTCAAAACAAGATCAGGACTCAAATCAGGATCCACTGATATCATTATCTCAAAACAAGGTCAAGACTCAAATCAGCATCCACTGATATCATTATCTCAAAACAAGGTCAGGACTTAAATCAACATCCACTGATATCATTATCTCAAAACAAGGTCAGGACTCAAATCAGGATCCACTGATATCATTATCTCAAAACAAGGTCAGGACTCAAATCAGCATCCACTGATATCATTATCTCAAAACAAGGTCAGGACTCAAATCAGCATCCACTGATATCATTGTCTCAAAACAAGATCAGGACTCAAATCAGCATCCACTGATATCATTATCTCAAAACAAGATCAGGACTCAAATCAACATCCACTGATATCATTATCTCAAAACAAGGTCAGGACTCAAATCAGCATCCACTGATATCATTATCTCAAAACAAGATCAGGACTCAAATCAGCATCTACTGATATCATTATCTCAAAACAAGATCAGGACTCAAATCGGGATCCACTGATATCATTATCTCAAAACAAGATCAGGACTCAAATCAGCATTCACTGATATTATTATCTCAAAACAAGATCAGGACTCAAATCAGCATCCACTGATATCATTATCTCAAAACAAGGTCAGGACTCAAATCAGCATCCACTGATATCATTATCTCAAATCAGCATCCACTGATATCATTATCTCAAAACAAGGTCAGGACTCAAATCAGGATCCACTGATATCATTATCTCAAAACAAGATCAGGACTCAAATCAGCATCCACTGATATCATTATCTCAAAACAAGGTCAGGACTCAAATCAGCATCCACTGATATCATTATCTCAAAACAAGGTCAGGACTTAAATCAGCATCCACTGATATCATTATCTCAAAACAAGGTCAGGACTCAAATCAGCATCCACTGATATCATTATCTCAAAACAAGGTCAGATATAATGTTATTCTCAAATATGTGTCCTTTCCAAACTCTCAGATATATGGTTAATTTATTGGTAAAGGTAATGGCATAAGTAAGTAATGTCATTGGACATCGATTTGAGAAAGTGAGAAATGGACATAGATTTGTGAATAGGACGACAATTTGAGAATTTGAAAAAAGGACATATATCTGAGGTCCAATCAACACATAGCTATCTTCTAATTAATAATCTTAATGAAGGTCAGGGCTTATGATATCCAATAAAAACAATACAAACTTCTGAGAAATGATCTGAACTTTGCAAGCCTTTCCAGTGGAAATGTGAAAAATGTTCTGGAAATTTAAATATGTAATTATACCCCCGCTCCACCGGAGGGGGGTATACTGTTTTACCTCTGTCCATCCGTCCGTCCAAGATATTTTTCGTCGCATTTTTCTCAGCAACTATTGTTGGCAGAAATCTGATATTTGGTCACAAGCTTCATATAGGTATGCCATATTGTGGGAAGCATTTTTGGATCCGTCAGATTCCTACTTCCTGTTTGCCGACTTAGTTGGTTTTTATACACATTGAACATTTATGTGGGGTTATCATAAGTGAGCATTAGCTCACAGTTCATCTTATTCAATCTGCATAGTACAATTTGTGATTTCCAACAAATGAAAAAAATTGCAAGTAACGATGTCATCGTTTATGTGAACAATGATATCAAAATTATACATAAACAATTATGATATTTTTTTTTATTATAGGGAGAATCTGGACCTCGTGGTTATCCAGGAGAACCCGGACCTGTTGGTGAACAGGTTCGTAAATAATGTCATACACTCTTTAAATAAACAAATATTTAACAAATAAGGTGTGCATCTTGAGAACATTAATGTCCATACAAAGTGGGGTTTTTTTTGGGTTTTTTTTTTTGGCTTTATTACTGGTAAATCTATTTTAAAATCGGCTGTGAAAATTATCTTTATACCTCATGGCTGTCCAGGATAACTGGGATCTCCTCATGAATAGATTTGTGAATAATGATATATGCAGTTAAACCTATATATATAAAGTCCATTCAAGGGAACCTGCAAATGTGGTCTTTATGAGCAGTTGCCCTTTATATACAGGTTAAAATTATATGCACTATTTATTAATGGGAAAATGAGACCACCCTTTATGGACAGTGATTTGTTATATAGAGGTGCACTTTAAGGCAGGTTTGACTGTACCCTGGTACCTATTACACATCTTAAAAAGTCAATTAAAAGGTGTGCACCATGAAAACATTAAAGTGCCTTACACATATTTTTATTACTTTTTTAGGGAAATCAGTTTGAAACCACAAGAATTTTTTTTTAATCACAAGGTAGCCCTACCATCCACCATAAAAATTGCCTTTTGTATGATTTTAATACAAAATAGGAAGGGTTTTGCATATTAAAGAAAGCCCCCTTATGTCATGGATAATTATGTTCTAAAAAGGGGATTGTTTTATGTGCGTTCTAGTCCCAATAATTCCTTTAATTTGTTTAATTATGATAAACTTTTCTTCATGTTTTTAGGGACGTGACGGACTTGATGGAGAAAAGGGTAATTCTGGTGAATCTGGTCAACAAGGCCCTGCTGGTGCTCCAGGTAGTCCCGGTAGACCCGGGCCACCAGGACCAGCTGGTCCTCAAGGAAACACCGGATTTTTAGGAGCTCCCGGAAAATCTGGTGCAAGAGTAAGTGTACAGTGGCCATATTGTATACCATATACTAAATCATTAACAAAATAGCATGATATATCATCATGTATATTGTTGTACTCCTATAAAAAAAATATTGAATATTTTTCTATTCAGCGTCATGTGACTATATTTGAACCAATCAGATTTACAAGATTTTGCTATTTATCTCATATATCTGGATATTGAGTATATATTTTATGGTATAGTTTTTTACAAGGAATTATGAAAAGAAAGTTTAAATAGTTATGATCAACAATTCCACCAATATCAAAAAAGCAAACAATCACCTCTCATGTCAAATCATTGAACACAAAATAAAACCACAACAAATTATTTGGAATATATTTCATTACATATACATATGTACTTCTAAGTGAATTCCTCTGTAAATTTTTTTCTTTTTTTTTTTCAAATGTAAATTTATATTTTATAGGGAGATCGTGGCGAGACTGGTCCAAATGGACCTGCTGGCAGAAATGGAGAGATTGGACCAGCCGGACTAAATGGCCACATGGGAGAGAGGGGAAGTTCTGGACCACCAGTAAGTATAAAAGTAGTCTTTTATTGGTCCCTGTTGGCTATTTCGTATTAATGTACTTTCACCTAAAAAAAAAGACAATTCACAATTATTTTCACTGTTTTTTCTGTGAATGCATTTAATTGCCCCTTAATATTGCTTCTGGTTTTTATAATGAATGTTCGTTTTATTTTAATATAAGGCAGCATTGAGATAAAAAAAAAATCCAGTTTGTATTGTGTATATGCATGCACAATTTGTATATTTGCTATATTTAAATACACTTTTTAAATTGCCATAATTAAAAAAAAGTATTTCTGTTAAAAAAAAATCATTATACAAAAAATGTAATGATGAAAAAATAAAAGAATTTTATTCAACTTTTTATCTATTGGATCACCTCTTCTGCATAAAAAATGGTATTATAAGAGAAGTGGTCTCCGGTGAGGGGTTTATTCTGTGGCATTTTTTAAATAACCATGTACAGTCAAAACTGTATTAAAAGGTCATCTTTGGGAGAAAGAAAAACTGTCATAATAAAGAGGTTAAATTTTTATATATGAAATTTTCTATGACAGGACAAGAAAATGTGACTTTAATACAAGTTTTACTGCATATTGTAATCATGGTCATTAAAACAATAAGTGGCATTTAAGTGAGAGGGATATTATAAGAGGGGAGACAACTGTGTTTCAAAACAATACAGATGGATTTGAAAAATAAATGTAATACCAAGTTTAAACTCCATCAGCCAGAAAATAGATTTTGCTGGATTTTGTTGAAGGATTTGATACTTAAGGGTTTTTCCCCCCTGTACTTTGAAAGGGGGAGATTTAGGTCTGTTTGAAAGGCATTACGTCTAAAGATCATGGATGATTCTGGTTAGAAAATAAAAATATCTGAAAATCAATTAAAAAAGATACATAAAACCATCTACATCCCCTTTCAAAAAGACATAAAACCATCTACATCCCCTTTCAAAAAGATACATAAAACCATCTACATCCCATTTCAAAAAGACATAAAACCATCTACATCCCCTTTCAAAAAGACATAAAACCATCTACATCCCCTTTCAAAAAGATACATAAAACCATCTACATCCCCTTTCAAAAAGACATAAAACCATCTACATCCCCTTTCAAAAAGTATCATTTTGGCCTGTTCTGAGAGTGTTCTGCAACTTTCAGATTTTTTTTCATAGAAAAAAAAGCTGAAATCAGTCAAATGACTGAAAAATCTAATCCCTCTATGATGGTAATCATATTTTCTCTCGCAAGGCAACTGTTCAGATTATCAACTTCTATAGTTGTTAACAGAATATAATATTTATCTGTATTTTTCTAGGGACCACAAGGAGCTACAGGTGCCTCTGGACCTCAAGGAGAGAGAGGATCTCCAGGATACCCAGGAGCCCAGGGAGAACCAGGACCAGGTGGTGAACAAGGCCCACAGGTAACTCTTACATAGCGGTCTAGCTGACAACATGTAAAGTATTTTTCATTTTATCAATGATTTGTAAATTTTCCTTGGCATATCCTCAATAAACATACTATTGTTGAAATGTTTTCCTCAAAATGGACTATTATCAACAGCCCTCAAAATGAAAATTTGAATTTACTGGTCTGAATCAAATTCTTGAATTTATTTTGATAAAGTTCAAAATAAAAACTGAAAAATTTACTGGTCCGAATCAAATTCTTGAATTTATTTTTATTAAGTTCAAAATAAAAAAGTGAAAAAATTACTGGTCCGAACAAAGTTTTACTGGTCTTGTGCTGGAGGACTGGTACTCATCGTGAGGACTGATCAATCAACAACAGCATAATATTATTGTTGACTGATGTTGCCATGACAATTCTATAATCCATTACTTGAAATGAACTTTTCAATGCTATTAGCATCTCTGTCTTTTCCTTTGATAAAATGTTACACTGAGAAATCCACTTTTGTAAAACAAATATTTTACTGATTTGTATCATTTTCTTAGGGACCACCAGGCCCTCCAGGCAATAATGGACAGGATGGACTAAATGGACCACCAGGACAACCAGGACCTATTGGACCGGCAGGATTCCAAGGACCACCAGGAGAGCCAGTAAGTTATAAATCTTTTAATATTATTTTATGTGTGTAGTGTCTTGTCCAAATATTTAATGTAATTTCTAGTATTCCACACGTAAATAAACGTATAAAAATAGACAATCCAGAGAAACTGGCATCACACAAGACAAAGAAAAACAAAGCAAAAACACAACATATGTTAAACACCACGATACACAAACAAACACAAATTATTACACAGAAAATCAAAATTTAATTTTTTTTTCTTTTATTTAATGAATATTTAGTGTGTGAGTGTCTGATTTTGTGAGAGAGAAAAAATACTGTGATTTGATTATTATTCATGGTATACCTATTTTCACGGATAATATCAAACCACCGAATGTAGAATTCAACGAATGTTTGCCAAAAAATATTTATGTACTGACTTAACGCAGGAGATCCACAAATTTACATATCTACAAAAATATATTTTTTCCTCCAACTATGAAAATTGGTATCCATGAGTTTAAATGAATTCACAGTATGTACGGTTTAAGTTTAGTGATATGGTGTTTAACACCACTATCAACAATATATCAGTTCTATCATGGCGGTTAGTTTTATTGGTGGAGGAAACCGGAGTAAACCACAGATCTCCAGCAAGTCACTGACAAACTTTATCACATAATGTTGTATTGAGTACACCTCGCTTGAGTGGGATTTGATTGTACAGGTAGTTGTAAATCCAACTATCATACGATCACGACCACGACAACCCCCAGTATATACGGTACATATTATTGTCTCTCATTAATGTTTTATATTGTTTTACAATTATATGTCAAAAATATACTTGTAGGGAACTGCTGGTTTGAATGGATTAGCAGGACAAACCGGTAATTCAGGATCCAAGGGATCAAGAGGCCCAAGTGGTGCCCCAGGTTTACAAGGACCACCAGGACCTCAGGTAGAGTACAACCCAGGCCTTTCAATAAGGGGTGGTACCAGGTACTTTTACCCACCTAAAATGGTCTTTGGTACCTCCTGATTTTAAAGAGTGTTGTACAAGATATCCATGAAAATTGTTCAAATTTTAATAAAAAGTACTGCTTGTAAATAGTGAAGTACCTGGTAGCCTTGAAAAATATTGAAAGCCCTGACAACCCCTTATTATTCTATTATTTCAAAAAATGTGATTAAAGTACAGATAATTACAAAAGAGACTTTTATGACCCAATTTTAAAACACCCTTTCATAGCCCTGTGATATGTTTGTGAAGATATGTATGTTTAAGAATCAAAATTTAGATTGACTTACATGTTGGTTTTAAAATTGATAAATTTAGTTGTACATTTCAATGGTTGCTATAGACAGGTTTGATTGTATTTTTGTAATGGGAACATGTGGACTCTTAATTAATCTTTTACTAAACCTGGGTAAGAGATCGATTGTAAAACAGGGAACGTTAGATTATATTTTGCTTACCTGAGCGTCTCTAAGGTGTTTTGTTAACAGGTGAGTCCAAAAATAAAGTATTATGTTATATTGAAAAAAAAATATAAAAAAAAAATAAAAATTTACACAATTCAATTTCTTTTAGCTTTTTTTCTCTCTAGAAATGTATTTATATATTGTCATCTTTGATAAAAATTTTTTTTATTATTTTGACTTAAATTCTCGTTTTCATGTACAATTTTAGGGACCAAATGGACCTTTGGGATCTGATGGACAACAAGGAGAACGTGGAGAGAGGGTATGTCAAAATATGTTTAAACAATATTTCATTATTGGTTGAAATTTAAAATTTTATTGTCAAAGTATCTTATTTTTCAAAACTAATTTTTATGAGGAGATTATGATATAATTTTTTGAGATAATTAATTTTTTTTCTGTACTATAAATTGACCCAAAAAAATGAAAAAAATGTTTTTTTGACTTATAACGTGTTAGGGTCATTTGTATATATTGGTATAGATATAGCTGAAAATTTGCTTGGTGTCGTATCAGCATGAATAAAACAATTATTATTAAATAAATACAGAATATAGACTTCATTTTCAATTTGAAAGTAGTACTGTTTTTAATAAATTGTAGAACAGTAATAAAAATAATGTTAGATAGTCTCTCATGTTCATTTACATCCATATCCTTTCTTACTACAAACTGTTCCTTTACTTTAATTTATGTCTAAGTGTAATGTTAGATAGTCTCTCATGTTCATTTATATCCATATCCTTTCTTACTACAAGCTGTTCCTTTACTTTAATTTATGTCTAAGTGTAATGTTAGATAGTCTCTCATGTTCATTTACATCTATATCCTTTCTTACTACAAGCTGTTCCTTTACTTTAATTTATGTCTAAGTGTAATGTTAGATAGTCTCTCATGTTCATTTACATCTATATCCTTTCTTACTACAAGCTGTTCCTTTACTTTAATTTATGTCTAAGTGTAATGTTAGATAGTCTCTCATGTTCATTTACATCCATATCATTTCTTACTACAAGCTGTTCCTTTACTTTAATTTATGTCTAAGTGTAATGTTAGATAGTATCTCATGTTCATTTACATCCATATCATTTCTTACTACAAGCTGTTCCTTTACTTTAATTTATGTCTAAGTGTAATGTTAGATAGTATCTCATGTTCATTTACATCCATATCATTTCTTACTACAAGCTGTTCCTTTACTTTAATTTATGTCTAAGTGTAATGTTAGATAGTATCTCATGTTCATTTACATCCATATCATTTCTTACTACAAGCTGTTCCTTTACTTTAATTTATGTCTAAGTGTAATGTTAGATAGTCTCTCATGTTCATTTACATCTATATCCTTTCTTACTACAAGCTGTTCCTTTACTTTAATTTATGTCTAAGTGTAATGTTAGATAGTCTCTCATGTTCATTTACATCTATATCCTTTCTTACTACAAGCTGTTCCTTTACTTTAATTTATGTCTAAGTGTAATGTTAGATAGTCTCTCATGTTCATTTACATCCATATCCTTTCTTACTACAAGCTGTTCCTTTACTTTAATTTGTGTCTAAGTCTAATGTTAGATAGTCTCTCATGTTCATTTATATCCATATCCTTTCTTACTACAAGCTGTTCCTTTACTTTAATTTATGTCTAAGTGTAATGTTAGATAGTCTCTCATGTTCATTTATATCCATATCCTTTCTTACTACAAGCTGTTCCTTTACTTTAATTTATGTCTAAGTCTAATGTTAGATAGTCTCTCATGTTCATTTATATCCATATCCTTTCTTACTACAAGCTGTTCCTTTACTTTAATTTATGTCTAAGTGTAATGTTAGATAGTCTCTCATGTTCATTTATATCCATATCCTTTCTTACTACAAGCTGTTCCTTTACTTTAATTTATGTCTAAGTCTAATGTTAGATAGTCTCTCATGTTCATTTATATCCATATCCTTTCTTACTACAAGCTGTTCCTTTACTTTAATTTATGTCTAAGTGTAATGTTAGATAGTCTCTCATGTTCATTTATATCCATATCCTTTCTTACTACAAGCTGTTCCTTTACTTTAATTTGTGTCTAAGTGTAATGTTAGATAGTCTCTCATGTTCATTTATATCCATATCCTTTCTTACTACAAGCTGTTCCTTTACTTTAATTTATGTCTAAGTGTAATGTTAGATAGTCTCTCATGTTCATTTATATCCATATCCTTTCTTACTACAAGCTGTTCCTTTACTTTAATTTATGTCTAAGTGTAATGTTAGATAGTCTCTCATGTTCATTTATATCCATATCCTTTCTTACTACAAGCTGTTCCTTTACTTTAATTTATGTCTAAGTCTAATGTTAGATAGTCTCTCATGTTCATTTATATCCACATCCTTTCTTACTACAAGCTGTTCCTTTACTTTAATTTATGTCTAAGTGTAATGTTAGATAGTCTCTCATGTTCATTTATATCCATATCCTTTCTTACTACAAGCTGTTCCTTTACTTTAATTTATGTCTAAGTGTAATGTTAGATAGTCTCTCATGTTCATTTATATCCATATCCTTTCTTACTACAAGCTGTTCCTTTACTTTAATTTATGTCTAAGTGTAATGTTAGATAGTCTCTCATGTTCTTTGATATCCATATCCTTTCTTACTACAAGCTGTTCCTTTACTTTAATTTATGTCTAAGTGTAATGTTAGATAGTCTCTCATGTTCATTTATATCCATATCCTTTCTTACTACAAGCTGTTCCTTTACTTTAATTTATGTCTAAGTGTAATGTTAGATAGTCTCTCATGTTCATTTACATCAATATCCTTTCTTACTACAAGCTGTTCCTTTACTTTAATTTGTGTCTAAGTGTAATGTTAGATAGTCTCTCATGTTCATTTACATCCATATCCTTTCTTACTACAAGCTGTTCCTTTACTTTAATTTATGTCTAAGTGTAATGTTAGATAGTCTCTCATGTTCATTTACATCCATATCCTTTCTTACTACAAGCTGTTCCTTTACTTTAATTTGTGTCTAAGTGTAATGTTAGATAGTCTCTCATGTTCATTTACATCCATATCCTTTCTTACTACAAGCTGTTCCTTTACTTTAATTTATGTCTAAGTGTAATGTTAGATAGTCTCTCATGTTCATTTACATCCATATCCTTTCTTACTACAAGCTGTTCCTTTACTTTAATTTATGTCTAAGTGTAATGTTAGATAGTCTCTCATGTTCATTTACATCAATATCCTTTCTTACTACAAGCTGTTCCTTTACTTTAATTTGTGTCTAAGTGTAATGTTAGATAGTCTCTCATGTTCATTTATATCCATATCCTTTCTTACTACAAGCTGTTCCTTTACTTTAATTTATGTCTTAAGTGTAATGTTAGATAGTCTCTCATGTTCATTTACATCCATATCCTTTCTTACTACAAGCTGTTCCTTTACTTTAATTTGTGTCTAAGTGTAATGTTAGATAGTCTCTCATGTTCATTTATATCCATATCCTTTCTTACTACAAGCTGTTCCTTTACTTTAATTTATGTCTTAAGTGTAATGTTAGATAGTCTCTCATGTTCATTTACATCCATATCCTTTCTTACTACAAGCTGTTCCTTTACTTTAATTTGTGTCTAAGTGTAATGTTAGATAGTCTCTCATGTTCATTTACATCAATATCCTTTCTTACTACAAGCTGTTCCTTTACTTTAATTTGTGTCTAAGTGTAATGTTAGATAGTCTCTCATGTTCATTTACATCCATATCCTTTCTTACTACAAGCTGTTCCTTTACTTTAATTTATGTCTAAGTGTAATGTTAGATAGTCTCTCATGTTCATTTACATCAATATCCTTTCTTACTACAAGCTGTTCCTTTACTTTAATTTGTGTCTAAGTGTAATGTTAGATAGTCTCTCATGTTCATTTACATCCATATCCTTTCTTACTACAAGCTGTTCCTTTACTTTAATTTGTGTCTAAGTGTAATGTTAGATAGTCTCTCTCACATTCAATTACATCCATATCATTTCTTACTACAAGCTGTTCCTTTACTTTAATTTATGTCTAAGTGTAATGTTAGATAGTCTCTCATGTTCATTTACATCCATATCATTTCTTACTACAAGCTGTTCCTCTACTTTAATTTGTGTCCACGTGTAATGTTGGATAGTCTCTCATGTTCATTTACATCAATATCCTTTCTTACTACAAGCTGTTCCTTTACTTTAATTTGTGTCTAAGTCTAATGTTAGATAGTCTCTCATGTTCATTTACATCCATATCCTTTCTTACTACAAGCTGTTCCTCTACTTTAATTTGTGTCCACGTGTAATGTTGGATAGTCTCTCATGTTCATTTATATCCATATCCTTTCTTACTACAAGCTGTTCCTTTACTTTAATTTGTGTCTAAGTGTAATGTTAGATAGTCTCTCATGTTCATTTACATCAATATCCTTTCTTACTACAAGCTGTTCCTTTACCTTAATTTGTGTCCAAGTGTAATGTTAGATAGTCTCTCATGTTCATTTACATCAATATCCTTTCTTACTACAAGCTGTTCCTTTACCTTAATTTGAGTCTAAGTGTAAGGTTGGATAGTCTCTTCTGTTCATTTACATCAATATCCTTTCTTACTAAATTAAAAACAAATTATTTGACCGTGTTTTTTTTTGGGGAATATTTTAGGGAACAGCAGGAGAAGGTGGAGCACCTGGTATCCCTGGACAACAAGGACCACCGGTAAGTCTTAGTAAAATGATTGTAGAATATTGTAGGGGCTATTTGAAGGGGTTTGGGGTTTATGGTGTTTAATGCCACTTTCAACAGTCAGTTTTATTAGTGGAGGAAACTGGAGTACCCGGAGAAAACCACCAACCTGTCGCAAGTCACTGAAAAACTTTATCACACAATGCTGTACACCCCGCACCAATCATTAGTGGTGATAGGCACTGATTGCATAGGTAGTTATAAATCCAACTACCATACGATCACGGCCATGATGCCCCTTATATTATAATATGTGGTTGAATTATCATACAGGATAGTATTGAGATCAGGTTCTCAAAATATTTTGAAAAAGTCAAATTGTTAGATTAAAACTGTCTGTTTGTAATTAAATTCATTGATAACCTCATTGTACTATGATAAGTAAATCCTTGTAATGAAGAAAAATGAAATTTACAGTTCCTAAATTATTAAAAAAAACCTAAGATTCTTTTCCCTCGGGCATAAGTGACCTTAGACGATTTTGGCTGTCCTGTTAAGGCCCTTTGGTTTTATTGCTCCCAAAAGTTATTTGGCTTTTAATAATCATTCGATTTTGAGAGTACCTGATGATGGTTATTCCAGAAACGTGCCACACACTCTAATTTTGACATCTACGTTTTTATTAAATGGCTGGTACAGGTAATATCAAATCTCAGATTTTGACAGAAAATGTTCCGATGTATATATTTTTATGCTATGGCAGAAAATTATGACTCTGATAAATATGTCATAGTTTGAGGGTTAGGAATTAAGGTTATGATGTTTAACGCCACTTTCAACAATATTTCAGTAATATCGTGGTGGTCAGTTTTATTGATGGAGGAAATCAGAGTACACGGAGAAAACCACCAACCTGTCGCAAGTCACTGACAAACTTTATCACATAAAGTTGTATCAAGTACACCTCGTCATGTGCAGAATTCGTTTATCATAGTTTGAATTATTATTTCAATCTAGAAACACTGAAGTACAAATGAGAAATATTTGGGTATAAGTGGCTATTTAGAATATTTCATTTAGTCTCCCTTAGTGGGGATCGTGTTACTCGATCTTTAGTTTTATGTGTATGTTTTGTAGATCGTTGTTTGTCCTTTTGTACTTTTTCTTTTGGCCATTGTGTTGTCTGTTCTTCTTCGATATACGGATTCTGATTGTCCCTTTGGTATCTTCAAGCTTTTCTTACAGTCAAATATAATACTTGTTCAGCATAAGTATTCTTTTATTTTTTCAGAAATTCTTGACTAAGCACTTTTTAATGTGTATTTTTTTAATATTGCATTTATGTACATGTAGATATATATTTTTTAAAAAAAAAAAAATTTTTTTTCCTAAAATTTCCACATATCTACAAAACATTGTGAAAAAGCAATTTTAATTCAGTATTGATGTTTATATTTGATAGGGAGTACAAGGACAGTCTGGGGACAGAGGAGAGAACGGACGCACTGGATCTAAGGTAAGAATTTTATCATTAGGGGTAATCTTCACATATTTTTGGGAGGGTCCCACAACACAAGATGTCAATATTCCCCCTTTTTAATGTAGTATATTTATATTGTTACCAGAATAAACTTCTATGACAATATTATGCTAGTGATACTAAGATATCAAAGACTTCAAAAAGGGAGTGTGGGGAACTCTAAATATCAGTGGAGGTTTTTAGACAAAAAATGGCAACAATAGTTTGGTTATGAGTGTTAAAATCCACTTTTTACATTATGTCAGTTGTATCGTGGTGACCAATTACATGTATTATTATACCCCCCGCAACGAAGTTGTAGGGGGGTATACTGGTTTCACCATGTCCGTCCGTCTGTAGACAAATCCTATGTCGTACGATAACTTGAGTTGTGTTTCTTAGAATCTTTTCAAATTTTATCAGCAGTTTACTGCTGAAGAGAGGAGGATCCCTTTCATTTTTGACGATTTTCACTTTTGCCATTCCAAAGTTATTGGACTTGATATGACGGAAAATAGGATTTTTACCCTATGTCGTATGATAACTTGAGTAGTGTTTCTCAGAATGTTTTGAAATTTTATCGGCAGCTTACCGGTGAAGAGAGTAGGGTCCCTTTCATTTTTGGTCGGAACAATCAGTAATGTTTTGGTTATGGAAATAGGTTGGACAGATGTGGGGAGCGGGTGGTATATCTTAGTGAGCGGTGCTCACAGTAATACTAGTTGGTTGAGGAAACTTCAGTACCTGTACAAAACCAACAGCTTATTCCAAGCTATGAACAAACTTTATGACATAAAGAAGAGCTTGCCATTTCTGGGAAGCAGATTCACAACTTGAGTGATGACGGGCACTGAATTTATAGGTAGATGTAAACCCCACTGCTGAACGATTGCATCCGCAAAGAAAATCAACAGCTTATTCCAAGCTACGAACAAACTTTATGACATAAAGAAGAGCTTGCCATTCCTGGAATCAAACTCACAACTTGAGTGATGACGGGCACTGAATTTATAGGTAGATGTAAACCCCACTGCTGAACGATCACATCCTCAACTACTGTTTGGTGTTTATAGATTCCATTGTGTTTGTAACAGATTTTTAAGAATAAAATGTTATATTTTTATAATAAATTTTTGTTTAATTTTAGGGAGACAAAGGTTGGCCAGGTATGCCTGGAGGTCAAGGTATGCCAGGACCTCAGGTAAGTTTGAGAATATTCTAATTATATATTTGTAAGGATAGGGTATCAATTTATATCAATATTTTCCAACTTGTTTATTCTTAAGATACTTCAATCATACATTTTATCGTGACCAAAATATTTTATCTCCATGGTAACATCTTAAAGATATTTCATTAATTTAATTCTTTATTTATTTATTAAGGATTGCCGACAGCCAATGGCTATGAGCAGTTTTTCTCCATTGTTCAAATGATGTAATTATCATATTTCATGGTGTATACAAGCACTACCTTTTTTGACAATAAATCTGGGTTTATTCAGGGGTGAAGATTTTAACAAATGTAATTTTTTTCAAGTTCTATTGAAGTCAAGGAAATATAGTTTATAGTATTTATGGTTCAGTGTGTATTATAAATTATATGGTAAATTGAGTCGATTTTAAACATTTAGGTTATGGTGTTTAATGCCACTTTCAACAATATTTCAGTTATATCGTGGTCAGTTTTATTGATGGAGGAAACTGGAGTACCTGGAATAAACCACCGACTTGCTTTATCTTATATTAATTAACACTTATTACTGAATGTATGCCTTGTACATGTAAAAAAGAGAGAGCTTGTATAGGCATAGCCTGTTGCTCAATCCCATTCATATACAGTTGTTAATGAAAAAATATGTTTAAAACAAATTGACCTGTTTTATGTCATTGACAAACTTTATCACATAATGTTGTATTGAGTACACCTCGCCATGAGTGGGATTCGAACTCACACCTTTAGTGGTGAAAGGCACTGATTGCATAGGTAGTTGTTAATCCAATTACCATACATTCACGACCACGACAGCCCCTTCCATTTTGAGTGCCATTATACTAAATTAGTCTTCCACTTATAAGACCACCAATTGGGCATAAAAAATGTGACCTTATAAGACAAGTGGCCTCTGGTTAGGGTTTTTTTAGCACCATTTTTCTAACCTTGTGCATTGTAAACATGTTCATATAAGAATCTCACCTCCCCATGCCTTCATCAGATTTATGAATCAACAATCATCTTGCTGATATGATGTATTTATGGTGGTACCATACACTTCAGGTAAAATTTGATCTGCTCATTTAATATTCTTATTTTTTTGGCAGTGTGTTTGAATATATCCACTGTAATAAATATCAAAATTTGAACAAATTCCAACCAACAGACTCAGAGCTATAAATTCACTAGCCACATAGCATAGTGGTTTTGATCACTGAGATGCTTGAAATCTGCATACAAACATCATATGATCAAAATGTTCAACTGATTTTAAAGAGTTATCTCCCTGTAGTGTATGGTATCCCCTTAAGCTGTTGTGATCAATTTCCATATTACACTACTGTGAGAGTACTATTTTTCGTTGGCACCAATTTTCGTGGTTTCTACAAAATGCATCGATCTATGGGTTCTTGAATTTGTGGTTTCAAACATGACAGGCAACAATCAATGGGAAAATTGTATTTTGTCAGACTTCTATTTTCGTGGTTTAAGTGAACTACGAAATTAGCGAAAATTAGAACCCCACGATTAATAATAATTTTACACTATTTCTTGTAATTTTAGGGACCAGGAGGAGAGAAAGGTTTGAGTGGACCACCCGGACCCCAAGGACCCGCTGTAAGTAGTTTTTGGAGTTTATTATGTAATGTTGTAGCATTTTTGAATTTGTTTGTTATTTTCTGCAAAATTCAACACTTGTTACTTAAATTTATACCACTAATAGATTTTTCAGTAAATTATAACCAGGCTTAATACCAACTTTTTTTTCTGAACATTTCGATTTTATTTTACCAAAGACTCAGCTTAAATTGAAAGTCAAAAGTCATATTTAATAGATTTAGATTTTCTTTGTTTCCTTTTTAAAAGTACTTTCCCATTGAAAAAAATATTTTATTTATAAAATATTCGTTTTCTAAAATGAGTATTTAATTTATATTTTTTTCTTCAAAGGATGTTTTAATTTATGTTTTATTGTGATTAATTTTTTTTCCTCAACAGGGAGGTACTGGTTCCCGAGGAACCCCAGGAAGAGATGGAGAGCCAGGGCCACCAGGACCTCCAGGAGGACCAGTAAGTATTTCTAGGTGGATCACAACATTTTTTTTGTACATACAGTATGGATGAAAGAAAATCTGGAACATTAAACTAATATGCATAGAAGATATCTTTATTAATTTTTTCTGTATATTTCCAACAATTCTCAAAATTCATATTTTTTCAATAAAAACAAAAGATTTTACCCCAGAAATAAATTCCAATGTTATGCTAGATATCTATTGATTTTAAGTGTTTACATTGCACATTTTTTTTATAATTTTCTTTTTTGTAGTGTTGTACACATTTTAGATATTCTATCATTTCTATAGCAATATAATATTATTTTATGAATAGAAATGTATACAAAGCATAAATATAGCAGCAGTGGTGATGTTATGGTTAGCGTGCTCTCCTCGAGTGCGGTAGATCCTGGTTTCGAGCCCCACTCGGATCAAACTAAAGACTATAAATTTGGTATTAGTTGCTTCTCTGCTAAGCACGCAGCATTAAGGAGAAAGAGCAAAAACTGGTTGGCTCGGAATCAGGATAATGTGTCCGAGTGGGACGAGATGTCTATCTGCAGACTGTTGTTTCAGTAAGCTATCACTATAAAAATGCAACCAAGCATGTTGGTCTAGTTTAAAGTGGACCTCATCATCATTTCATTGAAAATTAACTTGTTCTCACCATGATATGGCTGGAAATTGTTAAATGGCATTAAACAACAATCAATCATACATAGATTTATAAATGTATATTGTCATTTTTAGGGAAGTAGAGGACCACAGGGAGATGATGGTTTGACTGTAAGTATGATTCTTACTGTTTATTTAAATTCTAATGCAATTTTTGTGTATCAGGGAATATTGATTGGCTAAAGATTTGTGTAAATTTTGCAATCTACATATCGTAACTAAGGTGTCAACTTTTGAATGTGCTGCCATATTGAATTCTTGAAATTCAACCTGTTGATGAATATAATATAATAGAAAATAAGAACATCACTTCCCACAAGATCTAGTTGTAACGAGAATTTGTTTACTTTTGAAGCATTAAAGATGGCGGGAAAAAACGCCTAATGTTTATGTTGTACTCTGAACGCGAACACATGACGTGATATATTTGTGGTAAATATGTCAATTTTAGAAGTCTATTTCAGTTTTAGACCAATTATATAGTGCAATCAAAAATTTGTCTTTGCAAAGCTTTAGAATGGAGATAACTTAATTGTATTTTAAGCTTCACTGACGTATATTTTGGTTTTACTGTTACAAATATATGTTTACCTAGCTGTGCTACATGTTGTTAGGAAAACTCAATTTAATATTAATTTGTACTTCAATTGTTTTATTATTACTGGACCTTTGTTTACTATTTTAGGGCCCAGTAGGACCTCAAGGACCTTCCGGACCCCCTGGACCACCAGTAAGTTCCCTTTGAACCTTGAACCTTGAACTATTAACCTGTAAATCTTTTTAAAAATACTGTGTATCTTTGTGTCACTATTTTATATTTTAATTTGTTGTAACTGGCATATTGATGACAGTATTTATAAAATAACATTACCGATGGTTAATTATCTCTCGAGTAGGCCATCATCCGAAGATTAACAAAATATAACATTTATCAGACAAAATGGATTCCTCATCAGCGGTATTATGATTAGCATGTAAGCCTTGAGTGAGGTAGATCATGGATTCAAACCCAGGTAGGGTTAGCATGTGAGGTAGATCATGGATTCAAACCCAGGTAGGGTTAAACCAAAGACTATTAAATTGGTATTTGTTGCTTCTCCACTAAGAACTCAGCATTAATGAGAAAGAGTAAACACTGGTTGGCTCTGAATCTGTAACATTTCTGAGTGGAGCGACAATGTAGCCATGGATAGTTGTTACAGTGAGCTAAAATTACGAAAATCTAATTAAGTGTGTATCGTCTTGATATGGCTGAAAAATTGCTCATATGATGTTAAAAAACAATGACTTATTCACTCTTAACCTTGTAAGGTATCGATAGAAATGCTTAGATAAAGGCAATATTAAGTATTATTTGGTAACTATTTTTAATGTTAGTTATGAAATGAAAGTTTAAACAGTGATGGTCAACAATTCTATACATATCAACAAATCGAACGATCAACTCTCACTTTCACTCACTGAACACAAAATAAAAAGAGACCACAGAATATAATGTTGTAAATCCAGGTCCTGACTTGGAACAGGGACAAAAAAGTGTCCAGTCATTTTTTTTTTTAACAAAACTCAACATTTACTATAAGCTAAATATATATACTGTCAAACATACTTTAGTGACCACCTCTATTTAACAATAACTTGTAGTATGTGACCTTAATTTTAATTTCCCTTCACAGTGCATTTCATATCAATTACACCTGTATTTAGTGACGACCTGTGACCCTAAATGACCCTATTTCAATGCTCCTTTGGAAGGTCACATAAGGTCACACAGGTTTGACTGTACTTGTTCTATTCATTTATTTATGCATTCTTCTTATTTTTAGGGCTATGCACCAGTATGGCCAGGACTGAACCAGCACCAGCAGAACAAGGGACCAGATCCTCTATATGTAAGTAACCGCATCGGTGGTGTAATGGTAAGCATGTTCGACTCGAGTGTGGTAGATCGTGGGTTCGGAGCCCCTGTCGGGTCAACCCAAAGACTATAAAATTGGTATTTCTTGCTTCTCCACTAAGTACACAGCATTAAGGAGAAAGAGCAAAGACTGATTGGCTGGGAATCAGGATAATGTGTCTGAGTGGGGCGACATGTCTATCTGCGGACTGTTGTTTCAGTGAGCTAGCACTATAAATATCCAACTTAGCGTGTTGGTTTAATACAAAGCGGACCTCATCATTATCTCATTGAAAATTAACTTGTTCTTGCCATAATATAGCTGAAAAATTGCTGAGTTGGCATTAAGCAACAATCACTCACTCACTTTTTCTATATATAAATACATATATAAGGAGGTTTGAATATATATTTTTATAATATTTAGATTTGATAGATCTACCATGTACAGACTATGGACAATTCAATATTTCCCTATATATTTCATATAAAACTACCTTTTTTCAAAATATTATCTTGAAGGCAATTCATGTCCGATTATTAACAAAAGCCAGGAAAATTGGAATTCAACGAATTAACTCAGTGTTTGGATTTAATGTTCATACTTCTATTTCATGTTTTAAGCAATTGACCTATCAAGGGTAAAGACTGATTGAGAGTTTTGTAGTTTTATGCCTACATGGTTTGATTTAAGCCTTCATTGCAATATTAAGCCTTTTTTGTCATCAACCATAGCATTGAATTAACGATGGTGGTGAAAGCCTTTCCACCAAAATACAAATTAAATAAAATTGTCAAACCTGCTTTAGTGACCACCTCTATTAAGCAGTAACTTGTATTATGGGACGTTAATTTTAATTTCCCTTCGCAGTGCATTTTCATATTATTTAATCTGTAATTAAGGAACCACCTGTCTTATGTGACCCTATATCAATGTTCTTTTGATGATATAAGCCTTTTCACCACAGTCAAGAGATGTTTTTGTTAGTTATTTAACTGATTTCAGCTATTTTCCTCTTACAAAATATTCCGAAAATTGCAGGACACTGTCAGAATAGTTAAAAAAGGGACCTTTTGAAAGAGGGTGTAGATATTTTCAGCTATTTTCATTGATTTTCAGTTATTTTATTTTCTAACCGGAATCATCCCAACAAAATAGAAATAAAATACAATATTCATCTTCACTTTTACAGTATGGTGATGAACCAAGCAAACCAATAGTATTTGATGACTTGTCCAGAATCCAAGAAGCCCTCCAACGTACCAAGAAACCAAGTGGCAAGAAATATAATCCAGGTCTAACCTGTAAAGAACTCCTAAAACAGAATCCAGATTTTGAAGATGGTAAGTTTATCAAGTTTGGGAAAGAGAGGGCCGTGAATCATGAGTTACTAAAATATTTCGTTGTGGTCATTTTATTGGAATAAAAACACTGTTCCTTTACTTTAATTTGAGTATAAATGTAAAGTTGGATAGACTGATGTTCATTTACATCCATATCCTTTCTTTCTCACTGGTGAAAACCACAAACCTGCCACATTTTAGTAACAAACTTTATTATGTAACGTTGTATCAAGTCCTTTTTGCCATTTGTAGGAATCAAACTCACAACTAATGTAGTGATGTACACTGATTGTATAGGGTGGTGTAAATCCAACCATTGTACATATACAGCCATGATAGCGCCATCTTGGTTTTTATATGTAAATATAAAATACAAATAAAGTAATACTAAGATTATTAATCTAAACCCAGAATAAACAGGAATCCTATATAAATTGAACTTTAGATTGATTGGTGTTTAACTCCAACTTTAGCAGTATTTCATCTATTTCGTGGCGTGAACAAATTTTATACATCAACCTAGATGAACTTTAGATAAAAGTCCCAATGAGGGAAATATTTGTTAATTTAACCTGTATCTACCAAACACCTGTCTGTTCCAAACACAAAAATTGGGTCCCAAGGAGGTTTTGGGTTTAGACAGGATTCACTGTTAATTGTGGCAATGTTTAAGACAAAACATATTTGTTTTACAGATTGGTATTATATTGATCCCAATGGTGAAAGCTTCATTGATGCTGTCCAGGTTTACTGTAGGATGAAATCTAATGGAGAAACTTGTATCCCAGCTGGTGTTAAAACTGTAAGTCATTTCTGATGGATTTAGGTTTTAGGTTTGTGGTGTTTAATGCCACTTTCAACAATATTTCAGGTATATCATGGCGGTCAGTTTTATTTATGGAGAAAACCAGAGTACGCGGAGAAAATCAACGACCTGTCGCAAGTCACTGACAAACTTTATCATATAATGTTGTACCTTGCCATGAATGGGGTTCGAACTCACAACTTTAGTGGTGATAGACACTGATTGCACAGGTAGTTGTAAATCCAACTTCCATGCGATCATGACCATGACTTCCCCCCCATTTCTGACAGAAACATGTATCTACTCTAGTCCTTAAAGTGATAGTTTCTGCAGTTTTATTTTTCTTCTCATAAAAACTTTTCTCTGTTCTCGTTTTTTAGCTGAAATTAATTTCTGTCATCACGAAAATATGTCATGTAAATTCATGTCAGGCTTAGCTTGATTTCCCACTGCTCAAAGCGATGAGTAGTTTTGCATTCGTCAACATTTTTCCCGTTTTCTAAATTAAAAACAACTGTATTTTCTTCATGATGGGAACCCAAGCAAAGCATGACATGAATTAGCATGGTATATTATTAAACATGATATCAGAAATGATCTGTTGAATTTTTCATGAAATTAGGATAAAAGGGCTGACATTTTATTTTTCAAACATTTTATTTTGTTATTTATTTATATTTTCAATATTATTCCCTATTGAAACATGTGAAATTTCTCTTTTTTATTTTATGTGAAATATTTAAGTAGGGGGAAAAAATCAAACCGTAAACACTATACCATATTGTTGCTGCTAAAAAAAACAAAAAATTTTTCATCCCTACCAAACACTCCATACTTTTTCAATGGCAGTCAAAAGCCATGTTGCCGGTTGTTCCATTCCTCCCTCATTTCTGTATAGTTTTTATACCCCCGCTCCACCGGAGGGGGGAGGTATACTGTTTTACCTCTGTCAGTTTTTATATATTGTAGAACGTGTTCTCGTCCTGCATAGAGCTGAAATACTGCTTGCTGGATGTTAAGCAATAATCCATGAATCATATATACAGTGTACATATCTTTAAACATGCAGTATATGTATTTAATTTCGAAAATGTAGTTATTTCACATGTATAATATGTGTGCGAATGTGTTATAATCCTATTTGCACCGGCCCTTGGTTTCCTCTGCATTTGTACAACTACCGTACAGTACTTGTCCGTGTGCTTAGGACACAGGGAGGACTTGATCACTACACCACATTTAAATTAACCATTAATGTCTGATGTGGCCAACAATGTCATAGTCGACGGCACTTAATTATTATAATTATTATTAGTATAAGTATTTAGTATATTTTATGGGCTGTTTTGTTCATTGTAACGTATAATATTTATATTTTTATTTTTTAATGTTATTGTTTATGAATCACTGTAATGACTCTATTGGACAATAAAAATTATTTTTCTTATTCTTATTGTACTGTTGTAATTTTAGTTTGAGAAACAAAGATGGACAAAGGATAACGGGACTCAATGGTTTGGACAAGATATACTTGGAGACAAAGAGGTTGGTTATAATATATATTTTTTTTAATCGGGGATGATTTTTTTGACAGTTATTAAACTGATTTCAGCTATTTTTCTGTGAAAAAGAAATTCTGAAAATTGCAGGACAGTCAGAACAGATCAAAACTGACCATTTTGAAAGGGGTTATAGATTTCATTAATTTTCATTGATTTTATTTTCTATCCGGAATCATCTGTGTTTAAATGAATGGAACATGTTATACTAGTATACAAGTACAATGCAGCTCTCAACAATCACTTGAAAACGAAATGGATTAACTCCCCTTGCTCAATCTATTGAAGACTTGTTTTGGGACAAATATTTATAAATGATACCAATAGAATGAAAAGCAAAAAATACTACGCTGTCGGAACAGTTCCAAAATATACTAGAAAAATACTACACTGTCGGAACAGTTCCAAAATATACTAGAAAAATACCACACTGTCGGAACAGTTCCAAAATATACTAGAAAAATACCACACTGTCGGAACAGTTCCAAAATATACTAGAAAAATACTACACTGTCGGAACAGTTCCAAAATATACTAGAAAAATACCACACTGTCGGAACAGTTCCAAAATATACTAGAAAAATACTACACTGTCGGAACAGTTCCAAAATATACTAGAAAAATACCACACTGTCGGAACAGTTCCAAAATATACTAGAAAAATACTACACTGTCGGAACAGTTCCAAAATATACTAGAAAAATACCACACTGTCGGAACAGTTCCAAAATATACTAGAAAAATACCACACTGTCGGAACAGTTCCAAAATATACTAGAAAAATACCACACTGTCGGAACAGTTCCAAAATATACTAGAAAAATACCACACTGTCGGAACAGTTCCAAAATATACTAGAAAAATACCACACTGTCGGAACAGTTCCAAAATATACTAGAAAAATACCACACTGTCGGAACAGTTCCAAAATATACTAGAAAAATACCACACTGTCGGAACAGTTCCAAAATATACTAGAAAAATACTACACTGTCGGAACAGTTCCAAAATATACTAGAAAAATACCACACTGTCGGAACAGTTCCAAAATATACTAGAAAAATACTACACTGTCGGAACAGTTCCAAAATATACTAGAAAAATACCACACTGTTGGAACAGTTCCAAAATATACTAGAAAAATACCACACTGTCGGAACAGTTCCAAAATATACTAGAAAAATACTACACTGTCGGAACAGTTCCAAAATATACTAGAAAAATACCACACTGTCGGAACAGTTCCAAAATATACTAGAAAAATACCACACTGTCGGAACAGTTCCAAAATATACTAGAAAAATACTACACTGTCGGAACAGTTCCAAAATATACTAGAAAAATACCACACTGTCGGAACAGTTCCAAAATATACTAGAAAAATACCACACTGTCGGAACAGTTCCAAAATATACTAGAAAAATACTACACTGTCGGAACAGTTCCAAAATATACTAGAAAAATACTACACTGTCGGAACAGTTCCAAAATATACTAGAAAAATACTACACTGTCGGAACAGTTCCAAAATATACTAGAAAAATACTACACTGTCGGAACAGTTCCAAAATATACTAGAAAAATACTACACTGTCGGAACAGTTCCAAAATATACTAGAAAAATACTACACTGTCGGAACAGTTCCAAAATATACTAGAAAAATACTACACTGTCGGAACAGTTCCAAAATATACTAGAAAAATACTACACTGTCGGAACAGTTCCAAAATATACTAGAAAAATACTACACTGTCGGAACAGTTCCAAAATATACTAGAAAAATACTACACTGTCGGAACAGTTCCAAAATATACTAGAAAAATACTACACTGTCGGAACAGTTCCAAAATATACTAGAAAAATACTACACTGTCGGAACAGTTCCAAAATATACTAGAAAAATACTACACTGTCGGAACAGTTCCAAAATATACTAGAAAAATACTACACTGTCGGAACAGTTCCAAAATATACTAGAAAAATACCACACTGTCGGAACAGTTCCAAAATATACTAGAAAAATACCATACTGTCGGAACAGTTCCAAAATATACTAGAAAAATACTACACTGTCGGAACAGTTCCAAAATATACTAGAAAAATACCACACTGTCGGAACAGTTCCAAAATATACTAGAAAAATACCATACTGTAGGAACAGTTCCAAAATATACTAGAAAAATACCACACTGTCGGAACAGTTCCAAAATATACTAGAAAAATATCACTGTCGGAACAGTTCCAAAATATACTAGAAAAATACCACACTGTCGGAACAGTTCCAAAATATACTAGAAAAATACCACACTGTCGGAACAGTTCCAAAATATACTAGAAAAATACCATACTGTCGGAACAGTTCCAAAATATACTAGAAAAATACCATACTGTAGGAACAGTTCCAAAATATACTAGAAAAATACCATACTGCAGGAACAGTTCCAAAATATACTAGAAAAATACCACACTGTCGGAACAGTTCCAAAATATACTAGAAAAATACCACACTGTCGGAACAGTTCCAAAATATACTAGAAAAATCATAGAAAGAAACACAATTGATTCTCTAACACACATACATGACTGCTCACTTTCCTGGCATAGTACAGGTACTTTAATAAAACGTTAAACTAGTTTTATGGGCTCAAAACCTCGCATCTTACTAAAATTATTTTGATTTCATTTGGTTGGTAGTTTTCATGCTTGTGTTTTATTATTTGATTTCATCTGGTATCAGAATATCTATGTATCTAATGTACCGATTTAGAAAGACAATGGCATGCTGGGTAAATGTCTGTGATTGGTTAATTCAAATTTTATGAGAACACAAAAGAAAGGGGTAGTGTAATTTATGTGGACGAAAGTGGAATTTTTAAATTGTTTTTATTATATGGGGATTTAACAATTTAGCTAGCATATAATGGTTTATCAACTGCCAAGGGGGGCACGGGTGGCTCAATGAGTTAGGTCGTTGGATCTAACAACTCATACAAGCCTATCACCAATATGACATGGGTGTGTGCCCCGCTTTGTAAATTACAAAAAAGGGTGCACTCGAAGTAATAAAGTTTACCAGTTGCTTGCCCATGGGCGGTGGTTCTCTCCGGGTACTCCGGTTTCCTCCACCACTAAAACTGGTCGCCATGATATAGCTGAAATTTTGTTGAAAGTGGCGTTAAAAAATAACCAATACACCAAACATGAACTGTCAAGGACTGTCCCAGGAGAAAATCTTATAAGAAATGTATTACTGATCCCATTACCCATTTGTATAAAGCACTTTCTAAAATATTTGATCAGATAATGGGGAGGTAATTTTAGAAATATTTCATTATTTAAGATCCAAGTAATCATTGACTGATTATTGTACTGTCTATGTTTATATTGTCATTCGTGTGTGTGTGAGTGGTCATTTTGAGAGGAAGCAAATTTGTGCATCTTTTTCATCATTTAGTTATTTCTGTATTGCCATTGAAGATCCAATTATCAAGAGGAGGAGAGTTGGGATCCCATTAACTGGTTTAACTCTGCCATATTTCTGTGCCTGTTCCAAGCAAGGATTTGCATTTCCTGCCATATATTATGGTCTTTCTTTGTGTTCAATGATCTGATGTTAAGAAGTAGTTGTTTGATTTGTTGATATTGGTGGAATTGTTGACCATCACAGTTCTCATCATAAATTTTTATTTTTTCTTCTTTTTCCATCTATAGTTTGACTACAAGATTGAAGCTATCCAACTGAAGATGCTGAAGCTGCACAGCACAAATTCCAGACAGAGGATCACATATAAATGTCTGAACTCTAACCCCATGGGTAGTGTTCTCATGTCCAGTGAAGACGTTCGTATAGACACACGTGCTAATAGACAAGAACATGGCAAGTCAACAAAAGTGGATGTATATGGCGACTGTGCTGTAAGTTTCTATAAATAGAATTATTTCCTTCTTGTTGAAAATATACTCACATGAGGTGAAATATACATTATGATATAACTGCACCGGTGTTGTAATAGTTAGCGTGCTCGTCTCGAGTGCAGTAAATTGTGGGTTTGAACCCATGATGGGGTCAAACCAAAGACTATAAAATTGGTATTTGTTGCTTCTCCACTAAGCACGCAGCATTAAGGAGAACAAGCAAAGACTGGTTAGCTCGGAATCAGGATAATGAGTCCAAGTGAGACGATATGTCTATCCACGGACTGTTGTTTCAGGGAGCTAGCACTATAAAAATCCAACTCAACGTGTTTGTCTAGTACAAAACGGAACTCATCATTGTTTCATTGAAAATTAACTTGTTCTTGCCATGAATGATGATATAGCTGAAAAATAGCTGAGTTGGCATTAAACAACAATCACTCACTCACTACATTATGATATTAGTCCAATTTATCAACTTTATTGGCAGTCAAAGCTGTAGTGTTTAAACAATCTGGCATTTCATATATGATTTTTTATACCCCTGCCACTAGGCATCAGAGAAGACAGTTTTACTCATGTCTGTATGTCTGTACGTCCCACATTTGTTTTCCGCTCAAATTTTGTTTAATTTATACACAAGATTAAGCAGCATAAAAGGAACATCAAGTTCAATTTCTCACATTACCACCTTTTATTCATTCTGGAGTCATGCCCCTTGATTTGACAAATAATATCTGTTTACTTTAGCTGGACACATTCTTCCATTTTATTCATCAATACTTCAAATGAATAGAGAATTGTTATATCATAATGGTATTTCTTTATAAACTAGATTCTTAAGGGTTGTATCGCCATGGAAATTTTCTATGACCTGTTTCAAGTTTAATGCTTTTCTTTCAACTTCCTTAGGAACTAAATGTGTTCATAGTAATTTTAAACATTCCTTTTTAAGAATTCAAAATGACTTAATATAAAAATTCTTTCAGAAAATATCACTGAGTTAACAATTTTAAAACATTATTCTATTTATTTTTTTCAGAAAAAGGACGAATGGGGTCAAATGATCTTTGATATAAAATCAGAGAGAGCTGAAGTATTACCCATCACCGATATAAAACTCAAAGACGTTGGTTTAGAGAATCAAGAATTCGCTCTTACCATAGGAGAAGTTTGCTTCAACACATAAAAGACTAAATAAATTTATGTACATTTATATCAAATTGGCTTGAAATTGTGGCAGTTTTGTTTTATGGCAACTTGAAATCATGGCAATGTAAAAAAATATTGTTGGAAAATCATGGCAGAAATTTATTTGCAAATGTATACTGGTTTCCTGTCCCCTATATAATGGACAGGGAATCAGTTTACTTGTAATATTGAATAATTTCATAACAATGGGACCATCACATTAAATTTTGTAAAAAAAAAACATGGTTCTTTTGAAAATCTTTCAATTGATAAATCATGGCAAAATAATTATAAATATTGAAAGATTTTCGAAACGACCATTGTGTACAAATATTGTAAAAATAATGGCAAATATTTATTTTTGTAAGACAAACCTCATGGTAACTTGATAACTGAAGAAAAGAGTTACATTACAGATATTGTGATGTTATTTGTATGAAGGAGTTCCCTTTTGATTCCGTCCAAATGTGTGTGTAAGGGAGTGAGAGAAAGCAATGTATGCAAATTTTATAAGAAAATCTTATTTTGAAATATTTTATTGTTTATTCAATTTTATATGCTCAAGTCTTTCTTAGTTCATCAAAGACAATCATATTAAACTTATATCCTTGTAGTTTGATGGAAATTAGATGGTCTAAAAAAAATGGCAACTTTTTTTATGGTTTTGAAAACATCATATTATGTATAAAAAAAAATATTATTTAAAAAATCATGAATATGCATAATATTTACTCAAGGAGAACATTTATTGTGAATCAATCATATGGAACATTTGATTAAAAATCAAGCAAATATGAATAAAATCACTCGTGCAGAAAAATAGATCTATTTATATCTTACAGTGTCATATCATCTGTTCATTTGCTTCATCAATAATTCAGTTTATGGAATAAAATTTCAGAAAATGTATAACTTTCTTTTATGACTTTATTTATGTTGCCTAGTTACAATATTAGATTTGTGAGCTTACCAGAGCCAAAGGCTCAAGTGAGTTTTTCCATCAGTGATCACTTGGTGTTCGTCATCCATAAACATTTTACAATTTGATCTTCTCAAGAACCACTGGACCAAACTTATATGTGATACCCCTTGATTGTCTTCTTCCAAAATTGTGTTTGTTGACCTTGTCCTAACATCAAAGATGGTAGCATTGGACTCTGATTGTTTGAAAAATTGGAAATCTTTGAAAATCTTCTTCTTCAGAACCACTACATGGAATTAAACCAATTTGGTCCATATTGTCCTTGTGTGGTCCTCTTCTAATATTGTGTCCATTATTGACTACATCAATTATCCAAGATGGCTGTCATAGCTGATTATGTACTTTTGATTCTCCAAAAGGAAAAAAGACATACAGTAGCCAGATAAAGTGTTTTAAGTGCTTCATACTAAAACGGGGAAACCAAGACATCAATAAGATTAACAAAATCAATCCATTTCGGAAACACTTGTACGCTTAACATCATTATGGGCCAAATAAACTTGAGCATGGAGTTATCTTGTTACTACGGATGGCTGTAAAAATAACATATGATTTATTACCTCACCTGGCCAAACATTACATAAACATTCGTTATCAGGTACGTCTGTTGGTGTCAGCAAATAATGTTTTACAAAAAGTTTGAAAATACCAAGGGGTAATCTGAAGAAGCAAATCGGAAGACAGACAATACAATGGCAAAAAGAAAAAAGACAAACAATGATCTACAAAACACTACACAGAAAACTAAAGATCGAGCAACGCGAATCCCACTAAGAACCTAGGATGATCTCAGGTGCTCCGGAAGGGTTAGAAGTTCCTGCTCCACATGTGGCACCCTTCATGTTATAAATGACCAACAATAACGGTAATAAAAACCATTTATTTGATTCTTCAAGTACATGTAAAATACATCTGGATAAATAATATGTATACTCCTTCTATAGATAAAATGTTACTACACTCCTCCTTCTATAGATAAAATGTTACTACAAATCTTCTCCAAGTCGTTGTATTTCTTCTACGATAAAATGCATGTCTGATTTCTCACACAGTGGATTACCCACAATAACCCTGAAGAAATTGACCCATCCTTTTGTTGATAGTGGATTAAAGCCAATCAGCATTGATCCTTTCAAAGTCATCCGTTCTTTTATTTTTGGTGCAATCTAAAATAATTGAAAAGAATGACATGATTTTGGTTCTTTTTATATCTTTTTATAATATGTATTTAGGATTGTAGGTATACTTAAGGGGTAAAACCACTAATTAATTTCTTTAACATTTTCTACTAAATTTGTGTTTTTTCAAGCCTACCTGGCTATTTTATCTTAAGTTTAACCTTTCCAAAACCATATAGTTTCTGAAACGTACACGATTCCTCTACATTCTGTCAAAATATCATGGGATGTTTAAAGTCTTGCAGTGAAATGCCAGGCTATGGAAAACACTACTCTAAAAATAGCTCTGTCATCCCCCCCAAAATTCAGTATTTATAGGTCATGCATCAATTCCTCCATAGGGGTATTAAAATACAACTAAATCCATCAAATTTGGACTTAAAATAATCCTTATATATGTAACTTCAGTTATCAATTTTAATTATTCCATATTCCATTTAGTATTTTTAACAATACAACAAAGCGAAAGGAACTTTTTTCTTTAAAAGCTCTGATTGGTGAATTAGTGGTTTGACACCTTAATGCTTCCTGAGATATCCAACCAACAGCAATCTATTTAAAATTAGATATTTGTTGTATCTTTTTTATTTTATTTTCCATTTTTGACGATACACTAATTTCTAACGACATCCAGCATGGTGTAGCGTCAGTGACTACCCTTCCTAATACTGAGGATTTAAAACCAAGTGCATATTGACAGCTGTTCTCCAATTGGTCAATATATCAAACTGGGGGGTGACTGTAAACAAAAACTTGCAACAGCTCCAAATAAACAGTGAGTGATTATTGTTCAACACCAAATGAGCAATCTTTCAGCTATTTCATGGTGCGAGAACAAGATACAGTTGGTGAGATGATGATGATGTCTGCTTTGTACAAAACCAACACCCTTAGTTCGATTTTTATAGTGCTAGCTCACTGAAATATTTGTTTGTGAGTAGACATGTCCCTCCACTCGGGCACATTATTCTGATTCTGAGCCAACCAGTCTTTGCTCTTACTCCTTAATGCTGCATGCTAAGCGGAGAAGCAACAAATACCAATTTTATAGTCTTTGGCTTGACCCGATCTAGTCTCGAACCTACGATCTACCGCACTTGATGTGAGAATGCTAACCATTATACCAATGATGTGGTTCTCAAAAGTTAAGGACCAAGACTTATATCTAAGAGTGACTAAGCATGGATCAGTGTTTCAATTTTTCCCCCTAATAATCAACCTATATATTTTGAGTTTTGGCCATTAGAATATTGGCTATAAAACATATTAATTATTTACTTTTCTTTCAATAATAGAAAATGCATTTTCTTTGTATAAATTGTAAAAGAATTCCAGTACCTTGTGAACCTCTGCCCACCATTCTGGTGTCTCCTCTTTACCTCTCAGTCTTGGAGGAATATACCAAAATGATATATTTGTGCACTGAAACTGAAATATTAATAAACATATTAACATGGTTCATGTTGCTCAATCTTTGGTTTTCAGTGTGGTGTAGATCGCTAATTAATGAATCATTAAAAATATGATGTAAGAGTAACAGGACAGGTGCCATTAGTGGAGCAGGAACTGCTTACCCTTCCGTAGCACCTAAGTTCACCATCAGTGTTTAGTGGTGTTGCTCGATCGTTAGTTTTCTGTGTAGTGTGTTTGTCCTTTCGTCCTTCCGGAGCACCTGATTTCACCCCCGGTTTTTATTGGGGTTTGTGTTACTGGATCTTTAGTTCTATGTGTAATGTTTTGTAGATCGTTGTTTGTCCTATTTGCTCTTTTTCTTTTGGCCATTGTGTTGTCTGTCCTTCTTCGATTTACAGATTCTGATTACCCCTTTGGTATCTTCAAACTCTTCTAAAATGAGTGTAGGATAAGATAGCACCTGAATTCATCCCCTGTTGTTTGTGGAGTTCCTGTTCCACAATCTTTAGGTTCCTGTATAGTGCTTAGTAGATCATTGTTTGTTTATTTCCTTTTTTCTGTTGCATTCTTATGAAAAGGAAGTTTGAACAGAAATGGTCACCAATTCCACCAATATCAACAAAACAATCAATCACCTCTCACCTCAAACAATTGAAAACAAAGAAAACACTGACATCTGGCAGTGGAAATCCATTACTGTAAACCAACTTATTTTCGCGGCTATTATGTTTCGCGTTTTCCTGCTTCAAGACAGTTTCGCAGAGATTTAATTTCGCGATAACCAAAATGCTAAAAGTTCAGATTTTTCGCGGTATGACTTTGGTCTACATCGCCGCCGACATCGGTTGTTTTTTTATAACAAGAGTTGTCTTTCGTAATATATATTATTGATCGTTCGATTGACATACCCCATTGATTTCGTGAACACATATGTACTCGAGTTTTCTTTTTTAAATATCTTCAACATTTCTACATGTTTTAATTGTCAGTCATCAATACAGCATTATTATAACCTACAACAATCCAGTACCTTTTAATTGATTGATTGTTGTTTTACGCCAACTCCATAATTAAGTGTGTATAATTTTGTCCAGTTTTTGTCATCATATAATTATAATAAATTTGTCACCTGTGCTATTTTCTCAAAAAAAAAACGAAAAAAAATTTATATTATAGAACATGATAGACCAAGATGTCATAATGTTGTAGTTGCTCTCCTTTGTTTTTCCAATGATTATCGGATTATCCTCGTTGATTAATAGTTTCAATTATCAACGTACAGGTGACAGCAATTATTGATTTTATAATCCCAGCTGATAATTACAATCAAACGCTTTTAATTACCTGTCAACATTATGCTCACCGCACTTTATACTACAATATACATGTATAATTATAAAACCTGTTTTGAACACATTTCGATAACTTTCTTTGCTTATAATTATATTTGCCATCGCGTAACTTTATAAATTTTAATGCAGAAAAATTGTAATACTGTGGAACGAAATCCTGTATATATCATATATAATGAAGTCTAACACTTACTAGTACTCTGCATTAAATGAATTGTCAGTATCTTACAAATAAAGTTCTTTTGAAAATTAATTATGTTAATTTACATGACCCCCAAATTTAACTACGTATACATTGACTTTGTGTTGTCTAACGGATATCGATCTATACTAGAAATACATTACGCTATATATATATATATAATATGGTGTTTTCTAGGCCAATTATGTTCTTGTTTCTTACACACTTTAGACTGACTTGTTTTTGTACTCTACCGTGAAAGTCGCGAAGGTTTATAGCACACGAACAAAAGTTGGTTTACAGTATATTTGTCAAAGGACAAATGGATGGTCACATCTGTGCAAAATTGTACATATTATATCTATACACCATAAGAGGGATTAGGGGTTATGGTGTTTAATGCCACTTTCAACAATATTTCAGTTACACCGTAAGAACAGGAACATATTTTACTTATTCACATCTTCAAAGTTTTTTTGCTATGTCCACACTGCACGATTGTCTATCCATCTTTGATTTATAACTTCTAATTGCCTCTATGATATCTGGGGGAAAAAAAACTTTTTCTACACTCAGGTTTGTACAAGTATGTATTATCTGAGTTTTTGTACCTTTGCTCTACCCCTGTGTTTGTTCATCTGTTGATTTAACATCTATATCTTATCTTTACTTTATCTATTGATCTGAGTCATATCTGTACTACAACTACCTGTGCCATCAGTGTTTATCACCTATAAAGTTGTGAGTTCGAATCCCACTCGTGGCGATGTGTACTTGATACAACATTATGTGATAAATTTTGTCAGTGACTTGTGGCAGATCGGTGGTCTTCTCCGGTTTCCTTGACCAGTAACACTGACCACCACAATATAACTGAAATTTTGTTGAAAGTAACTCTGAACACTATAACCGTAACCCTTTATACATTTGTATATAGAATAATGGCAGTTTCAATTGTAGGGAAAGATATTATCAATAATATCAGAACAAGTTCGATAGAACGACCTGTGATACTAGTGATAATGTATGCTAATACCTTCAAAACTAAAAAATATTGTTGAAAGTGGTGTCAAACACTAATCATAATCAAATAAAATAGGAAGTATAATTTGCTAATATATTGAATAATAATAGTTATTACCTCTGGAATAACCAATCGAAACCCTTCTGTTGATTTGAGTTTTTCTGTTAGATATCTGTAACAATACATAATGTTCTTATATGAGAAAATAATTTCAAATACAATGTATGAACAGATATAATGCCATCTACATTCAAATGAAACAATTTTCGTTTGCAACAATATACTGAGGATGTTTTGGTAATAATATGAACATTTTTGTGATAGCGTATCTTCTTTTTCAGTGGAAGTGAATCTGTGCAGAGTTTTTTTCATCTCCTTTTTGAATGGAAGTGGATCTGTGCAGAGTTTTTTTCATCTCCTTTTTGAGTGGAAGTGGATCTGTGCAGAGTTTTTTTTATCTTCTTTTTCAGTGGAAGTGAATCTGTGCAGAGTTTTTTTTATCTCCTTTTTGAGTGGAAGTGGATCTGTGCAGAGTTTTTTTTATCTTCTTTTTCAGTGGAAGTGAATCTGTGCAGAGTTTTTTTTATCTCCTTTTTGAGTGGAAGTGGATCTGTGCAGAGTTTTTTTTATCTCCTTTTTGAGTGGAAGTGGATCTGTGCAGGTTTCATCATTTGCTTATATCTGTGTTGCCATATTAGAAATCCAATTATCCAGGGCCAGAACTTGGATTTACAATGTCATATGTTGTGATATTTTTGTGTTCAATGATTTGAGGTGAGAGGTGGTTATTTGCTTTGTTGATATTAGTAGAATTATTGAAGCATCACTGTTTAAACTTTCTTGACCATTGCATATTTTAGTTATCTTACTTAGGCCCTTTGGTTCTTTTGTTCCTAAAGACGTTACATTAATTTAGCATTCCAAGCTTTTGGCTTGGAGCATACCTGATGAAGGTTATTCCAGAAACGTGTCATGTGCAGTAAATTAAATATCTATATGTTTTTATTTCATAACTACCAAGTCATTAAAGCACTTCAAAATGGACGAAATTGGCAAAACCTAGATCTGTTAAAGTCTAAAACACAAGTAGTCAGTCATTTGAAGGGTTTTTTTTTGTAATGGAAATAATGCTTACCCTGCATTTTCAAAGGCCTTGTCAACTCTTGCTTCCATTCCATTGTCACCACGCCCCTTCCACATCAACCAAAGTTTTAAAACGTCATTTCTACGACCACATTGAATGGTTCTGTCACCTGAAATAATATCATACATATATATATATATACAGTCAAACCTCCTTTAGTGACCACCTCTATTAAGCAATCACTTGTGCTATGTGAACTTAATTTTCATTTCCCATCACATTGCATTTCATATTAATTAAACCTGTTTTTAATGACCACCTGTCACATGTGACCCTATTTCAATGTTCCCTTGTATGGTTACATAAGACAGATTTGACTGTATATAATATTTAAAAATGTTGATAGTTACCAGCAGAAATAGGTTATCTGTTTTTTGTGATAAACACAGAAACGCATGTGTTTGTTGCCGTTTCAAGATACAGGATTTTATTTTTCTTCCTGATAGAAACTTTCAAAACAATTTTATGTGGCCTTGTATTGACTGAGTTACTAGTTTAATTTCTAAGTCCTGTAGAAAACAGCAAGTTAGCAACACTTCTGTTACGCTAACATTCATTGATATATCAATATGTCCCCAGTGTATATCAAAATCAGAGGCTGTCCTGGTCGTGATCACGTGGTTTGGATTTATAACTACCTATGCAATAAATGCCTATCATTACTAATGTTGTGAGTTCGAATCCTGCTCAGGCGAGGTGTACTTAACACAACATTATGTGATAAAGTTGTCAGTGACTTGCGGCAGGTCGGTGGTTTTCTCCAGGTACTCTGGTTTCCTCCACCAATAAAACTGACCGCCACAATATACCTGAAATATTGATGAAAGTGGCATTAAACACCATAACCCTAACCCTAAATCAAAATCATTATTAATGTACTGTAATTAGTATCATACTTGCCTATGTCAAATGAAGTGTCGTATAATTTGTCAGGTTGGAACAGGTACTCTGCTTTAAATGCATTACAAGTTTCCAGGAATCCCTGTTGAAATTAAAACTCAATCATGTACACAAAATTAATGGCGAAAACATAAATATATTGTTTATTTATTTTGTGTGATGAAACTGTATACAATTTTGCTTTATTAATAAACTGGGTTTTTTTAAATCAAGATCGGCCATTTTCTTGAAAATCTTCTGACGTTTGAATTCGGCATCCTTCCCTCCTGCATTTTACTCCCATATGGAAAGCACTTGCACGACTGCATCATTTCAGTAAAAAGGGGTCAATAAAACTACAAAAATGTGGTTTAACCCTGCCACTTTTTATTGAAGTGCCTGTACCAAGACAGGAAAGTAAGTGAGTAGTCATGTATTTGTGTTAGTGGTATAGATTTTGACTCTTTCTACGATTTTAGTACTGGATTTTGACCTGTATGTTTTGTTTTCCATTTTATTTTATCTCTACAAATCAAATATAATTTACCCTTATTTTTTAAAGCTCGTAATGTATACATGTAAAATATACTAGTACTATAGTAGTTGATTACATCCTACTTCTTTCGTGTCTAAAAAAACGAGAGGCCGTAATGGTCATGATCGCATGGTAGTTGGATTTATAACTACCTGTGTAATCAGTGCCTATCACCAGTAATGGTGTGAGTTCGAATCCTGCTATAGCGAGGTGTGAGTTCGAATCCCGCTATAGCGATGTTTACTTGATACAACATTTTGAGATAAAGTTTGTCAGTGACTTGTGGCAGGTGGATTGTTTACTCCGGTTTCCTCAATTAATAAAACTGACTCGCCGCAACGATATAACTGAAATATTGTTGAAAGTGGCATTAAACACCATAACCCTAACACTGTCTAACAAATTGTACCTTTTCTTTGACCACAAAGGCGGAGCACTGTATCCCTGCGCCGGTCATTTTATGTAAATTCCATGCAATTGAATCTGACCTAAAATACACAGGAAAGTAATTAAAACATAATGATGAAAATCTATCTAGATTGTCGTGGAGATTCAATTATCAAGAGGAGGAGGTTCGGATCTCTTTAACCAGTTTAACCTGCCACATTATTTCCCTGTCTAAAACCAGAACTGGATTTCTAACACCATACATCAGTGGTCATTTCTTATGTTTAATGGTTTGAGGTTAAATGTTATTATTCATTTTGTTGATATTCGTGGAATTGTGAACCATTACTGTTTAAATTCTCTTTTCATGAGCCTCTCTTATTTTAAACAATTCCGACATCTACATGGGTGCATGTTGTAGATAGCCTTTGTTGAATTTCTCTGTGGATTTCTTAATTAATGGTATTATGTTTCTTCCATGTATCAGTTCTCTCGATGTACTGTAACGGTGTAAATATCTAAATTTTGTTTTCCTACTGTCTGAATAACAAAATGAAAAATAAAATATACCACATCATTGGAACAGTTCCATAAATCTACAAATGTAATAGAAAAATCCTATTAACAGATGGAATACCATTAACACACAAAAATATAACCCCTATCTTACAAAACCTAAATCTTGAGACAATGGGAAAAGGCTACAGGAAGATATCAAAAGGTAATGAAAACCAATAAATCGAGGGAGAGATAATACAATGGTCAAATGAAAAAGGACAAATAATACAATGGTCAAATGAAAAAGGACAGATATTACAATGGTCAAATGAAAAAGGACAGATATTACAATGGTCAAATGAAAAAGGACAGATATTACAATGGTCAAATGAAAAAGGACAGATATTACAATGGTCAAATGAAAAAGGACAGATAATACAATGGTCAAATGAAAAAGGACAGATATTACAATGGTCAAATGAAAAAGGACAGATATTACAATGGTCAAATGAAAAAGGACAGATATTACAACGGTCAAATGAAAAAGGACATATATTACAATAGTCAAATGAAAAAGGACAGATATTACAATGGTCAAATGAAAAAGGACAGATAATACAATGGTCAAATGAAAAAGGACAGATATTACAATGGTCAAATGAAAAAGGACAGATATTACAATGGTCAAATGAAAAAGGACAGATATTACAATGGTCAAATGAAAAAGGACAGATAATACAATGGTCAAATGAAAAAGGACAGATAATACAATGGTCAAATGAAAAAGGACAGACAATACAATGGTCAAATGAAAAAGGACAGATATTACAACGGTCAAATGAAAAAGGACAGATATTACAACGGTCAAATGAAAAAGGACATATATTACAATGGTCAAATGAAAAAGGACAGATATTACAATGGTCAAATGAAAAAGGACAGATAATACAATGGTCAAATGAAAAAGGACAGATAATACAATGGTCAAATGAAAAAGGACAGATATTACAACGGTCAAATGAAAAAGGACATATATTACAATGGTCAAATGAAAAAGGACAGATATTACAATGGTCAAATGAAAAAGGACAGATAATACAATGGTCAAATGATAAAGGACAGATAATACAATGGTCAAATGAAAAAGGACAGATAATACAATGGTCAAATGAAAAAGGACAGATATTACAATGGTCAAATGAAAAAGGACATATATTACAACGGTCAAATGAAAAAGGACAGATATTACAACGGTCAAATGAAAAAGGACATATATTACAATGGTCAAATGAAAAAGGACAGATAATACAATGGTCAAATGAAAAAGGACAGACAATACAATGGTCAAATAAAAAAGGACAGATATTACAACGGTCAAATGAAAAAGGACAGATATTACAATGGTCAAATGAAAAAGGACAGATAATACAATGGTCAAATGATAAAGGACAGATAATACAATGGTCAAATGAAAAAGGACAGATAATACAATGGTCAAATGAAAAAGGACAGACAATACAATGGTCAAATGAAAAAGGACAGATATTACAACGGTCAAATGAAAAAGGACAGATATTACAACGGTCAAATGAAAAAGGACAGATATTACAACGGTCAAATGAAAAAGGACATATATTACAATGGTCAAATGAAAAAGGACAGATATTACAATGGTCAAATGAAAAAGGACAGATAATACAATGGTCAAATGATAAAGGACAGATAATACAATGGTCAAATGAAAAAGGACAGATAATACAATGGTCAAATGAAAAAGGACAGACAATACAATGGTCAAATGAAAAAGGACAGACAATACAATGGTCAAATGAAAAAGGAGAGATAATACAATGGTCAAATGAAAAAGGACAGATAACACAATGGTCAAATGAAAAAGGACAGATAATACAATGGTCAAATGAAAAAGGACAGACAATACAATGGTCAAATGAAAAAGGACAGATAATACAATGGTCAAATGAAAAAGGACAGATAATACAATGGTCAAATGAAAAAGGACAGATAATACAATGGTCAAATGAAAAAGGACAGATAATACAACGGTCAAATGAAAAAGGACAGATATTACAATGGTGAAATGAAAAAGGACAGACAATACAATGGTCAAATGAAAAAGGACAGATAATACAATGGTCAAATGAAAAAGGACAGATAATACAATGGTCAAATGAAAAAGGACATATATTACAATGGTCAAATGAAAAAGGACAGATATTACAATGGTCAAATGAAAAAGGACAGATAATACAATGGTCAAATGATAAAGGACAGATAATACAATGGTCAAATGAAAAAGGACAGATAATACAATGGTCAAATGAAAAAGGACAGACAATACAATGGTCAAATGAAAAAGGACAGATAATACAATGGTCAAATGAAAAAGGACAGATAATACAATGGTCAAATGAAAAGGGACAGATAATACAATGGTCAAATGAAAAAGGACAGACAATACAATGGTCAAATGAAAAAGGACAGATAATACAATGGTCAAATGAAAAAGGACAGACAATACAATGGTCAAATGAAAAAGGACAGATAATACAATGGTCAAATGAAAAAGGACAGATAATACAATGGTCAAATGAAAAAGGACAGATAACACAATGGTCAAATGAAAAAGGACAGATAACACAATGGTCAAATGAAAAAGGACAGATAATACAATGGTCAAATGAAAAAGGACAGATAACACAATGGTCAAATGAAAAAGGACAGATAATACAATGGTCAAATGAAAAAGGACAGATATTACAACGGTCAAATGAAAAAGGACAGATAATACAATGGTCAAATGAAAAAGGACAGATAATACAATGGTCAAATGAAAAAGGACAGATAATACAATGGTCAAATGAAAAAGGACAGATATTACAACGGTCAAATGAAAAAGGACAGACAATACAACGGTCAAATGAAAAAGGACAGATAATACAATGGTCAAATGAAAAAGGACAGATATTACAACGGTCAAATGAAAAAGGACAGATAATACAATGGTCAAATGAAAAAGGACAGATAATACAATGGTCAAATGAAAAAGGACAGACAATACAATGGTCAAATGATAAAGGACAGATAATACAATGGTCAAATGAAAAAGGACAGATAATACAATGGTCAAATGAAAAAGGACAGATAATACAATGGTCAAATGATAAAGGACAGATAATACAATGGTCAAATGAAAAAGGACAGATAATACAATGGTCAAATGATAAAGGACAGATAATACAATGGTCAAATGAAAAAGGACAGATAATACAATGGTCAAATGAAAAAGGACAGATAATACAATGGTCAAATGAAAAAGGACAGATAATACAATGGTCAAATGAAAAAGGACAGATAATACAATGGTCAAATGAAAAAGGACAGATATTACAACGGTCAAATGAAAAAGGACAAATAATACAATGGTCAAATGAAAAAGGACAGATAATACAATGGTCAAATGAAAAAGGACAGATAATACAATGGTCAAATGAAAAAGGACAGACAATACAATGGTCAAATGAAAAAGGACAGATATTACAATGGTCAAATGAAAAAGGACAGACAATACAATGGTCAAATGAAAAAGGACAAACAATACAATGGTCAAATGAAAAAGGACAGACAATACAATGGTCAAATGAAAAAGGACAGACAATACAATGGTCAAATGAAAAAGGACAGACAATACAATGGTCAAATGAAAAAGGACAGACAATACAATGGTCAAATGATAAAGGACAGACAATACAACGGTCAAATAAAAAAGGACAATAAGGACAAACAACTATCTACAAAACACTACACTGAAAACAAAAGATTGAGCAACATGAGCCCCGCTAAAAACCGTGAGTGGACTTGGGTGCTCCGAACATATCTTCACAAATTATAATATACTAACCTTTCTACCCCTTTCATTAAATGTTTGTGTTTATTAGACAACATGACACCACCACCCCAAGCTGCCTGTAATGCAACAATACATATAATGTTTCCTTTTATAGGTTTTCAGTATTTCAATTTACAAGTCTTACATAAATCTTGTGATGGCGGTTATTTGCTATGTCTATAAGAACATAATTTGTTGTCACAATAAATGTTTCTTATTAAGATAAAGAAGTACTATATTTCATTGTTTGCATAGGTTACCTTAGCTGATTTGGGTGATCCTTTTTAGGCCCTTTCGATTACTTGCTCCCAAAATTTCTTAATTATTTGGTTTTCCAACCTTTCAACTTTGAGTGTACCTGATGAAGGTTATTCCAGAAATGTGTCATGCACATTAAGTTTGATATCTACGCTTTTATTGTAGAATATACAGATTTTTATAAATTCTGGATGCAAAAAAATCACTTTATGCAATACTAGCAGTTTAATTGCCTGTACCAAGCCAGGAAAGTGAGTAGTCATGATTATATGTGTGCTAGGGACAGTGGAATATCTAGGGTATGGCAAGTAGGGCACATGCCCTGGATGCCACTTGAAGGGGGTGCAACTGAGAGGTTTTAGCTCCTAATGTTCCCATATGGGAACGTCCTAAAAAAAAATATTTTTAATTTTCTTCAAGTAATTTTGTAAAAACCATGTAATACACATAAACATGAATACCTGGAGAAATTATTAATAACTAATAAATGTAAAATGCAATCTTAGTGCTTGCCATAGGCGCTATTTTCCGTAGATACGCCCCTGGCTAGGGATACCCATTTTGCCTATGCTTGGTGATAGAAACTGGAGTATCCATAGTAACCAACGTTTTTTCAGTAAGCCAATGACAAAGTTTATAACATAAAGTTGTATCAGCACACTGAACAGATGAAAATCCATATTTATTATTTAATCCACAGTGCTTCTGTAGGGGTTAGGGTTATGAATCTTAATGCCACTTTCAACAATATTTCTGTTATATCGTGGCAGTTTTTGGGGCTTCTATATACCACTTTTCAATTCTGGAGTTATGCCCCTTGATTAGCCAATTTTTTTTTACAAATTGTCAAACATTAATTATAAGATTGGTTGGTTTGGTTTTTTTTTATGGTGTTTAACACCATTTTCAACAATATTTCAGTTATATCATGGCGGTCAGTTTTAATGGTGGAGGAACTCAGAGAAACCCATCGACCTGCCGCAAGTCCCTGACAAACCAGTGTTTCTGTAGAGTAGAATATCAGAAAATAATCAAATTGACATAGTATTTACCTGTGTACATGTACCTGAAGCATCTGCTAACATTTCAGAGATCAATTTTAATTATGATTTCCATGCAAAGTTCGATTTGGGATTTATCATGTACCACTTTTCCATTCTGGAGTTATGCCCCTTGATAAGCAGATTTTTTTTTACAAATTGTTAAACATAAATTATTTGGATTTCAAATATTATGGCTTTGAATGTACCTGATGAAGGTTATTCCAGTAACATGTCGCGCACACTAAATTTGATATCTACATTTCTATTTTTATTATAAGAATTAATGACTTACATCAACATGCATCCACACATTATGACGTTGACAGATGTCAGCTACAGCCTCTAAATCATCGTAAGCTCCAATAACTGTTGTTGCACAAGTCGCCATGAACATAATGGGAACATTTTTCTAAAAGAACAAATTTTATGTAGAAGTAAATATGTATCTATATTATGATCCTTGTTTACATTAATAGTTTATTCTACAGAAAAATCGGGGGTGAATTCAGGTGCTCACAAAGAGTAAGCAGTTCCTGCTTCTTATAAGATGCCTGGCATGTTACTCATATATACAGTCAAGTCTGGTAAAAGTCTTGGCAGTGATAAAGGAAAGAAAAAATCTACGTAAAAAGTATGAGATCCATTTTCCTTTGAGATATGGGTATATCGTAACGGTTAACCAGATCGTGTTGACATTTGATTCAATAATGTACAGGAAATGCCAATGATCCCCGAATGGTTTGAGTAGGAAATTTGTACTTTTGTTCTACAATTGTGAGAAGAGTTTGAAGATACCATGTGGCATCATGTGCACTAAATTTGACATTACAGACAACCCATGGACACAGGTCTCACCGGTTAGTTTTACATAACTGTCCAGGATTTTCTTTCTCCTGTTTATTCTGGTAGTCACGATATGCATATGATTAAAAAATTGACCAAGGGTCAAAGAGTCTGATTCATAAAACGGAAATAACTGAAGCCGAATTCATAGCGAAAAAACAAACATGAACACAAAACAGGTACAAATAAATTTTGTTGTTGTTGTAATTTTTATTTTTCTAATAACAGATTTATACATATATGATTGTGTACACACAATGTTTCAATACATAAAGGTTACAATGTAAATTACAAATTTGAAATAATTTTTTTTTTTATTAATTTGTGATATCTTTATTGAAATCTGTACATTTGTTAGTTGAATACATGAAGTACCGGTACCTTATCCCGGCCTCGTTAACATTAGTAAATAGATACTTACATTTTGTTTACATTGCTGAATTTTGTTCTCGAGATCTTGCGGAATAACTATACCTCTTTCATCTGTTTTAACTTTCACAACACTGTCGGACCCAAATCCCAGAAAGTTTGCACCTTTTGCTATAGAATAATGGGCTTCGTCTGACGTCATAACTATCAGAGGTTGACTACCAAATAGTCCTTTCTGTTTTAATGCTGGATTATGTCTTGTTCGTGCTAAATGTATCGCCATTATATTACAGAATGATCCACCTGCAAGATACAAAATGAAGGAAAAAATACAACATTGTCTAAACAGTTCTATGGTTGTATCACGTACACCTGACATTGGATTGAAGTCAAACTAACGCACCTTAATGGTGATAGTCAATGATGGCATAGGTAGTAAAATAAAAAATACAACATTGTCTAAACAGTTCAATGGTTGTATCACGTATACCTGACATTGGATTGAAGTCAAACTAACGCACCTTAATGGTGATAGTCAATGATGGCATAGGTAGTAAAATAAAAAATACAACATTGTCTAAACAGTTCAATGGTTGTATCACGTATACCTGACATTGGATTGAAGTCAAACTAACGCACCTTAATGGTGATAGTCAATGATGGCATAGGTAGTAAAATAAAAAATACAACATTGTCTAAACAGTTCAATGGTTGTATCACGTATACCTGACATTGGATTGAAGTCAAACTAACGCACCTTAATGGTGATAGTCAATGATGGCATAGGTAGTAAAATAAAAAATACAACATTGTCTAAACAGTTCAATGGTTGTATCACGTATACCTGACATTGGATTGAAGTCAAACTAACGCACCTTAATGGTGATAGTCAATGATGGCATAGGTAGTAAAATAAAAAATACAACATTGTCTAAACAGTTCAATGGTTGTATCACGTATACCTGACATTGGATTGAAGTCAAACTAACGCACCTTAATGGTGATAGTCAATGATGGCATAGGTAGTAAAATAAAAAATACAACATTGTCTAAACAGTTCTATGGTTGTATCACGTATACCTGACATTGGATTGAAGTCAAACTAACACACCTTAATGGTGATAGTCAATGATGGCATAGGTAGTAAAATAAAAAATACAACATTGTCTAAACAGTTCAATGGTTGTATCACGTACACCTGACATTGGATTGAAGTCAAACTAACACACCTTAATGATGATAGTCAATGATGGCATAGGTAGTAAAATAAAAAATACAACATTGTCTAAACAGTTCTATGGTTGTATCACGTACACCTGACATTGGATTGAAGTCAAACTAACGCACCTTAATGGTGATAGTCAATGATGGCATAGGTAGTAAAATAAAAAATACAACATTGTCTAAACAGTTCAATGGTTGTATCACGTACACCTGACATTGGATTGAAGTCAAACTAACGCACCTTAATGGTGATAGTCAATGATGGCATAGGTAGTAAAATAAAAAATACAACATTGTCTAAACAGTTCAATGGTTGTATCACGTACACCTGACATTGGATTGAAGTCAAACTAACGCACCTTAATGGTGATAGTCAATGATGGCATAGGTAGTAAAATAAAAAATACAACATTGTCTAAACAGTTCAATGGTTGTATCACGTACACCTGACATTGGATTGAAGTCAAACTAACGCACCTTAATGATGATAGTCAATGATGGCATAGGTAGTAAAATAAAAAATACAACATTGTCTAAACAGTTCAATGGTTGTATCACGTATACCTGACATTGGATTGTAGTCAAACTAACGCACCTTAATGATGATAGTCAATGATGGCATAGGTAGTAAAATAAAAAATACAACATTGTCTAAACAGTTCAATGGTTGTATCACGTATACCTGACATTGGATTGAAGTCAAACTAACGCACCTTAATGATGATAGTCAATGATGGCATAGGTAGTAAAATAAAAAATACAACATTGTCTAAACAGTTCAATGGTTGTATCACGTATACCTGACATTGGATTGAAGTCAAACTAACGCACCTTAATGATGATAGTCAATGATGGCATAGGTAGTAAAATAAAAAATACAACATTGTCTAAACAGTTCAATGGTTGTATCACGTATACCTGACATTGGATTGAAGTCAAACTAACGCACCTTAATGATGATAGTCAATGATGGCATAGGTAGTAAAATAAAAAATACAACATTGTCTAAACAGTTCAATGGTTGTATCACGTATACCTGACATTGGATTGAAGTCAAACTAACGCACCTTAATGGTGATAGTCAATGATGGCATAGGTAGTAAAATAAAAAATACAACATTGTCTAAACAGTTCAATGGTTGTATCACGTATACCTGACATTGGATTGAAGTCAAACTAACGCACCTTAATGATGATAGTCAATGATGGCATAGGTAGTAAAATAAAAAATAACAACATTGTCTAAACAGTTCAATGGTTGTATCACGTACACCTGACATTGGATTGAAGTCAAACTAACGCACCTTAATGGTGATAGTCAATGATGGCATAGGTAGTAAAATAAAAAATACAACATTGTCTAAACAGTTCAATGGTTGTATCACGTATACCTGACATTGGATTGAAGTCAAACTAATGCACCTTAATGGTGATAGTCAATGATGGCATAGGTAGTAAAATAAAAAATACAACATTGTCTAAACAGTTCAATGGTTGTATCACGTACACCTGACATTGGATTGAAGTCAAACTAACGCACCTTAATGGTGATAGTCAATGATGGCATAGGTAGTAAAATAAAAAATACAACATTGTCTAAACAGTTCAATGGTTGTATCACGTATACCTGACATTGGATTGAAGTCAAACTAACGCACCTTAATGGTGATAGTCAATGATGGCATAGGTAGTAAAATAAAAAATACAACATTGTCTAAACAGTTCAATGGTTGTATCACGTATACCTGACATTGGATTGAAGTCAAACTAACGCACCTTAATGATGATAGTCAATGATGGCATAGGTAGTAAAATAAAAAATACAACATTGTCTAAACAGTTCAATGGTTGTATCACGTACACCTGACATTGGATTGAAGTCAAACTAACGCACCTTAATGGTGATAGTCAATGATGGCATAGGTAGTAAAATAAAAAATACAACATTGTCTAAACAGTTCAATGGTTGTATCACGTATACCTGACATTGGATTGAAGTCAAACTAATGCACCTTAATGATGATAGTCAATGATGGCATAGGTAGTAAAATAAAAAATACAACATTGTCTAAACAGTTCAATGGTTGTATCACGTATACCTGACATTGGATTGAAGTCAAACTAATGCACCTTAATGATGATAGTCAATGATGGCATAGGTAGTAAAATAAAAAATACAACATTGTCTAAACAGTTCAATGGTTGTATCACGTATACCTGACATTGGATTGAAGTCAAACTAATGCACCTTAATGATGATAGTCAATGATGGCATAGGTAGTAAAATAAAAAATACAACATTGTCTAAACAGTTCAATGGTTGTATCACGTACACCTGACATTGGATTGAAGTCAAACTAACGCACCTTAATGGTGATAGTCAATGATGGCATAGGTAGTAAAATAAAAAATACAACATTGTCTAAACAGTTCAATGGTTGTATCACGTATACCTGACATTGGATTGAAGTCAAACTAACGCACCTTAATGGTGATAGTCAATGATGGCATAGGTAGTAAAATAAAAAATACAACATTGTCTAAACAGTTCAATGGTTGTATCACGTACACCTGACATTGGATTGAAGTCAAACTAACGCACCTTAATGGTGATAGTCAATGATGGCATAGGTAGTAAAATAAAAAATACAACATTGTCTAAACAGTTCAATGGTTGTATCACGTATACCTGACATTGGATTGAAGTCAAACTAACGCACCTTAATGGTGATAGTCAATGATGGCATAGGTAGTAAAATAAAAAATACAACATTGTCTAAACAGTTCTATGGTTGTATCACGTATACCTGACATTGGATTGAAGTCAAACTAACACACCTTAATGGTGATAGTCAATGATGGCATAGGTAGTAAAATAAAAAATACAACATTGTCTAAACAGTTCTATGGTTGTATCACGTACACCTGACATTGGATTGAAGTCAAACTAACGCACCTTAATGGTGATAGTCAATGATGGCATAGGTAGTAAAATAAAAAATACAACATTGTCAAAACAGTTCTATGGTTGTATCACGTATACCTGACATTGGATTGAAGTCAAACTAACGCACCTTAATGGTGATAGTCAATGATGGCATAGGTAGTAAAATAAAAAATACAACATTGTCTAAACAGTTCTATGGTTGTATCACGTACACCTGACATTGGATTGAAGTCAAACTAACGCACCTTAATGGTGATAGTCAATGATGGCATAGGTAGTAAAATAAAAAATACAACATTGTCAAAACAGTTCAATGGTTGTATCACGTATACCTGACATTGGATTGAAGTCAAACTAACGCACCTTAATGGTGATAGTCAATGATGGCATAGGTAGTAAAATAAAAAATACAACATTGTCTAAACAGTTCTATGGTTGTATCACGTACACCTGACATTGGATTGAAGTCAAACTAACACACCTTAATGGTGATAGTCAATGATGGCATAGGTAGTAAAATAAAAAATACAACATTGTCTAAACAGTTCAATGGTTGTATCACGTACACCTGACATTGGATTGAAGTCAAACTAACACACCTTAATGATGATAGTCAATGATGGCATAGGTAGTAAAATAAAAAATACAACATTGTCTAAACAGTTCTATGGTTGTATCACGTACACCTGACATTGGATTGAAGTCAAACTAACGCACCTTAATGGTGATAGTCAATGATGGCATAGGTAGTAAAATAAAAAATACAACATTGTCTAAACAGTTCAATGGTTGTATCACGTACACCTGACATTGGATTGAAGTCAAACTAACGCACCTTAATGGTGATAGTCAATGATGGCATAGGTAGTAAAATAAAAAATACAACATTGTCTAAACAGTTCAATGGTTGTATCACGTACACCTGACATTGGATTGAAGTCAAACTAACGCACCTTAATGGTGATAGTCAATGATGGCATAGGTAGTAAAATAAAAAATACAACATTGTCTAAACAGTTCAATGGTTGTATCACGTACACCTGACATTGGATTGAAGTCAAACTAACGCACCTTAATGGTGATAGTCAATGATGGCATAGGTAGTAAAATAAAAAATACAACATTGTCTAAACAGTTCAATGGTTGTATCACGTACACCTGACATTGGATTGAAGTCAAACTAACGCACCTTAATGATGATAGTCAATGATGGCATAGGTAGTAAAATAAAAAATACAACATTGTCTAAACAGTTCAATGGTTGTATCACGTATACCTGACATTGGATTGTAGTCAAACTAACGCACCTTAATGATGATAGTCAATGATGGCATAGGTAGTAAAATAAAAAATACAACATTGTCTAAACAGTTCAATGGTTGTATCACGTATACCTGACATTGGATTGAAGTCAAACTAACGCACCTTAATGATGATAGTCAATGATGGCATAGGTAGTAAAATAAAAAATACAACATTGTCTAAACAGTTCAATGGTTGTATCACGTATACCTGACATTGGATTGAAGTCAAACTAACGCACCTTAATGATGATAGTCAATGATGGCATAGGTAGTAAAATAAAAAATACAACATTGTCTAAACAGTTCAATGGTTGTATCACGTATACCTGACATTGGATTGAAGTCAAACTAACGCACCTTAATGATGATAGTCAATGATGGCATAGGTAGTAAAATAAAAAATACAACATTGTCTAAACAGTTCTATGGTTGTATCACGTACACCTGACATTGGATTGAAGTCAAACTAACGCACCTTAATGGTGATAGTCAATGATGGCATAGGTAGTAAAATAAAAAATACAACATTGTCTAAACAGTTCAATGGTTGTATCACGTACACCTGACATTGGATTGAAGTCAAACTAACGCACCTTAATGGTGATAGTCAATGATGGCATAGGTAGTAAAATAAAAAATACAACATTGTCTAAACAGTTCAATGGTTGTATCACGTATACCTGACATTGGATTGAAGTCAAACTAACGCACCTTAATGATGATAGTCAATGATGGCATAGGTAGTAAAATAAAAAATACAACATTGTCTAAACAGTTCAATGGTTGTATCACGTACACCTGACATTGGATTGAAGTCAAACTAACGCACCTTAATGGTGATAGTCAATGATGGCATAGGTAGTAAAATAAAAAATACAACATTGTCTAAACAGTTCAATGGTTGTATCACGTACACCTGACATTGGATTGAAGTCAAACTAACGCACCTTAATGGTGATAGTCAATGATGGCATAGGTAGTAAAATAAAAAATACAACATTGTCTAAACAGTTCAATGGTTGTATCACGTACACCTGACATTGGATTGAAGTCAAACTAACGCACCTTAATGGTGATAGTCAATGATGGCATAGGTAGTAAAATAAAAAATACAACATTGTCTAAACAGTTCAATGGTTGTATCACGTACACCTGACATTGGATTGAAGTCAAACTAACGCACCTTAATGGTGATAGTCAATGATGGCATAGGTAGTAAAATAAAAAATACAACATTGTCTAAACAGTTCAATGGTTGTATCACGTATACCTGACATTGGATTGAAGTCAAACTAACGCACCTTAATGGTGATAGTCAATGATGGCATAGGTAGTAAAATAAAAAATACAACATTGTCTAAACAGTTCAATGGTTGTATCACGTACACCTGACATTGGATTGAAGTCAAACTAACGCACCTTAATGGTGATAGTCAATGATGGCATAGGTAGTAAAATAAAAAATACAACATTGTCTAAACAGTTCAATGGTTGTATCACGTATACCTGACATTGGATTGAAGTCAAACTAACGCACCTTAATGGTGATAGTCAATGATGGCATAGGTAGTAAAATAAAAAATACAACATTGTCTAAACAGTTCAATGGTTGTATCACGTATACCTGACATTGGATTGAAGTCAAACTAACGCACCTTAATGGTGATAGTCAATGATGGCATAGGTAGTAAAATAAAAAATACAACATTGTCTAAACAGTTCAATGGTTGTATCACGTATACCTGACATTGGATTGAAGTCAAACTAACGCACCTTAATGGTGATAGTCAATGATGGCATAGGTAGTAAAATAAAAAATACAACATTGTCTAAACAGTTCTATGGTTGTATCACGTATACCTGACATTGGATTGAAGTCAAACTAACGCACCTTAATGGTGATAGTCAATGATGGCATAGGTAGTAAAATAAAAAATACAACATTGTCTAAACAGTTCAATGGTTGTATCACGTACACCTGACATTGGATTGAAGTCAAACTAACGCACCTTAATGGTGATAGTCAATGATGGCATAGGTAGTAAAATAAAAAATACAACATTGTCTAAACAGTTCAATGGTTGTATCACGTATACCTGACATTGGATTGAAGTCAAACTAACGCACCTTAATGGTGATAGTCAATGATGGCATAGGTAGTAAAATAAAAAATACAACATTGTCTAAACAGTTCAATGGTTGTATCACGTATACCTGACATTGGATTGAAGTCAAACTAACGCACCTTAATGGTGATAGTCAATGATGGCATAGGTAGTAAAATAAAAAATACAACATTGTCTAAACAGTTCAATGGTTGTATCACGTACACCTGACATTGGATTGAAGTCAAACTAACGCACCTTAATGGTGATAGTCAATGATGGCATAGGTAGTAAAATAAAAAATACAACATTGTCTAAACAGTTCAATGGTTGTATCACGTATACCTGACATTGGATTGAAGTCAAACTAACGCACCTTAATGATGATAGTCAATGATGGCATAGGTAGTAAAATAAAAAATACAACATTGTCTAAACAGTTCAATGGTTGTATCACGTACACCTGACATTGGATTGAAGTCAAACTAACGCACCTTAATGGTGATAGTCAATGATGGCATAGGTAGTAAAATAAAAAATACAACATTGTCTAAACAGTTCAATGGTTGTATCACGTATACCTGACATTGGATTGAAGTCAAACTAATGCACCTTAATGATGATAGTCAATGATGGCATAGGTAGTAAAATAAAAAATACAACATTGTCTAAACAGTTCAATGGTTGTATCACGTACACCTGACATTGGATTGAAGTCAAACTAACGCACCTTAATGGTGATAGTCAATGATGGCATAGGTAGTAAAATAAAAAATACAACATTGTCTAAACAGTTCAATGGTTGTATCACGTACACCTGACATTGGATTGAAGTCAAACTAACGCACCTTAATGGTGATAGTCAATGATGGCATAGGTAGTAAAATAAAAAATACAACATTGTCTAAACAGTTCAATGGTTGTATCACGTATACCTGACATTGGATTGAAGTCAAACTAATGCACCTTAATGATGATAGTCAATGATGGCATAGGTAGTAAAATAAAAAATACAACATTGTCTAAACAGTTCAATGGTTGTATCACGTATACCTGACATTGGATTGAAGTTAAACTAATGCACCTTAATGATGATAGTCAATGATGGCATAGGTAGTAAAATAAAAAATACAACATTGTCTAAACAGTTCAATGGTTGTATCACGTATACCTGACATTGGATTGAAGTCAAACTAATGCACCTTAATGATGATAGTCAATGATGGCATAGGTAGTAAAATAAAAAATACAACATTGTCTAAACAGTTCAATGGTTGTATCACGTATACCTGACATTGGATTGTAGTCAAACTAACGCACCTTAATGGTGATAGTCAATGATGGCATAGGTAGTAAAATAAAAAATACAACATTGTCTAAACAGTTCAATGGTTGTATCACGTACACCTGACATTGGATTGAAGTCAAACTAACGCACCTTAATGGTGATAGTCAATGATGGCATAGGTAGTAAAATAAAAAATACAACATTGTCTAAACAGTTCAATGGTTGTATCACGTATACCTGACATTGGATTGAAGTCAAACTAATGCACCTTAATGATGATAGTCAATGATGGCATAGGTAGTAAAATAAAAAATACAACATTGTCTAAACAGTTCAATGGTTGTATCACGTATACCTGACATTGGATTGAAGTCAAACTAATGCACCTTAATGGTGATAGTCAATGATGGCATAGGTAGTAAAATAAAAAATACAACATTGTCTAAACAGTTCAATGGTTGTATCACGTATACCTGACATTGGATTGAAGTCAAACTAACGCACCTTAATGGTGATAGTCAATGATGGCATAGGTAGTAAAATAAAAAATACAACATTGTCTAAACAGTTCAATGGTTGTATCACGTATACCTGACATTGGATTGAAGTCAAACTAACGCACCTTAATGGTGATAGTCAATGATGGCATAGGTAGTAAAATAAAAAATACAACATTGTCTAAACAGTTCAATGGTTGTATCACGTATACCTGACATTGGATTGAAGTCAAACTAATGCACCTTAATGATGATAGTCAATGATGGCATAGGTAGTAAAATAAAAAATACAACATTGTCTAAACAGTTCAATGGTTGTATCACGTATACCTGACATTGGATTGAAGTCAAACTAATGCACCTTAATGATGATAGTCAATGATGGCATAGGTAGTAAAATAAAAAATACAACATTGTCTAAACAGTTCAATGGTTGTATCACGTATACCTGACATTGGATTGAAGTCAAACTAACGCACCTTAATGGTGATAGTCAATGATGGCATAGGTAGTAAAATAAAAAATACAACATTGTCTAAACAGTTCAATGGTTGTATCACGTACACCTGACATTGGATTGAAGTCAAACTAATGCACCTTAATGGTGATAGTCAATGATGGCATAGGTAGTAAAATAAAAAATACAACATTGTCTAAACAGTTCTATGGTTGTATCACGTATACCTGACATTGGATTGAAGTCAAACTAACGCACCTTAATGGTGATAGTCAATGATGGCATAGGTAGTAAAATAAAAAATACAACATTGTCTAAACAGTTCAATGGTTGTATCACGTACACCTGACATTGGATTGAAGTCAAACTAACGCACCTTAATGGTGATAGTCAATGATGGCATAGGTAGTAAAATAAAAAATACAACATTGTCTAAACAGTTCTATGGTTGTATCACGTATACCTGACATTGGATTGAAGTCAAACTAACGCACCTTAATGGTGATAGTCAATGATGGCATAGGTAGTAAAATAAAAAATACAACATTGTCTAAACAGTTCAATGGTTGTATCACGTATACCTGACATTGGATTGAAGTCAAACTAATGCACCTTAATGATGATAGTCAATGATGGCATAGGTAGTAAAATAAAAAATACAACATTGTCTAAACAGTTCAATGGTTGTATCACGTACACCTGACATTGGATTGAAGTCAAACTAACGCACCTTAATGGTGATAGTCAATGATGGCATAGGTAGTAAAATAAAAAATACAACATTGTCTAAACAGTTCAATGGTTGTATCACGTATACCTGACATTGGATTGAAGTCAAACTAATGCACCTTAATGATGATAGTCAATGATGGCATAGGTAGTAAAATAAAAAATACAACATTGTCTAAACAGTTCTATGGTTGTATCACGTATACCTGACATTGGATTGAAGTCAAACTAACGCACCTTAATGATGATAGTCAATGATGGCATAGGTAGTAAAATAAAAAATACAACATTGTCTAAACAGTTCAATGGTTGTATCACGTATACCTGACATTGGATTGAAGTCAAACTAACGCACCTTAATGGTGATAGTCAATGATGGCATAGGTAGTAAAATAAAAAATACAACATTGTCTAAACAGTTCAATGGTTGTATCACGTATACCTGACATTGGATTGAAGTCAAACTAACGCACCTTAATGGTGATAGTCAATGATGGCATAGGTAGTAAAATAAAAAATACAACATTGTCTAAACAGTTCAATGGTTGTATCACGTATACCTGACATTGGATTGAAGTCAAACTAACGCACCTTAATGGTGATAGTCAATGATGGCATAGGTAGTAAAATAAAAAATACAACATTGTCTAAACAGTTCAATGGTTGTATCACGTATACCTGACATTGGATTGAAGTCAAACTAACGCACCTTAATGGTGATAGTCAATGATGGCATAGGTAGTAAAATAAAAAATACAACATTGTCTAAACAGTTCAATGGTTGTATCACGTACACCTGACATTGGATTGAAGTCAAACTAATGCACCTTAATGGTGATAGTCAATGATGGCATAGGTAGTAAAATAAAAAATACAACATTGTCTAAACAGTTCAATGGTTGTATCACGTACACCTGACATTGGATTGAAGTCAAACTAACGCACCTTAATGGTGATAGTCAATGATGGCATAGGTAGTAAAATAAAAAATACAACATTGTCTAAACAGTTCTATGGTTGTATCACGTATACCTGACATTGGATTGAAGTCAAACTAATGCACCTTAATGATGATAGTCAATGATGGCATAGGTAGTAAAATAAAAAATACAACATTGTCTAAACAGTTCAATGGTTGTATCACGTACACCTGACATTGGATTGAAGTCAAACTAATGCACCTTAATGGTGATAGTCAATTCCAATGATGGCATAGGTAGTAAAATAAAAAATACAACATTGTCTAAACAGTTCAATGGTTGTATCACGTACACCTGACATTGGATTGAAGTCAAACTAACGCACCTTAATGGTGATAGTCAATGATGGCATAGGTAGTAAAATAAAAAATACAACATTGTCTAAACAGTTCAATGGTTGTATCACGTATACCTGACATTGGATTGAAGTCAAACTAATGCACCTTAATGGTGATAGTCAATGATGGCATAGGTAGTAAAATAAAAAATACAACATTGTCTAAACAGTTCAATGGTTGTATCACGTACACCTGACATTGGATTGAAGTCAAACTAACGCACCTTAATGGTGATAGTCAATGATGGCATAGGTAGTAAAATAAAAAATACAACATTGTCTAAACAGTTCAATGGTTGTATCACGTATACCCTGACATTGGATTGAAGTCAAACTAACGCACCTTAATGGTGATAGTCAATGATGGCATAGGTAGTAAAATAAAAAATACAACATTGTCTAAACAGTTCAATGGTTGTATCACGTATACCTGACATTGGATTGAAGTCAAACTAATGCACCTTAATGGTGATAGTCAATGATGGCATAGGTAGTAAAATAAAAAATACAACATTGTCTAAACAGTTCAATGGTTGTATCACGTATACCTGACATTGGATTGAAGTCAAACTAATGCACCTTAATGGTGATAGTCAATGATGGCATAGGTAGTAAAATAAAAAATACAACATTGTCTAAACAGTTCAATGGTTGTATCACGTATACCTGACAATGGATTGAAGTCAAACTAACGCACCTTAATGATGATAGTCAATGATGGCATAGGTAGTAAAATAAAAAATACAACATTGTCTAAACAGTTCAATGGTTGTATCACGTATACCTGACATTGGATTGAAGTCAAACTAACGCACCTTAATGGTGATAGTCAATGATGGCATAGGTAGTAAAATAAAAAATACAACATTGTCTAAACAGTTCAATGGTTGTATCACGTATACCTGACATTGGATTGAGGTCAATCTAATGCACCTTAATGGTGATAGTCAATGATGGCATAGGTAGTCAAATAAAAATACAACATTGTCTAAACAGTTCTATGGTTGTATCGGGGCCATAGCTATAATCCGACAGTCCGATAGTCCAACAGTCCGATAGTCCGACGGTCCGATAGTCCGACAGTCCGACAAATGCTTTAAACTGATGAAAGTTTTGAAAAATAATTTGGCCAAAAATGATATATTCGTAATTTCAGGATATGGGCCATTCATTTTTATACGCCCGTCAAAATACGGGCTTATTATGGCATACCGCTGTTCGTCCGTCCATCCACGCCTCGTACGATAACATCTCTCACTTGTTCCCCCTTTTACTGATAGGTCACGTCGTGACATACATTGTATTGATAAAAGGGGGAGCAAGTGAGAGGTGTGATTTTAGTCAGTTTGGAAAATGCCAGTTTTCATATGGTACATGTATATACAATTAATTGGCTTAAAAAAGTGCAGAATATTAATTACTGTTCTCACGCTGCGCAACCGACCTTCAATTGTCATAAAAGAGGGGGAGGGGGCGTATCATGGCACAGTTGTTTATTTTGTCATATTCCGATGCTGTTTCTTTCCGTGATATAAGGGGTCACTTAGGGACAATTCCTTCAATCGTAACTTTTTATATATGCGCTTGTCGTAGAAGGCGACAATAGCAGGGTCACCCGTCGGAATCCTGGGCAATAAAAATAGAACCAACTTGTCGTCGGAATAGACAGAAAAACAAGTTCCTGTGTTAAGACGTTGCCCATGTTGACCCATCCCAGAGTCCCCTCTTTCTGATTTTTTGTTTACAAACTTTTCTCATCCTGAATATGACTGAAATATTGCTTGCTGGACCTTATGCAATCAATCAATCAATCAATCAATCAATTCGCACACATTATTGTATCCAGCTCTATTGGTGTGTCAACATTGCTTTTTAACATAAATATTCCATGATAAAGGGCGGGGGACACTGGTACGCTCTCCTTTTGGCTTTTCCTTTTTTTTTGTATTTCTTTTTTTTTGTGTATTCATTTATTTCATCTTTCTTTTTAATAGTGACTTTTCTTGGCTGGACTCGGCTACACGCTACTTAAATAAAGCCTGAAGTAGTCGCTACTAAAAAATATACGGAATACTTACACTACCGGTTCATCACGATTGGATCCAGGTCTTTATGGAGTCCGCGTTGTTCATATATGTGTTTTTTTTTAGCTCTTGTGTGGCCCTGCCAATTGTTTGTCCGTCTATGATATCGTGCTTCCGATGTTCTGGACCTTTCTTTGGTGAGTAAACGGTTCGGTTTCTGGTCCCATATTACACATGTTATAGTGTTAACTTTCAAAGAAATATAGCATTTGTCGGACTATCGGACTGTCGGACTATCGGACCGTCGGACTATCGGACTGTCGGACTATCGGACTGTCAGACTATCGGACTGTCAGATTATAGGTCGGACCCCGGTTGTATCACGTACACCTGACATTGGATTGAAGTCAAACTAACGCACCTTAATGGTGATAGTCAATGATGGCATAGGTAGTAAAATAAAAAATACAACATTGTCTAAACAGTTCAATGGTTGTATCACGTATACCTGACATTGGATTGAAGTCAAACTAATGCACCTTAATGGTGATAGTCAATTCCAATGATGGCATAGGTAGTAAAATAAAAAATACAACATTGTCTAAACAGTTCAATGGTTGTATCACTTACACCTGACATTGGATTGAAGTCAAACTAACGCACCTTAATGGTGATAGTCAATGATGGCATAGGTAGTAAAATAAAAAATACAACATTGTCTAAACAGTTCAATGGTTGTATCACGTATACCTGACATTGGATTGAAGTCAAACTAATGCACCTTAATGGTGATAGTCAATGATGGCATAGGTAGTAAAATAAAAAATACAACATTGTCTAAACAGTTCAATGGTTGTATCACGTATACCTGACATTGGATTGAAGTCAAACTAATGCACCTTAATGGTGATAGTCAATGATGGCATAGGTAGTAAAATAAAAAATACAACATTGTCTAAACAGTTCTATGGTTGTATCACGTATACCTGACATTGGATTGAAGTCAAACTAATGCACCTTAATGGTGATAGTCAATGATGGCATAGGTAGTAAAATAAAAAATACAACATTGTCTAAACAGTTCTATGGTTGTATCACGTATACCTGACATTGGATTGAAGTCAAACTAACGCACCTTAATGGTGATAGTCAATGATGGCATAGGTAGTAAAATAAAAAATACAACATTGTCTAAACAGTTCAATGGTTGTATCACGTATACCTGACATTGGATTGAAGTCAAACTAACGCACCTTAATGGTGATAGTCAATGATGGCATAGGTAGTAAAATAAAAAATACAACATTGTCTAAACAGTTCAATGGTTGTATCACGTACACCTGACATTGGATTGAAGTCAAACTAACACACCTTAATGATGATAGTCAATGATGGCATAGGTAGTAAAATAAAAAATACAACATTGTCTAAACAGTTCAATGGTTGTATCACGTACACCTGACATTGGATTGAAGTCAAACTAACGCACCTTAATGGTGATAGTCAATGATGGCATAGGTAGTAAAATAAAAAATACAACATTGTCTAAACAGTTCAATGGTTGTATCACGTACACCTGACATTGGATTGAAGTCAAACTAACGCACCTTAATGGTGATAGTCAATGATGGCATAGGTAGTAAAATAAAAAATACAACATTGTCTAAACAGTTCAATGGTTGTATCACGTACACCTGACATTGGATTGAAGTCAAACTAACGCACCTTAATGGTGATAGTCAATGATGGCATAGGTAGTAAAATAAAAAATACAACATTGTCTAAACAGTTCAATGGTTGTATCACGTACACCTGACATTGGATTGAAGTCAAACTAACGCACCTTAATGGTGATAGTCAATGATGGCATAGGTAGTAAAATAAAAAATACAACATTGTCTAAACAGTTCAATGGTTGTATCACGTACACCTGACATTGGATTGAAGTCAAACTAACGCACCTTAATGGTGATAGTCAATGATGGCATAGGTAGTAAAATAAAAAATACAACATTGTCTAAACAGTTCAATGGTTGTATCACGTACACCTGACATTGGATTGAAGTCAAACTAACGCACCTTAATGGTGATAGTCAATGATGGCATAGGTAGTAAAATAAAAAATACAACATTGTCTAAACAGTTCAATGGTTGTATCACGTACACCTGACATTGGATTGAAGTCAAACTAACGCACCTTAATGGTGATAGTCAATGATGGCATAGGTAGTAAAATAAAAAATACAACATTGTCTAAACAGTTCAATGGTTGTATCACGTACACCTGACATTGGATTGAAGTCAAACTAACGCACCTTAATGGTGATAGTCAATGATGGCATAGGTAGTAAAATAAAAAATACAACATTGTCTAAACAGTTCAATGGTTGTATCACGTACACCTGACATTGGATTGAAGTCAAACTAACGCACCTTAATGGTGATAGTCAATGATGGCATAGGTAGTAAAATAAAAAATACAACATTGTCTAAACAGTTCAATGGTTGTATCACGTACACCTGACATTGGATTGAAGTCAAACTAACGCACCTTAATGGTGATAGTCAATGATGGCATAGGTAGTAAAATAAAAAATACAACATTGTCTAAACAGTTCAATGGTTGTATCACGTACACCTGACATTGGATTGAAGTCAAACTAACGCACCTTAATGGTGATAGTCAATGATGGCATAGGTAGTAAAATAAAAAATACAACATTGTCTAAACAGTTCAATGGTTGTATCACGTACACCTGACATTGGATTGAAGTCAAACTAACGCACCTTAATGGTGATAGTCAATGATGGCATAGGTAGTAAAATAAAAAATACAACATTGTCTAAACAGTTCAATGGTTGTATCACGTACACCTGACATTGGATTGAAGTCAAACTAACGCACCTTAATGGTGATAGTCAATGATGGCATAGGTAGTAAAATAAAAAATACAACATTGTCTAAACAGTTCAATGGTTGTATCACGTACACCTGACATTGGATTGAAGTCAAACTAACGCACCTTAATGGTGATAGTCAATGATGGCATAGGTAGTAAAATAAAAAATACAACATTGTCTAAACAGTTCAATGGTTGTATCACGTACACCTGACATTGGATTGAAGTCAAACTAACGCACCTTAATGGTGATAGTCAATGATGGCATAGGTAGTAAAATAAAAAATACAACATTGTCTAAACAGTTCAATGGTTGTATCACGTACACCTGACATTGGATTGAAGTCAAACTAACGCACCTTAATGGTGATAGTCAATGATGGCATAGGTAGTAAAATAAAAAATACAACATTGTCTAAACAGTTCAATGGTTGTATCACGTACACCTGACATTGGATTGAAGTCAAACTAACGCACCTTAATGGTGATAGTCAATGATGGCATAGGTAGTAAAATAAAAAATACAACATTGTCTAAACAGTTCAATGGTTGTATCACGTACACCTGACATTGGATTGAAGTCAAACTAACGCACCTTAATGGTGATAGTCAATGATGGCATAGGTAGTAAAATAAAAAATACAACATTGTCTAAACAGTTCAATGGTTGTATCACGTACACCTGACATTGGATTGAAGTCAAACTAACGCACCTTAATGATGATAGTCAATGATGGCATAGGTAGTAAAATAAAAAATACAACATTGTCTAAACAGTTCAATGGTTGTATCACGTACACCTGACATTGGATTGAAGTCAAACTAACGCACCTTAATGGTGATAGTCAATGATGGCATAGGTAGTAAAATAAAAATAAAAATGCTGCTAGATCACTGAAATACATGTGGTTACACTAGAACATCTTTTCCTCATTAGATGATGCTCAATTTACTGTCCCGATGTAACTAATTGATTGATGAAAGTGACGTAAAACACAAACATAATAATCTAAGCAGAAACCTATTTACCTGGACAGAAGATTCCCTCGCCATTTGGATAGCCTATGATTGATGACAATTTCTTGAACATATAGTTTTCTAATATCACTATAGCAGGTGACACTTCAAACGTGTGTCTGAAATATAAAATAGTAGGAAAATGCATATAACAATATATATCTAAAATATACACTTTATTAATATTACTATTATTAAGTGGAGGAAAGATGGAACAATTATAGCGGACTGTATTGATATGTAGCAAAAGTTTTATCTATTTTGATGACATTTTAATGAATTTTAACTTTGTAAAAGAGTGCAACCCTTGTTTTAGTGGGGTGCATGTTGCCAGTGCCGTCTTAACGCATGGGTACGCTGGGCAGTTGCCCGGGGGCCCACGAGCCTAGGGGCCCATGTTAATCTATGTATGTTGTGCATGGCATGTTTTTTAATGCTTGAACACTGATTTTGGTAGAAATACCAATACAATAAATATATGTTTAATTCTATTGACATCGAGTGGTAGTGTAGGTAAGGCCCCAGTGCACTCCTTTGCCTGGGGCCTATAATGCAGTTAAGATGGCCCTGCATGTTGCTCAATCTGTAGTTTTTTTGTGTAATGTTTTGTAGATCATTGTTTGTCCATTTGTCCATTTGTCCTTTAATTTTTTGGCCATTGTATTGTCTGTCCTTCGATCCTTTTGTCCATTTCCTTTTGGCCATTGTATTGTCTGTCCTTCGATCCTTTTGTCCATTTTCTTTTGGCCATTGTATTGTCTGTCCTTCGATCCTTTTGTCCGTTTCCTTTTGGCCATTGTATTGTCTGTCCTTCGATCCTTTTGTCCATTTTCTTTTGGCCATTGCATTGTCCGTCATCCACTTTACGGTTTCCGATTGTCCCTTTAATATCATCACACTTTTCTTGAAAATGATGCAAAAATCAGGATTTTTTTTTAAACAAAATTTCGAATTTACACACTACAAGTGAACACTCACACATTACAGTTAAGTACTTCTGTTAGCCAGGCACCAAACAAACTGTATGGATCTATACCAGTATACAACTGGTTGAAGAAATGAGGATGTCCTGAAGCGAAAATATGATTATTGTAAATAAAATCAACACAGTCTATATAGCAATTGGCGTTACACTGTAATGATAATATTCAGGAGGCCAGGATTGTGGCTACGACAAATGGCGCACATGTCTGTCTGTCGTCATCTGGACAAGTACAGAATTATATAGTATGGCCTTCAAAGTGTAATGATTTTTATTATCATTTGTTGTTTACTGTCATCTTCTGCAAATTTCAAACATTTTGTGACGTTAAATTTTTAATGTCAATCAAACAAGGAATTATGACTCATTATATTCATGTAATTAATAAATCTATTGGCTTCAAGTAACGACACCACCATGACTTAAGGAACTTCTCACCATTTTATAACACCTGAGTTCACCCCCAGTTATTAGTGGGGTTCGTGTTACTCAATCGTTAGCTTTATATGTATGTTTTGTAGATCGTTGTTTGTCCTTTTGTCCTTTTGACTTTTGGCCATTGTGTTGTATGTACTTCTTCTATTTACAGAAGCTGATTACCCCTTTGTTATCTTCAAAATCATCTTACAGTCATATTTGATTCAATATATATATAGTGTTCTGATTGGATTATTTTGATGTACAGTACGAAACTCCTATTCCTTTGGACTGCACGAATAAATTGTTGTGGTCTTTTTTTTTGCATTCAATGATTTGAGGTGAGAAGTAGTTGTTCGGTTTGTTGATAGTAATGGGATTGTTGATCATCACTGTTTAAACCTTTCTGAGTTTGTATACCGCTCAGGCGAGGTGTACTCGATACAGTATTATGTGATAAATTTTGTCAGTGACTTGTCACAGGTCGTGGTTTTCTCCGGGCACTCCGGTTTCCTCCACCAATAAAACTGACAGCCACGATATAACTGAAATATTGTTGAAAATGTCGGTTAACAACATAGCCCTAAACCTAACCCCCTAAACAATGAAAATTATCAATCCTTTTCTTTGTCAACAAGGTTTTAATGGCATAAGTAAGTTAATGACTATACAATATACAGGGGCGGATCCAGGATTTCAAGTTAGGGGGGGGCGCACTTAAAATATTTGCGCCGAGCGGAAGGAGGCGCGAAAATTTTTGGGGTATTTCGTGTGAAAAATCACGATTTTATGCCAAAAAATCATATTTTTTCCAATTTTAGGGGGGGCGCACGCCGGGTGCGCCCCCCCCCCCCCCTGATATATATATATGTCTGAAAAGTAATCCCAACATTGTTAGGATTAGAATTTTGAGAAGACACATTTTTTGTTCTCCCTTGATGGGATTCAACCTTACACCTTTGATACACTACAGCACCAATCGCTTGGCCTTATGCCTAGTGCCCATGACAATTTTGTGTTCAATGATTTGAGGTGAGAGGTAGTTTAAAACCTTTACCTGATACAACACTGCTGTCAATCACTTTCTTTCCCAATTCCAATAACTTTCCATGTGATACAGGTTCTTTGTCTATTTCTAAATCTAAAAATTGCTGGAAAAAACAATGATATATTATTCAGTTACTATGGTTACTATTCTCTATTGTCTTACTTAATGTAAAAACAACCTGCTAATACTGACAAAATCAAGTCAGTAGAATATGAATAGGTAGCTGAATATCTCTACTGGTTAGTCATTTTTCACCAATTATCAAGAGGGGGTTGGGATTGGATTGCTTTAACCGATTTAACCCTGCCACATATTTTGTGCTTAATATTTTGTGATGATAGGGAGTTGTTTGTTTTGTTGATATTGGTGGAATTGGTGACCATCTGACACTGAATAAACTTTCTTTTCATAATGTAAATTATTTCCCTTGAACAGTTAATTTAATGAGTTCTCGGTGATATCTTAATAAATCGCATCAGGTACGCATTTCTATATTTAACATTTTAATTATACCGCCTGCAAACAAAGTTTGGGAGGGTATATAGTAATCACCCTGTCCGTCCGTCCGTCCATCCGTCCGTCCGTCCGTCAGTCCGTCCGTCCGTCCATGTACCTTGTAAACGCAACTCCTCCTAAACCGCTTATTGGATTTTTATGAAACTTTACACATTTGTAGTACACTACCTGCAGATGTGCATGAAGGAATACCGTTGCTGTCTAAAATTTAGAAGGCTCAAGAGGAAATAATTCAACTTATACTTTCATGAAAAGGGGGGTCGTGTACCTTGTAAGTGCAACTCCTCCTAAACGGCTTATTGGAGTTTTGTGAAACTTTACACAGTTATAGTACACTACCTGCAGATGTGCATGAAGGAATAGGGTTGCTGTCCAAAATTTAAAAGGGGAGATAATTCAACTTATACTTTCACGAAAAGGGGGGGGGGGCATGTACCTTGTAAGCGCAACTCCTACTAAACTGCTTATTGAATTTTTATGAAACTTTACACAGTTGTAGTACACTACCTGCAGATGTGCATGAAGGAATACCGTTGCTGTCTAAAATTTAGAAGGGGATATAATTCAACTTATACTTTCACGAAAAGGGGGGGGGGGCATGTACCTTGTAAGCGCAACTCCTACTAAACTGCTTATTGAATTTTTATGAAACTTTACACAGTTGTAGTACACAACCTGCAGATGTGCATGAAGGAATACTGTTGCTGTCTAAAATTCCAAAGTTTGAACATCATAGTATTGCAAGCGGGGGGTATCACTCAGTGAGGTCACTCACAGTTCTAGTTACTTTTGGTACACACCTGTATATAAAGGACAATTTATGGAGCTGGAACATGTGACTGTCACGAATAGGTGCCATTTATATGAAAGTTCAAACTTTATGACTTATTATGACAATGTTGTTGATGATAATTTCTTCTTGTAATGATTTGTTATATACTAGTACATGTACAAATTAAATGTTCCTTTTAGATCAGGTTGATCTATAATTTAACAGGACGACTTACTACACAGTGATTTCAACAACAAACATGAAGATCATCTGACTTGTGGTATACCCAATGATGTTAAGAATACAAATATAAGGCAACAACCATTTTTTTATCTGGGGTGGGGGCTGAGATTTTTTTGAAAAAAATATTTTAATGCCCTAGCTGACCGAAAAAAAAATTAGATTTTGCATTGTAGGTGAAAAAAAATTTATGCTGTCACCGGCTAGAAAAATGTTTAATGGGAAAATGTATTTCTGTTCCGCATGATAAGAAAAAAAAATTGTGCTTTCCTTCTCATAAGAAACAAATGTTTTGACTGAGGAAGGTTCTGAAACAAAATTTACAAGCACAATGAAAATCCCAGCCCCCCCCCCCAGATAAGAAAATGGTTGTTGCCTAAGGGTTGAAATTTAAAATTACATTTTGCCAGTATCTTACAGGAACCAGGAACTGCTTACTCTTCACGAGCACCTCTGTTGTGTTTTATTTGTCTTCTTTCTGTGTCTTGTCCCAAATGTTTTTTGTGTCTCTGGATTGTCCATTCTTGATTGTCCCTCCAGCTTTCTCTATCTTTACTTAGTACAAACACTTTTAAGTTGCAGTCATACCTGTATATAAAGGACACCGAAGGGAACCTGAAAATGTGCCCTTTATGAGCAGTTGTCCTTTATATACAGGTTAAAATTATGTGCACTTTCCATCAATGGGAAACATTAGGCTGTCTTTATATAGACAGTGATTTGTTATATAGAGGTGCCCTTTATCACAAGTTTGACAGTATTTGACTTTTCAATCTTTTGATTTTGAGGTCTGATCAAGGTTATTATTCTAGAAAACGTGTCATGTGCACTAAATTTACATTGTAATATCTACGTTTTTACTAAAAGGAGACAATTGTCATTTAGAAAACATTCCTACTTTACTTACCTGAAGGTCTACCGGTTGTTTAAAGTTTATTACTTTTGTGTTTGGGTCTGTTTGTGGGATGAGAGCAGCATCTTGAATAAGCTTACTAAAATCTTTTACAAATTGCTGGATTTGTGGGTCTGCATAGGAATATACTGTAGATGAAGAAAAAATATTAGTGGTAGCATGCACCTGTGTAATAACACGGACTCGGTACAATTGGTTAATGAATAACTAGTCAAATGACACTGGCAGAGCAAGTAAAGCGAGATTGGTAGCATAGACGGGGGCATGGGAAGGGGACCGACCCCCCTTTTTTAGCAAAGTTATAGACTGGTAATAACGTGCTTTAGCAGAATATTTCCAATTTCGTCCTTGTCATTTTTCTTTTAACCATGCTTAGTGATTTTCGCCTTGAAATACCCTTCGGTATCCTTTGATCCTTCTTAAAACAAATTGTTTTGAAATCCAATTTCCTTTCTCTCTCCCTCCCCCCCCCCCCTTCCAATGGAAATGTCTGGATCAGCCTCTGGGCAGAGCATCCCATCTACAGATTTAGGGTTCTGACAATTTCGATTGACTTGTTATTTATTTAACAATTGCATCGAGTCACTGTGCATATGTAAGACATAATAGTGTCCTATGTTAAAGTGTCCCCCCGGACAATATTTTATAGAGATTGGATATGAAATAGTGTCCGGTGCTATGAAAAGTGTGTCCTAGTATAGGGTTAGTAGGGTTAGGGTTAGGGTTAGGATTAGGATTAGGATTAGGGTTAGGGTAAAACATAATAGTGTCCTATGTAATGTTAAGTGTCCCCCCGGACAATATTTTATAGAGATTGTGATATGAAATAGTGTCTGCTGGACACTATATAGCATATGTAAAAGTGTCCGGCGGACACTTTGAACTAGAGGACACAATTAAATGATACAGTTACACGGTGTAACAAGTCTATTGTGTGCTACCCGCTCAGAATAATTTTGTACGTTGCCTAAATGGAATAAATGCAAAGAAGTTAAACATTTATAAACTATCCTACCCGTCTCTTGCATGCATGGTGGTTGTTACAATATGCACTTTGGACAATTTGTATGCAGTGTGCATTCTCTAATACGCATCTTGCATATTTTGCATTCTGTATAATATGCACCTTCAACAGTTTGCATTCTTTAATACACACCTTGTGTATTTTGCATTCTCTAATACGAACCTTCAGCAGTTTGCACTCTGTAATAGCACCTTGTGTATTTTACATTCTCTAGTACGAACCTTCAGCAGTTTGCATTCTGTAATACGCACCTTGATCATTGGACTGGCGTGACATCTTTCTAGAAATCGCTACACAGGTCAACTGTTGAGCACGTATAGCCGAAGTTAATCTTGATATAGTTTTAATCATCACCTACTAACACAGATCTAATTGATTGTTTCTGAAAAGAAGAAAAAAAAGGCACATGGATGACAACCTTCAACAATACGTGATGCAATTAAAAAATAAAAACACCACTGTCGGAACAGTTCCATAATACAACAGAAACATCAAAGAGGCAAAATCGATTCCACTAACACAAAAATACAAGACAAATTTGAAGATAACAATAGCCATTAGGGGTAATCACTAGACACCCCTGGTTCAGTAGCTTCCGTGTTCATTTTAAGCAACCCTCTATCAAGGAAATTCTTTAATGAAACACCAGTTCTGGAATATCTTATCACTTGCATTTGCGATATATGCAGGTGCGGCTGGTATCTTGCCATTTGCTACATGTAAATGGAAAGTTATAAATCTATATGAAACTTGAAATAATCTCTTTTGTCAGGAAGGTTCGTTCTTAACCAGTGCTCACTGTCAATTTCCAGGTGTATGTCAAGGTCATGTATAAAGCAGACCTAGCTTTATCTGTGGTATCATTTATTTCAAGTTCAATGGGACAGATGTGGTCAATATAGTCATCCAATTTGTAATTAATAGTGAAAGAGCATCATCTATATAGCGGAATGTGATATTTAAGGATTGGACTTCTAAAAGCATCTTTTCGTTTTTCTGGAGAAGCTACTGCAAGAAATCTGCTTCATATGCATAATAGAACAAGTATGACAGAAGAGGAAGACTGTTTGTACCCATAGTACTGCCGACTATATGTTGTGAAACGCGTTCATTAAACATAACATATACGTTGTCAATGTCTTTGTCTTTTGTCTTTGTACAGGTAAAATTCCTCCGGAATTCGGAGCACTCCAATTAAGAATAAAATTATAAAACCTAACTTAACGGGCACATACTTAAAAAGATACGTATTTACAGTTATGATCAAATATACGTAGTAGTTAAAAGTTCATCATTTCCATGTTGTATAAATTTGGTTAGTGGCATAAAAACGTATTTACATCCATTACTAAAAAGTATAAAACGTGTGTTGTAAAATAGTCGTTTCAGTAGTATTATAATTGATAGCGTTGTTAAAAGTCCATTCTGTTGTTTAATTATTCATATTAGTAAAAACGTATATACACACAGCACTAAAAGATAAAAGCGCAATCGTAATTTATACAATGTTCTTTCCTTCACGCACTCTCCGAATACAGCAATTCTTCCGTTGTTAAAACAAATTGACTCATAAAAGGTAAAATCATCATTTAAGTATGCGTATAGACTTTAAAAGGTAAAACGATCTCTTTAATGAACGGATCGGGTGCTGGACACAGTAAGAAAAATATTATATTAGCTTACTTATAAAAGGAAACAGTTCTATAAAAGTACTATCAGCTATTGACTATCTGCCTTTCTACATAATGTTCTTCAATATTTCAGTTCTCTTTTGGTGTAGCACAAAGCAATAGTGTTGCGTGGCTCTTTCGATTTGCACTAAATCCTGGTTTGAATATGGAATCAGTTGGTTTATTTTATATGAGGTGCAGTCCAAGATGATTTGCATAAGCAGCCCATTTTGTTCTATAGTCCGTGTACCACCCCCCTTGCCTCTTCTAGAGCAATATACTCGAGCATTGTGATGTCAGTTTGAGAGAACATGTTGGTTTCACAAAATAAGATTTGTCCTAAAATATAGCTACGATGGCCAATTTTAATGAAACAAAAATGAACTAATTATTTCAATCTTTAGAGTGGTGGGAATAGTTGTGTAGTTAAGGTTGTGGTATTTAACGCCACTTTCAACAATATTTCAGTTATAACGTGGCGGTCAGTTTTATTGGTGGGGGAAACCGGAGTACACGGAGAAGTCAAACGACTGATTGCAAAATACTGATCGACAGACTTCATCACCTAATGTTGTATCGAGTACACCTCGACATGAGAGGAATTTGAACTGACAACTTTAGTGGTGATAGACATTGATTGCACAGGTAGTTGTAAATCCAACTATCATACGATCACGACCACGACTGCACGACAACATAATTGTGTAAAGGTTAGAGATGTCAAATGTTTTGAAGAAAAAAAAACGGAACGAAACGAAAGTCAAAATTAACTTGGCATCAAACTCCCTAAACGTAACAAAATACGAATAATCAATTTTCATGATGAAATGCTTTTTAACAAGATGTAATTCGAATTACGCTTTTATACATGTACGCCAATAAAACTACACAAAGATTTCATTCAATTCAATATAATAATCACTCGATAGGTTCATGGCCACTAGGTTGATATGTGACGTGACCGAGAAATTGAAACTTCATCAGTCAATGCAGAATACAACCATTTAACAACGCCCACTTCGACTTAAGATCTATTTGCTAACGTCGTGAAGATTATAAATGAAATTAATTGTGAACAAAAAATGGTGCATTTTTGTGTTTGCTGTGTTAAAGGCTCGTAAAATTAAAAGCGTTAACAGAAGAACATCTTTTGTTTAAATGTGAATTTATTTAATGGTCCAATACAAAATATATAATTCCTTCTAGTGGTCGTATACGTATATAGTTTAGTTTAATATTATTTTATTGCAAATAAAACAGCAATGGGATTGGACAAAAAGTTATCACAACTTATGGACTGTCCTCTCCCTACAAATAATACACATATAATAATGTCAACAAAAATAGCACATACACAAATATAAATAATATTTAACACAATATAGTGAAACATGGGAATTAAATTGATGTTGATGTAGACCATATACGTATATGATATATTTTTGAAGATAATATCACCATGATAATGCCAATCGTGTGCATGCACATTCGTGTTGTGTGTGTGTTAATGTTGTTCATTGGGATACATTTTAAGCTAAAATTGGATACGGCGGAATTTGAAAAATATTCCCGTTTATATATTCCCTCAACATGAAAACCACATCTATTCGTACAATCGAAGTACGAAAAATATTCCCATTCATATATTATTCAGTTATCGGTCTACCATTAATTAACCTGTTGTCTAAATCCAAAATTACCACATATAAATCAAATTTGTACATTCTCCTTCTAAATAATAACACAATTATAGACGAGTTTGTCTTGGCAATAAAGAAGTTGCATTGGCTTGCAGACATAAAATCCTTACGGTTTCCATTTATATAAATCGAATTGGAAAATTTACTACGACCCTTTCATTTTTTCAAAACTTAAAAGGGTGGCCCATTCCAGCGGCACGTCTGTATATTATAAGTTCTAAGCTCCCTAGTGACCGACTATGATTATTTATACGGTAAGTAAATAGTTGAAGGGTTCGCGCTTTATTTAGACGGTCAGTAAAGCGCTGACCCTTCAACTATTTACTTACCGTCTAAATAATCAAAGTCGGTCACGGGGGCTTAGAACATTTTTGTACGATGTTGCTGATCTATAACTTGAAACAGTAATAACCAAGTTTTTTCCACGAACTATGTTTGACGGACTTTCTTGGAAGTTCTAAGGCTAAAGACGTAATGGTCACTAGACAAAATTAAGCACCGCCCACTGACCTTCTGTAATTTTCCGTCTTCATCGTTTCGTAACTGTACGTTTATCTATCGTCTGCATCGGTGTATAACATTCTTTTTAAGTAGTTTATTAGAAACGTTAATTTCTTACTTTTTTATTGTGTCTCAAGAAGAGTTTTTTTTACTGTGTTATTTTAGAATAAAATATAAATCATCAACTTTCTTGCAGTTGTGTTTAATTATGCTAAATTAAAATACACACATAATATATATATAGTGAGTCTGGTCAAGTACACAAGTTTGGCATAAGTCGTCTCAGTTATCGATTACAATATTTCTTTATTTCGGACAGCGTCAAGGTCAAATTGTGCAATAATAGATTACACAATGCTGCAGTCACCTGGCATATGGAATTTTAGTCCACTGGCCAGTAAAGCGTATTAATCTTATTCTCTAGATTTACATATATGGCACTGGCTTCTATCGTTAATTTTAGGAATGATTTTATCCAATCATAGGTCGTCAAATAAATGCAACATCGTACAAATATATATACATTTTTGTACCTCTATTCTGGAAATGACCCACCGTAATGTTGATACTCTTGACTTCTATCTTCGGTCGAGGCGACCGTGTAACCATTTCACTATGCTGGTGGTCCGATATCCCTATACGGTATTATAATTATATCATATAAAAAATAATATGCATTATCATGGCCATATAACATAAAGACAGAGGTATAATAAGATATATAATATTGCATATTTAAAGTAATAAATATAAAATCGGCATGCCCAGGTTTAATCGAACATTTTTAAATGCAATATACACATGTATGCGTACGACTGACCCCGTGTGTCGGTTAATTATTTTAAACTATCCTGATTTTTTGTACACAATTTTATGATCTATACATTTTCATGTTGAAATCAATAAATAATGAAAGCGTGTAGAAAGTGCGTTCAAAATTTAGAACACTTACCCCATGTAAAATAATCTCTGGACAAGGTCACACATCTTATCACCAGGCATATTTATTGAACTACTAAAATCCACAATAACCTGCTGAATTGTGTCAAATTTCAATGACATCCACATTACGCGTTAAGCACTTAGAAATGGCACTTAAAGTACTGATAAAAATGTTTTGACAATTGTTATGTAAATTGTAAGTGAGATTCAATCTTGTTAGATAATACCACCCCTCCACCCCCCCCCCCCCCCCTAAAAAACCTGTATTAATTGGTTTGGTTATAGGGTGTTTAACGCCACTTTCAACAATATTTCAGTTATATCGTTGTGGCGGTCAGTTTTATTGGAGGAGGAAACCGGGAGTACCCGGAGAAAACCACCTGTCGCAAGTCACCGACAAACTTTATCACATAATATTGTACAACTTGCCTTGAGCGGGATTCGAACTCACAACATAAGCGGTGATAGGAATCGATTGCACAGGTAGTTGTAAATCCAAATACGATCCGATCACGGACACGACAGTGGGATTGTTTCTCATACATAAACAGAGGCGTATACATCCGTTTCATTGACTGAAAAATAGAAAATGCGACTTTCGCTGAATATTCCCTTCCAATTCGTCTGAGGGGGGCCGGTATTTATATTTAAATGTGGCAGTCGAAAAGAGAAATATCTCGGGAGTGTAACGATATAATTGGGTCAGCGAAAGGATCATGCACAAATAAGCGAAAAATATTGAGGCGAAGTGGGGAAGGGGTAAAGGGCAGATGTTTACCTTGAAGTAAGGAAGAGGAGGGGGCATATATTTTTTTAATGAAACAAGTGCCTGTGTGTGATACCCCCAACATATTATGCGTTATCTCTATGTTTATATATGCTTGTGAATGTATTGGATTACGCAACGTTGTGATTAATATGTACATGTAGTTAACTATGCTATATCCAATAAATGATTTGATTTGATTTGATTTGACTAAATGACCGTTCACGTTCCTGGCTTGGTACAGTCAATTCAATAAAAAGTGGCGAGGTTAAATTAATTCACAATAAAATCATCTATGTCTACTAACATTACCTGTTTCATGTCGTCTTACATTCTGTACATATGCATTATATCCAGATAAACATTTCCCCCAAAAATAGAATGTACATTGTATATTGATATAACACCAGGGAACTCAGCCACTATCCTGTCGTGACCCATTGCACTTATTATGGGAACCCCGTTCGCAACGGATTGCACATGATGATGTGCACCGATAAATACTATCAGGTGCACAATCGTGTATATTATGTAGCTTGTTGTAACTGTCGTAAGACACTTCAGGCATACACGTGCCTACATATTTTTTTTTATGAATGAACATTATAATTATAGATCAATAACAATACTATAAGAATAAGAATAAGAATATTTATTATTCCAATCAATGGGCCCACAATAGGGGCAAACAAATTGCATACATTGATATTGTTATTGGAGGCAATTATACATATAAGAATAAGAATAAGAATAAGAATTTGATATATAAATACAATGTTTCTTGTCGGGTTCAGAGACTATGATAAATGTGTTTGCTACGTCACGTGTATTATACACGTCATGAAATCAAATCTACGTCACATTTGGACAGCGGTCCTGTACAATAGGATGCGGAGGATTGTGGTGTTTAACGCCACCTTTAACAATAGTTCAGTTATATTGTGTCGGTCAGTTTAATTGGAGAAAACTACCAACCGTAACAAAACACTGACAAACTTTATCGCATAATGTTGTATCGAGTACACCTCGCCATGAACGGGGTTCAAATACGTTTTTTCATGAAATTTGAATTAGGAATTTCCATTACCAGATGTGATCTTAAAGAATAATTTTCATAGTTTAAGCATCAAATAAATATCATATTCTACTATAAATAGTCCACGAATCTATTTTTTAATCGCTGTAAAAATGATACATCGTGTTTAAATCTGTGCTGTTGATAAACTGAAAAAAATATAGTTCTTATGTTGATTCTCTACAGAATGACAAAAATCTGACCCCATTAATATCATCAGCTGATTCTGCTTCTGGACATTGTCATTATTAATTTACACTAAAGTTTACCTCTTGGTATCATTTGTCTTTAACCAACAATGCGTACCTTTTTCAATTTTTTTCGTGAATGTCCGCTAAACGTGCGTGTATCAATCTCGCACTTGGCTCCATTCAAGAAAAGTATAGCAATCCATGAAATCACAAACTGAACACATAAACATCCATAATTTCTATCTTATTTCAGAAAGTTTACAATATATTTACCTTTTCATACTGCAAGAGAATTATTAGCATTGAATTTATGTTATTATCAAGTGAGTATAAATTAACTAACTCACTGTATACGTGCCCTACAGCAAAGTAAAGACAGTATACATGTATACCTATTAATAAAATAATTACTGGCCTTATTTAGAAGCAGTATTTCGAAAATTATAGTTTAGCATTTTTTCAAGACATCTTTGTCAAAAGTTGAAATATGAATAAAATCTATAATGACAAGCTAAACATATTAAACAAATTTCCGTTTTAAAGGCCAGGGCCTTTTAAATAATAGTTTCTTTGCTAAAATGGTTTGCCACGTTTACCTCTTCTTTTCAAATGTCATGAATTGTATAATATTTTGTATTACATTTCTTCCTTTGTACAGAGGCGTTACCATAGCCAATGAGGTTAATCCGAGGCGTGGTTATTGCAAGTAATTCCAGTGCATTATAGATGTTATGGGACCATTGCACATTGGAAGGGAAGGGAAGGCAAGGGTGGGAAAAGAGATGTGTGCTGTTGGCGAGTTTAGGAAAGGGGTATGGGTATGATTAACATTGATTCGCTCATTAAGGCTAAACAATTCAAAAGTATGCATAAAATATTAAACGGCAAAAATGACAATTGGAATTCTATAGGTAAATGGTGGTTAAACAAGTATGACCAAATCTACAATACGGAATATTTTTTTACTACATGCTCAGACTTTAAAGGTTTACAAATTAATACATTACCTAATTTTCATGGACAAGCTTCAGATGCTTATGCTTATGCTTGAATGGTGCAAGGTAGTTTATTTTCATGGATAACACTTTGAAACCTATGTCATACACTGAACAGATGCAAGGTAGCTTATAATCATGGAAAACTTCATGACTTCTATCCCATGCAATGAAGGAATTATGCTGACTACGAGTCAAATAGTCTTTGCCTTTATTCTTTTACGCCATGTGCCAATATAAATTGTATAGTCTTTGCCTTTATTCTTTTACGCCATGTGCCAATATAAATTGTATAGTCTTTGCCTTTATTCTTTTACGCCATGTGCCAATATAAATTGTAGTCGTTGGTTTGATCAGATCGTTGATCGAAACCACGATCTACCGCACATGATACGAGTACTCTTAACTATTTCACCACAGGAGCGTTATTGCTTGTCATAACTAAGCGTCTTATTTCTTTGGAATAGATATACACATTTTTGTATATATGCAAAGCAGAATATGCATTATGTACAGATAAATAATATGGTGATTGATATATAGAAACTTGTTCATGTCATATAAATATATATATTTTTTTAAATATTACAAGATACTAGCGTGTGTCCAGAAAATACTATCATGTGGTCACGAGATACTAACACATGGACACAAGATTCTAACTGTAGGGTACCCAAATTAAAAGGAATGTTAAGTAGCAAAGGGACAATCCAGATACATAATTACTGCGGATTCCCCAAAGGTCAACTTTTAAAAAGATCAAAAGGCAGTTGACAGCTGTAATTAAAATGGATTAAGGGGCCAGCATGGGGGAATATTTGTTTGGTGACAGCATATTATCTCTATCAAAGAATTGATTACTTAATACTTTTATCAGTAACACAAATATACATTATTGCTTTTTTTATGATATTACAAGTGTGGACACAGAAATGTGCTGTCCAAAAGGCAAGTGTGGATGTCAATATTTCATATTATTAATTTAAAAAAAACAAACAAAAAACATGGACACAGTGGTCCTGGATTTTTTTTTAATAAAAAACTAATCCTGGATTATTATTTTTGCTTAAAGTCCGGTTTTGTGTTTTTATTTCAAATTTTCATCATAGCCCCCCTCCCCCTCCCAAGGGATATAAAATTGTATAATTAATAATAAATTAATATATAATAAATTCAGATTATCTATTTAAAATAAATCTCATTTACAAAACCACTGATATTTGTTCAATTTTTAACGCTGATTTAAGCTATAGTCGCAACAAATTTTTATTTTTCTCTTTAAACTGTCGAAACATAACATTTATTTAACTGTAAAATTCACAAATAAAATCCCCCCCTCCTTTTCCCCTTTTTCCTTGTTTAAATCAATAATCAACAATATTCTAGAATCAAACAAATAAATAAATATAACATAGTTTTCTTTTACATGCATCTTTTTACCATGCGGAGTTAGTGTGTTTTAAATCAGTCATCCAATCAGGACGCTCATTATTCTTGTCCAAGATAAAAATACATCGCTAAAATTACCTGTGGGTGTTTCCCCACTTCAACTCGTAAATTTACATAGAAATCGGAGATATTTCGTCATAAAACTTCACACATGGTTTTGTCTATCATATTGCTTGAAGACAAACATAAAATGTTATTGCATTTATCAATATTTTATGAGTATCAACAGTTTTTTCAACACCGTATCTGTTTCTCGATACAGCCGCCCGATTACTAAAAAGATGGAAAAAATTCAAGAGAGAGCACTAAAATTTATATATTATGAAAACCACTCCACATATGAAGAACTTCTGGTTAAATCAAAATTACCTTATCTAAAAATTAGACGTATACGTACAATAGCTATTGAAACATTTAAAATTATAAATAAGGAAACCCCTCAATATCTACGTGATCTTGTAACTTTAAAAAATAATAAATATAATTTTAGGTACAGCAATACAACACATATACCAACAGTTAAGACTACCCGATATGGATTGAACTCTTTTAGATAATATGCTTCAAAAACTTGGAATTAGCTGCCAGACCATTTCAGGAAAGAAACATCTTTCAATCAATTTAAGAGTTTAATAAACTCTTGGAATGGCAGTTCATGTCACTGCAGCTTCTGTGCATGATTTTAAATTATTTTCATACTTTTTTGCTTTATTTTTAATATTTTCAGATATACATGTAGATGCATGTGATTTTAAAAGTTTTGATTTCTATTTGTCTCATTCTATCCATGCTTTTTGTTTATTCACATCAATATAATATGTGCTTTTAAATTATGTTTCTGCTACTGCTGTGTTTTAAATTGCTTTCATATTTAAATTTGGTTTGAAATTTCATAGAAAATTTTAATATGACAATGTTTTTTTGTTTTTTTTTACAAATATTGTGTGCATGTTTTTGTTTTATTGTTTATATATGCATATTCTTATGTCGGATTTAAAAGCTCATTGTGTTGTAATGTTTGATGTTTTCCGACTTTAAATAAAGCTTATTGTATTGTATTGTATTGTATTGTATTACAGTGACCCGTGACCCAGACTAGCACGTTCCACCAGTTTTTTTTTCAATAATGTTGTTTGCGGAGTTAGTGTGTTTTAAATCGGTCATCCAATCAGGACACTCATTATTCTTGGCCAAGATAAAAATACATCGCTAAAATTACCTGTGGGTGTTTCCCTACTTCAACTCGTAAATTTACATAGAAATCGGAGATATTTCGTCATAAAACTTCACACATGGTTTTGTCTATCATATTTCTTGAAGACAAACATTACATTTTATTGCATTTATCAATATTTTATGAGTATCAACAGTTTTTTCAACACCGTATCTTTTCTCGATACAGCCGCCCGATTACAGTGACCCGTTACCCAGATTAGCACGTTCCACCAGTTTTTTCTTAATAATGTTGTTTAATTAGACTTGAATTTATTTATATTTTATATCGAAATAACTTATTTTCATCCAGATTTTGCTCCATGTAAATAATGATTTATATATATATAAATCATTGATGTAAATGAATGAATAGGAGTTTGCTATCCATTTCTGGGATAAATCTATCTAATTAAATAGATTTCCTCGCCTACATCCACCCCGCTTTTTCGTTCAAAAATACTAATTACCAAGAATCTATCAAAACATGGTAAAAGGGGAATAACTGGAATAGTATTTTTAATGTATTATTAGGTAACTCGAATAATTCAGCGAGAACATATACATATATCAGGTGATTCATCACCAATCTGCAAGAGACACCTTGAGTCGATGCTAAAAAGAATAAAGTCCTACTTGTGTCTAGTGCAGACCGGCCATGTTGATATACAAGAATTCGATATGGAAGTAAAGGGGAGAGACACACAAACATGTAATATTGCTTGGAACATGGAAAGGGATCAGAGCTTTTGGATAACCAGCAGCGAGCATCAAGGGACGATGCCAAAAAGAATATTTTCTTTCTCATGCTCAATGCAGGTCATCCAGTTTGCAGATCTCCGATTCCATTTAATCAAATAGTAGTTGATAAAAGATATTGACAAAGATATCTGAGTATTGTTGGGTCTTCATTATTTAAGATCCACATGAGTTTACCTGTTACCTGTTACCTATCTTGAATCTTCATCCACTGCCTGGATAACCGTTGTTGCCAACGTATACACCACTGAAGTCCAGAATCATAAATGTCTGGTATGGTGTGCCCCTATCACTTATCTCTAAAATATCCCTATCTAGTTTAAAACGGGTTTAAACGTATTTAAAAGTATTTATTTCTATATACACGAGTCATAAAAGAGTCAGTTGTACTAATAAAAGGTAAAAAGAACAGCTTCTAGCGTGCCGATGGATGGTACGTTATTATATACATTGTCCACTAAGCTTCATTTTAAAACCGTTAAATAAATGTCCCGTCATATCCAATTAAAACTGCTAAAAAGAAAAAGTTATTCATTACGAGATTCGGCAAGCTTTCACCCTGCTAAATCTTATATATATACATTTGTCATCTAAATTTTGAAAATTTTGACACTCGGATGTCAAATATGTAGTAAAAATTTCCCTATGGTTCGCATGGCAAGTACAATGAAGTAAATAATGGATTACATCTTCTACCTGACCCGAAGTGCACCTGCACCAGATTCGATTTTTCCCGGAGAGTACCCTGATACCTAGTCTGGTACTCGTTACCCCTCGGATTTTTTTGTTTGATATCGGGGTCAGGTAACAGCTGAATCCATGTTTTTAATGGCGGCCGCCATAGAGTACAGATATTCCCATCTCAGCAAAGGAAATGATGCACAGCATTGAATGAAGGCGTGTCTTAAGTGGGTAATTGGCACAGTTCACATCAGATACATTTGTTTGTCCCCTTTAGTTATTTTAGAGGTTGAAGACATCGCGCGGAAATGTACTTTTGGTCACATTACAAAAAAGGGGGGTGGTTATCACGACACACCATCTCCAGCGCTCCATTTCTCCAATCTAAACAATGTCTGAACCCGAAAATGTTTTTAAAACAAATAAAAACATATTGAAATATCCTCCCAGTGTAACCAAACTGTATGACACGTCTGTTTTATCTCAATAATTACTACCTTGTCAATGTACTTGGGAAAGTACAACTTCACAACTTGTCTCCCATGTCTTAACTTGTACATGTGCCCCACAATAATGTGTGCAATCCTTTACATCTATTATTGGTTGCAGTATGATATAAAGAAGGAAAATGTCAAAAAAATTAATATCTTTTACAGTAAAAAAAAGTTACAAGGTACTAGGTGTCACAAATCTGTCATCTTTTTAGAATGGTGCATGACTCATTGTCCTATAAAATGAGTTTGTCCAACACCAATCTTTTCTTGAGTGGTAGACAGGGTACAACGCTTCTATATTTAGGCCCTGTTCCTCTCTGATAGAAGTAAAAAGAGATATGGGGTAAATGTCGATGAGAAAACGACCCATTACCATCCGAATTAATACTGCAATCAAATACAAAAATGAGGCTAATGACAGCAGTTTTAATTGATGAACATGTTCATGAAAAGGTATTTAATGACAGAATTGCTGAGCTGCTTGCCTTATTTGTGATCAAAGAAAGTGCATTATACTTTGAGGGGCTACTATTATTTTAATTTGCATATTTCTTTTTTATTTTGCTTGCTTTTAATTAATTTGTTTTATGTTTTGCTTTGCAGTTAGCACAATCCAGTTTGATGTTTGGATCTTAGATACATGCTAGGACAATAGTTTCATGCTAATGATACTTGCTTCAATTTATTTGCAATTACATTTGTATGGTCCTATCGTAAACATAGACGGGGGTAAATCTGGTTTTTCACAATATTTTACATGTTCAAACGATTATTTTCAAACTCTATAATCACAAAGAATCCCAACGTATCAGCAGGACATCACAGCTTTCTAGAATGTACATTTTTGATAGCATGGAGATGTATGTCAGTTTTGCATAGAAAAGTTACAGATATGACAACTTTAGAAACATTAAAATTTGACAACTTGGCGTTAAGGTCACTACCAATCGATTCAGTCGCCAATAACTATGTACGGTCTGTCGCTGGAGCATGCTTTTCGAAAGTAAAACCAACTCCTGTAGACAAGCCTTCAGTAGTTGTTGTTTCTCAAGCAGCTTTAGATCTTTTGGATCTCCCCAAGTCAGAGACACAGAGAGATGATTTTGCTGAGTATTTCTGTGGTAACAAATTATTGCCAGGAAGTGATCCAGCTGCTCATTGCTACTGTGGACATCAGTTCGGATATTTTTCCGGACAGTTAGGAGATGGTGCAGCAATGTAAGTTCATACTGTACTGATCAATGTGTATTGTAAGTCTGTGCACCAATATTGCTTCTGCTTCCGTTTCTAATTTAAATATTGTCTGCTACGTATATACAGATAGCTCTCACCTGCCAAATATTGTATCCGACACTGACATTTCGCCCCAATTTTTGCATTCCAAGCTCTCCATTCCTGGTACAGGAAGTAGTGCACCAATTTATAAAATATGTCAACATCAACAAAAAACGTAAGGTACATATATGTACATTTTTTACATCGTTGACAAGAAGAATGATTTATCTTACTTTTGATACCAAATTAATGTAAAGAGGCATTTCTTTCACAATGTAGTTGTCCTCAGAATCATTAGGTGTGCAGACTTATAGTACGGCTCTGTACGTAGCATAACTTTGTTCTGAAAGTATAAAATTCATAGCACACATTTTTAGTATACAAAAAGCATTTAGGTCAACTCTACACATTTAGCCCAGAAATCAGAAACAAGATGAATCATGGATGTTTTTATATTAATAGTTCAGCTATATCATGGATGTTTTTATATCAATAGTTCAGCTAAAAATGTACATTGTATCATGGATGTCGGAGAAGTGGTAGAGGAGTCACTGTCAAAAAATTAGATCATAGGGATTTTATCAAGTACACTTGACCTTATAATTAGTGTGATAGGCAATGAATATATATACATCTACACTGTGATAGATGTACATCATATTAGTCATACTTGTACATATCTATTTTTAGTTCAAGGTTTAACATACAAAATGTATATCTATTATTAGTTCAAGGTTTAACATATTAGGTAATAGTTCAATAAATTTTATTCACCAGATGAGTGATAGAAGCTTATGTGACTGTGTGCATTGAAAATCTATGAAATCAACAATATTTTAAACCACACAAATGATAACTAATTCTCAATATATGTGTTTATGGAAAGTAAGTTTAAGCAGTGATGGTCATCAATTCCAGCAATATCAACAAAGACGAACAATCACCTCTCATCGTATCTGAGCTCACTGAACACAAATAAATATCATGTCATATATGACTTTGGAGATCCAGGCTTGGAACAGGCACAAAAACACTTAATGGGATCCCAACCCTCCCCTCTTGATAACTGGAATACAAATGTATATGATTTTATTTACATTTTGTACATGTTTAAATGTTGTTGTTTTTTTCATTTACAAAAGATTAGATTATCAAATTTGTATTTGTACATGTAGGTATTTAGGAGAAGTCATTAACAAGAAAGATGAAAGATGGGAGATCCAGTTGAAAGGATCAGGAAAAACTCCTTATTCCAGAACAGCTGATGGAAGAAAGGTTTTGAGGAGTACTATTAGGGAATTTCTCTGTAGTGAAGTAATAATTTTGTTTGTATTTATATTAGAAGAGTTTGAAGATACCAAAGGGGTAATCTGAAACTGTAATTCAAAGAAGGACGGACAACACAATGGCCAACAAGAAAAGGATAAACAGACAACAGTGATCTACAAAACACTACACAGAAAACTAAAGATGGAGCAAAAAAACCTCACTAAAAACAGGGTGAACTCAGGTGCTCAGGAAGGGCAAGAAGTTCCTGCTTCACTAGTGACACCCCTCCAACACAGTAAGACCTGTCTAAACTGAATCCTGTATAAACCAAACTTTAAATGATGTCCTAATATAGGAAATCTTTATTAATTTAACCTATATAAACTGAACACCTATATAAACTGAACACCTATATAAACTGAACACCTATATAAACTGAACACTTATATAAACTGAACACCTATATAAACTGAACACCTATATATACTGAACACCTATATAAACTGAACACTTATATAAATTGAACACCTATATAAACTGAACACCTATATAAACTGAACACCTATATAAACTGAACACCTATATAAATTGAACACCTATATAAACTGAACACCTATATAAACTGAACACCTATATAAATTGAACACCTATATAAAATGAACACCTATATAAACTGAACACCTATATAAACTGAACACCTATATAAACTGAACACTTATATAAACTGAACACCTATATAAACTGAACACCTATATAAACTGAACACCTATATATACTGAACACCTATATAAACTGAACACCTATATAAATTGAACACCTATATAAACTGAACACCTATATAAACTGAACACCTATATAAATTGAACACCTATATAAACTGAACACCTATATAAAATGAACACCTATATAAAATGAACACCTGTATAAAATGAACACCTATATAAAATGAACACCTATATAAACTGAACACCTATATAAAATGAACACCTATATAAACTGAACACCTATATAAACTGAACACCTATATAAACTGAACACCTATATAAACTGAACACCTATATAAAATGAACACCTGTATAAAATGAACACCTATATAAAATGAACACCTATATAAAATGAACACCTGTATAAACTGAACACCTATATAAAATGAACACCTATATAAAATGAACACTTATATAAATTGAACACCTATATAAACTGAACACCTATATAAACTGAACACCTATATAAATTGAACACCTATATAAACTGAACACCTATATAAAATGAACACCTATATAAAATGAACACCTATATAAAATGAACACCTGTATAAAATGAACACCTATATAAACTGAACACCTATATAAACTGAACACCTATATAAACTGAACACCTATATAAACTGAACACCTATATAAACTGAACACCTATATAAAATGAACACCTGTATAAAATGAACACCTATATAAAATGAACACCTATATAAAATGAACACCTGTATAAACTGAACACCTATATAAAATGAACACCTATTTAAAATGAACACCTATATTTTCTGATCACAAAAGTTGGTACCAATGAGGTTCAGTTTAGAAAGGTTTTACTGTAATATAGGGTTATTTCACAATTATATTATATTACACGTCATCCCTGAGAGTGCAAGGGACAATATTCAGTAAAAATAACACTTTGATTGTATAGCTGAACTTTAACCTGACAATGACACCATGATTTGAAGCTACTTTGCACTAGTGCAAATATTGTGGAATATTAGATACTTAACTGTTGATAGGACCATGAACCGTTTGAATTGGTAACTTTAACTTAACCAATAGGAACTCTCAGTTCAGTAGCTTCCTTGTTAGCAGCGATTCTCTATCAAGGAATTCCTGATATCATATCCATCGAGAGAAAAAGAGGACATATTGTTATTGATACTGCAAAAGAAAAGAAAATTGTACGAGTATCATTATCATAAAGTTAAGCCTGTCTAAGCCAAACTTTGAATATAGCAGAATCCTGTATATACCCAACTATATATAAAGTCACAATGCAGGGATTTTTTTTTATTAATTTAACATGTATAAACAGAACACCTGTCTATTTGGAACATAAAAGTTGGCCCCTAGAAGGTTTAGATTAGACATGGAACATAAAAGTTGACCCCTAGAAGATTTAGATTAGATATGTTTCACTGTACTTCTGATCTTAATAGGTTTTTTTTGTAATTTGTTTATTTTTTCAAGAACAGATTTATATATACATGATTCTATATACACAATGTTTCAGTACACAAAAGTTACAATGTAAAAAGTAGGTTGATCTTCATAACATACTGTTTTGTAAATAATTTTTGAAATTCAAAGTTGGCATTTTATGTTATACATAATATTATAAATATATTTTAATATTAACCACTCAATCTTATTTTTACTGTATAAATTATCAGTTTAATAGAAAGATAATATTCTTGTCTTCTAACTAAAAAAATATACTAAATGGAAAGGAAGTTTCAGTGTTTTGATAAATGTTTTAAATATTATTTGACAGGCGATTCATCATCTAGGCATTCCAACAACTCGGGCAGGAACATGCGTTACATCAGAGAGTACCGTAATAAGAGATATATTTTACAGTGGTAACCCTATAGACGAAAAATGTACAGTTGTTTTAAGGATTGCTCCCACGTTCCTCAGGTACATGTATATTGATAAATGAATTTTTTCTTGCTCCCAAAGACTTTTAAATTGTTTGGCTTATTAGTATGTTGACTCTGAGTGTACCGTACCGTATGATGGTTACTCCAGAAATGTAAATGTGCACCCTAAATTATACATGTATATCAATATTTGTATTTTTATTATTACAAGTGTATAATAACACTTCCAACAATATCTAATTTATAACTTGGTAGTCAGTTTTATTGCTCGCTTCGAGTGTGGTAGATCATGCATTCAAGCACTCGTTGGGTCAATCCAAAGACTATATATAATTTGTATTTACTGTTTTTCCTCTAAGCACACAGCGTTAATGAGTAAGAGCAAAGACTGGTTGGCTTGGAATTAGGATAATGTGTCCGAGTGGAATGACATCTATCCACTGACTGTTGTTTCAGTGAGCTAGCACTATAAAAATATAACTAAGTGTGATGATCTAGTACAAAGCAGACATCTTCATCGTCTCATAGAAATCTGACCATGATATTGCTGAAAACTTGCCATGTGCCATTAAACAACAATCACTCACACTATTAGTGGAAGTTATGGTAATACTAATATTAATGGAAGTTATGGTAATATTAATATTAGCAGTCAGTAAGTCACTCATAAATTATATCACATAACGTTGTATCAAGTACACCTCAATAAGTCACTCATAAATTATATCACATAACGTTGTATCAAGTACACCTCAGTAAGTCACTCATAAATTAAATCACATAACGTTGTATCAAGTACACCTCAATAAGTCACTCATAAATTATATCACATAACGTTGTATCAAGTACACCTCAATAAGTCACTCATAAATTATATCACATAACGTTGTATCAAGTACACCTCAATAAGTCACTCATATATTATATCACATAATATTGTATCAAGTACACCTCACTGTAAGTCACTCATAAATTATATCACATAACGTTGTATCAAGTACACCTCAGTAAGTCACTCATAAATTATATCACATAACGTTGTATCAAGTACACCTCAGTAAGTCACACATAAATTATATCACATAACGTTGTATCAAGTACACCTCAGTAAGTCACACATAAATTATATCACATAATGTTGTATCAAGTACACCTCAGTAAGTCACTCATAAATTATATCACATAACGTTGTATCAAGTACACCTCAATAAGTCACTCATAAATTATATCACATAACGTTGTATCAAGTACACCTCAGTAAGTCACTCATAAATTATATCACATAACGTTGTATCAAGTACACCTCAGTAAGTCACTCAAAAATTATATCACATAGCGTTGTGTTGTATCAAGTACACCTCAGTAAGTCACTCAAAAATTATATCACATAGCGTTGTATCAAGTACACCTCAGTAAGTCACTCATAAAATATATCACATAACGTTGTATCAAGTACACCTCACCGTGGGTGAAGGTCAAACTCACAAACTGTGTTGCTTGTTTCCAAATCAATTTGTTGATTGCATTTGTAAATAGTTAGATTTAAATATTTTATAAGGGCTGTCGTGGTCGTGATCGTATGGTAGTTGGATTTACAAAGCTACATATGCAATCAGTGCCTATCACCACTGAAGTTGTGAGTTCGAATCCTTTGTCAGTGACTTGCGACAGGACAGTGATTTTCTCCGGGCACTCTAGTTTCCTCCACCAATAAAATTGATCGCCACGATATAACTGAAATATTGTTGAAAGCGGCATTAAACACCATATCCCTAACCCTAACATTTTATAAAGATACAGGTAAGATAGGGATAGATTATTTTGTGGTGCATAGCTGTATGATGAAAACGTGATTACATGTATGTAAATCTGTAATTGAGTGATATCAACCATCTTGTGTTTGGAATTTCAGGTTTGGATCTTTTGAGATTTTTAAGACCTTAGACCCCATGACAGGACGAGCTGGACCAAGTGTTGGTAGAAAGGATATTCTGTTACAGTTGTTAGACTATACAGTTAAAACATTTTATCCTGAGGTAATTAAACTTAAGTGTAATTTGTTATAGGGGTGTATTGACATATACATTAATGTGATGAATTGATATTTAATCTGTTAGAAGTAGCAGTTGTGATTTTTGTTGTCGTAAGAGTAATGGTCTTTAACTAACAGATTCTACATTGCTAACTAGTAGTCAGTTAACTATGAACATTCACTGACCCTGTATTTGTACTGTATATCTTTATGTTGTCATTCATTTTTGTAATTGCATGTAATTTTGAGTGGGAGTGCATCTGTGTGGCTTTTTGTTTGTTTGTTAATATTTGTATTATCCTTTGAGACCCAATTATCAAGTGGGGGGGGGGGGGGGGATTCTATTAACCAGTTTAACACTACCACATATTTGTACCTGGATTTCAAATTCATGTGTCATTTTGAGTTTTGCAACATTATTATATGACTTTAGATAATGTCTTTTCTGATTGGCTGACATCCCTAGTAACGTTCTTTGATAAAACGTTATAATCACCTCGCAAAAAGTCACGAGAGGTCAACATAATATTCCAAAGCTTCTCCAGACACCTTAAAATAGAAATGGTGTTTTCCAAATATCTTAAAAGTAGTAGCCAATCATCATCGGGTTAAGTTTTGTCATCTACTAATCAGATGCGTTCTTCCTAATTACTTTTGGTACACAATTAAATTAATAATGGCAGACAGGGGTGTCTGGGGAACAAAGTCAGCGCTGTTTTGTGTTAATTCAAATTTGATTTAATGTCGTATAATAAAACAGTTAATGACTTTCAATTTCGGTGAATACAAGGATTGATCAACCCATGGAACATGATATTCACCTCGGATATCCTCTGTGAATATCATGTTCCATGGGTTGATCAATCCTTGTTATCACCTCATCGAAAGTCATCAATTGTATAATCTCTCACTCTAATTTCAGATTTGGGAGGAGCATAAAGATAACAAGCAAAAAATGTATGTAGAAATGTATAAAGAAGTGATACGAAGGACTGCTGTACTGGTAGCTGAGTGGCATTGTGTGGGCTGGTGCCATGGGTAAATATTTTATACTGGTAGCTGAGTGGCAATGTGTGGGCTGGTGCCATGGGTAAATATTTTATACTGGTAGCTGAGTGCCAACGTGTGGGCTGGTGCCATGGGTAAATATGTTATACTGGTAGCTGAGTGGCAATGTGTGGGCTGGTGCCATGGGTATATATGTTATACTGGTAGCTGAGTGGCAATGTGTGGGCTGGTGCCATGGGTAAATATTTTATACTGGTAGCTGAGTGACAATGTGTGGGCTGGTGTCATGGGTAAATATCTGTACATCATAACAAGCAAAATGTGTATGTAGAAATGTATAAAGAGGTGATACGAAGCAGTGCTGTACTGGTAGCTGAGTGGCAATGTGTGGACTGGTGTCATGGGTAAATATTGTATACTAGTAGCAGAGTGGAAATGTGTGGGCTGGTGTCATGGGTAAATATTGTATACTAGTAGCAGAGTGGCAATGTGTGGGCTGGTGTCATGGGTAAATATTGTATACTAGTAGCTGAGTGGCAATGTGTGGGCTGGTGTCATGGGTAAATATTTTATACTGGTGGCTGAGTGGCAATGTGTGGGCTGGTGCCATGGGTAAATATGTTATACTGGTAGCTGAGTGGCAATGTGTGGGCTGGTGCCATGGGTAAATATTTTATACTGGTAGCTGAGTGGCAATGTGTGGGCTGGTGCCATGGGTAAATATTTTATACTGGTAGCTGAGTGGCAATGTGTGGGCTGGTGCCATGGGTAAATATGTTATTCTGGTAGCTGAGTGGCAATGTGTGTGCTGATGCCATGGGTAAATATTTTATACTGGTAGCTGAGTGGCAATGTGTGGGCTGGTGTCATGGGTAAATATTTTATACTGGTAGCTGAGTGGCAATGTGTGGGCTGGTGCCATGGGTAAATATGTTATTCTGGTAGCTGAGTGGCAATGTGTGTGCTGATGCCATGGGTAAATATTTTATACTGGTAGCTGAGTGGCAATGTGTGGGCTGGTGCCATGGGTAAATATTTTATACTGGTAGCTGAGTGGCAATGTGTGGGCTGGTGTCATGGGTAAATATTTTATACTGGTAGCTGAGTGGCAATGTGTGGGCTGGTGCCATGAGTAAATATGTTATTCTGGTAGCTGAGTGGCAATGTGTGGACTGGTGCCATGGGTAAATATGTTATTCTGGTAGCTGAGTGGCAATGTGTGGGCTGGTGTCATGGGTAAATATTTTATACTGGTAGCTGAGTGGCAATGTGTGGGCTGGTGCCATGGGTAAATATGTTATTCTGGTAGCTGAGTGGCAATGTGTGTGCTGATGCCATGGGTAAATATTTTATACTGGTAGCTGAGTGGCAATGTGTGGGCTGGTGCCATGGGTAAATATTTTATACTGGTAGCTGAGTGGCAATGTGTGGGCTGGTGTCATGGGTAAATATTTTATACTGGTAGCTGAGTGGCAATGTGTGGGCTGGTGCCATGAGTAAATATGTTATTCTGGTAGCTGAGTGGCAATGTGTGGACTGGTGCCATGGGTAAATATGTTATTCTGGTAGCTGAGTGGCAATGTGTGGGCTGGTGTCATGGGTAAATATCTGTATATCATAACAAGCAAAATATGTATGTAGAAATGTATAAAGAGGTGATACGAAGCAGTGCTGTACTGGTAGCTGAGTGGCAATGTGTGGACTGGTGTCATGGGTAAATATTGTATACTAGTAGCAGAGTGGCAATGTGTGGGCTGGTGCCATGGGTAAATATTTTATACTGGTAGCTGAGTGGCAATGTGTGGACTGGTGCCATGGGTAAATATGTTGTACTGGTAGCTGAGTGGCAATGTGTGGGCTGGTGTCATGGGTAAATATTTTATACTGGTAGCTGAGTGGCAATGTGTGGACTGGTGCCATGGGTAAATATGTTATACTGGTAGCTGAGTGGCAATGTGTGGGCTGGTGCCATGGGTAAATATTTGAACAGTGAAACTTGTCTAATCAAGACCTCTTTGGGATCAACTTTTGTGTTCTGAGATAGACAGGTGTTCAGTTTATACAAATTAAATTTACAAAGATTGCCTTCATTGGTCTTTATTTAAAGTTTGATTTATCCATGATTCTGGACATTCATTTCTTTGTAATTAAATGACATGTACAGTAGTTTCTCTCTTATAAGGCCACTACCATGAAAGGTCACCTCTCTTATGAGGCAACTCCCACCAAAGGCCACCTCTCTTATCAGGCCAAATTTCAGTTGTAGTTAGTTAAATACTACTACTTTTCCTCCTCCAGAGAGAGGCCATCCCTCTTATGAGGTTACTTTTTCATTTCAGAAGGATTGGTCTTAGGAGAGGTATACTACTGTCTCATGTTAAGACACTATGTTTGTTTTCAGCTGAAACACAAGGGGTGTCTTATTTAAGGGTACAAATTTATGTGTGGCCAAATATATATTTTTATGTGACCGGATAAAAAAATGTGAGATGAATATATCATTCATAACATGTATGAATTGAGCTATCACAAGAACTCAATTTGTTTACACAAATTTATTTTTGATATTAACCATGATTTATTCTGTAGTTTAATGGTAAGCATACTCTCCTCCATTGTGGTGCTTTCAGACTGTTTATATTTTCAGAGTATTAAACACAGACAACATGAGTATAGTTGGTGTAACTATTGACTACGGACCGTATGGATTCATGGATAAATATGACCCAAACTTTATATGTAATGCCTCAGGTAATGACAGTGTTTTTTGGCTCTCAAGTTTTGGAAAAAGACAGACAAAAGAATATCAGAAATTTTTGTGAGGAGGGTTCAAGTGATTCAAATGAAACGGTTAACCTCTCTTGAAAACCAACTATTAAATTTCAGTTTTTGCCTAACTTTGATGATTAAAATCAGAATTCCACTTGAAATATCACTATTATTAAAGTTCAAATTTTGAGTCCTTCCAAAATATATAGTGAACCAAGGCTTCCAAATTATGTATTAAATAATCATAATTTTCTATTAAATTTGGATGTATCAAATAAATGTAAAAACTTAAAAGGCTATCTTCCACAAACTAATCTGGTATAAGTTTTCTTATTGATTTTAAAGTTCAAGATGTTAGCATCACAAAAATAACTTTAATTTGTTGACAGATAATGTTGTACAGTTAAGCCTGTGAGGCGAGTGGTTAAAATTTTAAATTTAACTCTCGAGAGTGGAGAAATATCGTAACCCACATGGGCAACTGAAGGAGAATTTGTTTCTCCCATTATTTACCGATTTACCGATTTAACAACATGCGGGGAAAGGCACGAGACATTTTAATACTCTAGAGGATTACAGATTTTTCCACCACTGGTTCAGCGGGGTTAAAATGCCATAATAATGGGAGAAACAGATTTCCTTCATTGTGACTTTATTCAGAGTGTGGTTTAGACAGGTTTATACAGGATTCTACTTTATTCAGAGTTCTACTTCCTGTTTGCCGACTTAGTTGGTTTTTATACACATTGAACATATATGCACATTTTTCGTCACAATTTTTTCAGCAAATATTGATGGCAGAAATCTGATATTTGGTCACAAGCTTCGTATAGGTACCCCATATCGTGGGAAGTGTTTTTGAACCCATCGGATTCCTACTTCCTGTTTGCCGACTTTGTTGATTTTTATACACATTGAACATATATGCTCATTTTTCGTCACATTTTTCTCAGCAACTATTGATGGCAGAAATCTGATGTTTGGTCACAAGCTTCATATAGGTACCCCATATTGTGGGAAGCATTTTTTGACCCGTCAGATTCCCACTTCCTGTTTGCCGATGAGCGGGGGTATCATAGGTGAGCATTAGCTCACAGTTCATCTTGTTCAGAGTGTGGTTTAGACAGGTTTATACAGGATTCTGCTTTATTCAGAGTGTGGTTTAGACAGGTTTATACAGGATTCTGCTTTATTCAGTGTGGTTTAGACAGGTTTATACAGGATTCTGCTTTATTCAGAGTGTGGTTTAGACAGATTGATACAGGATTCTGCTTTATTCAGAGTGTGGTTTAGACAGTTTTATACAGGATTCTGCTTTATTCAGAGTGTGGTTTAGACAGGTTTATACAGGATTCTGCTTTATTCAGAGTGTGGTTTAGACAGATTGATACAGGATTCTGCTTTATTCAGAGTGTGGTTTAGACAGTTTTATACAGGATTCTGCTTTATTCAGAGTGTGGTTTAAACAGATTTATACAGGATTCTGCTTTATTCAGAGTGTGGTTTAGACAGGTTTATACAGAATTCTGCTTTATTCAGAGTGTGGTTTAGACAGGTTTATACAGGATTCTGCTTAATTCAGAGTGTGGTTTAGACAGGTTTATACAGGATTCTGCTTTATTCAGAGTGTGGTTTAGACAGGTTTATACAGGATTCTGCTTTATTCAGAGTGTGGTTTAGACAGGTTTATACAGGATTCTGCTTTCTTCAGAGTGTGGTTTAGACAGGTTTATACAGGATCTGCTTTATTCAGAGTGTGGTTTAGACAGATTTATACAGGATTCTGCTTTATTCAGAGTGTGGTTTAGACAGGTTTATATAGGATTCTGCTTTATTCAGAGTGTGGTTTAGACAGGTTTATACAGGATTCTGCTTTATTCAGAGTGTGGTTAAGACAGATTTATACAGGATTCTGCTTTATTCAGAGTGTGGTTTAGACAGGTTTATACAGGATTCTGCTTTATTCAGTGTGGTTTAGACAGGTTTATACAGGATTCTACTTTATTCAGAGTGTGGTTTAGACAGGTTTATACAGGATTCTGCTTTATTCAGAGTTTGGTTTAGACAGGTTTATACAGGATTCTGCTTTATTCAGTGTGGTTTAGACAGGTTTATACAGGATTCTGCTTTATTCAGTGTGGTTTAGACAGGTTTATACAGGATTCTACTTTATTCAGTGTGGTTTAGACAGGTTTATACAGGATTCTGCTTTATTCAGAGTTTGGTTTAGACAGGTTTATACAGGATTCTGCTTTATTCAGTGTGGTTTAGACAGGTTTATACAGGATTCTACTTTATTCAGAGTGTGGTTTAGACAGTTTTCACTGTATACATTTTTTAATTGATATTAAGTTCAAGATTTTAGCATGACAAAGATAAATTATTTTTCTTGACAGATGACGGAGGGAGATACAGGTATAATAATCAACCAGATGTATGCAAATGGAATTGTATGAAACTAGGGGAGGCAATCCAAGGAGCAGTGCCGCTGACAGAAACAAAACCTCACTTAGATTTATTTGATGAAGTATATAGTAGTTACATGAAACAAAAAATTAGGAAAAAGGTAAATTTAGTTCATACATGTATATATTTTTTTCTTAAAATAAGTAAGCAGATATTTGTTCTATTTTCTATTCAAATTTAACATGTTTATATGTATACCGGTATTTGACTGTCAACTATACAATTATGAACATGGGACTTTTAAAGACATCGAAGTACTAAAAAGGTTAAATTCAGAATTTGTTTTTAGAGTCATAGTTTCTATATTTTTTGCTCTTTTTAAAATCTGGAAAAGTACATCATTTTAAAATTTAGATAAGTACAACAGTGGTACATGAAATTTAAGGATAAGGGCTTAGTTTATCATCAATTCCATCAAATTTTCAACTATATTATTATTATCAAAATTATTTTCGGCAAGAAACCATGGACAGTCATAGTGAACTGTATAATAAAAACCCTGGATTTAGGTAGATGTATCGAAACACCATAACACTTTTAAGAGTTGTCTCCCATACCCTAGGCCTACACTGCTATACTTAGGATGTGCTATGGAGAAAAAGACTCAGTGAAATTTCTTGAAATTTTGGCAGATAATGTATTTAGACATAACTATTCAATGATGCAAATTTAAAAAAAATTAAATGATGGGGAAACTTTTGGGGTTACCCAGGCCTACACCCTTTAAGGTGGGTATTGGTACTCACCTGCAGTGTTGAGCTTGTGGTCAGAAATCTATGTACTTTGCCATTGTGCCAACAAGATGCCTTTAAGGATAAAGCAGAAACAGATAAAGGTTGAAACATTGTCTCATCTATGAAATATCAGTATTTCAGGTAGAGGTAGAAGAAATAATGTTTATATATTTCTCTATTACAGTTTGGTTTGTTAAATAAAGAATTAGAGGCTGATAAGTAAGTGTTGATTTCACTTAAATTATACCAATGTGCAGCTGGAAAGAAATATCATCTTGTAAAAATAGTGATTATTTTAATGATAATATACCCATTCTTGAAATTAATTTATCCCACATTCCCACTTGTGATATTTTTTTACCTTTAAATACCCACTTCAATCTGATTCTTACAATGGACGCCATTGGAAACTATCTTAATGGCTTTTGTGGGTTGTCTTTCGTTGGAGATAAAAGACGTGGGATGGAAATTTCTGTAGTTAGCAAATGTTTTTAGTTTTATTTTCAGTTGAATTAGAAATGTTTAATCATATATGTATATTTATAGGTTTGACCCAATTGTATTCTGAAATAATTTGCAAAAAAATCAGTGGATATTATTTTTTTTTTCAGGGAAATTTATGACTCTTTCTTAGAAACATTGGAGAAAACAGGAGCTGACTTTACGAACTGTTTTAGATGTCTGAGTGCTCTCCCTTTACCAGGCTCTCCAGATTTTGAGAAGAAATTGAAAGATATGAAAGCTTATCTTTTAACACAATGTTCTACATTAGAGGAAATGAAAATTGCCTGCAAAACTGAAATGGACCCAAGGTAGAGATTGACAGATCTAATTTAACCATAATTAAAAGAAAAGCCATATTTTATTAAGCATCAGGCTTAGTCCTATTATTTAGATATTGATAAATCATTTTGTGTGTAAAATACAAATATATGGAACTGTTGTTACAAATGTTCAATATAAGTAATACATTTGTATGTTAAGAAGAGTTTGAAAATACCAAATGGGTAATCAGAATCCGTAAATCGTAGAAGGACAGACACTACAATGGCCAAAAGAAAAAGGACAAAAGGACAAACAACGATCTACAAAACGCTACACAGAAAACTAAAGATCGAGCAACACGAACCACACTAAAAACCAGCAGTGAATTCAGGTACTATGGAAGGGTAAGCAGTACCTGCTCCACTAGTGGCACCTGTTGTGTGAAGCGTATTCAAAAATAACTTGTAGCTTTATTTGTTTGCTATATTTGAAGAAATACTATGGAGATTTTGCAATATTTATGTATTTCCAGGGGCCGCCGTGGCCATGATCGTATGGTAGTTTGATTTACAACTACCTATGCAATCAGTGCCTATCACCACTGATGTTGTGAGTTCGAATCTCGATCAGGGCAAGGTGTACGACATTATGTGATAAAGTTTGTCAGTGACGTCACTTGTGACAGGTCGGTGGTTTTCTCCGGGTCCTCCGGTTTCCTCCACCAAAAAACCTGATCGCCACGATATAACTGAAATATTGTTAAAAGTGGCATTAAACTCCATCAAACAAACAAGCATATTTATTGCAGGCAGATACAAGCATTCTTTGCCGTGTTACAATCAAACCCAGCCATGATGATATTTATTTATTACAGGCAGATACAAGCTTTCTTTGCCATGTTACAATCTAACCCAGCCATGATGATATTTATTTATTACAGGCAGATACAAGCTTTCTTTGCCATGTTACAATCTAACCCAGCCATGATGATATTTATTTATTACAGGCAGATACAAGCTTTCTTTGCCATGTTACAATCTAACCCAGCCATGATGATATTTATTTATTACAGGCAGATACAAGCTTTCTTTGCCATGTTACAATCTAACCCAGCCATGATGATATTTATTTATTACAGGCAGATACAAGCTTTCTTTGCCATGTTACAATCTAACCCAGCCATGATGATATTTATTTATTACAGGCAGATACAATCTTTCTTTGCCATGTTACAATCTAACCCAGCCATGATGAGCGCCTTAGGAAGACAGTTTGCTGCTTTGACTAGAGATATGGAGAAATATAAAAAATTAACAGAAATGGAAGTATGTTAAATACAGTATTTGGATATACATAGAATTCATTGATGTATATATAACCGCATCAGTGTAATGGTTAGCGTGCTCGCCTCTAGTGCAGTAGATCATGGCCTCGAGTGCGGTAGATCGTGGGTTCGAGTGCGGTAGATCGTGGGTTCGAGCCCGGTCGGGTCAAACCAAAGACTATAATACAGTGAAACCTGTGTAAACTGAACCCTGAATAAATTGAAAACCTGTCTAAGCCAGACAGACTTTACAGTCCCATCTACTTAATGTCTATGTAGTTTGAACCTGTGAAAACCAAAAACTTGTCTAAACTGAACAAATTCTTCAGTCCCAAAGGGGTTCGGTTTAGACAAGTTTGACTGTATTGGTATCTGTTGCTTCTCCGCTGAGCATGCAGCATTAAGGAGTAAGAGCAAAGACTGGTTGACTTGGAATCAGAATAATGTGTCAGAGTGGAGCGACATGTCTACCCGCAAACTGTTGTTTCAGTGAGCTAGTACTAAAAAAATCAAACTCAACGTGAAGGTCTTGAACAAAGCGGACATCACCATCATTTCATTGAATGTAACTTGTTCTCGCCATGATACAGCTGAAAAATTGCTCATTTGGCATTAAACAACAATCACTCTTTCACTCACTCACTGATGTATTTAATTCACCTGCTTTTTGCCCCTATAATACTGGGGAAAAGATAAATTTGTGTGTATAAAAAGCACAAACAAGAATTACAATTTTTTAAGCAGACAGTAAAAAATAATTATCTCCCTTTCCAAAAAGTGGAGACTAAATTTTGGAACAAATCAGGAAAAATCCTTATAAGGCAGGGATTGAAATTAGTGTACATATAAGTCTGGAGGCCCAAGACCTGTTGTTTTCTGGATGGGCCTGTAAAAGGTCTGAAAATTTCAACGGAAAAGGTCCAGATTTTAAGGAAATGTGTGTTCTGGCCTGCTTAAGCTTTATTGTAATTTCATACACTGTTATAAGGTGTAAAAACACTAATTTATATCTTTAGCATTTTCTACTAAATTTGTGTTTTTTCGAGCCTACATGGCCATTTTATCATAAACTTAACCTTTCCAAGACCATATATTTTCTGAAACGTACATGATTCCTCTACGCTCTGTCAAAATATCATGGGTTGTTTAAAATCTTGCAGCGATATGCCAGGCTATAGAAAACACATACTCTAAAAATAGCTCTGCCATCCCCCAGAAATTCAGTATTTATAGGTCATGTATCAAGTCCTCCATAGAGGTATTAATATTATATGTTATTCAGCTATCAGACAGGGTATATAATGTGACATTCCCGGCTTAGGATCTATATTCCCTGAGGTGCAGCCGAAGGGATTATATATCATAAGCTGGGAATGTCACATTATATACCCTATCTGATAGCTGAATAACAGATATATTATGGATTTAACCATTTTTTTTTAAATACAACTTCCAACTGTATTAAATAAATTTGCCTCTTTTATTTTAATTTTTCGTATCTCTAGATGTCCGTTTCCGTACCTTTGACGTCATTCTTCAAAGACGTCAAAATATGTGTCACATCATATTTCATGTGTAGGGTGTCTCATGAAGGAAAATACTGTACTAAATTTCTAAATCAATACAGTTTCATATGTAATAAATTTTATAAACTTTATAAATATAACATTATTATATCACATAACAAAACAACAGGTTTGCGAAACAGCTTCAATAATTTAAATGTTAACAACATGTAAATAAAACCTTGGTGTGGCCTCATGACGTCGAAAGTTTTCAAGGCTCAACGTTTTGTTTATTTGTTATGGTACAGCCGTGGAACATAGGAGTTTGCTGAATCGATCAGGTATTTGTGACGGAATTAACTGTTGTAATATTTTTTTGTTCATGCAGCCGCTTTGAGTATAAAAACAGCATTTAATTTGGTAAAAATACATTTATTATTCCGTATTATACCATTGATTCAGTGAAGCGTAATGTTTTGTCGTCCATGTTTTAATCGTTTTTGGGGACTGAAATATACACCCCGTCTGTTTTCCGAATATATGCTGACATTCAGGGTTGAAGAACCAATGAAAATATGTGTAACAAACTAAATTCGTAATATACAACTATATCCACAAAATTTGAGCTCAGAATGATCCTTATATATTTAACTTCAGTTATCAATTTTAATAATTCCATTCCATTCAGTATTTTTCACAATACTTCAAAGTGAAAGGAACTTTTTTCTTTAAAAGGGACTACTTTTGTATATATATGTTCTAAGCTCTAATTGGTGAATTTGGTTTGACACCTTATATTTGTAAAAATATTTTCAAAATAGTCTAAAATAAGTTTTCATGTTTCAATATTAAATCAAGCTAAGTGGTAAGCAAATACAATTTTTTGACGAGACGATTAATATTCATGTCCTTACCATAGGGATACAGATATGTCCATGTCAGATTAGCCAATGAAATTGCAGCAATACATAGAATATTTCATTCTCTTGGAAAATACTGTTTTATCTGGGAGTTTTTAGTTGCAGTACATTGTAACTTATTTATTTTTGTTCTTCCTGTTTCATTTGCACTAGACATGATTTTAATCATGTGTTTGTCAGAATTTAAGCATTAAATACATGGTTCGTGATTACCTGATCATTATATAAACAGGGAACCAGTCTCTATTTATATCATGTTCAGGGACCAGTCTATTTATATCATGTTCAGGGAACCAGTCTATTTATATCATGTTCAGGGAACCAGTCTCTATTTATATCATGTTTAGGAGTTTTCATAGGAACCCTCTATATGTCTTGTTTTATCTCTTTTTTGAGGGGCCATTGTGACCGTGATTGTATGGTAGTTGGATTTACAACTACCTATGCAATCAGTGCCTATCACCACTAACATTGTGAGTTCGAACCCCACTCAGGCAAAATATACTTGATACAATATTATGTGATAAAGTTTGTCAGTGATTGGCGACAGGTTGGTGGTTTTCTCCGGGTACTTCAGTTTCCTCCCCCAATAAAACTGACCGCCACGATATAACTGAAATATTGTTGATAGTGGCATTAAACAATATAAACAAAACCACAATTTTTTGAAGGATCGTAAAGAAGAAGATCAAGTAAAGATGAATGCCGAAGCTTGGGACATCTGGTTACCGAAATATATAGACAGACTGACGAAAGAAGTGGAAGGAAAGATAGACTTACCTGTAGCTAATTCTGAGAGAGTTAAAGTAATGAATGCTAATAATCCTAGGTAAGAAAGAAATATCTGAACTGTTTGACCAACAATTCAAAATAGGATTTGTTTTTAAATAAATTGAGTAAGAGCTCTCTGTATGCGATCGGCGGTATTTTAGAATTGTATGCATGTTCATATTAGAAAATTGTGTAAGGGCATTTAATATAATTTTAACATATATGTATTATTACAACACATTTACAAAAAATTAAACACAGCTAAGTCTAATTAACAGACTCGAAAACAAAATGTGATCAATTAATTAACACCAAAAATTGTCAACTTACAAGTAATTAAAAATCAGTGAATGGAAATACTAATATTAACTAAAAAAAGATGTGTTTACACAGCAACGAATATTCATGGTAATTAGTGTTTTAAAGATAAAAAGGCAATTAATTACATGTAAAATAATTGTATTTGTCACCAAGTGCATTGTTTTCGGGAAGGATTTTTCCCCCCTTTGTTAGATATTTTAAAACCATCATTTCAACAATTTTAAGAATGGCAGTGACCATATAATTGTTAAATATTCGTTATATACAGTCATACTAGGAGAGACAGATCTTGTACGATTATTTAAGAAAATAAAGATATTTATGTAGTAAAGGGCAGAAATTTACACGGGTTCTTTTTTTCGCTGATCGATGACTATCGCGAATAAAGCGAAAATTAGGTACCTGCCAAAAAAACCACTTATACAGTATTTGAATTTGTTGTTGGCGAATGAATATGTTGGTGACGTCACAATACCAACCCAGGTTATCAAGTATAACCAAAAATTTCTCAGCGCAGATCAGCCAATCAGATTGGAGTATTCAAATGTAATGTAATTATATTATGCATGTCGATTTGAAAAGCTCTTGATAGCTTATGTTGTACTGTTATAAAATGTACCGACTTTAAATAAAACTTTTTGATTTGATTTGATTTGAAATCAAATTAAATTATTTAGCAATAATCAATTAATCAATTAATGTTATTAAGACATTTAACCTCATAAATAATGAATGTACTTTGAAAAAGTTTTCTTAATGGGTGTAATATATTTCTTCAATGTTTCAGATTTATATTAAGGAATTATATTGCCCAGAATGCCATCGAAGCTGCTGAAAAGGGAGATTACTCAGAGGTCAGACGTGTTTTGAAAATATTAGAAAATCCTTACAGTGATGACATTGACCTTAGTGACCTTTCAACTCCACAAACTACTTCCAAGGCAACTGATGACAATGGTAGGTTAAAGTTCAAGTTAGAAATACAGTATACAGTCAAACCTGTATTAAGAGGTCACCTTTGGGACAAAGAAAAAGTGGCATTATAAGACAGGTGACCTCTTAAAAGAGGTTCAATTCATATGACATCTTCTATGACAGGACAAGAAAAAGGTGACCTCTTAATACAGGTGACTGCTTAATGGAGGTGACTGCATAGGCAAGTTTTACTGTACATATATATTATAAGATACAGTGATAAAATGTGACAAACTGTTGTCATGGTTACTGATAACAGTGGCGAGTTGAAAAATGTGTATACATTGCAGTTCAAGTCACAATTATATTACACAATGTACATGTATTACAGTGAGGGTATTTAACATAGTGACATTTCATTCACAACAAACAATTTCTATGGCAGATTATAAGAATAGATCACAAACTTGGTCATGTGATACCAATATGGGAGGGAAAGAGCTCTATTAATTTTGGGGTCAATAGGTCATACAGTACACTCAAGGACATATTGTGGTGGATCACCTTCAGAGACAGACTGCCTGTCATGTCTGACTTGGAGTCTACAGGTGTTTGTTGATTGCACACCTGTTGTGTGAATATCTAATAGTGGCTAAATTAGGGGTCGTAAATTTGTACCTGAAGGTGATAAAGCTATGACTTACATGTACCTGTTCTTGTATTTATTTAATCACACATTACAATTTTAATTCAATAATTTTAGAAAAATAAAAAAAATAATTATGGTTTTTTTTCAATTATTCATGGCCATGTTTTTGAAAAAAGATGAAGAAAATAAAATTAGTTATTCTCATTTGTTTTCTTTTTACTGAAAAAAAATGTAATTCAATATTTATAAATACTGATAAAAGACAATTTTAACATCAATATACTACTTGAATTTTTTCATTTTTATCACCTTACTTTGATCATTTACATTAAAACAATTATTAGTTTCAAATTAATCAAGCTGTCTTAAAACAAGTTACAGATGGTTTTTTACAGGTAAAGCTACTAAATGTGTAAAATAATTTGTATTTTTTCTAATGAAGAATGAATGAATAAAGATGATTATTAAAAATTAAAGCAATGAATGTGTATTTACTTTAAATAGTAAAGAATGATTTATCAAAATTGATTGCACAGAAAAACTAATATGGTTAAAAATCATATGTAATCCACTTAAATTATCACTTCAAAACTAGTACTATAGAAGTTTAATAAATATGTTTTTTTTTTACACATTCATGTACACATATAATTGCAAAATAAAGGACCATAGACAGACAAAATGATTTATTCAAACAAATTTTTTTTTGGTATGTCAAATAGTATTTCAAATTTAAAAGAGAAAGAGACAGTCAGATGGGGGCTGGGGAAAAGCTAACATTAATTTGAGAATTGACAACAACTTTTGTTACTTTTTGAAATATTTGTGTAGTCCTGAAAAGGGCTGTTTCCTGTAAACGTTGTTACTGCTGTTTGATGCCAGTGATCTTTGCCTGGAATTCTGGTTGCTGAAGCTTTTCTGCAAAGTACTTGAGCGATCTGTGTCGGGATCTTTCAGGGAAAACTTGTTTCAATTATGGTTGTTGATTCCCGGATTTGTCTGTTTCACAGACTTCGATTTTTTTCCGTATTTTGTATTATTTTTGTCACTCTAGACAGCTTCCTTAGTCAGTTAGTGATCCGTATTTTGTTGTTACTTCCATTGTGGCAAAATTTGATGACTTTCAGAAGTATGATCGTTTTTTTGTTTTACAGGTGTGTCATTTGCGTCAAACATTTAAACCTACAGATGAATCATGTATTTTCGTTCACATAATTTTACAAGAGACTGAAGAGTGTAAAATGTGACCTAAATTTATATGTATATTTTTTCGGTTCGCAACTAAATTTCAGCAGATTTTATCTTAAAAATACAAAACTTTTTAATGTTGTTTGATGTGAAGGTTTGCAATTTTTAAACTTAAATCGGCTGAAACTTATTGATTTACCCAACCGATATAATAACACCGCAAGATTAAATCTAAAAATAGATAGATTCCAGGTAAATAATGAATATTCAAGAGATGGGATGTGAACGGAACAAATACACATCAAAATTTTAAATCATATTTCACACACTTGTAAAATTATGTGCACAAAAAAACACAATTCCGCTGAAGGTTGAAAATATTGAAAACGCAAACAACACATATATAAAACAAACAAAAAACGATCGTACTTCTAAATGTCAGCAAATTTTGCCACAATGGAGTAGTGTAGATTCAATGAGAAAAGACCGCTAAATAAGGTATAAAAATAGATAGATTCCAAGTAAAAAATGAATATTCAAGAGATGAGCTTAGAGTTGGAAAAAACCACGAAAATAGAACAAATTGTAAAATATATTTAGTGAAGGACTACCGATTTTCATAAAATTCAACAGAAATAAATTATTTTCTACATGCTTCCACAAACAAGAATAGTTTGATTCTAATAAATATTGATGACCCTTGACCCATGTCTCATTTTATCCAAACCACGCTACATGAACAAGAAATTTTATTCAAAATTAACCTAATCAGGTCATATCCTGTCACAGGTAGCAATTAAACAATTAATCTTGTTAACTACACCTGTTGGCTCAACTCTTTAGTTTTATGACCCTTTTTATTGCACCTGTCTCCATCCGACCTGTTGTCTGACATGTCAAATCCGACATGTCGGACGTTGGACATCTATCACAATATGTCCTTGAGTGTACTGTAGGTAATGCTCTGCATGACATTTGATAACCTTGTCAACAACTGGTTTTTTGGACAATTACTTGACTTTCAAACATCTTATATTTATCAAACTTTGTTATTTGATATTGTTTCTGCAATGTTATGGAAGTTTCGAAATTAAATTTTAGGTTATTTGCATTTGTCTGAAAGACTTGACAAATACTAACACTTATAAATAGGTTAACAGAACCAGGATGTAGATTTCAATAAATTGTTGTAGTTGTCTGCTCTTGTTTTCCTGTATTTCCTGTTCCTGTTTAAATTGAAAGATAAGAAGATAAGAAAACTTTATTTTGATTCGGCACATGATAAAACAGTACAACATAAGCTCTAAGGAGCTTGTTACCGAATATAAAGCATTCATTTAGAAACATACAATTCATTGTAACATTATATATTTTGATTATTGTAGTTTCTGACAGAGGTGCTACAGCCATGAAACCAAAGGGAGGTAAATCTTGTGAAGTGAAAAGTCATACTGGGATATCATATGACAGCAAGCCTCCTGATTGGTCATCAGATCTAAGGGTCACATGATCTTCATAAATACCACTATCAAACTACTACCAATAGAACATGCTGAAGAAATTTATTGATTGAAATTCTGTAAAATCAAGGAAGCCATTTTGATGTTTATGATTGGTTGTGATATTATTTTGTTGACAAACATTAACATCAGAATCAGATCAATGAAGAAGGGACATTTTTGTGGTTTACCTCCCTTAGACAGAAATGGTTATCTCACCTTATAATAGGTTTCTATGAGATTCCTAGTATTGGTTAGAAATGTGTTTTATGATGCCAACCTATATTATGCATATGTACCAGATGTACCATTACATATTTACACCGGTAGGCAAAGGGGGTTAGGGGTAAGAGGTTTCATATGTACCCTCTTCTCCTTAGCAAAGGGGGTAGGGGTAAGGGGGTATGTACCCTCTTCTCCTTAGCAAAGGGGGGGGGGTAGGGGTAAGAGGGGTTTCGTGTGTACCCTCTTCTCCTTTGAAACCAAGGACTATTAAAGTTGAGATTTCAAATGAACATTGACAGTTAAAATACAGAATTTGAGTCTTAATCAACCCTATTCCTAGTGAAATAAAGGGAGATTGATAGTTCGTTTGGTAGTTTTGATTGTGGTATATTTACAAACTGTACAATTTTGATATCAAAGCAATTTTATTGTTTGAATGATGTTGCTTGTTTAAATTTGATTTTCAAATGGCAGGCAACTGAGAAAGATATTAATTGTGCAGATTTCTAATTCAATTGTGTGTGAATATTTATTATTATCAGTAATATGGACATTTTCCCTTTGATTTCACTGAGTGATATTATCAGTATCAAGGAACATGACTGATACTGAAAATTATCAGTCAGTTTGACCTCAAACACATTTTTATGATGTTACAGTCAGGGCTCATCAAACCAGGCGAAGTGGGCGACTTCTTCGCCTTGGTTTCAATGAAGTCGCCCAATTTCTGTCAAAAAGTGAAGTTTTAGTCGCCCTGTCAGTCTTTTCAAGTCTGTATTTTTTAGGGGAACATGCGGTATCGGGGAAAGAAACATTAAAATTTGGATCGATTTTCGGAAGTCTACCAGATTTTCCCTCACTTCGCCCTTAAGTCAAGAGAGAGAGAAGTCAAGTCGCCCTGTTTTTACTATGTGTGGTGAGCCCTGGTTACTGATAAAAATAATAACATCAGTTTTCAAGGTCTAGACACACATTATTACACAGCTTGTCCTTTTGGACTCGCCGTGATACTAACAATAATATCTATCTCGTCCTTCATAACTACTGATATTCTATATATTTTATTTTATTTTATTTATTGATATAAAGCTTTCAACCAATTAAACAGATTGCCGTAATGTACGAAAAGGTCTGTTTGATTACATTTCTATAATCAAGAATTGATATCTGTTAATAAATTTATTATATTTTTATCATTTGTAGTTTCAGTTTATTGTAATTATATGTTATACCTGCCTAGATTGTAGAATAGCATAGTTTAGATTTTGCCTGTTAATGAAATTACATGGTAAATATGGCATTATGCAAAACCAACAAAGTCACAAATAAACTTTTATCATATAGAGTTGAATCAAGTATGGGGGGAAACCATTTTGGGGTAAGGGTTATGATGTTTAACGCTACTTTCAACAATTTTTTGGTTATATGGTGGCGGTGTTTTATTGGTGGAGGAAACTGGTGTACCCGGAGAAAACCAACAACCTGTCGTAAGTCACTGACAAATTTATCACATAATGGTGTATCAAGTTTTGGTTTTATTTATAGAGTCCAATCTAAGCATGTGTAGAATTGAAAAACATTAAACACTAATAGTCAACAAAACTCCAGGTACCACTCTTTTAACTTCTAAACTCCGAAATGACAACAGCAGATGTTTTCATGTATCTAACTGTCATGAATTTCACCACATAGAATGTGGAATGAATACCAATGCTAGAAATTCATACGTTAAATTGAGTTCTAAGGGTCGTTGTGATTGTGATCGTACATTAGTATGATATATATCTACCATTGAGGTCGAGCCCTATCAATACTAAATTTACATGTTTGATTTCTGCTCAATGCAAATGTGTACTACATTTGTGAGTTTGATTTCTGCCTGTGGCGAGCTGTACTGTTTACAACATTATGTGATAAAGTTTGTCAGTAACTTACATTAGATCTGTTGTTTTCTCATGGTACTCTGGTTTCCTCCACCAATAAAACGGAGGGCCACGATAAGACTTAAATATTCTTGAAAGTGACGTTAAACACCATAACCCTACTGTTTACAACATTATGTGATAAAGTTTGTCAGTAACTTACATCAGGTCTGTATTTTTCTCATGGTACTCTGGTTTCCTCCACCAATAAAACTGAAGGCCACGATATGTCTGCAATATTGTTGAAAGTGGCATTAAACACCATAACCCTACTGTTTACAACATTATGTGATAAAGTTTGTCAGTAACTTACATCAGGTCTGTGTTTTTCTCATGGTACTCTGGTTTCCTCCACCAATAAAACTGAAGGCCACGATATGACTGCAATATTGTTGAAAGTGGCATTAAACACCATAACCCTACTGTTTACAACATTGTGTGATAAAGTTTGTCAGTAACTTGCTTCAGGTCTGTGTTTTTCTCATGGTACTCTGGTTTCCTCCACCAATAAAACTGAAGGCCACGATATGACTGCAATATTGTTGAAAGCGGCATTAAACACCATAACCCTACTGTTTACAACATTGTGTGATAAAGTTTGTCAGTAACTTACATCAGGTCTGTGTTTTTCTCATGGTACTCTGGTTTCCTCCACCAATAAAACTGAAGGCCACGATATGACTGCAATATTGTTGAAAGTGGCATTAAACACCATAACCCTACTGTTTACAACATTGTGTGATAAAGTTTGTCAGTAACTTACATCAGGTCTGTGTTTTTCTCTTGGTACTCTGGTTTCCTCCACCAATAAAACTGAAGGCCACGATATGACTGCAATATTGTTGAAAGTGGCATTAAACACCATAACCCTACTGTTTACAACATTGTGTGATAAAGTTTGTCAGTAACTTACATCAGGTCTGTGTTTTTCTCTTGGTACTCTGGTTTCCTCCACCAATAAAACTGAAGGCCACGATATGACTGCAATATTGTTGAAAGTGGCATTAAACACCATAACCCTACTGTTTACAACATTGTGTGATAAAGTTTGTCAGTAACTTACATCAGGTCTGTGTTTTTCTCATGGTACTCTGGTTTCCTCCACCAATAAAACTGAAGGCCACGATAAGACTTAAATATTGTTGAAAGTGGCATTAAACACCATAACCCTACTGTTTACAACATTATGTGATAAAGTTTGTCAGTAACTTGCTTCAGGTCTGTGTTTTTCTCATGGTACTCTGGTTTCCTCCACCAATAAAACTGAAGGCCACGATATGACTGCAATATTGTTGAAAGTGGCATTAAACACCATAACCCTACTGTTTACAACATTATGTGATAAAGTTTGTCAGTAACTTACATCAGGTCTGTGTTTTTCTCATGGTACTCTGGTTTCCTCCACCAATAAAACTGAAGGCCACAATAAGACTTAAATATTGTTGAAAGTGGCATTAAACACCATAACCCTACTGTTTACAACATTATGTGATAAAGTTTGTCAGTAACTTGCTTCAGGTCTGTGTTTTTCTCATGGTACTCTGGTTTCCTCCACCAATAAAACTGAAGGCCACGATATGACTGCAATATTGTTGAAAGTGGCATTAAACACCATAACCCTACTGTTTACAACATTGTGTGATAAAGTTTGTCAGTAACTTACATCAGGTCTGTGTTTTTCTCATGGTACTCTGGTTTCCTCCACCAATAAAACTGAAGGCCACGATAAGACTTAAATATTGTTGAAAGTGGCATTAAACACCATAACCCTACTGTTTACAACATTATGTGATAAAGTTTGTCAGTAACTTGCTTCAGGTCTGTGTTTTTCTCATGGTACTCTGGTTTCCTCCACCAATAAAACTGAAGGCCACGATATGACTGCAATATTGTTGAAAGTGGCATTAAACACCATAACCCTACTGTTTACAACATTATGTGATAAAGTTTGTCAGTAACTTACATCAGGTCTGTGTTTTTCTCATGGTACTCTGGTTTCCTCCACCAATAAAACTGAAGGCCACGATATGACTGCAATATTGTTGAAAGTGGCATTAAACACCATAACCCTACTGTTTACAACATTGTGTGATAAAGTTTGTCAGTAACTTACATCAGGTCTGTGTTTTTCTCATGGTACTCTGGTTTCCTCCACCAATAAAACTGAAGGCCACGATAAGACTTAAATATTGTTGAAAGTGGCATTAAACACCATAACCCTACTGTTTACAACATTATGTGATAAAGTTTGTCAGTAACTTACATCAGGTCTGTGTTTTTCTCATGGTACTCTGGTTTCCTCCACCAATAAAACTGAAGGCCACGATATGACTGCAATATTGTTGAAAGTGGCATTAAACACCATAACCCTACTGTTTACAACATTATGTGATAAAGTTTGTCAGTAACTTACATCAGGTCTGTGTTTTTCTCATGGTACTCTGGTTTCCTCCACCAATAAAACTGAAGGCCACGATATGACTGCAATATTGTTGAAAGTGGCATTAAACACCATAACCCTACTGTTTACAACATTGTGTGATAAAGTTTGTCAGTAACTTACATCAGGTCTGTGTTTTTCTCATGGTACTCTGGTTTCCTCCACCAATAAAACTGAAGGCCACGATAAGACTTAAATATTGTTGAAAGTGGCATTAAACACCATAACCCTACTGTTTACAACATTATGTGATAAAGTTTGTCAGTAACTTACATCAGGTCTGTGTTTTTCTCATGGTACTCTGGTTTCCTCCACCAATAAAACTGAAGGCCACGATATGACTGCAATATTGTTGAAAGTGGCATTAAACACCATAACCCTACTGTTTACAACATTATGTGATAAAGTTTGTCAGTAACTTACATCAGGTCTGTGTTTTTCTCATGGTACTCTGGTTTCCTCCACCAATAAAACTGAAGGCCACGATAAGACTTAAATATTGTTGAAAGTGGCATTAAACACCATAACCCTACTGTTTACAACATTATGTGATAAAGTTTGTCAGTAACTTGCTTCAGGTCTGTGTTTTTCTCATGGTACTCTGGTTTCCTCCACCAATAAAACTGAAGGCCACGATATGACTGCAATATTGTTGAAAGTGGCATTAAACACCATAACCCTACTGTTTACAACATTGTGTGATAAAGTTTGTCAGTAACTTACATCAGGTCTGTGTTTTTCTCATGGTACTCTGGTTTCCTCCACCAATAAAACTGAAGGCCACGATAAGACTTAAATATTGTTGAAAGTGGCATTAAACACCATAACCCTACTGTTTACAACATTATGTGATAAAGTTTGTCAGTAACTTGCTTCAGGTCTGTGTTTTTCTCATGGTACTCTGGTTTCCTCCACCAATAAAACTGAAGGCCACGATATGACTGCAATATTGTTGAAAGTGGCATTAAACACCATAACCCTACTGTTTACAACATTATGTGATAAAGTTTGTCAGTAACTTGCTTCAGGTCTGTGTTTTTCTCATGGTACTCTGGTTTCCTCCACCAATAAAACTGAAGGCCACGATATGACTGCAATATTGTTGAAAGTGGCATTAAACACCATAACCCTACTGTTTACAACATTATGTGATAAAGTTTGTCAGTAACTTGCTTCAGGTCTGTGTTTTTCTCATGGTACTCTGGTTTCCTCCACCAATAAAACTGAAGGCCACGATAAGACTTAAATATTCTTGAAAGTGGCATTAAACACCATAACCCTACTGTTTACAACATTGTGTGATAAAGTTTGTCAGTAACTTACATCAGGTCTGTGTTTTTCTCATGGTACTCTGGTTTCCTCCACTAATAAAACTGAAGGCCACGATATGACTGCAATATTGTTGAAAGTGGCATTAAACACCATAACCCTACTGTTTACAACATTATGTGATAAAGTTTGTCAGTAACTTGCTTCAGGTCTGTGTTTTTCTCATGGTACTCTGGTTTCCTCCACCAATAAAACTGAAGGCCACGATATGACTGCAATATTGTTGAAAGTGGCATTAAACACCATAACCCTACTGTTTACAACATTGTGTGATAAAGTTTGTCAGTAACTTACATCAGGTCTGTGTTTTTCTCATGGTACTCTGGTTTCCTCCACCAATAAAACTGAAGGCCACGATAAGACTTAAATATTGTTGAAAGTGGCATTAAACACCATAACCCTACTGTTTACAACATTATGTGATAAAGTTTGTCAGTAACTTGCTTCAGGTCTGTGTTTTTCTCATGGTACTCTGGTTTCCTCCACCAATAAAACTGAAGGCCACGATAAGACTTAAATATTGTTGAAAGTGGCATTAAACACCATAACCCTACTGTTTACAACATTATGTGATAAAGTTTGTCAGTAACTTGCTTCAGGTCTGTGTTTTTCTCATGGTACTCTGGTTTCCTCCACCAATAAAACTGAAGGCCACGATAAGACTTAAATATTGTTGAAAGTGGCATTAAACACCATAACCCTACTGTTTACAACATTGTGTGATAAAGTTTGTCAGTAACTTACATCAGGTCTGTGTTTTTCTCATGGTACTCTGGTTTCCTCCACCAATAAAACTGAAGGCCACGATATGACTGCAATATTGTTGAAAGTGGCATTAAACACCATAACCCTACTGTTTACAACATTATGTGATAAAGTTTGTCAGTAACTTGCTTCAGGTCTGTGTTTTTCTCATGGTACTCTGGTTTCCTCCACCAATAAAACTGAAGGCCACGATATGACTGCAATATTGTTGAAAGTGGCATTAAACACCATAACCCTACTGTTTACAATATTATGTGATAAAGTTTGTCAGTAACTTGCTTCAGGTCTGTGTTTTTCTCATGGTACTCTGGTTTCCTCCACCAATAAAACTGAAGGCCACGATAAGACTTAAATATTGTTGAAAGTGGCATTAAACACCATAACCCTACTGTTTACAACATTGTGTGATAAAGTTTGTCAGTAACTTACATCAGGTCTGTGTTTTTCTCATGGTACTCTGGTTTCCTCCACCAATAAAACTGAAGGCCACGATATGACTGCAATATTGTTGAAAGTGGCATTAAACACCATAACCCTACTGTTTACAACATTATGTGATAAAGTTTGTCAGTAACTTGCTTCAGGTCTGTGTTTTTCTCATGGTACTCTGGTTTCCTCCACCAATAAAACTGAAGGCCACGATATGACTGCAATATTGTTGAAAGTGGCATTAAACACCATAACCCTACTGTTTACAACATTATGTGATAAAGTTTGTCAGTAACTTACATCAGGTCTGTGTTTTTCTCTTGGTACTCTGGTTTCCTCCACCAATAAAACTGAAGGCCACGATATGACTGCAATATTGTTGAAAGTGGCATTAAACACCATAACCCTACTGTTTACAACATTATGTGATAAAGTTTGTCAGTAACTTACATCAGGTCTGTGTTTTTCTCTTGGTACTCTGGTTTCCTCCACCAATAAAACTGAAGGCCACGATATGACTGCAATATTGTTGAAAGTGGCATTAAACACCATAACCCTACTGTTTACAACATTATGTGATAAAGTTTGTCAGTAACTTACATCAGGTCTGTGTTTTTCTCATGGTACTCTGGTTTCCTCCACCAATAAAACTGAAGGCCACGATATGACTGCAATATTGTTGAAAGTGGCATTAAACACCATAACCCTACTGTTTACAACATTATGTGATAAAGTTTGTCAGTAACTTACATCAGGTCTGTGTTTTTCTCATGGTACTCTGGTTTCCTCCACCAATAAAACTGAAGGCCACGATATGACTGCAATATTGTTGAAAGTGGCATTAAACACCATAACCCTACTGTTTACAACATTATGTGATAAAGTTTGTCAGTAACTTACATCAGGTCTGTGTTTTTCTCATGGTACTCTGGTTTCCTCCACCAATAAAACTGAAGGCCATGATATGACTGCAATATTGTTGAAAGTGACGTTGGTCCTTGTTTTCTCTTATATTGTGTGAATAAGCAACAAGTAACAATTAAAAAACTTTACATGCCATTGTTTCCGTTTCAACACATGTAAATCCTAAAATACCAGACTCCAGGGATTGCATCTCTACCGTTACTCAATTTGACTGTCTATTTCGAACAAAAAATCTGGTCCGAAGGAAGTGTTACTGTATCAATACTTTGCATATGTAAATATTAATGACATTATTGACACCGAATGAAGTTTATGGGGGATAAAAATGAAGATACCTAATTTAGTGTGCATGACATGTTTCTAGAATAACCTTCATCAGGTACGCTCCAAGTCAAAGAGTTTGGAGAGCAATCTAATTTAAATGTCTATCGGAGTAAGAAAACCAAAGGGCCTATACAGGAAAGTCAAAATTGGCTCAAGTTACCTCCCTTTATTCTGTGACGAGGATCATTGCAGTAAAATTAAGGAGGATCGGTCAAATAGAACATTGTGTTTACAAATGGTAAACAATAAGGGCACACCAATACTTGTTGCATTTGAATAAAAAATATTTTGCCTTTCGACAGAAAAATATATTGTCTTTCAAACATTTTGAGACTTCTGCCCAACAGATGTGATGTACTGTGATTGATCAATTTGGGTCATTATAACAGTTAACAAGGATGTAATATTACCAGGATTAATTGTTTGATTGATTGATTGGTGTTTAATGCAAACATTAGGAGTATTTTGGCTATATCATGATATGAACAAATCCAGGCTTAAAATGGAAAATGGGAGACAGAAAGAGGTCTGCAAAATGTTTGAAAATTCCCTTTCCTGACACACATGAAGTGCAAAATATGTGTACATCTGCAATTGTGTAATTTATCTGCTTTGTTTAAACGATGCCCAAGAGTGAGTGAGTGAGTGAGTGATTGTTGTTTAACACCAAATGAGCAATGTTTCAGCTAGCTCGCTGAAACAACAGTCTGCCGGTAGACATGTTGCTCCACTCAGACACATTATTCTGATTCAGAGCCAACCTGTCTTTGCTCTTACTCCTTAATACTGCATGCTTAGAGAGAAGCAACAAATATCAATTTTATAGTTTGACCCGACCTGGAGGAGAGTTGGGATCATATTGATTGGTTTAACCCCCCCACATTTTTGTAACTGTCCCAAGCCAGGAGCTGGATTTTCAATGTCATATGTTGTGTTCTATTTTATTTTTGGTTCAGTAAGAAGTGATTGTTCGTTTTGCTGATATTGGCGGAATTGTTGACCATCATTGTTTAAACTTTTTTTTCATAATGCAAAAAATTGTGGAACTTTTAATGTTTTTTTATTTCATTGAAAGCTGATCATATAGATAAATCTTCCAGACCTATGAAATACTACAGTTAAACAAAAAGAGCAGACATTACACAAAATGACCTTTGATACAATATAACAGTGTGTTTTACACATAAATGATATAAAAAAAATGTAAACATTCTTGAAATCATGGCAGTGTCTGGCAAATGATATCACAGATAAAATATGGCCGAAATGTTTTGCCGTTAGAATGTGGTATCATGGCAGACCACAGATGTAAAATTTGTCCAACGGCAAAAAATTTCATCAAAAGATAAAAAAAAATCACAATTAAAAACATACATGGCAACTTTCATTTGATAGAAAATATTCTATCTACATACAAAATTCATTCTCCCTGATGTTATGAAGTAAAAGGAATGGTCCCTTTCTATTGGATGAAAATTCAAATAACAAATCATAAAATACAAAAATTATTGCACATATGATATACATATCATTGTTATTTGAAAAAAAATCTACAAACCTTCCGTCCCAATGTGCTAAAAATAGATTCTAATTTAAAATAAAGTCTTGAACAGTATCATAACATAAAAAAAAAATGATTATAATAAACAAAAAATGTTAAAAATGAAATGTAAAGTTTATGATTAATTTAGTTGAAGAAGCAGACTTCTCCGAGTTCTATACTAAAATCTTGGTCGGAGCCTCCTACATCATAAACAGCTATATCCATGATGGGTAAGGACTGCGTCCTCTTGGTGTTAATCTCCAGGACAGTTTTACCCCACTGGCCATTTTTAACCTGTAAAAAAATAAATAAATTTTTATTTGTTTGATAATTACTATTTCATGTCTTGCTTGTTATTCATGAAAGTGTGCTGCAGTATATTTATTCTAATACATTTCAATAAATATTTAGCATAATAATAGGGGACCTGACTATCCCAGTGGTAAAGGGTCTTTGACTTCTGATCAAAAGCCAATCTCCACTAACTTAGGTTTGCAGCCATATACCCTGTCAAGGCTTTCCTCCCCTAATAAGTCTTGTAGTCATATTACAACTCGGTTGAATAATGCTAATGTGATCATAAAACACCAATAACTTGACCTAACCACAAAAATAGTGTAAAGCATGTTGAGATTCAGAATTAAACAAAAACATTGTTATTACTCATTTCTATTAATACAGTCGAACATGTCTAAACCAAACCTCCTTGTAACCAGCTTTTACATTCGAAATAGACAGCCATTTTGTTTATACAGGTTAAAATAATAAAAAAAAAAATTCCTACAGTGGGACTTAAAAGTTCCGAGTTATACAGGATTCAGTTTAGACAGATTTCACTGCATTCGAAATAGACAGACATTTTGTTTATACAGGTTAAAATAATAAAAAAAAAAAAATTCCTACAGTGAGACTTAAAAGTTCGAGTTATACAGGATTCAGTGTAGACAGATTTCACTGCATTACAGAAATATGGGTCACAAGATATTTATGTCGGACTGACAATAAGAGTACACACTTTAGTCCTTTGTGTACATTAATCATTGTTTTCCTAACAAAACTATTTTATAAGTCTGATTACAATGAAACCTGCCTTAAAGTGCACCTCATTACTGAATAGTGCATATAGTTTTAGCCTGTATATAAAGGGTACATTTTCAGGTCTCTTGAGTGCCCTATCTATAGAGTGATTGTTGTTTAATGCCAACTCAGCAAATTTTCAGCTATATCAAGGTGAGAACAAATTGATTTTCAATGAGATGATGATGAGATTCGCTTTGTTCTAGACCAACACATTGAGATGGATTCTTATAGTGCTAACTCACTGAAATAACAACCAGCGGATAGACATATTTATATCCTTTATTCCTTACCTTGCATGAATCTTCTGTAATTTTGTATCTGATGCTCTTCTTGCCTTTGGTTGACAATGTGCTGTCATCAAATCCAACAAGTTTGATAGATTTCTCAACATCGCTATCAATGGCGACGGAATTTTTACAATTGTATGTGATTTTCTGGTTGACCTTCAGGTGAAGATATTGTAGGAATTTGATTTGTGGTTTGATGAAAGTACTTGGATGGTAGTTAAACTGAAAGTAGAATATGAAAATGAAAGTAAGTGAGCATAATACTGAAAGTAGAACATGAAAATGAAAGTAAGTGAGAACAATACTGAAAGTACATGAAAATGAAGTAAGTGGGCACAAAACTGAAAGTAGAACATGAAAATGAAAGTAGGTGAGCACAATTAAAATAAAAATATCTATATAAGAGATAGCTTATGTAAAAACAAAATATTCCTTAATCATATCAGCAGTAAGTGACAATTGAAAAGAGAATTTCTATAAAGGGCTCCACCTAGCAGCTGCTGGATACAACTGCAGCAAGTCAACCATTTTTGGCACCTTTGTGCCTCTTATTTAGATATGGTTACGGAGAGAATTTTTTAAATAAATCTGAGCCTTTATTCTGTGATAAGGGTTTTCACAGTTTTCCGGTTGTCGACTGATTTTGTCTGTTTATATACTTATGAGTTTTGACTTTCCCTTTGTAAGATTGTTTGGAGTTCGGTAATTTTGTTATTACCCTTATTTTAAAATTTCAGAAGAATCTGTCAAATTTATGGTGAAAAAACATTGTGTCTACAAATGGAAAACCAAAAAACGATGATAACGCATCCATATGTTATAGCCATGGGTAACAGAGTGATCACGGTCATTGACTTCTAAACACAAGTCAAACTCCACTGATGTGAGTTTGTCCCTCAATGCCCACCTCCAATGTAAAGGTTACCAGACACATACTCAAGATCATAAATTTTACTGACCAGTTCAATATATATGTCACAATAAATGGAAAATTCACAATCAGAAAATTGTTCAATGGGTTAGATGTGATTATCATAGTCCGGTTTTTCCTCCCCAAATAAATATGGTTGTCACGATATAGCTGAAATGTTACTGAAAGTGAGAACAAATACCAATAACCCTTGAAGCCTTATAATTGGTATTGAAAAAAAATAAAGGAAAGAATTGAAAAAAGAAATGACAGTAATATCAAAGCCAATATGTGAATGTTCTTGAAAAAACTATAGTAACCATAGTAACCATGTTACTTCCTTCAAACATACCTTGTGTCCTAAGACAACAGATAGCCATGTATGGTCAGTTGTTTGTACCACAGCCAAATTTTCCAGCTAAAAATAAACAAATTTATAGTAATATATACTTAATAATAAATTTCTGGTACCATAACTACAACAGTCTAGTCAACTTATAATGAAATCTTAGGGGGGGGGGGGGGGACATGAAATCTTTTCATTACAACCAAACTTCAATATAACCAGAATTGATATACACTCAAGGGGGGATTGCTTGGGATAAATAATCTGTTCAATATAACCAACTTTTAATAATAGGCAAACTTCAACATAACCAACTTTCAATAATGACCAAATTTCAATATAACCAACTTTTAATAATGGCCAAACTTCAATATAAGCAACTTTTAATAATAACCAAACTTCAATATAACCAACTTTTAATAATAGCCAAACTTCAATATAACCAACTTTTAATAATAGCCAAACTTCAATATAACCAACTTTTAATAATAGCCAAACTTCAACATAACCAACTTTTAATAATAGCCAAACTTCAACATAACCAACTTTTAATAATAGCCAAACTTCAATATAACCAACTTTTAATAATGACCAAACTTCAATATAACCAACTTTTAATAATGGCCAAACTTCAATATAACCAACTTTTAATAATAGCCAAACTTCAACATAACCAACTTTCAATAATGACCAAACTTCAATATAAGCAACTTTTAATAATGGCCAAACTTCAATATAAGCAACTTTTAATAATAGGCAAATTTCAACATAACCAACTTTCAATAATGACCAAACTTCAATATAACCAACTTTTAATAATGACCAAACTTCAATATAACCAACTTTTAATAATGGCCAAACTTCAATATAACCAACTTTTAATAATGACCAAACTTCAATATAACCAACTTTTAATAATAGCCAAACTTCAACATAACCAACTTTCAATAATGACCAAACTTCAATATAACCAACTTTTAATAATGGCCAAACTTCAATATAACCAACTTTTAATAATGACCAAACTTCAATATAACCAACTTTTAATAATAGCCAAACTTCAACATAACCAACTTTCAATAATGACCAAACTTCAATATAACCAACTTTTAATAATGGCCAAACTTCAATATAAGCAACTTTTAATAATAGGCAAACTTCAATATAAGCAACTTTTAATAATAGCCAAACTTCAATATAACCAACTTTTAATAATAGCCAAACTTCAACATAACCAACTTTTAATAATGACCAAACTTCAATATAACCAACTTTTAATAATAGCCAAACTTCAATATAACCAACTTTTAATAATAACCAAACTTCAATATAACCAACTTTTAATAATAGCCAAACTTCAACATAACCAGAACTGATATATACTCATATACTCAAGGAGTATAGTTGTAATTTTGTAAAATGGGTACATCTTTTCATATTTCAAATTTTCTAAATCTCAGAACAAGACTTCTCCTTAACATTCACGATTCAAACATTCCCCCCATTTCTAGATTAACAACACTCACCACTTTAACTTCAGGCTTTACACATGTGAAGGTTCTCTTATTTCTGAAATCACACTTGACTTGAATAGCATCATAGATAGGACCAAGGTTGGGATTGATCCAGTATTCACCTACAATATAATTGATAAAATTATATAAAACATTCAAAAATACTTAATATAATTTAATTCTTTATCTATTTAATGAGGATTACTGACAGACGATGGTTACGAGCGGTTTTCCTAAAAAAAATACTTAGATAGCTCCATATATATTATTGTTTAGAATACCAAATAATCATTATATACTTTTATCAAAACTATTGATCGATATCTTAATATGTATGGGGTTGTCATGGCAAAGTCCTATAGAGGTTTGATTTATATCTAGTGAGCGATTGTTGTTTAATACCAAATGAGTGATTTTTCACGTATATCATGGCGAGAACAAGTCACATTTTGATGAAATTATGGTGAGGTCCGCTTTGTACTAGACCACCATGCTTAGATGGATTTTAATAGTGCTAGCTCACTGTAACAACAGTCCATGGGTAGACATGTCTTTCCCCTTGGATACATCCTGATTCTGAGCCAACCAGTTTTTGATTTTTCTCCTTAGTGGTTAATGCTAGGCATAGAAGCAACAAATACCAATTTAATAGTCTTTGGTTTGACCCGATCAGGTTCAAATCCACAATTACCATTACACCAACCATCCGGTTAAAAGGGGAAAGTATCTTTATTACACAATAATAAACAGTATTCACTGTGGAGGATCAAATTCCCTCAAGACCTGGTTTCATTGTGAAATTATTTTTACTTCATTCTTTTATATCCATGGTTATTCATGTCATAATGCTTAAAATGATTATGTGATTTTTAAACTAACCATCCTTAATGTCAGGATTATGGAGTCTGAGATTTTCACAGGTACGGGCAGGAGAATCACGTTCACCAGTAGGATTTCTGATCTTCTCTATCTGTAGAGTAACTTCTTCCAGGGCTTTGAACACATCAGAATCAACCTACAATTACAACAAATATTAATATTTTTGGAATTTGTTTAAAAATGATTGAGCCAAGGTAAACCAGTATTATTCAGGAAATCAGGGGCATAACTCCAGAACGGAATTAGTGGTTAAGTCTCAAATCAAATTTGGCCTTTACTCTATGGTCTCTGACCTTGTGCATAAATTGAAAATGATTTGCTTAAGACAAGAATTTTTAACAAGCTACATTTGTATTTCTATTTTTTTAACCATACATGATACCATTTTGATCCTTTTAATGATAATCTACTATGACGTTTATTTACAGCACTAATAGAAACTGTTTCTAAAAATAGCTTTACCTCATCAGCTGACAGAGGCTCGTCACCTTGGTAACCTTTTTGTCCCCCGTTATTACCAAACCATTGTCTCATAGCTCCACCATAAACAGATCTTCCTGCTTGACCCTAAAATATCAATATCAAATATCCTGTATCATAGAATATGTTGTATTTAATCACAAAAAAAAAGTCCAGAGCAAAACATTCCCATACATCAACCAGTAAAAGCTTTTCAATTACATGTGAGCACTTTCTGGGCAGCTGTTGCAAGTAAAACTATAATTTGCATAGATTTTATGTCTGTTTAAACAATGCCAGCATGCTGAACTAGAAAAGTTCTAGCTCACTAATTAAAAGAAATTGCTTGTAGCAAGCATGTTGCAAAACAGGACACTTTATTCTGACTTTATATCTGGCTATTTCAGCAGATAGTATTGATTTTCGTCCTTGGTTTGACCCCTTACAACACTCAAGGAAAACGTTTCACCATGGAAAGAATTCCTGCACTTTGAAAAAACCCACATTCGGATATTTGCTTTTTCGCTACTCATGAAATTACATGAGGTGTATTGCTCGTTTTAAGGGATTTTTCCATTTCTTAAAATGCAAAATAAGCATGTCCATTCTATGATTGGTGGTACTTTTTCCCATAATCATGTTCATTACTTAAAATCAAGCTCCATCTTGTGGGAGAAGGGATATAATCTTAATCTTAAAATAACTCTACAAAACTAGAGGCTCAGTGGGCTGAGCCTGTGTCGCTCACCTTTCATTCTGCTTTGAGGAAACTTTATACAGAACTTTCCATACATGTAGATGCTTCCTACCAAGTTTCGTTTCATATGGCTAAGCAGTTTCAAAGGAGAAGATTTTTTAGAAATCGACCAATCAGAAACAAGAATTACATGTTGTGACCATGTTTGCTAACCGATCGGGACAAAATGAGCAATCTTCGTAGAGGGCATTCCATAGATGTTTCCTACAAAGTTTCGGTGGTAGCCATGATTGCTAACCGATCGGGAAGAAATGAGCAATCATCATAGAGGACCTTCCATAGATGCTTCCTACCAAGTTTCGGTTCATTTGGCCAAGCGATTTCAGAGGGGAAGATTTAAACAAATCGGCCAATCAGAAACAAGAATTGCCTGTGGTGGCCATGTTTGTTAATGGGTCGGGACGAAATGAGCAATCTTTATAGAGGACATTCCATAAATGCTTCCTACCAAGTTTCAATTCATTTGGTTTACAGGTTTCAGAGGAGAAGATTAAAATGTGAAAAGTTAACGGACGCCCAGTGATGGCAAAAGCTCACATTGCCTTTGGCAAGGTGAGCTAAAAATGTAATTACATAAAGGGAAATAACTCAATACTTACAGGTGGACCTGGATTTCCAGCTTCTCCCATTGAACCCTGAAATAAAAATAAAAGAAAGTGCAAAACATGAACTTTTTATCTCTTGCATGATTTTTGTATTATTTCAGAAATTACAGATTTTCCCAATACATACAAGCATTGCTGTTAAAAACTTGTCATCTATCAATAGATATAAACCAATACTTATATGAACCGTAAAAATGAGTTTTAATATTTATGTAAAAAAATACCAGTTTTTCTTAAAAAGATTAAAATGATATAATACCCTGCGTCCATCTTCTCCTTGGGGTCCTCGTCTACCCTGAAATACAAAAAATAAACAAATATAGATAAAGTATCAAGCATTGTATAATATCACTCCTATTTCAAATAATATAAGATTAAAATACATTTTTGTATATGTAGCCAAAATTTTCTAAATTTAACCAAATATCGCAATAAAATTTGAATATATTTTTGCATTTGAAACTTAAATTTTCTAAATTAATCAATTACTGTTACAAAAATTTGAATATAATGTTTTATTTATTTGTGACTAAAATTTTCTAATTTAAAGGAATATTGTTAAAAAAATATTTCAATATAATTATGCATTGAAATCTGTGTGTACCATCAGTTTTCAATATTTCACAAGTGTAGAAAAAAATATTGTAAAACAATGGAAGAGACAGTAACTGCATAATTTATATATAAAGATGAGCAACATTTATGATTACAGTATAAACAAGAGTCCTTATCAAAGAGGAGATAACTCCATAACTTACAGATGGTCCAGGTGGCCCAGAACTTCCTGGCATCCCGTCAGTTCCAGGATCACCACGTCTTCCGTCTGGTCCCTACAATACAAATTAAACAAATCTAACCAGTTTTCAGCATAAGGTGAGTGATTAATTGTTGTCTAACGCCAAGTAGACAATTTCACCAGTTATATAATGCTGAGAATAAGTTACTTTTTAATATGATAACTGTTTTATACCAACATGTTGATATTTTTTCAGAGCTATCTCACTGAAACTGAAACAATATTTCATATGCAAGAGATGTTCCTGAGATCTAAATGGACATACTATCCTGCTTCCGAGTCACAACCAGTCTTTTCTCTTATGATGTAATGTTGTGTACTTAGTGGATAAGTAACTAATACTAATATTATAGTCTAGTGTGTCATGACCAAAGATAAAACCTGTAATCATCTGGATTCCAGTCAACCATGCTTGAAATTATACCACAGAGGCAGTCTTCAGTGGAAGGTGTCTGTTAACTAAGTATATAACCATGCAACAAAGCAGTCTTGGATTGCACAGAATTTCTTCATTTTTCCCCCCCAATACAAATATACTCACAAAATGGATGTCCATGATCATGAAAGAAAACACAAATTTAAGCAAATTAAAGGAACCATGTACAAATTTCTATTTTCCATCTATAGGTCAATATAGGGCCTTCAAGGACGGCTATTTCTAATACCCTACAATGAATGCGAAATGAGTTTCAGTCGAAAGTTGAGAGCAATGCTCTTCACGTCTAGTCAGGCAAACTACATCTGGGTATGTTGGTTCTTTCAATGACATCTAGTGTATACAACTGCTTTCCATGAGGCTTGTATGTTGCGGTGAGGCAACTGATGAGTGTATGTCTTTATTTTTTATTGAGGGACTGGGGGGGGGGGGGGTAAAATACTAAATAGATTAAATGGGTTTTATTCTTTATTATACAGTGAAACCTGTCTAAAACAAACCCTAAGTAAATCGAAATCCTGTATAAATCGAACTTTAAATAAAGTCCTAATGTAGGAAATATTTTGTAATTTAACTTGAAGAAACCGAACACCTGTCTATTCCGAATACAAAAGCTGTTGCTAAGGAGGTTTGGTATAGACAGGTTTCACTGTATAAAAGAAAAAATAGTACTTTACTGAACCACATTATGGGATGTCTTTTTCAAGAGATGAATGGCAAAATAATTGGCATCCATCATTTAAGAAGGCCTAAACATATCATGAATAAACCAAAACAAGATGCCGTGCATTCTTTAGACAGACTAACTGATAAATGTTGCATGATATCCCACTAATTTTAGTCCTTACCCTCTGTCCTGGAGGTCCCTGTGGTCCATCACTTCCTTGATCTCCAACTGATCCCTGTTACAAAAAATTAGAAAAATAAGAAATTACATATAGTCAAACTTATATTCAATGGTCTCCCTTGAAATCAAAAAGAAAAAATGACAGCATTAGAAAATTAGAATATCCTATCTAATTGTTTAATATTGAACATTTTTTCATATCAGTTCTAAATTCGACTTTTTCATTGGTGTAGACATGGTCATGTGTCATGCATTAATCTGTGTTAAAGAAATCTACCAGTCATTAACATGATAATGCCTGCGGGTATCATCATGTTAATGACCACTCGAGGTTTAGAGTTGCATCCCTTTTTTAAACCGCAATGAAGATCGTGCAGTTGTCAATGTAAACCAACATGGCAGAAGGTCCTTAGTCTTATTTCCTTCAATGAAATAAAAATAATTGTTACTTATGCATAGGCCATTATCGTGATAGATAGACTGCCCTTGGGACAGTAGTATTGACTTCAACACTGATAATGCCATTATCAATGTTTCAGTCAATACTACTGTGCTTTGGGTAATTAATAAATCACCATAATGCCCTATACATAGGTAACTATTATATAAATAAAATATGTTTAAAGTATTAGAAAAGTTACAGCTTATTTGTGATTGGTAGAACCAGATTGTCAGTTCTGGTCTGTAATGATTCACATGTATTTAATTGAAAAAAGCATTTCTTTCAGATTAAAAAAATTGTCTAGACCTACAGTACAGTAAGATAAATATGTGCTTATTGTATTTAACTGTATACAGTTGTGAGGAAGAATGCGAATAGGTATTCTTTGAATATTAATATTGTGTTTTTCAATGTTTTCATATAATTAAATAAAAAATATTCTTATACATGAATAAACAAACAATCCTTACTTAGTTAACTAAAATATGAATAATTGATTGTTGTTTAATGCCAAATAAAAAAAAATTCAGCTATATCATGGCAAGAACAAGTGACATTCAATAAGATGATGATGATGTCTGCTTTATACTAGACCAACACGCTGAGTTGGATTTTCATAGTACTAGCTCACTGAAACAACAGTCCGCTGGTAGACACATAGCTCCAATTGGACACATTATCTTGATGCCGAGCCAACCAGTCTTTGCTCTTTCTCCTTAATGCGGCATGCTTCGTGGAGAAGCAACAAATACCAGTTTTATAGTTTTGGTTCGACCCCTTGAATCCACAATGTATCTCACTTGAGGAAAGCAAGCTAACCATTACATCAACGATTTGGTCGTTAAAAGAATGATAACAGAAGGATATCAACATGAAAACTTACTTCAGGTCCAGGTAATCCATTCATTCCGTGTAGTCCAGGGTCTCCCTTGTCACCCTACAATCAGAATGTTATAATATTTATATTCTTATTGACTTTTAGCATTATCTATTTGTAAAGAAAACGTGGATCGGTTGTATAAAACTTTCAGAGTGCACTGCAATTTCTATACATTACAGAGAAGCAATAGAGTTCACCCAGTGCAGAGCGATATATCAAGACTGAATTGCTTTTCACATAAAAGTATCATATACATGTATGCGATTGCAAAAAAGATTACCGAAAATAAGCAATAAAAATAACTTTTTGCAGTGCATATTTTTGGTGTACTTTACACATATTAACTTTTTTTTTCTTCTTCTTTTTTTTTTACTTAAGAAGAGGCCTACAAGGGTTGGCATTTTATTCACATTTAGAAAAAAACTTGCATGACCACCTCATTTTACTATGAGGGGAAGCTTGGGCACATAAAACTAGCATATCCCCTCCCTCAACTTTCCATTGAAGTGCCTGTACCAAGCAGTATATGTGTGTAAGTGTGTCAAATTAGCCTCTGTTTCTATGATTTTTTTCTATTAGATTTTGGAATTGTTAAAAAAATGTGGTATATTTGCTTTTTCATTTTATACTATTTATATCATAGAAATACAAATAAACAGTCAAGGTCAACCAAAATGGGTTTTTTTCGTTAAAATTTTTTTGACAGTCGTGAGGTCTAATAAATGTTAATATCTATGCAATTATATTTTTAAGTGTCATAAAAACTACAGAGTATTTACATTTTCAGGATCAGAATCAGGGAATGAGTTCCCCCGGTTTTTAGTGGGTCATATCGCTCGATCTTTAATTTTCTGTGTAGTGTTTTGTAGATCAGTGTTTGTTCTTGTGTCCTTTTTCTGGTGAGGTGTACTCGATACAACATCATGTGATAAAGTTTGTCAGTGACTTACTGCAGGTTGGTGGTTTTCTCCGTGTACTCCGGTTTCCTCCACCAATAAAATTAACGGCAGCTTCAGATTACCTTTTGATAACTTAAAACTTTTGACTGTATAATAATTTTTAATTAAACTTACTGTTTCTCCACCCTTTCCTCTTTCTCCAGTATCTCCTTGTGGTCCAGTAGGTCCCTAGAGAAAGTGAGAAAAAGAAGGTTTATGTACCAATATGTAAACATTGATAGTCCTAGCCTTAGGCTCATAAAAATTTGAGACTTCATTTTACATGGTCGCCATCTATGTTTCTAATGTGACGCTGAGTTGTCAACCACACTTCGCTAATTTTTCCTCTACATTTTCAATAAAAACTTTCCGTTTATGTTAAAACATATCTAAGTTAAATATGATAAAAAAGTTGTCTTACATCGTCTGCCAATATTATATACAGTCAAACCTACTTTAGTGTACATGACCACCTCTATTAAGCAATAACTTGTATTATGTGACTTAATTTTAGTATCCTTTCACAGTGCATTTCATATCAATTGCACCTGTATTTACCTGTTGTAAGTGACCTTTGGGAGGTCACATAAGACAGGTTTGGCTGTATTTTCTTTTACCCAATGATTGACATTAAGGGGAATTCCTAGAAATTTGACGAAATGCATCCAAGTTTTATTTTTGGTATAAACAATCACCAAAAACTTCATGTTAAATCATCCATGACACATGAATAAATCCTGTACATTCAAATAATTCAAATGAAGGATATGTTATCGTTGAATTTAAGTTGACAAATATTTTATCATTCTGATGAGATTTAGTTTTATGCAACACTTTTTTCATTTCCGACCATTTCAATCGACTTGAAACTCTGTGACACAGAGTATACATTCATATCCATACATTCAAATTTCTTTCAAATCTATGTAGTACCTCATAGGGTAAATTAAATATAAAAAATTTGTCATTTCACACAAAAATGTTGAAAATACCTGGATATTAATTTGCACTTTAAAACAAAGAACACATGGTCTGTAAAAATAAAAAAAAAGAATCACTTACTGGTGGTCCTCTTCCTCCTGGCTGACCAGCTACACCATTTGGTCCTGATTCTCCCTACAAAAAGAAAACATTCTTATTATACCAACCGTTATTTCAAAATCCAATATTAAAAGATTTCCTTTGATAACTCAAAGTAAAAATAAGGTCCATTCACATCAGTTATAAAAATAACTTTGGATAACTCATACACTCTGATAAGTTGACATAAAATTGTTTACTTTCGATTTTTTTTTATTTTAAGAGAAACAAGTCTAGATTTATCCACTTGTCAAGAATTGATATGTACAGTAAAGATCTGTAGGGGCTGCCGTGGTCGTGATTGCATGGCAGTTGGATTTACAACTACCTATACAACCAGTGCCTATCACCACTAATGGTGTGAGTTCGAATTCTGCTCAAGCGAGGTGTACTCGATACAACATTATGTGATAAAGTTTGGCAGGTCGGTGGTTTTCTCCGGTTTCCTCCACCAATAAAACTGACCGCCAAGATATAACTGAAATATTGTTGAATGTGGCGTTAAACACCCTTTCTATTATAAAATATCCATATAATTGCTCTGTATAAAGACTTCACATAAAGTGGATCAAACAATCAATTAAAAAAACATCAAAGAAAAATATTATGATTGACAATAAACAAACTTACCCTTTCTCCTCTTTGTCCAGCAGGTCCACCGGGTCCTGGTGCTCCGGGTGGTCCCTATAATAAAAAGTTAAATGATTTTTGGTCCAAAGTATCTTCGGTGTTGAAACCCTTAATTTATAAGCTTGTTGATTTGCTAATATGCAACGAGACCTTCAACATTGATTACCATATCTACTAGATTACTATGTTGATGTATTTTTACGGCTATCCCCTGTTGTCGGCTTGATACAACCGCAGAAAGTAAAGGCATACTTTTGGACCTCATTCGAGGAAGGGTCCGGCTACAATCTCCAAAGTCAATCTGAACCTTTATTCTGTGCAATAGATCATTGCTTTAAAATTTCAGAAGGATTAGTAAATTCGCACTCCAGTTATTATGAAAAAACATTACCTCTACGGACAGAAAATTATAACGACACCCATATTATAAAAGACTGCAAAAAACTATGATTGACTTCTGCAAAACTTAAAATAAAGTACAGCTATCCCCAGCCTAATGCAAATTCAATAAAAATTGCTTCAATTGGGCAATTAAATTGGTCTAAAATTGACATCAATGTAAATTTCATGAAGTGTATTTATTATCTTAAGCGTATAAACTTCATATTAAAGACATGACATCATATGTTAGCTTCGAGAGTAATACCTTAAAACATTGGTCATTTTTTTCACTATATTTACAATTCAAAGTTGAATAAAATCACATAAAATCAGTTGGCTGATTGAAATATAAATCAACAAACACATATGTCATTTAGTATATCAGCTTAAATTGGGACCAAAACTTACACCAAAGCCCATCAGTCCCAAAGCTCCAGGTGGTCCAATATCACCATCAGGTCCTTTTTCACCCTGGGATCCTTGTAAACCAGGAGCTCCATCAGGTCCTGGGGTTCCCTAAAAGAAAATTACATGTGTATATTAGTGTTAAGATAAATATTGTCTTTAGAAACAAAATTTGTAATATTACAAAAACTTCATTTGATTTACTCTATTTATAAATATGATCTTGACATATAAAATATATGCATCACTGAATCACCTTGACAATAGTTTAAATTTCTGTAAAAAGCAATGATCTTAAAAAATGACTATTTACAAACAAGTGACTTTATTTATTTTCACAATGGTAGATGGATTTTCCTCTATGAGTGCTTTTCACCGTTAAATAGTTTGATTCCTGCTTGTGTTAAGGCATATTCAATAACTAAATTTCAAGCTGCAGGTCCACGATTTTCTCATAGTATTATGATTTCCTCCACCAAATTGAAAGCCATACCTCATTAAAATATTGTTTATATTGTTTAAACATGGGGTTAAACACCTGTATAAGATTTCCTCCTCCAAAATAATGGACTCCAAGGCTTTACTGAAATATTGTCTAATGGGGGTTAAACATCTGCATAAGATTTAAAATATAGGTCGAACAGTATTGATAGATACCTATCATAAATTAGCTTGGTACATGAATGTAGACACTCTAATGATATAATACAACTTTATCATGAAGGAATGAAAAATATATATTTACTGCGTGTCCAACATCTCCTTGAGGTCCAGCATTTCCTTGTGGTCCCTGGGGTCCCATTTTTCCTGGCACACCGTCTTGTCCTTCTCTACCTGGGTCTCCTGGTAATCCCTGAAAAAATTACCAATCACAATTTAATTTGCATGGAAATATTCATAATTAGAGATAATGAATGTTGCATAATAATAATACTAATAATAATAATAATAATAATAATAATAATGATAATAATTTTATTGTTAAAATAAAAAAAAAAAAAAAAAAAAAAAAAATTGCATATGTACAATCTTTGAGATCTGTGGTTTCTGAGAAGTATGATAAGTATTATCTTCCCATAGTCTGGGAGAATCCATCAATAAATTACAACTACAGTTTTCTGGATGTATCTTGATAATTGGGAATAAAAGTAAATATGGTAATACACAATAAGTAATTAGCATGGGAAGAATTTTTTTTACAATGTCTTAAAAAGTAACAGAAAAAGCAGGTCACAATAGCAGAATCTAATTTTACTCACAAAGCTGTAAATATATATAGTTTATATAAATCTACACGATGTTAATAAAGTATTAAAATGAACAAATCATTTCACTGTTAACTTTTTGAATTATATAAAAGAAATCCATTAAGGTAAGGAGGTAAATTAACAAATGTGACATGTAAAATTCAGATCGGTTGAATAGTATGGTCCAAATACTTACTGTTCGTCCTGTTGGTCCAGAAGGGCCCCTCTCTCCTCTGATTCCTTCATTTCCTGGTAATCCCATTTCTCCTGGTGCTCCCAGTGGTCCCAATGGTCCTACTTGTCCCTGTAATTCAGAATGGTTAGGCATAAATATGAAGTCAAATATATTGTTAAATGTGATATAAGTGATAGTGTATGTTAAGACCTTTAAAACTGACGCTATTGTTTTTATCTCTAACATCATTTTGTGTTTAAGGTGGTACCATACACTTCAGGTAAAATTTAATCTGCTCGTTTAATTTTCTTATTTTTTTGGCAGTGTGTTTGAATATATCCACTGTAATAAATATCAAAATTTTAACAAATTCCAACCAACAGACTCAGAGCTATCAATTCACTAGCCACATAGCAGCTTTTCTCTCTGTGGTTTTGATCACCGAGATGCTTGAAATCTGCATACAAACATCATATGATCAAAACGTTCAACTGATTATAAAGAGTTATCTCCCTGTAGTGTATGGTACCACCTTAACTTCACACTGACTGATAATTTTCAGTTTTAGAGCCAGTCTATTGATACTGATAATATCCCTCATTACTAATGTCACTTTATTCCTAATGGGGAAAAAGGCTATCCAAATATGGATAATGTGGTTCGGACACAACTTGCAACCAATTTGAATGTTGTCTTTTCTTTTAGAACCAGGTATATAAATAGGACCTTGTTTCTCTGCTGCATGTTATTGATATGAATAAAGTAGAAATACTACTCAATAAACATCTCTCCATCCTTTTTTTTACAATAAAAAATATTTAAAGTTTCGCTTTTGGTATAGATTTAAGTCAGTGTACCCGCTTTTCTTCACTAGTATTCTGCATTAAATTTGTCAATATGAGATGAGGGGGACGTCGTGGCTGTGATCGCATGGTAGCTGGATTTACAACTACCTATGCAATCAGTTCCCATCACCACTGATGTTGTGAGTTCGAATCTCGATCAGGGCGAGATGTACAACATTATGTGATAAAGTTTGACAGTGACTTGCGACATGTCAGTGGTTTTTTCCGGGTCCACCAGTTTCCTCCACCAATAAAACTGACTGCCACGATATAACTGAAATATTGTTGAAAAGGGTGGTAAACACCATCAAACAAATAAACAACAATCAAAATGAGACAACTTACCTGTTCACCATCTTCTCCACGGGCACCTTTAAGTCCAGGTTCTCCTGACAGACCAGGTGCTCCATTCTCTCCTGGTCGTCCCATGTGACCAGTCTCGCCACGAGATCCCTTAAAGTAAATACAAGAAAATTATTATGGGACTCTTCAGTCTCACCACGAGATCCCTTAAAGTAAATACAAAAACGTTATTATGGGATTCTTCTGCAAAGTGAAACTATTAACTTTTATTTCTAAAATCAAGAGCATTAATATATAAAAAAAGGCAAACAAAAATTGACATATTATTCAAATATAAAGTAAATAGTGTTAAAATTGGCATTAAACACCATAACCCTAACCCAAATACTGATCACCTTAAACAAGTTGAAGATTATGGAGAATAGATTAATTATTCCTATGAATACTGCATCAATGAACCAACAGGCTAAATTTACCTGAATGTCTGTTTTTGTATTCAAAATAAAACTTGTCTTAAAACAGGCACATTTAGTTTATTGCATTCTACAGACCAAAACATCAGTTTCTATGTTAAATTGCATACAGAAAGCTGACCAATCGTTGCACGGTGTGATGGTCTAAATGGTGAAAAGTTTCATTGTGTATATCCATTGTTCAATCTCTATCACTAATTATAGCTACCTTGATACCCTCAGGTCCCGGTGGTCCTGGTGGGCCATCATCACCAGATGGTCCAGCATTACCCTGGGGCCCAATGGATCCTGTTCCTCCTGGTTGGCCTGGTACTCCTTGGGTTCCTCTATCACCTCGAGTTCCTTTCCTTCCATTGATACCATCTCTTCCCTTTAAAAAAAATCATATATAGTTTAATCTGCTTAATCATTGAGAGGGCAAGTGTATGGATCCCATTTACAGGTTTAACCCCACCACATTTGTGTGCCTGTACAAAACACTGATTTTCCATCAGCATATGTCATGGTCTTTTTTGTTTTTAATGATCTGAGGTTAGACTACTGCACTGTTTTAAATATATAATAATACAAATTAAACTGTTTAAATGTCTTAAATTTTGAACTTTGAACTTCAGGCAAAAGTTTGAAATAAAAATTATAACAAGTGTCTGTTTTTTTTTATCCCGACAGTAACTATCAAATATTTTTGTAAATGTAATTATTTTTATCGTTCTGTTAGATCTTGTATATGTACTTATATATATTCAGAGGTATTATTAATAAACTTTTGATTTCATTTTTAACGAGCATCATGTATAGTCAAATAATTACAAAAACCTTTTGATTGATTGATTGATTGATTTTTAGCGTTTTAACGCCACTTTCAGCAATATTTCAGCTATATCATCGCGACCATTTTAGTGGTGGAAGAAGCCGGAGTACCCGGAGAGAACAACCGACCATGGGCAAGCTACTGGTAAACTTCATCACTTGCGGCTGCGAGTCGAGTGCACCCTTTTATGTAATTTACAAAGCCGGGCGCGAACCCACGCCGTATTGGTGATAGGTTTGTATGAGTTGTTAGATAATCCAACTACCTAAATCATTGAGCCACCCGGGCACTACCAAACACCTTTTGAACATTTTCATCCATAACTATAGACCAAAAAGTCCATTTCTGCATAACCAGATAATTTTACTTGTTTGAGATTGTAACAAAACTTACGTTAGGTCCCGGTGGTCCGTTGTTTCCAGAAATGCCTGCTTCACCCTGTGCTCCTTTTGGTCCTGGGAAACCTCTAGATCCCTTGGCTCCAGTTGGACCTTCGATACCCTGAAAATGTGTTTTGAAAAGTAAGTTAAGAGAACATTACAATAAAAATGAGATTCAGAATGAACTTACGTGTACAGCCAAATCTATCTAACCTTGAATAAACCTGAATTCTGTATAAACAGATCTTTACGGTAATCTGTGTAAAAATGTCCACTTTGTACTAGACCAACAATATTAGTTGGATTTTTATAGTGCTAGTTCACTGAAACAACAGTCCATGGTAGACATGTTGCTCCATTCTGACAAGAGAAGCAGCAATTACCAATGTTATAGTCTTTGGTTTGACTACACCAGGGCTCAAACCCATGATCTACCCAATGTTATAGTCTTTGGTTTGACTACACCAGGGCTCAAACCCATGATCTACCCAATGTCATAGTCTTTGGTTTGACTACACCAGGGCTCAAACCCACGATCTACCCAATGTTATAGTCTTTGGTTTGACTACACCAGGGCTCAAACCCATGATCTATCCAATGTTATAGTCTTTGGTTTGACTACACCAGGGCTCAAACCCATGATCTACCCAATGTTATAGTCTTTGGTTTGACTACACCAGGGCTCAAACCCACAATCTACCCAATGTTATAGTCTTTGGTTTGACTACACCAGGGCTCAAACCCACGATCTACCCAATGTTATAGTCTTTGGTTTGACTACACCAGGGCTCAAACCCACGATCTACCCAATGTTATAGTCTTTGGTTTGACTACACCATGGCTCAAACCCACGATCTACCCAATGTTATAGTCTTTGGTTTGACTACACCAGGGCTCAAACCCATGATCTACCCAATGTTATAGTCTTTGGTTTGACTACACCAGGGCTCAAACCCATGATCTATCCAATGTTATAGTCTTTGGTTTGACTACACCAGGGCTCAAACCCACGATCTACCCAATGTTATAGTCTTTGGTTTGACTACACCAGGGCTCAAACCCATGATCTACCCAATGTTATAGTCTTTGGTTTGACTACACCAGGGCTCAAACCCACGATCTACCCAATGTCATAATCTTTGGTTTGACTACACCAGGGCTCAAACCCACGATCTACCCAATGTTATAGTCTTTGGTTTGACTACACCAGGGCTCAAACCCACGATCTACCCAATGTCATAATCTTTGGTTTGACTACACCAGGGCTCAAACCCACGATCTACCCAATGTCATAATCTTTGGTTTGACTACACCAGGGCTCAAACCCACGATCTACCCAATGTTATAGTCTTTGGTTTGACTACACCAGGGCTCAAACCCACGATCTACCCAATGTAATAGTCTTTGGTTTGACTACACCAGGGCTCAAACCCACGATCTACCCAATGTTATAGTCTTTGGTTTGACTACACCAGGGCTCAAACCCACGATCTACCCAATGTCATAATCTTTGGTTTGACTACACCAGGGCTCAAACCCACGATCTACCCAATGTTATAGTCTTTGGTTTGACTACACCAGGGCTCAAACCCACGATCTACCCAATGTTATAGTCTTTGGTTTGACTACACCAGGGCTCAAACCCACGATCTACCCAATGTAATAGTCTTTGGTTTGACTACACCAGGGCTCAAACCCACGATCTACCCAATGTCATAATCTTTGGTTTGACTACACCAGGGCTCAAACCCACGATCTACCCAATGTTATAGTCTTTGGTTTGACTACACCAGGGCTCAAACCCACAATCTACCCAATGTTATAGTCTTTGGTTTGACTACACCAGGGCTCAAACCCATGATCTACCCAATGTCATAGTCTTTGGTTTAACTACACCAGGGCTCAAACCCACGATCTACCCAATGTTATAGTCTTTGGTTTGACTACACCAGGGCTCAAACCCACGATCTACCCAATGTTATAGTCTTTGGTTTGATCACACCAGGGCTCAAACCCACAATCTACCCAATGTAATAGTCTTTGGTTTGACTACACCAGGGCTCAAACCCACGATCTACCCAATGTTATAGTCTTTGGTTTGACTACACCAGGGCTCAAACCCATGATCTACCCAATGTTATAGTCTTTGGTTTGACTACACCAGGGCTCAAACCCATGATCTACCCAATGTTATAGTCTTTGGTTTGACTACACCAAGGCTCAAACCCATGATCTACCCAATGTTATAGTCTTTGGTTTGACAACACCAAGGCTCAAACCCACGATCTACCCAATGTTATAGTCTTTGGTTTGACTACACCAGGGCTCAAACCCACGATCTACCCAATGTTATAGTCTTTGGTTTGACTACACCAGGGCTCAAACCCATGATCTACCCAATGTTATAGTCTTTGGTTTGACTACACCAGGGCTCAAACCCATGATCTACCCAATGTTATAGTCTTTGGTTTGACTACACCAGGGCTCAAACCCATGATCTACCCAATGTTATAGTCTTTGGTTTGACTACACCAAGGCTCAAACCCATGATCTACCCAATGTAATAGTCTTTGGTTTGACTACACCAGGGCTCAAACCCATGATCTACCCAATGTTATAGTCTTTGGTTTGACTACACCAAGGCTCAAACCCACGATCTACCCAATGTTATAGTCTTTGGTTTGACTACACCAGGGCTCAAACCCACGATCTACCTAATGTTATAGTCTTTGGTTTGACTACACCAAGGCTCAAACCCACGATCTACCCAATGTTATAGTCTTTGGTTTGACTACACCAAGGCTCAAACCCACGATCTACCCAATGTAATAGTCTTTGGTTTGACTACACCAGGGCTCAAACTCACGATCTACCCAATGTAATAGTCTTTGGTTTGACTACACCAGGGCTCAAACCCACAATCTACCCAATGTTATAATCTTTGGTTTGACTACACCAGGGCTCAAACCCACGATCTACCCAATGTTATAGTCTTTGGTTTGACTACACCAGGGCTCAAACCCACGATCTACCCAATGTTATAGTCTTTGGTTTGACTACACCAGGGCTCAAACCCACGATCTACCCAATGTAATAGTCTTTGGTTTGACAACACCAGGGCTCAAACCCATGATCTACCCAATGTTATAGTCTTTGGTTTGACTACACCAGGGCTCAAACCCACAATCCACCCAATGTAATAGTCTTTGGTTTGACTACACCAGGGCTCAAACCCACGATCTACCCAATGTTATAGTCTTTGGTTTGACTACACCAGGGCTCAAACCCACAATCTACCCAATGTTATAGTCTTTGGTTTGACTACACCAGGGCTCAAACCCATGATCTACCCAATGTTATAGTCTTTGGTTTGACTACACCAGGGCTCAAACCCACGATCTACCCAATGTAATAGTCTTTGGTTTGACTACACCAGGGCTCAAACCCACAATCTACCCAATGTAATAGTCTTTGGTTTGACTACACCAGGGCTCAAACCCACGATCTACCCAATGTTATAGTCTTTGGTTTGACTACACCAGGGCTCAAACCCACGATCTACCCAATGTAATAGTCTTTGGTTTGACTACACCAGGGCTCAAACCCACGATCTACCCAATGTTATAGTCTTTGGTTTGACTACACCAGGGCTCAAACCCACGATCTACCCAATGTTATAGTCTTTGGTTTGACTACACCAGGGCTCAAACCCACGATCTACCCAATGTAATAGTCTTTGGTTTGACTACACCAGGGCTCAAACCCACGATCTACCCAATGTAATAGTCTTTGGTTTGACTACACCAGGGCTCAAACCCACGATCTACCCAATGTAATAGTCTTTGGTTTGACTACACCAGGGCTCAAACCCACGATCTACCCAATGTAATAGTCTTTGGTTTGACTACACCAGGGCTCAAACCCACGATCTACCCAATGTTATAGTCTTTGGTTTGACTACACCAGGGCTCAAACCCACGATCTACCCAATGTAATAGTCTTTGGTTTGACTACACCAGGGCTCAAACCCACGATCTACCCAATGTTATAGTCTTTGGTTTGACTACACCAAGGCTCAAACCCACGATCTACCCAATGTTATAGTCTTTGGTTTGACTACACCAGGGCTCAAACCCACGATCTACCCAATGTAATAGTCTTTGGTTTGACTACACCAGGGCTCAAACCCACGATCTACCCAATGTTATAGTCTTTGGTTTGACTACACCAGGGCTCAAACCCACGATCTACCCAATGTTATAGTCTTTGGTTTGACTACACCAGGGCTCAAACCCACGATCTACCCAATGTTATAGTCTTTGGTTTGACTACACCAAGGCTCAAACCCACGATCTACCCAATGTAATAGTCTTTGGTTTGACTACACCAGGGCTCAAACCCACGATCTACCCAATGTTATAGTCTTTGGTTTGACTACACCAAGGCTCAAACCCACGATCTACCCAATTTTATAGTCTTTGGTTTGACTACACCAGGGCTCAAACCCACGATCTACCCAATGTTATAGTCTTTGGTTTGACTACACCAGGGCTCAAACCCACGATCTACCCAATGTAATAGTCTTTGGTTTGACTACACCAGGGCTCAAACCCATGATCTACCCAATGTAATAGTCTTTGGTTTGACTACACCAGGGCTCAAACCCATGATCTACCCAATGTTATAGTCTTTGGTTTGACTACACCAGGGCTCAAACCCACGATCTACCCAATGTTATAGTCTTTGGTTTGACTACACCAGGGCTCAAACCCACGATCTACCCAATGTTATAGTCTTTGGTTTGACTACACCAGGGCTCAAACCCATGATCTACCCAATGTTATAGTCTTTGGTTTGACTACACCAGGGCTCAAACCCACGATCTACCCAATGTAATAGTCTTTGGTTTGACTACACCAGGGCTCAAACCCACGATCTACCCAATGTTATAATCTTTGGTTTGACTACACCAGGGCTCAAACCCACGATCTACCCAATGTAATAGTCTTTGGTTTGACTACACCAGGGCTCAAACCCATGATCTACCCAATGTTATAGTCTTTGGTTTGACTACACCAGGGCTCAAACCCACGATCTACCCAATGTTATAGTCTTTGGTTTGACTACACCAGGGCTCAAACCCACGATCTACCCAATGTTATAGTCTTTGGTTTGACTACACCAGGGCTCAAACCCACGATCTACCCAATGTTATAGTCTTTGGTTTGACTACACCAGGGCTCAAACCCACGATCTACCCAATGTTATAGTCTTTGGTTTGACTACACCAGGGCTCAAACCCACGATCTACCCAATGTAATAGTCTTTGGTTTGACTACACCAGGGCTCAAACCCACGATCTACCCAATGTTATAGTCTTTGGTTTGACTACACCAGGGCTCAAACCCATGATCTACCCAATGTTATAGTCTTTGGTTTGACTACACCAGGGCTCAAACCCACAATCTATCCAATGTTATAGTCTTTGGTTTGACTACACCAGGGCTCAAACCCATGATCTACCCAATGTTATAGTCTTTGGTTTGACTACACCAGGGCTCAAACCCATGATCTACCCAATGTTATAGTCTTTGGTTTGACTACACCAGGGCTCAAACCCACGATCTACCCAATGTAATAGTCTTTGGTTTGACTACACCAGGGCTCAAACCCACGATCTACCCAATGTTATAGTCTTTGGTTTGACTACACCAGGGCTCAAACCCACAATCTACCCAATGTTATAGTCTTTGGTTTGACTACACCAGGGCTCAAACCCACGATCTACCCAATGTTATAGTCTTTGGTTTGACTACACCAGGGCTCAAACCCATGATCTACCCAATGTTATAGTCTTTGGTTTGACTACACCAGGGCTCAAACCCACGATCTACCCAATGTTATAGTCTTTGGTTTGATCACACCAGGGCTCAAACCCACGATCTACCCAATGTTATAGTCTTTGGTTTGATCACACCAGGGCTCAAACCCACGATCTGCACTGATGAGGTTATTTTGACATTCCAATGTTACTCTTCAATTGAGTTGCCCAATCACTTACAAAGTTATTTTGAGTTACCATGACAACATTTGACTTGATATCAATATAACTTACAGGATTTCCTAGTAGACCTTGATCTCCTTGTAGACCTTGTTGACCTCTATCTCCTGGTGCACCATGTGCTCCAAGCTCTCCTGATGGTCCAGGGTTTCCACGTTCACCCTTATTAGCAGCCACGCCCATAGGTCCAGGTGGTCCTGGGTTTCCTATGGGACCTGGTTCTCCGGAACGACCCTCATTTCCATCTTCTCCGAGTGCTCCAGCCTCTCCCTGAAACATAGTTTACATGTTAATACATATTTACCATAAAACATACTTAGAATATGAGTTTTGCTTTTGGTGAAGACCCTGCTGTGACTGTGAAATGCAGACAGCAATGAAAGTGCTGTTCCTTTACTTGAATTTATGTCTAAGTGTAATGTTGGATAGTCTCTCATGTTCATTTACATCGATATCCTTTCTTACTACTAGCTGTTCCTTTACTTTAATTTATGTCTAAGTGTAATGTTGGATAGTCTCTCATGTTCATTTACATCGATATCCTTTCTTACTACTAGCTGTTCCTTTACTTTCATTTATGTTTAAGTGTAATGTTGAATAGTCTCTCATGTTCATTTACATCGATATCCTTTCTTACTACTAGCTGTTCCTTTGCTTTAATTTATGTTTAAGTGTAAGGTTGGATAGTCTCTCATGTTCATTTACATCCATGTCTTTTCTTACTAATTTACATGTTAATACATTTTTGTGGGAGATCAGAAGCATATATTTGTTTAGAACTTTTATTTACATAATTAGTGTATCTATGACTGTGTGGCCAAATAAATATCCTCTGGTTCTCATTGAGCTGTATGGAAATTTAGAAGGTGAATTTTCTGATTAATTATGGAAATTACCATCCTGAAAAATGTTAATAGAGGGAGCCATCATTTTGACAAATACTGTGGTTTCATTTCTTTTGTTGGAATGAATTTTCAAGGCTAAACAGATAAGGAGATGTTCTTGGATGTTTGAATTCATGATTTTGATACTTATTCATAACTTCTCTCGTTGCATGTACCTTTCATGGTTCACTAAATTTCGTGGTCTCACAATATCAACGAACACCACAAAAAGTGATATTGAATGAATAAAAATTAAATCAACAGTATAACGAGTATATGCTTAAGAAATTAATAGCTTGACATGGTATTCAATACTTACTAGTTCTCCCTTGGCTCCTCTTTCTCCCCGCGGTCCTCTCAATCCTTGGGGACCCTAAACAAAATCAAATCACAAGCATAAACAATATTTGCTTAATAAATCCCCTTATTATAACATACACACATGTATTCTATAAATAACCTGAAAATTACTATTGATATGATTTCACTTTACTATTAACCACATGCTATCAATCTTTAAAAATAAACCAATTTGTATCTGTTTTTCTACAAATCTTCTAAAATGTCTACAGATCAATCAAAGGTTCACTTCCCTCAGGTATAGGAAATCTTAGTACACTTTGTTTATCCTGTTTAAACCCTTTGATTTACTTGTTCTCAAACACTTTAATTTATATGGTTTTCCAATCTTTTGATTGATTGATTGATTGATTGGTGTTTAACGTCCAGCTAGCAATTTTTCAGCTATATTCAGGACGATCCAATCTTTTGACACTGAGCATTACTGATGAAAGTTATTCCAGAAAGTGTCGCTTGCACTAAATTAGACATTTTTTATCTGGATATTAAAAACATTGCCCGAAACTTATTGCTATGAAGGCTTGACATATATATATATATATAATATATATTTACTGGGAGAAACCGTATATGTACTTACCAATGGTCCCTCATGTCCTTGTTCTCCCTTTTCTCCATAAGCTCCTGGGGATCCCTGAAATAAGATCAGAAAAACTGCTCATAATCTAATAAAACATGTCAAAATTAAAGAAATCAGAAGTAGGCTGTGATTTAAATGGCATCAAGACAAAAAATATACATGCAATTGTTTTTCTTTAACTTTTTTATTATTATTATTTTAATTTAATTTTCTTTTTTCTTAATTGGCTCTTGCAGCCATCTTGAATATCAATACTCACCAAAAACATAATAATAAAATATATAAATATCAAGAGGATCATCCAAGTAACATATATATCTGCCAAGATTGGTTGAATGCTAAAAGTTTAGACTATGATGCCAAACTGAGATAATAAAGATAAACGCAAATCAATAACAATAGCTCTCACAACCTTCTGATTAGGGACCGACCATTTAACTTGAAGGGGGGGTTATGTTTTTTTTCTAAATAAATATTCTGATTCCCAATGTTGCTGAAAAAAATATTCAGATTTTGGTGGAGGAAAAAAAAAAATAATCTGATTCAGAATTTTTGTCATATAACCTAATGTTAAATTCTGGAAAAAAAATTCGTGCTTTGCGTGACAAACAAAAAAAATATTCTAACTAATTGTGGTGTCCGAAAAAAAATTTCTGAACGAAACAAAAAACCATAACCCCTCCCCCTTCAAGTTAAATGGTCGGTCCCTTAGACAAGATAAAAACTAGAATCGTACCCGTTCACCATCTCTGCCAACTCCACCTTCAGGTCCCTGTGCTCCAGGTTGTCCAGCTGGTCCAGGTTCTCCACTGACTCCTGGTACACCACGCTCACCCTTTAATAAAGAATATCACATATTATGAAAACAAAAACAACAAAAAACAGTAAACATTATTTCTCAACAGATATTCTAATGAAATCTTTCTCTAATGAACTGTCACTTTGATCTAATTGAGGAAAAGGGGTGATTAGAAGTTGTGATGTCACAATATTACATGACCACCAAACTCATCAAAATTATTACATCAAAGGTTTAGCAAATTTGATGATGAGGATTAAAAATATATATATATATTCACATAGTCTTTGAAACTAATAAAAAAGCATTTGTAAAAAATCAGAATATGTGTTATTTTAAGTCTAATTCATGGAAATAAAAAACAAAACAATATTTCCCACAAAAATTGCAAATTCCAGTAAGAAATTAGCATTGTTGTAATTTTATAATAAAAGAATTTTTTGGGGATTTTCTTGAAGCTCTCTGAGGTGTCTGACTTAATCAGACATTTTGTATGAATATTTACTTGTTTAAAGGCAAACACTGCTTGTCAAGTCAATGAAAACCACTCCTTTATTTGTGTTTTTTCACTTGTCCCTTTCACTTTGACAAGCAGTTTTATTTTTGACTTGTTTGGATCCAATTTAGACTGGTAGGAACAAGACTGAATGCACAGTCCTGTCTTTAAAAAGTGTGGATAGATGACTTACCCTAGATCCTTGACGTCCAGTTTTTCCAGGTTCCCCAGGAGGTCCAGGCTCTCCAGGTTTTCCTTGTTCACCTTGACCCCCAGGTACACCGGGAGAACCCTGCAAAAAAAAACAAAAAAACCCATAAATATTTGTAACAATAGTAAAAAATTAATTGTCATAAAAGGGAGACTATTCCATAAGGAAAAGACAAAGTGGATGTAATGACTTAATCCTAATATCTTAAACATGGGAGATACTTTTCAAGAAAAGATGATAACAATAATCAATTATCATCAAAGGGAGACCACTCCAAAAGGAAAAGACAAAGTACATGTAATGACTAAAGTTTAATATCTATTTTTTTACCTTAAACACAGAGATGATTTTCAATAAAAGATGATAGCTTGCTTTTACCTATGACATCATACTGATACCACAAACTTTTATGAATATGGAATTTTTCTTCAAATTGAACATTTATCCAGAATGTATCAGATAAATTGTTGTAAAAAGCAAAGTACTGAGAGAAGACAAGCAATGTTCTATAAAGTCATGAAACACCATATTGTATCTGATGATCTCCTCCTATCTCAATTGTAAACTTAATCCTGGAATAACTGACTTAAAACACTCTTCAATCATGATATTCTCAATATATTTTGAAAGAAAATGCATGCCTAGGTTGGGGTGATATTGTAAAACAAAATAAGGTAGAATAGTTTTGTCAACAATACACAACATGAAAAAATATCATATACAGTAGAAATAATTAGATCACAGTTGATCTCATAAATTCAGAAAAATTGTGTACCACTAAGTATATGTACCGTATTTCTTTTAATAGACGCCCCGGGGCGAATACATTTTTAAAATAGGGGGCGTCAATTAGAGAAACGAATTTCTGACTTTTATAGCCGTTATATGAGGTTAATTTGATGTCTGTTTGTCTAATATAGTCTGTTTGACTATAGAAATATACACGTGCTATGTCAATATACATTACCTAATGAAATGTCTCTGATATCGGTTAATCGGTGCATGTTCGGTTGGTCTGATCTTAATTTATAAATTCCATATAGAAATGTGCATGGAGCAGCAAATGGAGTTTAATTTTGAAAGTTCTATTCGAGGTTATCACGTATATAAATCAATCTGGACATACGAGATCAGCGAGAAACTTCGTTGTGACAGAGAAGAAAATAATGCAAATGACAACTTTGCTGTCAAACTCGTTCGAAATGATGGAAATAAAGAACACGTGCCCATCGAACTCAGCAAAGTATTTAATTTTTTCTTAAAAGAGGTGGCAAAATATTTGCAACTGTAACCGGCAACAAGTTTTTCAATATAGGATTAGAATTACCGTGTACGTAGTACGTACACATTTTCGGGACAAGCTGCTGATGTTGAAAAATTAAGAACTTTACTAAAACCCACTGCTACTTAAAACGGAATCTAAGAATAAAGCTAGACACAAATATAATTTTTCTTTTAAGTTGAAAGTAATTAAATTTGCCGAAGAAAAGGGAAAACATGTGGCAGCCAAGTTCTTTAATGTTGACAGAAAACGTGTTTGTTTACCTGGACAATTATTGCTGATTAGTGATGTGTAAAACTCTTCACACGCTGTAACTATTTTGGGAACTCTTACACGCTGTGTTGTTGATTAGGTACCGATAAGTGGAGTTTACATTTTATGAAATGAGGGCGTTAATTAGAAGTCAAAATGTTCTATAGGCCAGAATAAGGGAGGGGGGCATTAATTAGAAGGGGGGCTTTAAATAGAAGAAATACGGTAGGTGTATGTTTGAAATTGTTCTAATATGGGACAAAAAAAATTAACCTTATCACACATACTTCTATTTATTTTGGGATTTGTTAATACAAACATAAAAAATGTATACTGTGGATTCACTTATTTTCGTGGGTACCAATTTTCATGGATGTAGAAAAGTATGAGGTTTCGAGGATATTTAATTTCGTGGTTTCGCCATTTCTTTAGTAACAAGTCAACTGAAATATTGCAGTACGTTTGATACTTAAATTCGTGGTTTGCCTGTTCCCACGAAATCCATGAAAATTGGTATCCCAGGAATAATAATGAATCCACAGTACATGGTTAAACAAAAAAACATAACATTTAATCGATTTAACACCACCACAGTTTTGTGTCTGTCTCAAACTAGGACCTAGATTTCCAACACCATATGTCGTGGCCTTTTTGTGTTCAATGAATTGAGGTCAGAGGTGATTGTTCATTTTGTGGATATTGGTGGAATAGTTGACCATCAATGTATAAACATTTTTTTCATGAATTTTACTAAAATTACTTTAAAAACTTACGATATAACCTGCTGCACCACCATTTCCTTCAGGCCCTCTTTCTCCTGCTTCTCCCTGTAATACAAAAATACTTATCATTAATAAAAATGAAAAACAAAACATACTGCACATAATTGTTTTAAATATGATTGACTAAATTTAGCACTAATGAACAATGTTATTTATCAGCGATAAGCAAACTTTATGTAAACTAGCAGTATTTGACATGTTCATATTTTTGTCATCTCCATGACAACCAAATATTCCATAAATAACATATTTCAACATTGGAACAGTTTCAAAATAAGAAAATTCTACATCAGTGTTCAAAGATATAGCAAAATAAAATGGTGACTTTATAGATTACTCTCTACTGAAAAACTAGTAGGCCTGTTTAACATGGCAAACTTTTTCCCTGTAAAACAAATAAGCTCCTTTCCTTCAGTAAATATTCTTTAGAACTGCATGAGGACAATGGACTCTTAGTTATTTTTGCCAAAAAGAGGTATTGCATTTTTGTAATACTTAAAATTGTGTTTTCATGTTTGGATGTTCTTGGAATTGAGGACATTTTTGGTTGCAAGAGGTATTGTATTTTTGTAATACTTAAAACTGTGTTTTCATGTTTGGATGTTCTTGTCAAATGTTTATATGACATTCCAATGAGGTTCTTCATTGGCTATATAAACAATGTAATGGTATATCTCTTAATATACTTTACTTTACACACGTGTATTGTGACCAAATGATAAATACCATTACATACATGGTGTGGTGGTACAAGACTTTGTATCAGGTTGAGCCTGTTGTGTTAACCAGTATCACTAAGAGTCGCGATAGCGACGAGTAGTGATGCGGTTTGTTCACACAACAGGCAACAGCTTAAAGCAAATAACAAGGGTCGAAATAAGATTAAAAACATTTGTGCAATACTCTGAGGGAGACTACATTTTGCACATGACATCACGTTTATTTGTTGCCGTTCATTCTATTGCTTTGTTAACATTGCTCACATGACAAAATAGTTCAACAGAAAACGTCTCGTGCAACGTCGCACCATTCTTTTATCACCACAGTGTGGTGATACAACATCTTGTATCAGACAGGCGACTTTCTTTAAATTCAAAGGAAAACGTACAAAATGTTAGATAAAGTTTATTATTATAATATAAATGTGTTGATTGCTTTAGAAGTGTATTTTTTATACTTACAGTTGCCCCTGGTGGTCCAGTTCTTCCACGTTCTCCAACAGGTCCAGCATCTCCAGCTGGTCCACGTGGTCCTTGGGCTCCTGGGTTTCCATCTTTACCTGGTGGTCCCTATGATAATGGATGACAAAATAAACAAATGTATAAAGTGAAATTAAAAACTACCAACTAAAATACAAATGTACATAGAACCGACAATCTAATCATTGAAAATTTCTTTTGATACTTTCTATTAAAATGATTTAAAAATAAACTCAATAGAATAGACAGACAGAGTTGAATAAAATCATATTATTTTTATATATACACAACAAAGTTAGAGTTAGTGAGTGAGTGATTCTTGTTTAATGCCAAAATGTGCAATTTTTCAGCTACATCATATAAAACTAAAAAATAAATAACAATTATATCAAACTAATTTTCTATATTCCGAATTTTTTTTATAAATTTTAAAACATTTTACCAGGCATGCGTCGGAAAGTAAACATCAGTACGTTGATGGTTTTCCGTAACCAAAGAAGAAGAAGAACAAGTTATATTACATGAGATGATGTCTCCTTTGTACTAGTCTAATATCCTCAGTTGGATTTTATAATGCTAGATCACTGAAACAACAGTCTGCGGATAAATATGTCACTCCACTTTATCTTAATTCAGAGTTAACCAGTTTTTGATATTACTCCTATATGCTGCATGCTTAGTGGAGAATAGGGGTGTAACGATACACTTTTTTCACAAGCGATACGTATCACGATATTTGATATGTATTACGATACGCATCACGATACGTTTTATAGGAAACTGTAACTATTCCTTGAAGTCCATGCTGGTCGACATGGGCGCTGCCATGTTTTTTTTTTATATGAGGTCGCTTATGTACTAGTGGAAATTATAAATATTTGATATTTGATTAATTAATTTTAAAAGCGTAAATTAATCGATTCACTTTTCTCAAAATATTAATTAAATGATCACCAAAAGAAGAAAATGGAAGTTCAACACTACTTTTTAAAAAAAAAATGAGCATCATATTGTTTGTATCGTAAGCGGCCTCCACGTATCATGAACCGAACCGTCCCCAAAATAATCACGATTTCGGTACATACGGTGAATCGTTTCCCCCTTAGTGGAGAAGCAACAAATTTCATAGTCTTTGGTTTGACCCAACAACCAGAACTCAAACCCACATTTGACTGCACTCAAGGTGAGCATGCTAACCATTACACACCACTGATGTGGTTTATGCAACAAAGACAATACACTACCCTTACCCACACTGACTGAATTTCATCGAAGGAGGAATTTTTAACTAAAACTACAATAGGGCATCCCTCAGGTATACAAAATCTAATTTACTTGTCAAGTATCAGTGGTGACTTCTCTCCTCTAAAATTATTTGATACTCTTTGAATCTCAAATTTATGTGACACCCTTGAACACTAAGAACTACATAGAGACAAATATTATACACATCTGGATGCCCATAGACCTTGAATTTTAGAACTTAAGACTCATTAAAATACATATCGCAGACCTAGTATTTCCTTGTGTACCTGTAACCAAGACCCTTTAATTATAGAACACTCATTTATATACATATCCTTAACCCCGTATTGCTGTGTGCACATAACCCTTGAACTATAGAAAACTAATTTATATACATACCCTTGACCCTGGATTGCCTTGTGAACCTTGAACTCCAGCAGGTCCTGCAATACCGGGACCTCCCATTTCTCCAGGTCTTCCATCATTACCAGTCACTCCCTGAAAAGTTAGAAATATGTATCCTGCATTAAAGACAATTTAAATGTTAATTTTATGTTGAGAATCGTAGACACAAATTGCATAGTTTCAATGATTTTCCACAAACAAACAAAAAAAGTTTACCTTAATGTCTGGTGTTATATTTTGTCTCCCGCTTTTTTGCAAATATTGTAAAAACAACATTAACTATGTTCATTTTACATGTAAAAACAATTTTATATTTAAAGAGTTTGTCCAAAATGAATTCCCAACCTATTGAGTGGAGAGGCATGTTAATAAGCCAGACAGGTTTGATAAAATGTACCCTTATTTAGCATTATTAAATTGTGCATATTTAAAAACCAAGTAGGACTTTGATTGAACCATGACTATTAAAGTTAAGATTTGGACTCCAGGCTGCAAGACCATCTCACATCACCAGTCTTTCAACCCTTCCTGACTATGGGCCTAGATATGACTTTCTGACTGATACTTACTGCAGGTCCTGGTGTTCCAGCCATACCATCTAAACCAGTTGGTCCACCACTTCCCTGTAAACAAATCAAATTTTAAAACTCAATGATACAAGTAATTATTTGTGACTACAGTAAAACCGTCTAGGAGAACGAAACAGTTTAAGCTGATATTCAAAATTTATCAATTGTTATATAAGATATCGTTTTGGTAGATTTGGTAGATGAATTAATGAAAGGGCAGATAATTCAGACAATTGTTTAAAATTGTATATGTAAATCATATTCCATGTTTCATAAAAGTTACAAAGAAATGAATTTGATTAACTTTCCAATCTTCTGATCATGAGTATACCTTATGAAGGTTATTCCAGAAACGTGTTGTGTGCACTAAATTAGATATCTATTCCTTTTTTTATTACAAAACTAACATACAAGTGAAAATGCCTTGAAAAATTATCACAGGTGGGTTCATATAAAAGTAAATATAGCTCATCCTTATAATATCTACCACTGCTTTCTACAATAGAAAGTGAGTAACTGATCTCTTTACCCTCTACATGTATATCATAGCAAAAAGAAAACATATCGTGACCATCATATAATATCCATCAGCATGCCATGGGCTTTCTTGTGTTCAGTGATTTGATGTTAGAGGTAGTTGCCCACTTTGTGATGGAATTGTTAACCATCAATGTTTAAACTTTCTTGTCATGTACATGCAATGCATATATTTAATGCTTGCCAGTGCTAACTAAGCCCATCATGTTGAGCAAAGATTTTCTTAATGACAAAGTAATTTATTCCCACTCTCTTGTAAATGAATATGAGACAAATATAACTGGTATCTATTTATAACTTACTCTAGCTCCTCTGGGTCCTGGTGTTCCTTGTCTTCCTGGTTCACCCTGGAAATGAAAGTAGGTGAAGGTCAAGATAGAAGTAGGTGAAAAAATGAAAGTAGATGAAAGTAAATATAAAGGTAAAAATGAATGGAGGTAGATGAAGGTGAAAATGACATGTTGAATATGAAAGTAGGTGATGGTCAAAATGAAGGAAGGTGAAGGTCAAAACAAAAGTAGGTGAAGGTCAAAATGAAATGAGGTGAAAGTCAAAATGGAAGGGTTTTAAAGAAGATATAAATGTAAATATAAAAGATATAATTTTAACTTATTTACAATAAAGAAATATCTTTTTTTAAGTGATAAACAAGTTTTTCTCCCATTTCTCTTGAATTTATTATTTTTCTTAGAATTATGGCCCTAAACTGTTCTTCCCTAATTCCATTTATGCAGCTTAAATATTTAAGTCTTGCTTTTTTATAGATAACTACATGTTTTTTTTCTTTTGACTAATAATTATATTAAGATTCAGGATAATTTACTAATTATGTTGATCATATAAATACCGTTGGTCCTGGTTCTCCCCGTCTGCCTCTTGGTCCGGTGGATCCCTCTTCTCCTGCAGATCCAGGCTCTCCAACAGCTCCAGGGTATCCTCGTTGTCCAGTAGTTCCCTATAGAAAGAAGAATTTGATTAAAATAAAATTTATCAAGTATAATAATGAGCAATTTTTAATCTAGGCACGACAAAGGTAATTTTTTTTCACTCCTGGAGTAATCAAAAAAATTTATTTTGTCAAGAACTTCGTCCAAATTTGATAATTCCTATTCAATTATTTACAAATATATAGTGAGTGACTGATTGTTGTTTAAGACAAGGGATTGTTGTGGTTGTGATCACATGGTAGTTGGATTTACACGTACCTATGCAATCAGTGCCTATCACCACTAAAGTTGTGAGTTTGAATCCCACTCAGGCGAGGTGTACTCGATACAACATTATGTGATAGAGTTTGTTAGTGACTTGCGGCAGATAGAATTTTATCTCTGCCCTTAATATTTATATTTTTTTTTATATAATCTTACCCTGTCACCTGGTGGTCCCAGTGGTCCGGCCTCTCCTCCAGAGCCTCTTTGTCCTCTTTTTCCCTCTAGACCAGGTGGACCTGGTTGCCCACGGTCTCCAAATGATCCTCTGATACCTTTTGGTCCACGTTCACCTTTGAAACCATAGCTTCCTGGTTGACCCTATTAAAAATATTGAATGATTAGTTTCTGGTACCAAATATATCAATCTCAAGACAATTAAAATACTTAATTTTGTCCGTTTTGTTGATATTGGTGGAATTGTTGACCATCACTGTTTAAACTTTCTTTTCATAATGAGGTTTTGTTTTTGCTCTGTATTCAATCAGAAGAATGACAGATAATGCTGCAAATGGTTATAATCTTTTATCGTACTGAAATTAATGTCATTTTGTGAAAAATTTCATACCAGGGAAATATAGAGAAAAAAAACCAAATAGTGCTGCCTTAAACATAGATTCATTCATGCATCTACTTAGATGAAAAAAAAAAATCAGTTTTACAAAATTAAATTCAAAAGAAAATCCCTCATACAAATATACTTACTGGTGCACCCTTGGCTCCTCCGTTACCTGGGCTTCCATTGATACCAGGTGGGCCTCTTGGTCCAGGATATCCGGGTGGTCCAGCTGGTCCAGGGTCACCCTAAAAAAGCAACAGTGAATTAATATATTATAGAAGAAACCTGTGTGACAATTTAGTATTAGTTTATTTCTTAATGAAAACTGTAAGGTACTAGGGGGTGGTAGTGGTCATGATCATATTGAAGTTGGATTTATAACTGCCTGTGCAATCAGTGCCTATCGCCACTAACATTGTGAGTTCGAATTCCACTCATGGTGAGGTGTACTTTATACAACATTATGTGATAAAGTTTGTCAGTGACTTGCGACAGGTCGGTGGTTTTCTCCAGTTTCCTCCACCAATAAAACTGACTTCCACGATATAAGTGAAATATTGTTGAAAGTGGCATTAAACACCATAAATCCTAACCTTAACCCCTCTGAAATAAGATATATATTTCTGATATGTCCTTTAGTGAATCAGATGTTTGTTGTATTCTCTTTTTTTCTGATACATTAACATCTAATGACATCTCACATGGGGTCATGTGAAGGTTCATATTTTCAACCGTCTAATCAGTGCCAAGCCTTCCAAATCTTAAGGTATTAAATCCAAGCATACACTGAGAGCTGTTGCTCAATTGGTTCATATTATTTAACTGTCTAGCATGTGATTGTATGGAAAAAGATGAATAAAAAATTACTTGACATGACCTAGAAGGAAATGTTGTTAAATGTTAGTGTATTGCCAAAAATAAATTTTTACAACAAACATTTAATTTTCAAATATAGTAACAGAGTACTTACTGAGGCTCCCTTCTCTCCATTCAGTCCAGAAAGACCATCAGTCCCAGCCAATCCTTCCTGACCTGGTGGTCCAGATACTCCAGAGTCTCCTCGTGCTCCCTGTAGTCCTTGGGTTCCTTTTGGTCCTCCTGCACCTGCATCACCCTAAGATAATAATAAGATGGGTCATTGAGGATCTATACAGAGGTATCTTACAACTAGAGATTGTCTTGGATGGAAAGTTTTATGATCTCTGGCCTAGTGGTTATTTTCAATGAGAAATTCTTAGTTTTTTCGGACCTCTGAACTTGTGGGTGTTTTGAATGGGAAATTCTTAATTTTTCTGACCTCTGACTTGTGGGTGTCTTGAATGGAATATTCTTAATTTTTCTGACCTCTGACTTGTGGGTGTCTTGAATGGAAAATTCTTGGTGTTTTACTACCTCTGGCTTAGTGTGTATTTTACAAGAGAATTCTTAGTTTGATCCCGTTCCTAGTGGGTGTTTTGAACAGGAAATTTTAACATCATAATTATAATTTGCATAAAAGAAACAAAAATATTCTCATATAAACAAAGTTATGTCAAAATCCTTTCACAATTACAGTAGAAAATGGTTCTTATCATACTACCTCCTGGTAGAACTTACCTTAGAGCCTGGTTGTCCAGGGATACCGGGTGGTCCTGGTCTACCAACTGGTCCCGGTTCTCCTGGAGCTCCAGCTAAACCATCAACTCCTGGTAATCCCTAAAATAAATCATTACCAAATACAGTTTATTTGTACCTAAGAATATTTTATAAGAATCATAGTGTCTAAATTAACATAAAATGTGTTCATGCCACGATATGGCTGAAATATTGCTAAACTGACATTAATCATCAATATAAGGATCATAATATTAGGTAATTCTATCTGTGTTATTTTACAGTGCAAACCTATTAAACTTCATACAGTATGCTACATAGTGGTCTCCAGACAGTGGGAGGAATTAATGTATAAAAGAAGAAGATATCACATGATAATCACATGATCTGAGTCATTTCTTCAAAGGCGAATGCATTCATATAACGAACATACTAGTAATTAAGGACGAGACGATATGAATGCAATTGGGTTTAATTATCAACCATGCATAACTCTAACATCATCTTCACGTTATTTCAGGCAGTTAGTATTTGTGAGAAAAAGAAGAATTAATATTTTTACTAAAAAAAAATTATACTACTTTTTTTGTTGAGATAATTTGTTAACAGCAACCAAATGTTATTTTTATAGAATTAACAAATAATTTGTACTTTTCAGTAAATGTTTTGTAAAAGGATGGATTAAACCTTTGTTTCAGTTCAATATGAAATACATGTACCTGTACATCAATTAATTAACAGAAAAATTAATTATGGAATCCATTTTCTCAACACAAAATAAATTAAAAAATATGATTTTTTTTACCTGATGTAGTAATGACAAAAAGTTTTAAAGTTTAAAATAGTTTAAAAAAATTAATTTTTTAATTAATACAAAAGTAAGATTTTTTTTCCCATTTTTCTACAACAGTAAATAAAAAAATTAACATTTCCAAGTATTATGGAACGATTATTTTAAAGTATTCAAGAATTATTTTCTTACAAATCAACTTACCATTGACCCTGAGTTTCCGTCCCCTCCTCTTTCACCTTGACCTCCTCGTGCTCCCTGGGGGCCACCAGCTCCTGGGGCTCCTGGAGGGCCAGAACTTCCCTAATAATATAAAATACAAAAATATTTCTAAGAAAGGAAAAGGATATATTCCAGCTTTTTCATAAATGACATTATATTAAGTATGACCCTTCTAACCATTATGTATGACGTATCTCTGTTAAGTATGACATATTTCTCTAATTTTTCTTCTGCCTAATATTTCAACTATTTACGTTTTTATTGAGATTACCCAATTTTTTAAACTATCTTATTTTTCGACTGTTTATTTACGAAAATAATCTGTAAATAATAATGAGTCGGCTTTTGGTAACAGTATGTATGCTATTTTCCACATTATTATCAATAAGCAATGGTTAAAATTAAAATTAAAATTAAAATTAAAATGTACTAATAGTGTTGTTTATTCTCTATTGTTTATAAATAAATTATTTGTATGTTTATTATTCTGTGCGAGTCAATTTTCGTGGCTCAAATCACGTCATTAATCTAAGAATCCATTAAGGTAATATATTGAGTTTTTTTCTTCCTATTAATAACAAAATTTAAAGAGAAATAAAAATGTTCAGGAGATTTCAGTGTGAAAGAAAAACTGTTATTTCACATAGTGAAACAAACAATTACTTTTTATTTCACTGCTAGACATGACAGTACCAAGGCTATCACAATCGGCAATATCACTGAGTATCCCACAATAAAAAAAAACAAGTCACCTTTCTACAGGTCTTGTTATCTCAAACAAGAGTGTACTCGAAACCAAACAATGATGATAATTCACTCATGTACTTAAGCCCATTCGTGAATTACTTCATTGTTCTGTTAATCATGATTTTATTTTTGATATTCAGAATGCAATCTTGAGTAGATATACTATAAATATTATTATCAGGGCAGAGATTCTAAAATCCATGAATTTCAGAACCCTTAAATATATGTCTTTTATGACTATGAGCAATCCATGAAAATCAAGATCTACGAATCAAAACTTTTTTCGAAGTTTTGTATATTAATTACCTTGTCTCCTGGTCTTCCTTGCTCACCACCTGGGCCTTGTGGGCCTCTGAAACCCTGAAAAAAACAGTTATTCAATATTAATAAAAAAATAAACAGTAATGGTCGACAACATAACAAACAATGACCATACGATCAATTAACAAGAGTTTTCTGTACAACATCCAACAGTAATAGTAATGGCTGACATTATAACCAATCAAAACAAAAAAACCAAGCAGAAAAATATGTGTGCTTCTGGTTTTCTGACAGATCATCTTTTTTTTACCCATGACATTAATATTTTTGTTAATGAAAAAAGAATGCATCCAAAAACCACTACAATTTCTAGAATTTTTGTTTGGGACATGAAACCCAAAACACACATATCATACAGGGTTTTCAATATTTTTTAAGTCTACCAGTACTTCACTATTTGCAGGCGGTACTTTTTATATTAAAATTTGACCAATTTTCGTGAATATATTATACAACTCAATTAAAATCAGGAGATACCAAAGACCATTTTAGGCGGGTAAAAGTACCTGGTACCGCCCCTTATCGAAAGGCCTGATTATATATTTGTTTTAGCCCAAGATCAGCTCCTCTGTCAATCATCAAACTTTAAAACAAAGTAATGACGATAGAAGATAATAAGAAGATAGACTCGGCTTTTATATACAATGTACCAAAGCAATCAGTGCTGATGGCTAGGTGTACTAATTCTAGTATACAAATTTTTCCTCTCAGCATATTCTAGTTTTCTGCATCAATAAAACTGATTGGAAAGATAAAATAGAAAGGTTGTTGAAAATGGCATTAAAAATCAATAACCCATGACATTACTGATACATACAGAAAGCTGGTCATACCTATGCTTAAATTCATGTCTAGTTCATGGAAGGTTTAGAGAAATTCATATTATAGTACTAACCCTGTGTCCTTTCATTCCTGGCATACCAGGCATTCCAGCAGGTCCCGATGGGCCCTAAAATTATTAAATATAAATATTCATTTGTCTTTCTTTTAAAAAATTTAGTTGCATTTTTTTAAAAAACAATTTTTTTTTTTTTTAAATTAACGAAATTGCATTCAGAAAATAATAACAACAAATTACTTGCACTTAAAAAAATTAACATAATGAAATTGCATTATTTTAAACCAAGTGGAAAGTCCATTTCAAAATAAGCATACCTTTGGTCCTGGTAAACCACGAGATCCGGTTTCTCCATTTCTTCCAGAGTCTCCCTAAAATTATGTTTAAATAGTTTATCATATTTCTAGCACAAACTGCAATACAAATATATCTTATATAAAGAAAAATATGTTTTTTAGTAAAGATGAAAATTAAGGCCAAAGCTTTAAAATGTGAATCTGATTTATCAAATTATTTTGTGGGTTTATTAGATCTTTAATTGCTCCGCCTTTTCTGATATGTCACACATAATACAGAACAAACGTTCCACGTCTATAAGAATTTTTGCAAAATACGGATCAACATTAATGAACCAAATAATAATAGCACCATGTATTTATATGACTGAAAAACTTCAATATTTTCTAAATAACCTTTAATACAATATACAGTTTTTACAAAAATAATTCTCTGTCATTTCTTTTCAACTTGATAACTTTTATATCCTTTGAACTATCTATCACAAGAAAAAAGCTATTAAGAAGCCATAACTGAAAATGAAACAAGCCTGAGAATCTGAGGACAATTTCTTTGAAATATTACATTTTTTTTTACAACTATATGTACATGACCTCATAACTATTACAATAATATTAAAAATTACTTTAACTGAAAATAAAAAGATTTAAAACACAACAAATTACTTTTCTCAAGGGAAAAAAGTCCCCATACTATACATACCTCAGGGCCTGTGGGCCCAGATGGTCCAGGGGCTCCTCGTTGTCCTGGTGATCCCTTAAAATAAGAAAAGATCAATTAATCTAAACATTAAGGAAAAGAGAATAATGAATGTATTACTCTGGAATCTTATTTTTTAATATTTTAAATTCACAAGAAATATGTATCTGTTTTTTTTGTGTTTTTTTTTTATAAATATCTTGCATCCAAACAATAATTCTAGATTTTAAAATATGGATTAACGAACTATAGTTGTTTCATTTGAAATATATTATAAATGGACAGGATTACCAATCAATAAAAGCTCCAATCTAATAATAATACTGTTGGACGATTATCATATTACTGGTACAAATGAGATATGCGAAATAACTCATTATTATTATCATTTCTAATACTGTTGGACGATTATCATATTACTGGTACAAATGAGATATGCGAAATAACTCATTATTATTATTATTATTTCTAAACAACAAAAATTCATAAAAATGGATTTAGCCATACACAAACATGAAAAAATAGCTTATTCAATTCTAAAGAAGAACACTTAATGTAAAAAGGATATATAATTAGTGTCAGGGAACACAACTTTTATTGCTGTTCTCCATCTGACTGTTACTATACTTACTGGCTGACCAGAGTCTCCAGGCCCTCCTCTTATACCCTGCATTCCTTGTGGTCCCTGAAATAACAATGTCATATCATCTAGAGCATCATGTTTCAAAATATCAATGTTTGTAAGGTAGTGTATTTTTTTTTTTCAAAAACAGAGGGGGGGGGGGGGGGGAATTGTTATCTACAGTACTACTAAAAACAACATGCATCATCCCTGTTACTGCTGAATTTGGCATTAAACACCAACATCAATTAATCAATCTCTGTTATGTATACATAGATTCTCTTTCTGCTACCAGTAGATTATGATATTTCTCCACTAGAGAGATATCATGGCTAAATTTTTTAATTTTAAAGATCAAGGTACATTTGTGTATTACTTCCCTTTTTTCCTGTCTTACAAAGTTTGATATGTGTAGATGGTTTGGTTTCAATAAAAAAAAAATTGTCAAAATTTAGTTTGGTGAAACGTTGGATGTAAACAAGTTGTGCCATCTTGTTCCAATTTATCCAACTCTGTGATCTATTTTCATTAAAGTCTAACGTGAGTGTCTGATATGAGGGACACCTCTTCTTCTGTTGTTACAGAGGTTATACTCTATACTCCAGCTCTATGGGAAGTAAATAAATGCTAGAGAATACCTATGGGCCAATCAAAAATTGACAATCCAGAGACACTGGCAACACAGGTCACACAGCACGAAGGAAAACAAAATAACAACACAATACAATATTTGTTGGACATCACTAAATGCAAACAAACAAAAATAACGTAAATAAGACATGAGCTCTCCTAAAAAACAATTGAAGGTAAAGATGAACGGAACATCGTTTTTATGCCTCTGTTTCAGAGATTGTCAGACAGTAACATATATTATAACTTACCGGTGGTCCAGGGGGACCTGCTGATCCTCTGGGGCCACTCGGTCCCTGTAAATAAACATAGGAAAATTAAATGATTGTAAAAGTAAGATTTTCATCTTTCATATTGTAAAGATAGGTCACTAATTATTTAATATCTACAGTACATCCTCAATATACAGCCACCTTCTGGACAAAGCTATATGTTGGCAGTAAGGGACAGTGGAAATATATCAAGGGAGAAATTAACATAAAAAGTACATTATTTTTTGAAATTTTGACGATAAAATTTGATGGCAGTAAGTGAGGGTGTCAGATTAAAGAGAGTACACAGTACCAGTAGATACCCAAAATACATTAAACACTCATAACACATATAATATGAAATTTAAAAGTTTTTTTCGGCAGAGAAAATATTATTATATGTACAAGAATCAATTTTAAATTTTATTCTAATTATATGACTGACAGACTTTCAGACTTAACTTTCAAATACTTACAACGTTGGCTTGAAGAAATCGTGGTCCCATGGCAGCTCCTCCAGCTTTGAAGGACTGTCCATATGCCTGTTGGAAATACCGATTGTAAGCTTGATCGGCTGACTGTTAAAAAATTAAAATAACGTGATCATACTACCATACTCAATCTTCTGATTTCTTTGTTGAAATTCTGGAATATTTCATTTCTGAGAAGGTGTAGAACTAATACTTCTCCACTTTTGACTCAGAATTCGACATTCCCTTGAATCAATTTTCCACCATGTTTTTTTCAATGTAATCAGCCAAAGGATCAGGGCATTATGCAAAATGTCCCTCCAAGTTTGTCTCAATTAAGCGAAGATGTATATATGATATTTCAAATTAATAAAATAAGATGATGAATCTAATTTGTTGGTTTTAATTATAGGCAACTTATATTCATAACAGCATAATCTAACAATGACAAGTAATTATTTCTTTTTCAAATATAGGTAACATCAATTCATAAATGTATGCTTCTCTTTTTGTACATTGCTAAATTTATATTTTTACATGTCCTGCCTTTTCAAGAACAGATCAAATAAAACCAAAAAAATACTGGTAGGTAATACTAGCTTAACAATGATATTGATTGTCATACTGAAATCTTAATTCTATATTATAAAACAGTAATAGAATGTGGAAAGTCTTACACAAGATAAGTGTAATGGTTTCAAAGAAATCTTTTTTTTTCAAATATTGTTACTGTAACAGACAAAATCATGTAAATTAAAAAATAATAATAATAAAACAAGCAATACCATTGGTGGAATCCCTGGGGGTCCGGGAGAGCCTGGTATACCATGCAGTCCTTCTGGTCCCATGTCTCCCTGAAAAAAAAATAAATTAGAAGGTACCAGTATGTTACAAAAGATATTGTAAATGTAAAAGTGGTTGTTGTTGCTGTGATTCTATAAATATGTTATCTTAGCATTAACATCTACTTAAGCAATCAGTACTTCTAGCTATCCTGCTAAAGTTGTGATTTTAGATTCTTCCAGGTGCTGCGATGTAATTGAAACAACTTTGTGCAATAAAGTTTGTCAGTCATTAGCAGTAGATTTTTTCTTTGAGTACTCCATGCATTTTACAGTCAATTTGCATTGGGGTCAATATTGCGAATACGTTATTGTAAAACTCATAGATTAAAGACTTTTTGCATGCAAGTAATTTTAAATGAAACACAAATTAAGCAAAATTCCCCCTCCCACACATGAACATTTCTACTTAAACAGTATTCTTAAACTATTTTGGCTTGAGCGACTGCAAAAGTAGAAATAGTTTCATCATTAGCCTTGAGATAGCTTGTCTGCTATCCAATATTGAATGTGTTCATCAGAAACAATTATTTTTGTAAATTTATTTATGAGTTCCAGGGCTTTCAATATATTTAAAATCTAATAATATTTCACTATTTACAGGCAGTACTTTTTTTTATTAAAATTTGAACAATTTTCATGAATATCTTATACAACACTCTTTAAAATCAGGAGGTACCAAAGACTATCCTATATCCAGGTACCGCCCCTTATTGAAAGGTCAGAAGTTCAACTAATGTAAGATCTTACAACAGCTCCTTGTAATCCCATTGGTCCGTCTCTTCCTCTGACTCCAGGAGAACCCTGTAAAGTGAAAAACAATCATTGTTTTATATTTTAGGTAAAATATTTATTTATTTATTCAATGCATAATGAATTATTTACGTCTTTGTAAGAAAGTTTTTAAATTAAACAAGTAAAACTGGATTCGAACAGGTTAAAATTATGAAAGAATTTGCTTGAATAAATATAATTTTTTTTCTATATTAGGCTTTCGGGAAAGTATGTGAAAAGAATTAGGGCAAAGACTCAATATGATTTTATATTTGATACATATCATAATAAGCTGGTTTGTCACGTAGTACTATAAATATAATCTAGTCAATACACATTTGAAGACTAAACACATACCTTTGCTTCCATTTTTAGTCTAAATCATTCTCCAAGGTAATTTGAAAAAAAGAGTTTTAAACCATATACATAGTTATCTACCCTGCAGAATTCAAAAAGAAAATACAAATTAAACTATTTTTTGAGATATGATGATAGGTATATTTTTTTCTTTCAAATATCTGAAAAAAATTCTTTGTTCCTGGTAAATGTTCTCTATAGAGGGAGTTTGGGTGGGTTGGTCAGATTACATCAATCCCCTTCTTCCCCCACCCCCCCCCCCCCCTCAAAAAAAAAGTAATGGAATGGACCACAATACAATTACCCTTTTATATTGTCAACAACATACCTCAGCTTCTGTTTCCAATGCATTCGGTGGTGCTACGTTGACATTCTGAAAGAATAAACATTTAACATGAGAATCATATACATTGAAAAACTGTTTAAATCAAACCCTCAATAAACCAGAATCCTGTATAAACCAAATTTTAAAGAAAAGTCTCAATGTTTGCAAGCTTAGTTAATTAACCTATATATAAACTAAACTAAGTCCTGGCAACAATCATTTGATAGTTGAATTGACACACAGTAAGTTCCTATCACCACTGCAGCAATCATTTGATAGTTGAATTGACACACAGTAAGTTCCTATCACCACTAAATTTGATTCTTTCCTTTAAGAGGTTTATTTTGTATAAATTTATATGATAAAAGTTTGTCATTTACTTGTGAGTCACATGTTTTCTCTGGGCTTGCCGGATTCCTCCAGCGATAAAACTGACACAAGATCTATCTGAAAGATTTTCGATACTGCCGTTAAACCGCAAATAATACAAATCCAAATAAATTAGACCCTACTTTGTTGTTCTTTATCTCATCATCAATGTGAAGTTTTCAAATAAAAGATTGTAATTTAAATTATCCTTGTTAACCAACAAAAAAAAATCTTAAATCATCTCAATAAGGCCTAATTTTTAGAATTTATATATTATATGGTAAAGATAATTTGAACAAAGAGCAAAATGTTGATATCTTTAGTGCATTCCATGACTATATCAAACATACCCATCGCTTTGACTGACTTTAGCTGGTTTATGCATCAGGTTTTGTTCTCCGCATATTGCTTTTTACCTATTACATGTATTCTTACAACCGCCACGATATAACTGAAATATTGTTGAAAGTGGCGTTAAACACCATAACTTTACCTCTGTATTCTTACTGGCATCAATTCAGAGTGTTGTTATTATGTTTATTATGAAATACCTATATTCATGTTTCTGTCATGTTAAAGCACCTTGTGAATTGTATAAAAAGGGCTTTATATAATGTTATAGTAACTTGTGTCTGATCTCATTTATTTTGATATTATGCAAAGACAAAATATGATTACTTCAAAACTGTATAATTATATATATCAACTTACATTGGCACCACTGTTCGTTAAACCTAAAAATAAAATAAAAATTCAATTAAATAATTGATGGAAATTGACTTGCTTAAACATGCATTAACTCCACAATTTGGTAAAATTTAACATGAACTCATTCAAAGCTGGGGGCCGTCGTGGTCTTGATCGTATGGTAGTTGGATTTAAAACTACCTATGCAATCGGTGCCTATCACAACAAATGTTGTGAGGTCGAATCCTGCCCAGGTGGGGTGTACTTGATACAACATTATGTGATCATGTTTGTCAGCGACTTGCGGTAGGTCAGTGGTTTTGTCCAGGTAATCCGCTTTCCTCCACCAATAAAACTGACCACCATGATCTAACTGAAATATTGTTGAAAGTGGTGTCAAATATCACAACCCGAACCCATTTGATGCTGATGTAATAACTTGGTTGTTATAAAAAGTATCACATGTGTAATTCTAGATTGACCTAATCAGGCTCTCTCCCGCCCCCATGATCTACCACACTCGAGGTGAGTACTCTAACCATTACACCACAGATGAGGTTGCATGCTTAAAGGAGAAGATGCCAATACCAATTGTATGGTCTTTGGTTGACCCGACCGACATGTCTAACTCTAATTTACAGCACAATGCCCATTGCATCACCAATGCTGTTCTTTGAGACCTTGAAATTAGATATTATTTAGCGACATATTTTATGCTAATTTTATTTTCAAACGAATACGAGGGCCCGGGTGGTTCAATGAGTTAGGTAGTTGGATTACCTAACAACTCATACAAGCCTATCACCAATACGGCGTGGGTTCGCGCCTGCTTTGTAAATTACAAAAAAGGATGCACTTGACTCGCAGCCACAAGTGATAAAGTTTACCAGTTGCTTGCCCATGGTCGGTGGTTCTCTCCGGGTACTCTGGCTTCTTCCACCTCTAAAACTGGTTGCCATGATATACCTGAAATATTGCTGATAGTGGCATTAAACACCAAAAATCAATCAATCAATCAAACGAATATATTCACAAATTTTTCTAAAAGTAATTTTAACCAATCAACAGCTTTATAACAACAATAACCTTTTAATGTGAGATTTTAACCAATCAACAGCTTTGTAACAACAATATCCTTTTTATGTAAGATTTTAACCAATCAACAGCTTTGTAACAACAAAAACCTTTTTAGGTAAGATTTTAACCAATCAAAATCTTTCTCACAACAAAAACCTTTTCAGGTGAGATTTTAACAAATCAACAGCTTTGTCACATAAACTTACCGGAAAATTCGTCTCCTTCTGCAACCTCTGTACACATAACTTCTCCATCTTTACACACACACCATTTTCGTGCATCTGGTTTCCAGTCATCTCCATTAAAATATTCCTGACCATCAGATACACATTTTTTTTCTGAAAATCAACAAATTAAAAAGAATATTTTCACATGTACAGGTATACAGTATTGTCAGAAACATAGTGATAAATTGAGAGTGAGTGGGTGATTATTGTTCAATGCCAAATGATCAATTTTTCAGCTATATCATGGTGAGAACTTGTTGTATTCAATAAGATGATGATGGTGTCTGCTTTGTAATAGACCAACATGCTTAGTTGGATTTTTATTGTGCTAGCTCACTGAAACAACAGTTCACATGTAGACATGTCATTCTACTCTGACACATTATTCTGATTCCAAGCTATACCAGTCGCTGTCCTTAATGCTGCAAGTTTTGCAGAGAAGCAACAAATACCAATTTTATAGTCTCTAGTTTGACACAAGCAAGGCTCGAACCAATGATCTACCACACTCTAGGCAAGCATGCTAACCAGGGGCGGATCCAGGATTTCAAGTTAGGGGGGGCGCACTTAAAAAATTGTGCCGAGCGGAGGGAGATGCGAACATTTTTGGGGTATTTCGTGTGAAAAATCACAATTTTACGCCAAAAAATCAATTTTTTCCAATTGTGGAGGGAGGCACGAACATTTTTGGGGTGTTTCGTGTGAAAAATCACGATTTTATGCCAACAAATCATATTTTTTCCAATTTTAGGGGGGGCACATGCCGGGTCCGCCCCACCCCCCTGGATCCGCCCCTGCTAACCATTACACTACCGATGCAGTGCAGTGATAAATCAGTGATGTACACATCACTATCCTTGACAAGTTGTTTGTTCCTTCCCAACTCCCACACTTTTCAAGTAGTGGTAAATTATTTTGCCTCAATTGTCCAATCCTTCTCCCATTTCTGAATAGTTTTTAACTATTGTTTAACTTGTTCCTGTCCTGAATATGTATGCAACATTTGCAGCTGAATGTTAAGCAATCATATAAAATGTGAGCAAATCAGGCATTAAGATGATCACACATCATAAATCCAGTCAGTATAAAAATCTAATCAGCTCAAATACAGGGTCACTTTAGACAATATGTTATAATGATGACAAAAATAAAAGACCATAAGAGCTACAGTTCAAAAGCTAGACGAACCTTACATGCGTGCATTCATAGGGTTGACCTGGCATATGACCCCCCCCCCCCCTTAAAAGAATAAAAATTACTCTGTGTGTTAGTCTTATACAAAGCAGGATTCAATTCATTTCATACTACCACTAAACATCAATTCATTTATCCTTTTTATTAAATTATGAACCATTAAAATATTTTATTGGTTTCAACCCCATTGACAGAGAATCTCTATTAAAAACATTTGTCAACATGATTAAGAGGTGTTGATAGAGAAAAGACTTCAATACATACAAATGAAAATATTCTACTAAAAGGCAAGTTGTTTTTTGGTGAGGCAAAGGGTGTATTCAAATGCTGAGAACACATGAACCTTGAGTCTGGGTTTCCTTGATTGGCAATAAAGTTATTTGTATTTGTATTTGCATATATATCTTCATGAGGGGGGGGGGGGGGGGGGGGGAGGGAAGTAATACGCCAAAACACCTAGATCCACCGCTGCTTCTACAGATAGTGAAAACATACAAATGAAAAGTCAAAAGGGGAGCATAATCATTAAAATTAGTTTCTGTTCACCCCATGTTTTTGTAATAGGTATCCAATTTGTGGATCCCCCCCCTTTTTTTTTAATTTTTTTAATTCATCACTTTTGTGGGACATTTTCATTATAAACAGTGTTGAACATCTTCAAACATTACCAAAAACTCAATCCGAGATCAATATAAGCCCATTTCTAAAAACACAAAAACCCTCCTCTACTATTGCTTTAATAGAATAGAGTAGAGGAAGGTTTTTGTGTTTTTAGAAATGGGCTTATATCGATCTCGGATTGAGTTTTTGGTAATGTTTGAAGTTGTTCAACACTGTTTATAATGAAAAAGTCTCACAAAAGTGATGAATTAAAAAAAAAAATTAAAAAGGGGGGAGTCCACAAATCGGGTACCTATGGTTTTTGTTACTGCAGTGTAATCATAGACATAATTAGGCCTGTAGAACACAATCTGAAAAACTAGTGTGGCCGTGATATTTTGTCAATTTACCATCCCCTTCTCTCTTTATCCCTAACTTGAGCGTAGAAAGAGAAGTGAGTCACTTCTCTTTCTACGCTTAGTGACATGTTACTAAAAGTATAACCTGATCAAATATGCGAAACTTTACCGGAAGTCGTAAATCTAAATACTGGAACTTGTACGGTGACGTGCTATTTCCGCCCATTTCAGACACATTAAACGACAACAACGAGCATATCACTATTTGCTCTTGTTCACCAATGCCGTGAACATAGCGGAGAAGTAAATTTCGTTTGTGTATGAATCCACGATCTTTCGCGCTCGCTCGAAAAAAAACCCACGATAACTATTAGATCTACATCACCGAGACACATGCGATTGTTACCATTTTAAAAGGAGAACTAGTAGACTGTATGACTGATTATTGTTTAACGCCAAATTAACAATTTTTCAGAAAATATCATGACGACAATAAATTGCATTCGGTGAGATGATAATGATGTTCGCTTTGTACTGGAACAACAGCTCCACTCTGACACAGGCGCTCGTGGCACGGACTTATCACCCCCCCCCTTTTTCTAACTTTCTGTTTACAAATTTATTTTCAATAAAATTTCTTTATTTCTTTATTATTTCATCTCTTTTTCCTTATTCTAACTTGTTCGTGTCAATATTCATACAATCTTATGCTAACAACAACTTGCATGTATTGACTCTACATAGATACTAATGATTACAGGGATTTCAAGTTAGCGGGGGGGGGCGCACTTAAAAAAATTGCGCCGAGCGGAGGGAGGCGCGAAAATTTTTGGGGTATTTCGTGTGAAAAATCACAATTTTACGCCAAAAAATCGTATTTTTTCCAATTTTAGGGGGGCGCGCCCAGGGCGCGCGCCGCGGTCGCCCCCCCCCTGGATCCACCCCTGGATTATTAATATTTATGATCATCTATATAGGGTCAATATATGCAAGTTGTTGTTAGCATAAGATTGTATGAATATTAACACGAACAAGTTAAAATAAGGAAAAAGAGATGAAATAATAAAGAAATAAAGAAATTTTATTGAAAATAAATTTGTAAACAGAAAGTTAGAAAAAGGGGGGTGGTAAGTCCGTTCCACGAACGCCTGTGCACTCTGACACATTATGCGGTCTTTGTTCTTTCTCCTTTAAGGGATATTAAAGCTCATTTTGGTAATTTTTTGTATCTCATGAAAACTTGCAATTGGTTCAATAAATGATATTTATGAAACATTAACCCGGTTTTTATCAATGAAACTTTGTAAAAATGACATAATTCGTTGATAATTCTGTCATATCTTGCGGTTTTCTCGGGTTTTTTCCAATAGTTGAATTTTTGCTTCATGGACAAAAATTCATTTCGACCCTTTTAAGTGATATTTTAACGATATTAGGGATTATATGGGCGTGCAAAGTATTTTTGGATTGTTTTTACGATTAAATTGAAAAGAAACAAACCTTCGTCACGAGTTGAAAAAATATATGTTAAAACGAGCTTTAATATCCCTTTAATGCTGCAAGCTGAGCGGAAGAGCAACAAATGCAAATGTTATAGTCTTTGATTTGATCCGATCGTGGCTCGAATCCACGATCTACCGCACTTGAGGCGAGCACACTAACCATTGCACCACCGCTGCGGTGAGTAAGAGTAGAGAGGCCGCCGACTTATATAGACTGCTATCAAAATAATATTATATGGGTATGGACACGAACATGTTAGATAAATAAAAAAAGACAATTTATATTGAAAATAAACATGTGAACAGAAAGATAAAAAGGGGTAATTCCATATCACATGCGCCTGTGTACCGGGCCGGGATATTTGGAGAAGATAATATAGATCATATTAGAAAGCAAAAGTGTCGGATACTTTGGAATACAAATATAGGAAAACGCCTTTGACGATCAAGTTTTCAAACTAATGAATACAAAGAAGTTAGTTTTTTAGACGATTATGGATATCCCGAAAATCTTCCGGGAAAAAAAGGTATAATTATAAACAATTACGAAATGAAGAATAAAAATTCAATATAAAAATAGAACTTGATTAAAAGTCTACTTGATAAAAATGTAGTTCTAATATTTTTACTGCATTTTATTCTATATTTTTTATCATCCTGGATTTGAATGTTTTTCTCCCTGTAGAGATCCCCCTCAAAATGCATACGTGGCGTATGTTTTAACGTGCTGTAATATAATAGTAACTCTTATCTACAGAACTTAACGAAAACTTCTTTATTTGTTGGCAAGTACTGTCTCTTCGCTTCACGCTTAACTTGAAATAGGTTAAATTGTAATTATAGAAGTTCACTTCTGGGAAGAATGGAAGTTAAGAAAAAAGAAACATTTTTTTTTAGAGAAAGTTAGCATGACGTGTTCTTTTAGGTCTGTAGATAAGAATTATTACTTTGACTATAATACATCTATAGACTTTTTAAAAAAAATTCTGCAAAAGGGGGAATAATTTGTATCAGTGGTATCATGTATATGAACTTCATTTTATAATTAACTGTCCATTATACATTGACAATAGAGAAATCATGTTCAGTAATATAGGTGAGCTTGTCCAAAATTTAAAGATCTACCCAATGAGGCAAAATATATATGGCTTTTTACAAACGAAGACATATCAGTACTTAAACTTTTGGGAAAATATATTATTGATTGTCTAGATATTAGAAGAGGGGATTATTGTTGTCATAAGTAGTGTTTATATGTATAGTGTATATCATTACTTTGTCTCTGATTCTGTCCGGCATAAAAATGTGGTATTGTTATATGTACATTGAATCAATATTTGTTTTATATGTAACTCTCTGCCTCTTCGGGGGCCCTTAATTGGAACAATAAAATTATTATTATTATTATTGTATAAAGTCAAAATAACACGAACGAATGTATAAGGGGTAAATTTATCGCTTTTTAAGAAACAACGTATAAGAATTGAACATGCATTTAAATTGTACACGAAATTTGAATTTTCTTAGGAAAAAGTGTTACTTTTAAATACGATATATAGCGGGAAATGAAACGATGCCATATTGAACAATCGCATTTAAATTAAACAGGGTGCATTGAAAATATAGTACAACGGCAGACCTCTCGTTATCTTGTTCCTCCACCTCTAGTTAAATATACCGGTATTGTAATAAAATAATAAACAAAAACAAAAAATCACAATGTCGGAACATTTCCAAAATACAATCGAAAAATCGTTAGAAAGAGACTAATTCGATACCCCTAACATATAAATACAGGACCGCTAATATTCATGAACTGGAACATGCACTTCAATAAAAAGTGGTGGGGTTACACTAGTTTGATGGGTCCAAAAAGAGTATTCTTCAAGATCTACCTTTAAAACAGAGGCAAATAAAAAGTGGACATTTAGCATTTCTAATCTGTTATTTTGAAACATAATTGAAAAAAATACAATGGACGCAAACTCAATACATGCAGATAAACTTTAGTGTACTGTACCTTCCTGAGAGTTAACTAGCACAAAAAATAATAGCAAAGGTGCTAGACAGTTCTTCCAGCGAACTGATCCGAACTTCATTTTACTGTCTATAGTCTCTGATCTACCTCATTCAGGTTGGAATTAGGAAAAGTTGAGATCTATAGAAAAGTCCGAGCCAGGAATCCCGGCTCCAAACCAACTAGGAAGAGCCGTGCTCCAATGGAAAATTGGAACACAGGATTCCTAGGCCACTGTTAGAAAAAGGTAACAGTTGAGCAGCCTGTATGCCGCGTTACGCTACTGTTTTATCATGTTTAACTTTAACTGTACCAATGCTCTACAAACAACCAATCAGAAACAAGCAAGCAATAATCCTGTGACCTGTAACGAGGTAGAATTAGATGGAAGCAGACGACTCAGATTTTGCAACGAAAACATTTTGTAGCGTGTAACGTGATATAACTTAATCAGACGGCTGCTGACGAGGTTGAATTTATAAAACATATACTTTAGAATTCTATCTGCCACGTATTTGATCTTTAAATATTAGGGTCAGTGATTTCACAGAAACGTGTGTGAACTAAAAACTACAAACGATCTAAATATACTTTTTGTACACGTATATGCTTAAAATATTTAAATAGAAATTACGTTAAAACCTTCTAATTGCAATAGTCAATGTAAAGTACAAATTTTACAAAAGTACATTTACTTTTTTTTTTTTACTATTTTGCAGTTTAAAATGTTGCTTAATCATTGAGAGTAAGAATGTCGTTTATAGTCAAATGCTCATATTCACTACTATGGACATGAATATTTTGTCGTGATTCGTCAAACTCGGCTTTCGAGCTACCATTAGTGTCAAACAGAAAGAATATTCTATCTTTACAATTATATTGTACAAAAGTTAACCGTGCATCGTTTTACAATGATACCCCATTCCCACCCATTTAACTGAACATTATTATCATTGGCCTTTATTTGCACTTTTGGGTCCAGTGCATGGAATGATCAATGTATATACGCAATTTCTTTCGTTTCATTTTCATTTAGCTTTAATATGTTTGAAATAAAAAAATACGACAGTGTTTGAGACATCATGTCCAAGGCTATATAGAACAAATTAGGTTATCTAAGTTAACATGTTGAATGCACGTGAAAGATACATTTCTGTGGCAAATATTTCAGACCATATGAAAAGGGGGATGGGAGGTTGAATGGCTAAAAGCCGTTGACGACTACAAGCTTAACACCATTGACGTGGGTTGGTTCCTCAAAACCCACCTCAACTATTTACAAAGATTCCCAGATCATACCCATGCCTGGGGTTTCACCAGTCAGTTTGGTCAATCTTACCTCCCCCATTAAGTCTGGTAGTCAAGACAGTGACCATAAACATCATCATAGCCATACCCAACCAAAACCATATTGCTATCCTGTTTTTCCTACGATATGGCGTTTCTTCTGGGGTTATGCATGTTTGACGACACTTTAAACAATACAGTGTGTAGATCGATTTAGAGGTGGCGTCCTGGGTGTGTTATACAGCATTTACTATATCATGATACTCATAATGGCTATAATTTCTAATTAATAGAACGGAACTGCCAGTGTGCTATCCCCTAACTAGGGCTTTACCCTGTACAAGATGGATACTCAGGCACCCTAATTTCATAACTTGCACATGCGCCTGAATACTTGAGTACATGGAGAAAACCACTGACTTGCAGCACGTTACTGACAAATGCTATCATGTAAAGTTGTATCGAGTGCACCCTCGGTATGGTACTCACATCTGTTGTGTGTTGGTTATAGTGTCGACAAAAACGATAGAGATCAATTGAAATACAATGTACTTGTTTTGTATTGAGACTATTAATTACATTTATTTTCAGAAAAGACCACACCCGAGTTTTATTTAGCAGCGTAATCGACTCAGATAGCGGTAGACCATAATATTGATATTTACTTCCCGGCTAAGCACCCAGAATAATTGGCTCTTAAATCATGACTATGTGTCCGAATTTGGCAACATGCACCAATGAACTGTCGTTTCGGCGAGCTGGCCCTATAATAATTAAATCCAGCGTCTAAAGAAGACAGCATCTCATTAAAACGTAAATTGTGCACGTCCTGAAGAATAGCTCGTTGGGCTCAATCAACCAATATTCCAAGGAGATGGTAAAACTGAACAAAATAAGGATCGATTGCCATCATCCCCAACATCTCGTTGCTTAGTTGTCATTGTTTCCCTCTTGCTGTTCATTTTCGTTTGTTCTACATGGTATGCCATTTTCAATGTTGATTTCCAGCCTCCAACATACCTATTCTCATTACTAAAAAAAAAGGGGGGGGGGGTAGTTTCATTGGTGTTATCATTTAGTTTTCTCTTTTCTTGCATAACATTTCTGCAACCCATACTGAGCCTCTGAGAGAATGCTACACAACAAACTACACAAAAATGGTTTAGTTATAAAATTAGTCATTGCACTTCAAGAAATAATAATTTATATCTTCTGAAGCTGTTTTTAGATGATTTTGACAGAGTAGTACCACATGTGTAGTAATAGCACGTAATTCTTTTGTCTGTGAGAAAATATTCTGTAGGCCAAGCATCTGTGTAATAGTAAATAGCATGTTTATGTTTATGTTGTGATTTTCTTTAATTTTGCAACCAAAAATATACAAATAAAAAAAAAAAGAAGAAAAGCCGCACCAACAGTCTACGACTTTTAATTAACACTGTTCCTATTGCCCCTCTGGTCGGTAAAAATCCGATCTGGTCAGTAAACCTTTTTGATTCATTGCAATTGTGCTATTTTTAGGGGTGTTTAAACGCGACTTTTCAACAATATTTCAGTTATATCTGGGCGGTCAATTTTATTGGTGGAGGAAACCGGAGTACCCAGAGAAAACCACAAATCACTGACAAACTTTATCACATAATGTTGTAATGAGTACACCTCGCCTGAGCGGAATTCGAACTCACAACGTTAGTGGTGATAGGTACTGATTGCATAGGTAGTTATACATCCAACTACCACCACGACCACGACGGTACCGCTAATTTAAAGTAACATCATAGACTACACAATCATATGGTAAACCAAGGCAAAAGAACAAAGGCTCGTTTAATACCAATCGTAACTACTCTGCCATTCTCGCTACCCTGCAAATAACCTCGTATGCATTTGGCGTATAAATCGCACTACTTTTCACATGTCAGTTACATGAAAGTTTGATAAAGTTATATTTTAAACAATTTTCTATATTTCAATTAAAGTTTTAATTAGTTTTGCATGATTAGATTTTACTTAGTATGTCTTCCATATTGGATTTTCGTGGACTATATTTTTGTGCGGCTTAACTTAACTTAACTTCCGGCAAACAATTTAAGAAGAATTTCTACTATGTACGTACGAGGTTATTTGCAGGGTAGCGAGAATGGCCGAGTAGTTACGATTGCATTTAATACGAACGCAAAACTACAACCGGAAGTTAGACGAGGTGCTCCGATAGGACTGGAATCTACGGAATCGGCAGTTTAAAGTTATATATACATTAAAATAGGTCCTTTTTTTTCCTTTAGAGTAAAACTAGTTCAGGGTATTTTAAGTTCTCAAAATGCTACGATTTGTATATTGACCAGAAATAAACATACTAGTTTTGCATATACATGTATTCTGCCCAAAGTAACAGTTGCACTATATCATTTTCAAGGATTTTTTTTTTTTTTTTTTATCGTGCATGTCTCCACTTTTAATATTTTTGCAAGCACACTTGGAATTATTCTCATAAATGTATTCAAATTATTGTTTTAATTCAATAGTGGAATGTCTGGGTTTTTTTCTGACAATTTCAAATACCCCCCATATAATTAATTATGAGAGGTCATAGTGGTATCGGGAGCAAGTTTTTTTGCTAAAAAAAATCTTTGTTAAAAATAAACTGTGTCAGCAGATGGCTGCATGCTTTAACATCCAACTATCAATCAAACGAGTTCCTTGTGCTACTTTCACCTCGTAACTTATCTGTTTTTTAGTACCTGCCGTCAAGAGTTTATTATCTCAACCTAACGATGATGTAAATGTTCAAGATCGCTATCATCGTTTTTTCACGAATTTGAGATCTAAAAAATTCATGCAATATTGCATTTGTTTGTGGTATATATAAATTATATATAGACCACAATAGAAGTTAATAAAATGTGTCTAGACAAAGGCCATCGACTGTACTCCCCCCTCATGCATGCATTATTTGTCAGGCATGCAGCTGTCCCTATTAAAAAAACTGCCGATTCGTCAGCTTTAACCCTTGACTATAATATATACTTAAGAAATCGTGTCAGTTCCTCCTTTTATAAAGTTGCTGAATCAGCATGTTTTCTCTCTAACTTGATACAACCAATATTTGAATTTAATCAACATCATTTGCTAACAATATACATGTATGAATATTATAGTAGAATATTATGTAAAGTTCACGGTAATTTTTTGCTCAAAATAACTTACTTTTATGACAAAAAATGGTGGTCATTTGATTATTACTATAACTGTATAGTGAATTAAAGACGCTTAACGATAAATATATATTCTCCTTCAGTTGCCCGTGTGTTACGATATTTCTCCACTCAAGAGAGTTAAATTTAAAATTTTAACCACAAGCCATTTAAATTTAACTCTCTTGAGTGGAGAAATATCGTAACCCACATGGGCAACTGAAGGAGAATTTGTTTCTCCTATTATTTACCGATTTACCGATTAATTACCGATTTGATAACATGCGGGGAAAAGCACGAGACATTTTAATCCTCTAGAGGATTACAGATTTTTCCACCACTGGTTCAGCGGGGTTAAAACGCCGTAATAATGGGAGAAAGGGTATTCTTTCCCTCATATAAGTGAAGTTAACTCTCAAACATCAGGGGCTATTTATTGATACTCGTGTTTTGAACATCAATTGAATATACAAATGTACTTATATATCTATATTATATACTTTATGTATTTATAACATGTTTGTATCTCATGTTCTATCAATCATCAACTCTTTCCCTCTTGTGAGTTTATATGTGTAATTTTACTATATGTGTAATTTCTGTTTGCCCCTCGAGGGCCCATAATTGCAATAAAATTTATTTGATTTGATTTATTCTCATTTAAATAACCAGTTCTAGCCCATAAAGATGTTTGTTTTGAAGTTTTAATTGGTTAGCGAGTGAGGGTAGATTTTTTACAGACCACCAGAATATATTCACACGGTGCTGAGAGTGATTTAAAAAAAACATCCGAATTGTACATTCCTACGTTTTTGTAAATTAATTTTTACTGTCGATGACTGAGGGAACATTGCCCCTGTGTCCGACAGCGACCCGTTACCATATATTTACACAACAGCAGGCATATGCAATCTCTGAGAGTATTGACCTTTCGTGTTCGACTTTTATTACGGCATAAAGGATTTCTGCTTGAAGACTTTCACCAATTAAACAAAATTGAACTTATCTCGATCAACGTTACTACATTTTGTACAAGAATAAACAGAAAAATGCGTATGTTCGCGTAGATAATAAAGATATTTTTATCGAGACAAATGCATGTGCTTGTTTACACAAAAATAATGAGGAGAAAAAACTTTAAATAAACCACTTTGTTAATGTTATAACTTTTACCATTTTTTATCGACAAATTTCGAAAATGCTGTGTTAATTGCTACGCATGAATTAAAAATAACTGTAGATTTGATCTTAAACAGAATTTTTTGAATTAGTGCAATAACAGAAAATTCTAATTATTAAAAAATTTGCTTGATATGAAAGAGAAAAAAATATTTGAAAGAGTTTATATATTGTACAGTAAATATAAAAACCATTAACAGAAAAATATTGGCCAATTTTCTAATTACTGGGTTTTGACCGGTTTTGTATAAATAAAAGGTACCACGACCAAAGTAACTATCAATAAATCTTATATTTTTAATTTCATATTTCACAAACATTTTTGTTTTACATACATCAAACCTCAAAGGACGTCATTCGTACTGTCAACCACATCAGTGGTGTAATGTTTAGCCTGCTCGGCTCGATCGGGTCAAACCAAAGACTACATAATTGATATTGGTTGCTTCTCCGTTAATTAATATATATAAGGACTCAACATTAAAGAGTAAGAGCAAAGACTAGTTGGCTCGGAATCAGGATAATGTGTCCGAGTGGAGCGACATGTCTACCCGTAGACTGTTGTTTCAGTGAGTTAGCACTATAGAAAATCCAACTAAGCGTGTTGTTCTAGTGCAAAGCAGACATCATTATCATCTGATCAATGTGACTTGTTCTCGCCATGATATAGCTGGAAATATGCTCATTTGGCGTTTAACAACAATCAATCACTATTCATGGTGTTCCAAACATTATCTCCATACAAGTACATGTACTATAATATTATAATGCCACAAATACAACAAATAGAAATAAACAAGAGCGACCGCGAAAACTACCGGTATATCTAAGGTTTTAGACTGTTTTCTTGTGACATGAGTAGTATATCAGTACGGTTCAAGCCACATTTCGGGAGGTGCTCAAGGGAGGTGCTACCGGAAGTGACGTTACCGGAAGTCACGTGACCGGAAGCGGCCCTGATCGTGACTGACGGGCCCGAACCGGAAGTCACGGAAGTGATCGCGTGTGCATGCGAAACCGGTTCCCGCGCTTTTTTCTTACTATAATAGTAGTATATGGGCACGGACAAAGTCATATTTGTGGTGGAGCTACTGGAAGTTATCACGTGCGCATGCACAACCGGAAGTGACGTCACCGAAAGCAGCCCTGATCGGAAGTGACGTCACGGAAGTATGTTCTGCGTATGCCCGGATTTTCCCCGCGCTTTCTTTCTTACTATAGTAGTACAAAATGTAGTACAAGTACCATGGCTACCGGAGATAGCCGAAGGTCACGTGAACCCGAAGGGGTTCCGTTGGGTGCGCGCATGCGCAACCGGAACAAAAATGGACAAAAAACTCAATGAACAAAAAACATTTCATTTTCCCGTATTAAAAAAATGAATACCACTTCCGATCAGGGCTGCTTCCGGTGACGTCACTTCCGGTTGCGCATGCGCACGTGGTAACTTCAGTAGCTCCACCACAAATATGACTTTGTCCGTGTCCATATACTACTATTATAGTAAGAAAAAAGCGCGGGAACCGGTTTCGCATGCACACGCGATCACTTCCGTGACTTCCGGTTCCGGTCCGTCAGTCACGGTCAGGGCCGTTCCGGTCACGTGACTTCCGGTGACGTCACTTCCGGTAGCACCTCCCTTGAGCACCTCCCGAAATGTGGCTTGAACTGTACTGATATACTACTCATGTCACAAGAAAACAGTCTAAAACCTTAGATATACCGGTAGTTTTCGCGGTCGCTCTTGTTTATTTCTATTTGTTGTATTTGTGGCATTATTATAAACATACTGCCCTTGGATGAAGGTGTTTGGGTAGATTAACACACGAGGGAAAAAATTATCACCCGAGACGAAGTCGAGGGTGATAATTTTTTCACAGAGTGTGTTAATCACCCTAACACCTTCATCCAAGGGCAGTATGTTTTTTTATCATACTGAATGCCTAATGATTCAAGTGTGCATTATGTTATTAGAACTAGAAGGACAATTGCTAAAAAAATAAAAAGTCATAAATTAAGATAGTTTACTTACATTAACAACAACAAAACATCAAATAGCAACAAATTTAACAAGATAATAACAACAATTAATGTAAAATGTTAATTGTATATTTTGATAAATATTATCTTTGCTTCTGACTATTGCATAAATAATTTTCAAGGTAGGCTATAATTATTTTATTTTTCAATATTATTATTTAAATACATGTCTTAAAATTTTGAAATTTTATGAAAACTGAAATTTTTTAAAATATTTTGAAAATTTTATCATTTTGAAATTTTTGAAAATTTTGAAATCTTATGAAAATTTTAAATTTTTTTGAATTTTTGAATTTTGAAATTTTGAAAATCGGTAGACCTCGGCGGTTGTAAATTTTTCCGGATCGGCAAACTTCGGGCTCAGCGGGTGTTAATTTTAGGCATTAACACCCGTTGCTAATATTATCACATGTTGCTAGGGATGGGCGGGGCTTATGAAAGGTTAGTGAAAATTAACAAATGCCGCTTGTCCAATGAAATAAATGGATAATGTAAGAAATTTGCATAAAGTATAATAAAATATTTAGTACATGTACTTGTATGGAGATAATGTTTGGAACACCATGAATAGTGATTGATTGTTGTTAAACGCCAAATGAGCATATTTCCAGCTATATCATGGCGAGAACAAGTCACATTGATCAGATGACAATGATGTCTGCTTTGCACTAGAACAACACGCTTAGTTGGATTTTCTATAGTGCTAACTCACTGAAACAACAGTCTACGGGTAGACATGTCGCTCCACTCGGACACATTATCCTGATTCCGAGCCAACTAGTCTTTGCTCTTACTCTTTAATGTTGAGTCCTTATATATATTAATTAGCGGAGAAGCAACCAATATCAATTATGTAGTCTTTGGTTTGACCCGATCGAGCCGAGCAGGCTAAACATTACACCACTGATGTGGTTGACAGTACGAATGACGTCCTTTGAGGTTTGATGTATGTAAAACAAAAATGTTTGTGAAATATGAAATTAAAAATATAAGATTTATTGATAGTTACTTTGGTCGTGGTACCTTTTATTTATACAAAACTGGTCAAAACCCAGTAATTAGAAAATTGGCTTATATTTTTCTGTTAATGGTTTTTATATTTACTGTACAATATATAAACTCTTTCAAATATTTTTTTCTCTTTCATATCAGACAAATTTTTAATAATTATAATTTTCTGTTATGCACTAATTCTAAAAATTCTGTTTAAGATCAAATCTACAGTTATTTTTAATTCATGCGTAGCAATTATCACAGCATTTTCGAAATTTGTCGATAAAAAATGGTAAAAGTTATAACATTAACAAAGTGGTTTATTTAAAGTTTTTTCTCCTCATTATTTTTGTGTAAACAAGCACATGCATTTGTCTCGATAAAAATATCTTTATTATCTACGCGAACATACGCATTTTTCTGTTTATTCTTGTACAAAATGTAGTAACGTTGATCGAGATAATGTCAATTTTGTTTAATTGGTGAAAGTCTTCAAGCAGAAATCCTTTATGCCGTAATAAAAGTCGAACACGAAAGGTCAATGCTCTCAGAGATTGCATATGCCTGCTGTTGTGTAAACATATGGTAACGGGTCGCTGTCGGACACAGGGGCAATGTTCCCTCAGTCATCGACAGTAAAAATTAATTTACAAAAACGTAGGAATGTACAATTCGGATGTTTTTTTTAAATCACTCTCAGCACCGTGTGAATATATTCTGGTGGTCTGTAAAAAATCTACCCTCACTCGCTAACCAATTAAAACTCCAAAACAAACATCTTTATGGGCTAGAACTGGTTATTTAAATGAGAATAAATCAAATCAAATCAAATAAATTTTGTTCCAATAATGGGCCCTCGAGGGGCAAACAGAAATTACACATATAGTAAAATTACACATATAAACTCACAAGAGGGAAAGAGTTGATGATTGATAGAACATGACATACAAACATGTTATAAATACATAAAGTATATAATATAGATATATAAGTACATTTGTATATTCAATTGATGTTCAAAACACAAGTATCAATAAATAGCCCCTGTTGTTTGAGGGTTAACTTCACCTATATGAGGGAAAGAATACCCTTTCTCCCATTATTACGGCGTTTTAACCCCGCTGAACCAGTGGTGGAAAAATCTGTAATCCTCTAGAGGATTAAAATGTCTCGTGCTTGTCCCGGCATGTTATCAAATCAGTAATTAATAGGTAAATCGGTAAATAATGGGAGAAACAAATTCTCATTCAGGTGCCCATGTGGGGTATGATATTTCACCACACAAGAGAGTTAAATTTAAATGGCTTGTGGTTAAAATTTTTAATCTAACTCTCTTCGAGTGGAAAAATATCGTAACCCACGGGCAACTGAAGGGGAATCTACATTCCTCCCATTATTACGGCGCTTTAACCCCGCTGAGCCAGTGGTGGAAAAATCTGTAATCCTCTAGAGGATTAAAATGTCTCGTGCCTTTCCCCGCATGTCTTTCTTCCATATTTTTCCATATCATTTCATAATTCAACCTACCTTTCTTCCGCATTTGCCATATCTTATGACTATTCGACTTGGCTTTCTTCCATATCATTTCACATTTCAACTTGCCTTTCTTCCATATTGTCCATATCATTTCACAATTCAACCTACTTTTCTTCCATATTTTCCATATCATTTCACTATTCAACTTATTTTTCTTCAATATTTTCCATATCATTTCACTATTCAACCTACTTTTCTTCCATATTTTCCATATCTTATCACTATTCAACTTGCCTTTCTTCCATATTTTCCATATCATTTCACTATTCAACTTATTTTTCTTCCATATTTTCCATATCATTTCACTATTCAATTTGCCTTTCCTCCGTATATTCCATATCTTTTTCACTATTTCCTTTCTTCTGTATTTCCCATATCCTTTCACTATTCAATTTGGCTTTATTCCATATTTTTCTCATCTTTTCATTATTCAACTTGACTTTCTTCCATATTGTCCATATCATTTAACAATTTTCTTCTGTATTTTCCATATCTTATCACTATTCGACTTGCCTTTCTTCCATATTTTCCATATCATTTCACATTTCAACTTACTTTTCTTCCATATTGTCCATATCATTTCACAATTTTCTTCTGTATTTTCCATATCTTATCACTATTCGACTAGCCTTTCTTCCATATTTTCCATATCATTTCACAATTCAACCTACTTTTCTTCCATATTTTCCATATCATTTCACTATTCAACTTATTTTCCATATCATTTCACTATTCAACCTACTTTTCTTCCATATTTTCCATATCTTATCACTATTCAACTTGCCTTTCTTCAATATTTTCCATATCATTTCACTATTCAACTTATTTTTCTTCCATATTTTCCATATCATTTCACTATTCAATTTGCCTTTCCTCCGTATATTCCATATCTTTTTCACTATTTCCTTTCTTCTGTATTTCCCATATCCTTTCACTATTCAATTTGGCTTTATTCCATATTTTTCTCATCTTTTCATTATTCAACTTGACTTTCTTCCATATTGTCCATATCATTTCACAATTTTCTTCTGTATTTTCCATATCTTATCACTATTCGACTAGCCTTTCTTCCATATTTTCCATATCATTTCACATTTCAACTTACTTTTCTTCCATATTGTCCATATCATTTCACTATTCAACCTACTTTTCTTCCATATTTTCCATATCATTTCACTATTCAACTTATTTTTCTTCAATATTTTCCATATCATTTCACTATTCAACCTACTTTTCTTCCATATTTTCCATATCTTATCACTATTCAACTTGCCTTTCTTCCATATTTTCCATATCATTTCACTATTCAACTTATTTTTCTTCCATATTTTCCATATCATTTCACTATTCAATTTGCCTTTCCTCCGTATATTCCATATCTTTTTCACTATTTCCTTTCTTCTGTATTTCCCATATCCTTTCACTATTCAATTTGGCTTTATTCCATATTTTTCTCATCTTTTCATTATTCAACTTGACTTTCTTCCATATTGTCCATATCATTTCACAATTTTCTTCTGTATTTTCCATATCTTATCACTATTCGACTTGCCTTTCTTCCATATTTTCCATATCATTTCACATTTCAACTTACTTTTCTTCCATATTGTCCATATCATTTCACAATTTTCTTCTGTATTTTCCATATCTTATCACTATTCGACTAGCCTTTCTTCCATATTTTCCATATCATTTCACATTTCAACTTACTTTTCTTCCATATTGTCCATATCATTTCACAATTCAACCTACTTTTCTTCCATATTTTCCATATCATTTCACTATTCAACTTATTTTTCTTCAATATTTTCTATATCATTTCACTATTCAACCTACTTTTCTTCCATATTTTCAATATCTTATCACTATTCAAATTGCCTTTCTTCCATATTTTCCATATCATTTCACTATTCAATTTGCCTTTCCTCCGTATATTCCATATCTTTTTCACTATTTCCTTTCTTCTGTATTTCCCATATCCTTTCAATATTCAACTTGGCTTTATTCCATATTTTTCGCCTCTTTTCATTATTCAACTTGACTTTCTTCCATATTGTCCATATCATTTCACAATTTTCTTCTGTATTTTCCATATCTTATCACTATTCGACTTGCCTTTCTTCCATATTTTCCATATCATTTCACATTTCAACTTACTTTTCTTCCATATTTTCCATATCATTTCACAATTTTCTTCTGTATTTTCCAAATCTTTCACTATTCAACTTACTTTTCTTCCAAATTGTCCATATCTTTTCACTATTCGACTCACTTTTCTTCTGTGTTTTCCATATCATTTCACATTTCAACTTACTTTCTTTCCATATCTTTTCACTATTCAACTTACTTTTCTTCTGTATTTCAGATATCTTTTCACTATTCAACTTGGATTTCTTGCATATTTTCCATATCATTTCACATTTCAACTTACTTTTCTTCCATATTTTCCATATCTTTTCACTATTCAACTTACCTTCTGTATTTTCCAAATCTTTTCACAATTCAACTTGCCTTTCTTCCATATTTTCCATATCTTATCACTGTTCGACTTGCCTTTCTTCCATATTTTCCATATCATTTCACATTTCAACTTACTTTTCTTCTATTGTTTCCATATCATTTCACAATTTTCTTCTGTATTTTCCAAATCTTTTCACTATTCAACTTACTTTTCTTCTGTATTTTCAATATCTTTTCACTATTCAACTTACATTCTATATTTTCCAAATCTTTTCACTATTCTACTTACTTTTCTTCCATAATTTCCATATCTTTTCACTATTTAACTTACTTTTCTTCTGTATTTTCCATATCTTTTCACTATTCAACATGGGTTTCTTCCATATTTTTCATATATTTTCACTATTCAACTTGCCTTTCTTCCATATTTTCCATATCTTTTCACAATTCAACTTGCCATTCTTCCATATTGTCCATATCTTTTCACAATTCAACTTGCCTTTCTTCCATATTTCCATATCTTTTCACTATTCGACTTACTTTTCTTCTGTGTTTTCCATATCTTTTCACATTTCAACTTACATTTCTTCCATATTTCCATATCTTTTCACTATTCGACTTACTTTTCTTCTGTGTTTTCCATATCTTTTCACTATTCAACTTACAATCTATATTTTTCAAATCTTTTCACTATTCAACTTATTTTTCTTCCATAATTTCCATATCGTTTCACTATTTAACTTACTTTTCTTCTGTATTTTCCATATCATTTCACTATTCAACATGGGTTTCTTCCGTATTTTTCATATCTTTTTACAATTGAACTTGCCTTTCTTCCATATTGTCCATATCTTTTCACATTTCAACTTGCCTTTCTTCCATATTTTCCATATCTTATCACTGTTCGAATTGCCTTTCTTCCATATTTTCCATATCATTTCACATTTCAACTTACTTTTCTTCCATATTTTCCATATCATTTCACAATTTTCTACTGTATTTTCCAAATCTTTTCACTATTCAACTTACTTTTCTTCAGTATTTTCTATATCTTTTCACTATTCAACATGGGTTTTATCCATATTTTCCATATCATTTCACATTTCAACTTACTTTTCTCCCAACATATTTTCAATATCTTTTCACTATTCAACTTACCTTCTGTATTTTCCAAATCTTTTCACTATTCAACTTACTTTTCTTCAGTATTTTCTATATCTTTTCACTATTCAACATGGGTTTTATCCATATTTTCCATATCATTTCACATTTCAACTTACTTTTCTCCCAACATATTTTCAATATCTTTTCACTATTCAACTTACCTTCTGTATTTTCCAAATCTTTTCACTTTTCAACATACTTTTCTTCCATAATTTCCATATCTTTTCATTATTCAACATGGGTTTCTTCCGTATTTTTCATATCTTTTCAGAATTCAACTTGCCTTTCCTCCATATTTTCCATATCTTATCACTGTTCGACTTGCCTTTCTTCCATATTTTCCATATCATTTCACATTTCAACTTACTTTTCTTCCATTATTTCCATATCATTTCACAATTTTCTTCTGTATTTTCCAAATCTTTTCACTATTCAACTTACTTTTCTTCTGTATTTACCATATCTTTTCACTATTCAACATGGGTTTCTTCCATATTTTCCAAATCTTTTCACTATTCAACTTACTTTTCTTCTGTATTTTCCATATCTTTTCACTATTCAACATGGGTTTCTTCAATATTTTCCAAATCTTTTCACTATTCAACTTACTTTTCTTCTGTATTTTCCATATCTTTTCACTATTCAACTTACTTTTCTTCTGTATTTTCCATATCTTTTCCCTATTCAACATGGGTTTCTTCCATATTTTCAATATCTTTTCACTATTCAACTTACCTTCTGTATTTTCCAAATCTTTTCACTATTCAACTTACTTTTCTTCCATAATTTCCATATCTTTTCACTGTTTAACTTACTTTTCTTCTGTATTTTCCATATCTTTTCACTATTCAACATGGGTTTCTTCTATATTGTCCATATCTTTTCACAATTCAACTTGCCTTTCTTCCATATTTCCATATCTTTTCACTATTCGACTTACTTTTCTTCTGTGTTTTCCATATCATTTCACATTTCAACTTATTTTTCTTCGATATTTTCCATATCTTTTCACTATTCAACTTACATTCTGTATTTTCCAAATCTTTTCACTATTCAACTTATTTTTCTTCTGTGTTTTCCATATCATTTCACATTTAAACTTACTTATCTTCCATATTTTCAATATCTTTTCACTATTCAACTTACTTTTCTTCCATAATTTCCATATCGTTTCACTATTTAACATACTTTTCTTCTGTATTTTTCCATATCATTTCACTATTCAACTTGCCTTTCTTCCATATTTTCCATATCATTTCACATTTCAACTTACTTTTCTTCCATATTTTCCATATATTTTCATTATTAAACTTACATTCTGTATTTTCCAAATCTTTTCACTATTCAACTTACTTTTCTTCTGTATTTTCTATATCTTTTCACAATTCAACTTGCCTTTCTGCCATATTTCCATATCTTTTCACTATTCGACTTACTTTTCTTCTGTGTTTTCCATATCATTTCACATTTAAACTTACTTATCTTCCATATTTTCAATATCTTTTCACTATTCAACTTACTTTTCTTCCATAATTTCCATATCGTTTCACTATTTAACATACTTTTCTTCTGTATTTTTCCATATCATTTCACTATTCAACTTGCCTTTCTTCCATATTTTCCATATCATTTCACATTTCAACTTACTTTTCTTCCATATTTTCCATATATTTTCACTATTAAACTTACATTCTGTATTTTCCAAATCTTTTCACTATTCAACTTACTTTTCTTCTGTATTTTCTATATCTTTTCACAATTCAACTTGCCTTTCTGCCATATTTCCATATCTTTTCACTATTCGACTTACTTTTCTTCGGTGTTTTCCATATCATTTCACATTTCAACTTACTTTTCTTCCATATTTTCCATATATTTTCCCCATTCAACTTACATTCTGTATTTTCCAAATCTTTTCACTATTCAACTTACTTTTCTTCCATAATTTCCATATTGTTTCACTATTTAGCTTACTTTTCTTCTGTATTTTCCATATCATTTCACTATTCAACATGGGTTTCTTCCATATTTTCCATATCTTTTCACAATTCAACTTGCCTTTCTTCCATATTTTCCATATCTTATCACTGTTCGACTCGCCTTTCTTCCATATTTTCCATATCATTTCACAATTTTCTACTGTATTTTCCAAATCTTTTCAATATTCAACTTACTTTTCTTCTGTATTTCTATATCTTTTCACTATTCAACATGGGTTTCTTCCATATTGTCCATATCTTTTCACAATTCAACTTGCCTTTCTTCCATATTTTCCATATCATTTCACATTTCAACTGACTTTTCTTCCATTATTTCCATATCATTTCACAATTTTCTACTGTATTTTCCAAATCTTTTCACTCTTCAACTTACTTTTCTTCCATATTGTCCATATCTTTTCACTATTCGAATTACTTTTCTTCTGTGTTTTCCGTATTTTTTCACATTTCAACTTACTTTTCTTCCATATTTTCCATATCTTTTCACTATTCAACTTACTTTTCTTCTGCATTTTCCATATCCTTTCACTATTCAACTTGGGTTTCTTCCATATTTTTCATATCATTTCATATTTCAACTTATTTTTCTTCTGTATTTTTCATATCTTTTCAATATTCAACTTGACTTTCTTCCATATTTTCCATATCTTTTCACTATTCAACTTACTTTTCTTCCATATTTGTCATATCTTTTCGCTATTCAACTTGGCTTTCTTCCATATTTTCCATATATTTTCACAATTCAACTTGTCTTTCTTCCATATTGTCCATATCTTATCACTATTCAACTTGCCTTTCTTCCATATTTTCCAAATCATTTCACTATTCAACTGATTTTTCTTCCATATTTTCCATATCATTTTACTATTCAACCTACTTTTCTTCCGTATTTTCAATATCTTTTTCACTATTCAACTTTCCTTTCTTCTGTATTTCCTATATCTTTTCACTTTTCAACTGACTTTTCTTCCATATTTTCCATATCATTTCACTATTCAACTTATTTATCTTCCATATTGTCCATATCTTATCACAATTCAACTGACTTTTATTCCATATTTTCCATATCATTTCACTATTCAACTTATTTTTCTTCCATACTTTCCAAATCTTATCACTTTTCAATTTTCTTTTCTTCCATATTTTCCATTTTCAACTTACGTTTCTTCCATATCTTTTTTCATTGTTTCTAATGATTCTTTCAAATCAGAATTTTCTCCTCTCCATGTTTGCTGATTTTCCAAGATTAATTCTGCTTTCTTAATTCTGGAAATATAAAAGAATGATTAAAACTTCATACGCCATGACTATGATATTGTGTTGTTTACTCTCGGGACAGGGAAATCTATATAAACATAAGGGGAAAAGGGAAAAACACGTGAACTTCGGTCACGTCACTTCCAGTAGCCATGTCGGTCACTTCCGGTCACGTCATTTCCGGTTACGTAACTTCCGGTGACGTCACTACCGGAAATATTTTCCTACACTTTCGAAGTAAGTGGGGAAAAGTGACCAGGTGGTCAGATCTAGGACCAGTAGAGGGCATTGTTCTTTTACACCAATGAGAAAGCTCTGTGTAAAACCATCCAATTAAAACTTGTAAACACAGATTTGTCCATGACACTAATTTTACATGTGACAGGTGAGTTACAGGATATTTTGGAAGGATGTCGGAGGGCAGTGCAACTATTTGAAAAAATATGGGAAAATGATATACGGAAAACAAGCAACGTTGCATTTAAAACGTTGTATTTCAAACTTTGCGGTTTGAAAAAAATACGGGAAAATGAAATGTTTTTATAACGTCATCCAATTAGAAAACAAGTAACGTTGGATTATAAACATTGTATTTCAAAAGTTGCGGTTTGAAAAAGTACGGGAAAATGAGTTATTTTCATATTTTCTGATAACATTTATTCTCAAATAATAAAATGAAAAACAAAATAGTCTGAACAGTTCAAATAAAAAAACCGTAGAAAAAGGCAAAATCTACACATCGAACACACATATACATGACCGCTCACTTTCACTTTCCCTCATTCAAATAATTACAATAACCATCAAGATACAGCAAAACCTGTCTACATTGAACATCCTTAGGACTAATGGGGTTTTTCGAATAAAAAAGTGCTCTTACTAGACAGGTCAAATGAGCAACAGTTTGTAGACATTATGACTATTTGTTATATTCGGTTTACCGCGTTTTCATATGTTTATATAGATTTCACTGTTTTGAGAGTAGACAACACAATATCATAGTCATGGCGTATGAAGATAGGATTTTAATAATTCTTTTATATTTCCAGAATTAAGAAAGCAGAATTAATCTTGGAAAATCAGCAAACATGGAGAGAAGAAAATTTGGATTTGAAAGAATCATTAGAAACAATCAATAAAGATATGGAACATATGGAAGAATCGTAAGTTGAAAAGTGAAAAGATAGGGAAAATATGGAAGAAAAGTAAGTTGAATAGTGAAAAGATATGGAAAATATGGAAGAAAAGAAAGTTTGCATAGTGATAAAATTTGGAAAATACAAAAGAAAAGTAAGTTGAATAGTGAAAAGATAGGGAAAATATGGAAGAAAAGAAAGTTGAATGGTGAGAAGATTTGGAAAGTATGGAAGAAAGATAAGTTGAATAGTGAAAAGATATGAAAAGTACAGAAGAAAAGTAAGTTGAATAGTGAAAAGATATGGAAAATATGGAAGAAAGTCAAGTTGAATAGTGAAAAGATATGGAGAATATGGAAGAAAAGTCAGTTGAATAGTGAAATGATATGGAAAATATAGAAGAAAAGTAAGTTGAAAAGTGAAAAGATGCGAAAAATATGGAAGAAAAGTAAGTTGAAAAGTGAAAAGATATGAATAATACAGAAGAAAGGAAAGCTGAATAGTGAAAAAGATATTGAAAATACGAAAGAAAAGTAGGTTGAATAGTGAAATGATATGGAAAATATGAAAGAAAAATAAGTTGAATAGTGAAATGATATGGAAAATATGGAAGAAAGACAAGTTGAATTGTGAAAAGATATGGAAAATATGGAAGAAAAGTAAGTTGAATAGTGAAAAGATATGGAAAATATGGAAGAAAAGAAAGTTTGCATAGTGATAAAATTTGGAAAATACAAAAGAAAAGTAAGTTGAATAGTGAAAAGATAGGGAAAATATGGAAGAAAAGAAAGTTGAATGGTGAGAAGATTTGGAAAGTATGGAAGAAAGATAAGTTGAATAGTGAAAAGATATGAAAAGTACAGAAGAAAAGTAAGTTGAATAGTGAAAAGATATGGAAAATATGGAAGAAAGTCAAGTTGAATAGTGAAAAGATATGGAGAATATGGAAGAAAAGTCAGTTGAATAGTGAAATGATATGGAAAATATAGAAGAAAAGTAAGTTGAAAAGTGAAAAGATGCGAAAAATATGGAAGAAAAGTAAGTTGAAAAGTGAAAAGATATGAATAATACAGAAGAAAGGAAAGCTGAATAGTGAAAAAGATATTGAAAATACGAAAGAAAAGTAGGTTGAATAGTGAAATGATATGGAAAATATGAAAGAAAAATAAGTTGAATAGTGAAATGATATGGAAAATATGGAAGAAAGACAAGTTGAATTGTGAAAAGATATGGAAAATATGGAAGAAAGTCAAGTTGAATAGGGAAAAGATATGAAAAATACAAAAGAAAAGTAAGTTGAATAGTGAAAATATAGGGAAAATATGGAAGAAAAGAAAGTTGAATAGTGAGAAGATTTGGAAAGTATGGAAGAAAAGTAAGTTGAATAGTGAAAAAATATGGAAAATATGGAAGAAAGTCAAGTTGAATAGTAAAATAATATGGAGAATATGGAAGAAAAGCAAGTTGAATAGTGAATAGATATGAAAAATATGGAAGAAAGATAAGTTGAATAGTGAAAAGATTTGGAAAATATAGAAGAAAAGTAAGTTGAATAGTGAAAAGATATGAAAAATACAGAAGAAAAGTAAGTTTAATAGTGAAAAGAAATGGAAAATATGGAAGAAAGTCAAGTTGAATAGTGAAAGGATATGAAAAATACAGAAGAAAGCAAGTTGAATAGTGAAAAGATATGGAGAATATGGAAGAAAGTCAAGTTGAATAGGGAAAAGATATTAAAACTATGGAAGAAAGTCAAGTTGAATAGTGAAACGATATTAAAAATACAGAAGAAAAGTAAGTTGAATAATGAAAAGATATGGAAATCATGGAAGAAAGTCAAGTTGAATAGGGAAAAGATATGAAAAATACAGGAGAAAAGTAAGTTGAATAGTGAAGATAGGGAAAATATGGAAGAAAAGAAAGTTGAATAGTGAAAGGATATGAAAAATACAGAAGAAAGCAAGTTGAATAGTGAAAAGACATGGAGAATATGGAAGAAAATCAAGTTGAATAGTGAAAAGATATTAAAAATAAAGAAGAAAAGTAAGTTGAATAGTGAAAAGAGATGGAAATCATGGCAGAAAATTAAATTCAATAGTGAAAAGATATGGAAAATATGGAAGAAAAGTAAGTTGAATAGGGAAAAGATAGAGAAAATATCGAAGAAAGATAAGTTGAATAGTGAAAAATTCTGGAAAATACAGAAGAAAAGTAAGTTTAATAGTGATAAGATTTGGAAAATACAGAAGAAAAGTAAGTTGAATAGCGAAACGATAGAGAAAATATGGAAGAAAGATAAGTTGAATAGTGAAAAGATATGAAAAATATGGAAGAAAATTAAGTTGAATAGTGAAATGATATGGAGAATATGGAAGACAGGCAAGTTGAATAGTGAAAAGATATGAAAAATATGGAAGAAAGATAAGTTGAACAGTGAAAAGATTTGGAAAATATGTCAGAAAAGTAATTTGAATAGTGAAAAGATATGAAAAATATGGAAGAAAGGCAAGTTGAATAGTGATAAAATATGAGCAATAAGGAAGAAAGGGAAGTTGAATCGTGAAATGATATTAAAAATATGGAAGAAAGTCAAGTTGAATAGTGAAAAGATATTAAAAATACAGAAGAAAAGTAAGTTGAATAGTGAAAAGATATTAAAAATACAGAAGAAAAGTAAGTTGAATAGTGAAAAGATATGGAAATCATGGAAGAAAAGTAAGTTGAATAGTGAAAAGATATGGAAAATATGGAAGAAAGTCAAGTTGAATAGTGATAAGATTTGGAAAATATGGAAGAAAAATAAATTGAATGGTGAAAAGATAGGAAAAATATGGAAGAAAAGAAAGTTGAATAGTGAGAAGATTTGGAAAGTATAGAAGAAAAATAAGTTGAATAGTGAAAAGATATGGAAAATATGGAAGAAAGTCAAGTTGAATAGGGAAAAGATATGAAAAATACAGAAGAAAAGTAAGTTGAATAGTGAAAAGATAGGGAAAATATGGAAGAAAGATAAGTTGAATAGTGAAAAGATGTGGAAAATACAGAAGAAAGGAAAGTTGAATAGTGAAAAGATATGGAAATTATGGAAGAAAAGTAAGTTGAATAGTGAACAAATTTGGAAAATATGGAAGAAAGGCAAGTTTAATAGTGAAAAGATATGAAAAATATGGAAGAAAGATAAATTGCATAGTGAAAAGATTTTGAAAATATGGAAGAAAAGAAAGTTGAATAGTGAAAAGATATGAAAAATATGGAAGAATGGCAAGTTGAATAGTGATAAGATATGAACAATATGGAAGAAAGGCAAGTTGAATACTGAAAAGATATGTTAAATATGGAAGAAAGATAAGTTGCATAGTGAAAAGATTTTGAAAATATGGAAGAAAAGAAAGTTGAATAGTGAAAAGATATGAAAAATATGGAAGAAAGGCTAGTTGAATAGTGATAAGATATGAACAATATGGAAGAAAGGCAAATTGAATACTGAAGAGATACGGAAAATATGGAAGAAAGTCAAGTTGAATAGTGAAAAGATATTAAAAATACAGAAGAAAAGTAAGTTTAATAGTGAAAAGATCTGGAAAATATGGAAGAAACTCAAGTTGAATAGTGAAAAAATATGAAAAATACAGAAGAAAAGTTAGTTGAATAGTAAAAAGATGCGAAAAATATGGAAGAAAAGTAAGTTGAAAAGTGAAAAGATATGAATAATACAGAAGAAAGGAAAGCTGAATAGTGAAAAAGATATTGAAAATACGGAAGAAAAGTAGGTTGAATAGTGAAATGATATGGAAAATATGAAAGAAAAATAAGTTGAATAGTGAAATGATATGGAAAATATGGAAGAAAGACAAGTTGAATTGTGAAAAGATATGGAAAATATGGAAGAAAGTCAAGTTGAATAGGGAAAAGATATGAAAAATACAGAAGAAAAGTAAGTTGAATAGTGAAAATATAGGGAAAATATGGAAAAAAGAAAGCTGAATAGTGAGAAGATTTGGAAAGTATGGAAGAAAAGTAAGTTGAATAGTGAAAAAATATGGAAAATATGGAAGAAAGTCAAGTTGAATAGTAAAATAATATGGAGAATATGGAAGAAAAGCAAGTTTAATAGTGAATAGATATGAAAAATATGGAAGAAAGATAAGTTGAATAGTGAAAAGATTTGGAAAATATAGAAGAAAAGTAAGTTGAATAGTGAAAAGATATGAAAAATACAGAAGAAAAGTAAGCTGAATAGTGAAAAGATATGGAAAATATGGAAGAAAGTCAAGTTGAATAGTGATAAAATTTGGAAAATACAGAAGAAAAGTAAGTTGAATAGTGAAAAGATAGAGAAAATATGGAAGAAAAGAAAGTTGAATGGTGAGAAGATTGGAAAGTATGGAAGAAAAATAAGTTGAATAGTGAAATGATATGGAAAATATGGAAGAAAAATAAGTTGAATAGTGAAATGATATGGAAAATATGGAAGAAAGACAAGTTGAATTGTGAAAAGATATGGAAAATATGGAAGAAAGTCAAGTTGAATAGGAAAAAGATATGAAAAATACAGAAGAAAAGTAAGTTGAATAGTGAAGATAGGTAAAATATGGAAGAAAAGAAAGTTGAATAGTGAGAAGATTTGGAAAATATGGAAGAAACTCAAGTTGAATAGTGAAATGATATGGAGAATATGGAAGAAAGACAAGTTGAATAGAGAAAAGATATGAAAAATATGGAAGAAAGATAAGTTGAATAGTGAAAAGATTTGGAAAATATAAAAGAAAAGAAAGTTGAATAGTGAAAAGATATGAAAAATACAGAAGAAAAGTAAGTTTAATTGTGAAAAGATATGGAAAATATGGAAGAAAGTCAAGTTGAATAGTGAAAGGATATGAAAAATACAGAAGAAAGCAAGTTGAATAGTGAAAAGATATGGAGAATATGGAAGAAAGTCAAGTTGAATAGGGAAAAGATATTAAAAATACAGAAGAAAAGTAAGTTGAATAATGAAAAGATATGGAAATCATGGAAGAAAGTCAAGTTGAATAGGGAAAAGATATGAAAAATACAGGAGAAAAGTAAGTTGAATAGTGAAGATAGGGAAAATATGGAAGAAAAGAAAGTTGAATAGTGAAAGGATATGAAAAATACAGAAGAAAGCAAGTTGAATAGTGAAAAGACATGGAGAATATGGAAGAAAATCAAGTTGAATAGTGAAAAGATATTAAAAATAAAGAAGAAAAGTAAGTTGAATAGTGAAAAGAGATGGAAATCATGGTAAGAAAAGTAAATTGAATAGTGAAAAGATATGGAAAATATGGAAGAAAAGTAAGTTGAATAGCGAAAAGATAGAGAAAATATCGAAGAAAGATAAGTTGAATAGTGAAAAATTCTGGAAAATACAGAACAAAAGTAAGTTTAATAGTGATAAGATTTGGAAAATACAGAAGAAAAGTAAGTTGAATAGCGAAACGATAGAGAAAATATGGAAGAAAGATAAGTTGAATAGTGAAAAATTCTGGAAAATACAGAAAAAAAGTAAGTTGAATAGTGAAAAGATTTGGAAAATATAGAAGATAAGAAAGTTGAATAGTTAAAAGATATGAAAATTATGGAAGAAAGGCTAGTTGAATAGTGATAAGATATGAACAATATGGAAGAAAGGCAAATTGAATACTGAAGAGATACGTAAAATATGGAAGAAAGTCAAGTTGAATAGTGAAAAGATATTAAAAATATTGAAGAAATTCAAGTTGAATAGTGAAAAGATATGAAAAATACAGAAGAAAAGTAAATTGAATAGTGAAAAGATATGGAGAATATGAAAAAAAAGGCAAGTTGAATAGTAATAAGATTTGGAAAACACAGAAGAAAAGTAAGTTGAATAGTGAAAAGATAGGGAGAATATGGAAGAAAGATAAGTTGAATATTGAAAAGGTATGGAAAATACAGAAGAAAAATAAGTTGAATAGTGAAAAGATAGGGAAAATATGGAAGAAAGATAAGTTGCATAGTGAAATGATTTTGAAAATATGGAAGAAAAATAAGCTGAATAGTGAAAAGATTTGGAAAATATGGAAGAAAGATCACTGGAAATTGAACCAATGAGATGACAGAATCCAGTATCCAGAGCAGCAGCAGCCGTCATCGCCACAGCAGCAGCCGCCATCGTCACCGCAGCAACAGCAGCAGTACCACCACCACCACCACCAGCGCAGCAGCAGCACCACCACCACCGCAACAGCAGCACCACCCCCACCACAGCAGCACCACCACCACCACAGCAGCACCACCACCACCGCAGCAGCGGCACCACCACCTCCACCACCGCCGCAGCAGCAGCAGCGTTAGAAATTCCATTCAAAACACGAAAAACGACAAAATCTCAGACAAAGCGAAAGACATTATGAAAAAATCAGACATTAACGTAAACATCTATGACAAAATTGCAACAAGTCAACAAAATAGTGATTAAGATGTTGAATCAACACGAAAATTAGAGGAAGGAATCAAGAAACGTCGCTATAAATAGAAAGTTCACGAAAAAATATAGCAAAAACGAACAATTAATGAATAAAACGTTAAAAGATCTCTGAAAATATAACAAAAATGCAAAAAACTCATTTTGCCCCGAGACCCAAAATCTCATGGCCTGGTGACCTTCTATTGGGTGATCAAATGTACCATTTCATTCATTTGACTCTTAGGTTATTTAGTACCCCCACACAGAGAACGCGCACGTGATAGACTACTTGGAGTACATATCGAACATATCCGAAAACAACAAACTTTTGTAATTATTGAAGGCGTTCCCCTTATGGCGGGGAAAGTGACAGATAACCAGTGAAAGGGCTAGAACATGATAAATAGGACGCGAATGTCCTAGAGAGCACCAAAAGGGAACTTTTGATCACGCGTGCGCGCTCGTATATTTTCCAGAGGACGGTCTACGGGGTCACGTGACGTCATTTCCGGTCAAAAGGCCCCCACTAGGGCGGATATTGTGCAACTTCCGGTTGCGCATGCACACACCCTTCCAAGGGAACATCTTCGGTGTTACGTCACATCCGGTAGCCATGTCGGTCACGCGCAATGGTATATTTTGTACTACTACTATAGTAAGAAAAAAGTGCGGGAGCCGGTTGTGCATGTGCACGCGATCACTTCTGTGACTTTTGGTTCTGGTCACGTGATTTTCGCTGACGTCAGTCATGGTCAGGACTGCTTCTGGTCACGTGACTTCTGGTGACGTCACTTCCGGTAGCACCGCCCTTGAGCATCTCCCGAAATTTGGCTTGAACCGTACTAATATACTACTGACATGATTTGTTGGCTAAACTTTCTCGTCTGCAATAATTATAACGTCTCAGTCTCGAGCAATCTACAATGATGTAACTTGTCCCTTTTTTCTATTTGTACATAATACACTAATATAAGAAAATTTTTGAAGAAACCACTATAATGATTGAACAACACGAACTCCTAAGAACAGTGCTCTGGAAGGACAGCAATTTCATGCACTACTAGTAATACCCGTTGTATTATTCTTGCAAAAAAAATTCGATGATAAGTCATGAATGACGAAAGGTCTGAATCAGTTGTGATGACGACAAACGAAACTCTGTGGTCATTTGTGACACAGACATTCCGTAACGGTTAATCAGATCATGGTGGTGACAATAAAACGTTCGATGTGATGACTTCAACTTAACCACTAGGAACCCTTGTTTCAGTAGCTTTCTTGTTAGCAGTAGCCCTCTATCAAAGAAGGGTCCGGATGGCTCAATGAGTTAGGTAGTTGGATTACCTAACAACTCATACAAGCCTATCACCAATACGGCGTGGGTTCGCGTCCGAATTTGTAAATTACAAAAAAGGGTACATTCGACTCGCAACTGCAAGTGATAAAGTTTACCAGTTGCTTGCCCATGGTCAGTGGTTCTCTCCGGGTATTCCGGCTTAATTCTTCCACCACTAAAACTGGTCGCCATGATATAGCTGAAATATTGCTGAAGGTGGCATTAAGCACAATAAATCAAATCAGATCTATCAAGGAAATCATGATAGGAACCTTAAGATCAGGAATATCATATCAACAGAGAGATGTACTCCATATTCATGTGATGTTGCAATGTTTCTTCATTAAATTAAAGTTCACTATGAATAGAATTGAAATAATTTCGTGTACACATTTATACAATCTGATGTTAAAAGCAACTTACATGGAAAGTTAGAAAAAAGGAGGCGATTCTGTGATGTCAAAAACTTAAACAAACAGATTCTTTGACAAATGATTTGGCTAATTACTTTGGTTGTGTTAACTGCGCTTAAATACTGCAATTAAATAATAAAAAGAAATTTATTAGTTCAAATTTTCCTTTGTTATACGGCAAAAGGGGAATAATCGCGATTTTGAATTCGTGAAAACCTGTATCATATTATCAGTGAGAATAAATATAAACAGGACGAGATCATTCAAATGTTAGATTTTTTTTTATCGACACCATATTTGTCCTGTTTGGTGAGCGAGTGTTTCAATAAATAAAACGATTGCTATTCCGATGGGTACGAATTGTGCTCCGCTACTCGCCGAATTGTTTCTACACGCTTATAAATGAGGTAAGCTTCCTTCAAGGACTTGACAAGAATAAAGATAGAGAATTAGCATATACCTTTAATTCCATCTTCCGCTGTATAGATGATGATCTGTCACTGAACAATTCTCGATTCAGTAATTATCTGCATCTCATCTATCCAAATGAGCATATACCTTTAATTCCATCTTCCGCTGTATAGATGATGATCTGTCACTGAACCATTCTCGATTCAGTAATTATCTGCATCTCATCTATCCAAATGAGCTTGAGGTAAAGTATACCACTGACACTCAAAAATCTGCTTCACCTTGAAATCGACAACGAAGGAAGATTAAATACAAACTCTACGACAAATGTGATGACTTCACTTTTCTAATAGTCAACTTCCCCTTCGTCAGTAACAATATTCCAGCAAAACCAGCGTATGGAGTTTACATTTAAAAACCCATACGTTATTCAAGAGCCTGTGCCCAGTATGTTGTACAGTAATTTTCTGGACAGAGCTCAGTTGCTGACGCAAAGGCTACCTTGCTAATAGGTTGAAATCATCGCTACAAAAACTATACAGTCGTCATCACAATCTGGTTGACCATTGCAAAATATTCATATCTCAAATGACAATGGATCTTTTACTTTTTACGTAGATTTTTTCTTTCCTCTATGGCGGCCAAGACTTTTACTGGACTTGGCTGTATATATGAGTAAGACAACGAGTGACTTGTAAGAAACAGGAACTGCTTACCCTTCCCGAGCATCTGAGTTCACACTTTGTTTTTTTGTAGGTGTCCGTGTTGCTCATCTTTTTCGTTTTCTGTGTTGTGTCTTTATTTTGTTTTCTTTGTTCTGTATCGCGCGCCCAATATTGTCTATGTCTCTTGCCCTCGGTTTTAAATACTGGGGGTTCGTGTTGCTCATTTGGTCCTATTCTGTATTTTTACGTTCTTAGTTCCATGTTGTGATGTCCGCTACAATTTAAAAAAAAAAAAAAAAAAAAAAAAAAAAAAAAAAAAAAAACAACCGATGTTTACTTTTATATTTTTAATCCTAGATGTTTGTAGGAGGGTTCATGTCTTCTTTATGTTATTTGTGTTTGTTTGCGTATAGTGATGTCCAACATGTTGTCCTATTACTAGTATATGTTTTCACGATATCAGTTCCATGTTGTGGTGTTCGCTACGATGTTTGCATAAAAACGATGTTCGGTTTGTGTTTGCCCCCAGTTGTTTGAAGGAAGGTTCATGTCTTATTTATGTTATTTGTGTTTGTTTGCGTATGGTGGTGTCAAATACGTCTTGACTACATGAGTAACATAGCGGTGTCTTATAAGAGGAAGGAACTGTTTACTCTTCGAAAGAACATGGTTTCACCCCCGGTTTATGTGGCGTCAGTGTTGCTCATCTTGTTAGTTTTCTGTGTTGTGTTTTTTGTTTGTTTGTCTAGATCTTCGTCCTGTGTCTTGTGTACTCAATGTAGCCAGTTTCTCTAGATTGACCATTCTTGATTGGTCCTTCGGTTTTCTCTAACGTTTACTCGCACACTTGTATTACTGTGTTTTTACGTATATTTGTTTTAGTTACTTCATGTTGTACTTGTTTTTTTTATATGAATTCGACGGTGATGTCAGGTGTGTGGGAAACAAAATGTTAACCTACCTTAATAAAACTGTAATATTTCTTTACCTACTACATTTGTATATTAATATTCCCACAATCTGATAAAAATCATAACTCTGACTTGCTTCTCTTTACTGTATAAAAAGGGGGCAAGGGAGAGATACGATTTTAATCAGATTTATATTCCCAAGGTTGTGAAATTCTACGATTTCTCAAATATGGCCGCCAAGACTCAAACCATTACAATGTTAAAGTTTTGGTGCAAACGGATTAATTCAGGACAGAATTCGAACCTTTTATTTGTTTTAAGGCCCCGTGTCTTCATATTATTTTGTGTTTGTATGCATTCAACGTTTGAAGATACTGAAGAGCTAATTAAAAGTCGTAAATCGATGAAGGACAGACAATACAATTCCTAAATAGAACAACGACTGAACAGGACAAACAATGATGTACAAAACACTACACAGAAAACTAAAGATTGAGCAACACGAACCCAACTAAAACCCGGGGTGAACCCAGGTGTTCCGGACAGCCGGAGTGTCCAGTATAAGAATTATGACAATGTTAATCGTTGTATGTCTATTCCCAAACTTTCTTGTATTTTGTATTAGTCTCATTTTAGTGGAGGAGTATATGGTTCAGGACATGAAGTTTCAAAATACATGACCGTCCATTCCTATCAAATCCACTCTGATCATTAGTGCAACATGAACAAGCTGTAGGAAGAAATTGTCTTTTGGATCATAATTTGGCATAGTAAGCCCTTCATCTTCCTCCAACGGGGTTGCTCTTTGGTAATGAAGTTCTCCCAAAACATGTTCTGAGTATGCATGAGGAATCAACAAGGTTTCCCTTTCAAAAATCGACCGATAAAAATTGATATTCGTCACTGAGTCTGTTTTGTAAGTATTCTTTAAATGTTGTTCTGCGGGAAATAAATGACTGAGGGATATCTCCGTTGGTCTGTGCTACTAGTGAGCAATATCTTTCCCAAACATCAGACAGTTGGAGTATTTGATTTTTAGAGGCAGTATATCCAAGTTCTTGAACTAAAAAAATCATTGCAAGATCTATTGTTTCACATTCCTTTTTCGTTTTCTGTGTATCATATTTGAACGCATTGAGGCATTTGTTATGATATTTCCCTTCTGCAGCTATTAATTCGCTAACCCCTGCTAAACGTAAACGCATAGTGTTTTCCAAGTTTGAATCTTGCAAGATCTTATTGCTGACAGAAAGCGTTGAAATATTGAACAACTTATCTGACAAAAAATGCATAGATTCCAATCGACTGGTTTTACAGATCTTCTACTCGAGTATTTGGACGTCGACGGAGCCATCGAATCCGAACATGTAACTCAATGTTCCTGCTTTGACGATTCAACATCTGCCTTTTTCCCTTTAGCTCCGGCTTCAAAGGTTTTGATTTGCTTCTGATGAGTGAACTCAGAATAACATTTTCTATGGCAAAAGACTTCGTCTGATGTATGAAGCTTTTCTAGTCGATCAATAGTCTCATAATATCGTACGGCTCTTATCTTTCGTCTTTGAGAGGTACGTTCTTTCAGGGTCTGAATTCCCCTTTGCTTTTTATGCTCTAGGGCATCTGTTTTATTTTCCTGACAAATAACACACTTATTAACATCGTATTGACCAGAAAAAGATCGTTTTCTAATATTTAAGCTTATATCCATTTTGAACTATCGATGGTTGTTTAGCATGTGCTTAGAAACTGTCGACTAAAGCAAATATACAGAAAGCATCAATAATTTTTTTCCGAGTATTAGGTAATCTTGATCTTTATACTTTTCAAAAAATATTAGAATTAAGTAGCAATGCATGTCAATTGTCATTTCGCTAACAGGGTTTTGAATCCGAATCATAGGAAATGCACTAGAACGGGTTATTATCCTACAGATTGGTGATACAATAGATACTTTCCCCTGACACCGCCACCACCCCTCGAGGGGGTGATACCATGTGATATAGACAAAAAAAATAGCTGATACCTAAAAAATAGCTTTATTGCAACATTCCTACTCTCATAGGGTCCATTAATGAACAGTGCTGAATATGGTTTGTTCTCAAATGTTGTTTTTTTTGGTAGTCATTTTGTCCGCCATTTTGTGACGTTAAACGACATTTTTCTAATGGTTAACATAGATTTTTGGATTCAGCGACCCTGAAATAGGGTGAAAAGGTGTGTTGGACTAAATACTAATAAAATGCCGCTAGACTCTTTAAACGACGACATTTTCAAAAATCCGACCTGACTACATGGAAAGTTAGAAAAAAATCAGGCGATTCTGTGCCACAAGCGCCTGTGATGTCAAAAACTTAAACAAAAAGATTCTTTGACAAATGATTTGGCTAATTACTTTGGTCGTGTTAACTGAGCTTAAATACGGCAATTGAATAATAGAAAGAAATGTATTAGCTCAAATTTCTCTCTGTTATACGGCAAAAGGGGAATAATCGCGATTTTGAATTCGTGAAAACCTGTATCATATTATCAGTGAGAATAAATATGAACAGGACGAGATCATTCAAATGTTAGATTTTTTTTATCGACACCATATGTGTCCTGTTTGGTGGGCGGGTGTTTCAATAAATAAAGCGATTGCTATTCCGATGGGTACGAATTATGCTCCGCTACTCGCCGAATTGTTTCTACACGCTTATAAATGAGGCAAGCTTCCTTCAAGGACTTGACAAGAATAAAGATAGAGAATTAGCATATACCTTTAATTCCATCGTCCGCTGTATAGATGTTGATCTGTCACTGAACAATTCTCGATTCAGTAATTATCTGCATCTCATCTATCCAAATGAGCTTGAAGTAAAGTATCCTGGTGGTGCCGGTTCTCGATAGCGTAAGAAACATTTCTCCCGTGTGCCCCTTAGAAACAATAAACATTTACAAAATTGTTTTTGTGGGTTACACAGTACAGAAATAACATTGATATAAAGATAAAACTGATAAGATATGACCCGAACGGTGTTCCATGCTTTTTTTCCCTGAACAGCGCCACCTGTATATTTTCGGTTTGGTATGCCGTATACGTACTTGACCTTCATTGACAGCAACGTTTTGCTTACATCACAAACGTATATTTTAAGCAATGACTCAGTGAATTTAGAGTTATTTTTGGAATAAGAAAATGTGCATAAATATCTGAGACTATAAAGATTATGTGCATACATACCTTGATACGTAGCATAGCCATTTGTTCCTTCTTGCGAAGCGAGGTGTTGTTCCGTAGGTAAAATCCTGGCGAACAGAAGACACGTGCGTTTTCCCGATTTATGTCAAAACTCTCACACGCATAATTATCGAGAACAGGTGACTCTACGATATACTACTGACACTCAAAGTCTGCTTCACCTTGAAATTGACAACGGAGGAAGATTAAAAACAAACTCTACGACAAACGTGATGACTTCACTTTTCCAATAGTCAACTTTCCCTTCGTCAGTAGCAATATTCCAGCACAACCAGCGTATGGAGTTTACATCTAAAAACCCATACGTTATTCAAGAGCCTGTGCCCAGTGTGTTGTACAGTGATTTTCTGGACAGAGCTCAGTTGCTGACGCAAAGGCTACCTTGCTAATAGGTTGAAATCATCGCAACAAAAATTATACAGTCATCATCACAATCTGGTTGGCCATTGCGAAATATTCATATCTCAAATGACAATGGATCTTTTACTTTTTACGTAGAGTTTTTCTTTCCTCTATGGCTGCCAAGACTTTTACTGGACTTGGCTGTATATATGAGTAAGACAACGAGTGTATTGTAAGAAACAGGAACTGCTTACCCTTCCCGAGCACCTGAGTTCACACTTTGGTTTTTTTTAGGTGTCCGTGTTGCTCATCTTTTTCGTTTTCTGTGTTGTGTCTTTATTTTGATTTCTTTGTTCTGTATCGCTCGCTCAATGTTTTCTATGTCTCGTGCCCTCGGTTTTAAATACTGGGGGTTCGTGTTACTTATTTTGTCCTATTCTGTATTTTTACTTTCTTAGTTCCATGTTGTGATGTCCGCTACGATTTCCTTTAAAAAAATAAAAAAATGAAAAAAAAATAACCAACCGATGTTCGGTACGTCTTTGCTCCTAGATGTTTGTAGGAGGGTTCATGTCTTCTTTATGTTATTTGTGTTTGTTTGCGCATAGTGATGTCCAACATGTTGTCCCATTACTAGTATATGTTTTCACGATATCAGTTCCATGTTGTGGTGTTCGCTACGATGTTTGCATAAAAACGATGTTCGGTTCGTGTTTGCCCCCAGTTGTTTGAAGGAAGGTTCATGTCTTATTTATGTTATTTGTGTTTGTTTGCGTATGGTGGTGTCAAATACGTCTTGACTACATGAGTAACATAGCGGTGTCTTATAAGAGGAAGGAACTGTTTACTCTTCGACAAACATGGTTTCACCCCCGGTTTATGTGGCGTCAGTGTTGCTCATCTTGTTAGTTTTCTGTGTTGTGTTTTTGTTTTGTTTGTCTAGATCTTCGTCCTGTGTCTTGTGTACCCAATGTAGCCAGTTTCTCTAGATTGACCATTCTTGATTGGTCCTTCGGTTTTCTCTAACGTTTACTCGCACACTTGTATTACTGTGTTTTTACGTATATTTGTTTTAGTTACTTCATGTTGTACTTGTTTTTTTTATATGAATTGGGCGGTGATGTCAGGTGTGTGGGAAACAAAATGTTAACCTACCTTAATAAAACTGTAATATTTCTTTACCTACTACATTTGTATATTAATATTCCCACAATCTGATAAAAATCATAACTCTGACTTGCTTCTCTTTACTGTATAAAAAGGGGGCAAGGGAGAGATACGATTTTAATCAGATTTATATTCCCAAGGTTGTGAAATTCTACGATTTCTCAAATATGGCCGCCAAGACTCAAACCATTACAATGTTAAAGTTTTGGTGCAAACGGATTAATTCAGGACAGAATTCGAACCTTTTATTTGTTTTAAGGCCCCGTGTCTTCATATTATTTTGTGTGTGTATGCATTCAACGTTTGAAGATACTGAAGAGCTAATTAAAAGTCGTAAATCGATGAAGGACAGACAATACTATTCCTAAATAGAACAACGACTGAACAGGACAAACAATGATGTACAAAACACTACACAGAAAACTAAAGATTGAGCAACACGAACCCAACTAAAACCCGGGGTGAACCCAGGTGTTCCGGACAGCCGGAGTGTCCAGTATAAGAATTATGACAATGTTAATCGTTGTATGTCTATTCCCAAACTTTCTTGTATTTTGTATTAGTCTCATTTTAGTGGAGGAGTATATGGTTCAGGACATGAAGTTTCAAAATACATGACCGTCCATTCCTATCAAATCCACTCTGATCATTAGTGCAACATGAACAAGCTGTAGGAAGAAATTGTCTTTTGGATCATAATTTGGCATAGTAAGCCCTTCATCTTCCTCCAACGGGGTTGCTCTTTGGTAATGAAGTTCTCCCAAAACATGTTCTGAGTATGCATGAGGAATCAACAGGGTTTCCCTTTCAAAAATCGACCGATAAAAATTGATATTCGTCACTGAGTCTGTTTTGTAAGTATTCTTTAAATGTTGTTCTGCGGGAAATAAATGACTGAGGGATATCTCCGTTGGTCTGTGCTACTAGTGAGCAATATCTTTCCCAAACATCAGACAGTTGGAGTATTTGATTTTTAGAGGCAGTATATCCAAGTTCTTGAACTAAAAAAATCATTGCAAGATCTATTGTTTCACATTCCTTTTTCGTTTTCTGTGTATCATATTTGAACGCATTGAGGCATTTGTTATGATATTTCCCTTCTGCAGCTATTAATTCGCTAACCCCTGCTAAACGTAAACGCATAGTGTTTTCCAAGTTTGAATCTTGCAAGATCTTATTGCTGACAGAAAGCGTTGAAATATTGAACAACTTATCTGACAAAAAATGCATAGATTCCAATCGACTGGTTTTACAGATCTTCTACTCGAGTATTTGGACGTCGACGGAGCCATCGAATCCGAACATGTAACTCAATGTTCCTGCTTTGACGATTCAACATCTGCCTTTTTCCCTTTAGCTCCGGCTTCAAAGGTTTTGATTTGCTTCTGATGAGTGAACTCAGAATAACATTTTCTATGGCAAAAGACTTCGTCTGATGTATGAAGCTTTTCTAGTCGATCAATAGTCTCATAATATCGTACGGCTCTTATCTTTCGTCTTTGAGAGGCACGTTCTTTCAGGGTCTGAATTCCCCTTTGCCTTTTATGCTCTAGGGCATCTGTTTTATTTTCCTGACAAATAACACACTTATTAACATCGTATTGACCAGAAAAAGATCGTTTTCTAATATTTAAGCTTATATCCATTTTGAACTATCGATGGTTTAGCATGTGCTTAGAAACTGTCGACTAAAGCAAATATACAGAAAGCATCAATAATTTTTTTCCGAGTATTAGGTAATCTTGATCTTTATACTTTTCAAAAAATATTAGAATTAAGTAGCAATGCATGTCAATTGTCATTTCGCTAACAGGGTTTTGAATCCGAATCATAGGAAATGCACTAGAACGGGTTATTATTGGTGATACAATAGATACTTTCCCCTGACACCGCCACCACCCCTCGAGGGGGTGATACCATGTGATATAGACAAAAAAATAGCTGATACCTAAAAAATAGCTTTATTGCAACATTCCTACTCTCATAGGGTCCATTAATGAACAGTGCTGAATATGGTTTGTTCTCAAATGTTGTTTTTTTGGTAGTCATTTTGTCCGCCATTTTGTGACGTTAAACGACATTTTTCTAATGGTTAACATAGATTTTTGGATTCAGCGACCCTGAAATAGGGTGAAAAGGTGTGTTGGACTAAATACTAATAAAATGCCGCTAGACTCTTTAAACGACGACATTTTCAAAAATCCGACCTGACTACATGGAAAGTTAGAAAAAAATCAGGCGATTCTGTGCCACAAGTGCCTGTGATGTCAAAAACTTAAACAAAAAGACTCTTTGACAAATGATTTGGCTAATTACTTTGGTCGTGTTAACTGAGCTTAAATACGGCAATTGAATAATAGAAAGAAATGTATTAGCTCAAATTTCTCTCTGTTATACGGCAAAAGGGGAATAATCGCGATTTTGAATTCGTGAAAACCTGTATCATATTATCAGTGAGAATAAATATGAACAGGACGAGATCATTCAAATGTTAGATTTGTTTTATCGACACCATATGTGTCCTGTTTGGTGGGCGGGTGTTTCAATAAATAAAGCGATTGCTATTCCGATGGGTACGAATTATGCTCCGCTACTCGCCGAATTGTTTCTACACGCTTATAAATGAGGCAAGCTTCCTTCAAGGACTTGACAAGAATAAAGATAGAGAATTAGCATATACCTTTAATTCCATCGTCCGCTGTATAGATGTTGATCTGTCACTGAACAATTCTCGATTCAGTAATTATCTGCATCTCATCTATCCAAATGAGCTTGAAGTAAAGTATCCTGGTGGTGCCGGTTCTCGATAGCGTAAGAAACATTTCTCCCGTGTGCCCCTTAGAAACAATAAACATTTACAAAATTGTTTTTGTGGGTTACACAGTACAGAAATAACATTGATATAAAGATAAAACTGATAAGATATGACCCGAACGGTGTTCCATGCTTTTTCCCCCTGAACAGCGCCACCTGTATATTTTCGGTTTGGTATGCCGTATACGTACTTGACCTTCATTGACAGCAAAGTTGTGCTTACATCACAAACGTATATTTTAAGCAATGACTCAGTGAATTTAGAGTTATTTTTGGAATAAGAAAATGTGCATAAATATCTGAGACTATAAAGATTATGTGCATACATACCTTGATACGTAGCATAGCCATGTGTTCCTTCTTGCGAAGCGAGGTGTTGTTCCGTAGGTAAAATCCTGGCGAACAGAAGACATGTGCGTTTTCCCGATTTATGTCAAAACTCTCACACGCATAATTATCAAGAACAGGTGACTCTACGATATACTACTGACACTCAAAAGTCTGCTTCACCTTGAAATTGACAACGGAGGAAGATTAAAAACAAACTTTACGACAAACGTGATGACTTCACTTTTCCAATAGTCAACTTCCCCTTCGTCAGTAGCAATATTCCAGCACAACCAGCGTATGGAGTTTACATCTAAAAACCCATACGTTATTCAAGAGCCTGTGCCCAGTGTGTTGTACAGTGATTTTCTGGACAGAACTCAGTTGCTGACGCAAAGGCTACCTTGCTAATAGGTTGAAATCATCGCTACAAAAACTATACAGTCGTCATCACAATCTGGTTGACCATTGCGAAATATTTTCATATCTCAAATGACAATGGATCTTTTACTTTTTACGTAGAGTTTTTCTTTCCTCTATGGCGGCCAAGACTTTTACTGGACTTGGTTGTATATATGAGTAAGACAACGAGTGACTTGTAAGAAACAGGAACTGCTTACCCTTCCCGAGCACCTGAGTTCACACTTTGGTTTTTTTTAGGTGTCCGTGTTGCTCATCTTTTTCGTTTTCTGTGTTGTGTCTTTATTTTGATTTCTTTGTTCTGCATCGCGCGCTCAATGTTTTCTATGTCTCTTGCCCTCGGTTTTAAATACTGGGGGTTCGTGTTGCTCATTTGGTCCTATTCTGTATTTTTACGTTCTTAGTTCCATGTTGTGATGTCCGCTACGATTTCCCCCAAAAAAATAAAAAAATGAAAAAAAAATAACCAACCGATGTTCGGTACGTCTTTGCTCCTAGATGTTTGTAGGAGGGTTCATGTCTTCTTTGTGTTATTTGTGTTTGTTTGCGTATAGTGATGTCCAACATGTTGTCCTATTACTAGTATATGTTTTCACGATATCAGTTCCATGTTGTGGTGTTCGCTACGATGTTTGCATAAAAACGATGTTCGGTTCGTGTTTGCCCCCAGTTGTTTGAAGGAAGGTTCATGTCTTATTTATGTTATTTGTGTTTGTTTGCGTATGGTGGTGTCAAATACGTCTTGACTACATGAGTAACATAGCGGTGTCTTATAAGAGGAAGGAACTGTTTACTCTTCGACAAACATGGTTTCACCCCCGGTTTATGTGGCGTCAGTGTTGCTCATCTTGTTAGTTTTCTGTGTTGTGTTTTTTGTTTTGTTTGTCTAGATCTTCGTCCTGTGTCTTGTGTACCCAATGTAGCCAGTTTCTCTAGATTGACCATTCTTGATTGGTCCTTCGGTTTTCTCTAACGTTTACTGGCACACTTGTATTACTGTGTTTTTACGTATATTTGTTTTAGTTACTTCATGTTGTACTTGTTTTTTTTATATGAATTGGACGGTGATGTCAGGTGTGTGGGAAACAAAATGTTAACCTACCTTAATAAAACTGTAATATTTCTTTACCTACTACATTTATATATTAATATTCCCACAATCTGATAAAAATCATAACTCTGACTTGCTTCTCTTTACTGTATAAAAAGGGGGCAAGGGAGAGATACGATTTTAATCAGATTTATATTCCCAAGGTTGTGAAATTCTACGATTTCTCAAATATGGCCGCCAAGACTCAAACCATTACAATGTTAAAGTTTTGGTGCAAACGGATTAATTCAGGACAGAATTCGAACCTTTTATTTGTTTTAAGGCCCCGTGTCTTCATATTATTTTGAGTGTGTATGCATTCAACGTTTGAAGATACTGAAGAGCTAATTAAAAGTCGTAAATCGATGAAGGACAGACAATACAATTCCTAAATAGAACAACGACTGAACAGGACAAACAATGATGTACAAAACACTACACAGAAAACTAAAGATTGAGCAACACGAACCCAACTAAAACCCGGGGTGAACCCAGGTGTTCCGGACAGCCGGAGTGTCCAGTATAAGAATTATGACAATGTTAATCGTTGTATGTCTATTCCCAAACTTTCTTGTATTTTGTATTAGTCTCATTTTAGTGGAGGAGTATATGGTTCAGGACATGAAGTTTCAAAATACATGACCGTCCATTCCTATCAAATCCACTCTGATCATTCGTGCAACATGAACAAGCTGTAGGAAGAAATTGTCTTTTGGATCATAATTTGGCATAGTAAGCCCTTCATCTTCCTCCAACGGGGTTGCTCTTTGGTAATGAAGTTCTCCCAAAACATGTTCTGAGTATGCATGAGGAATCAACAGGGTTTCCCTTTCAAAAATCGACCGATAAAAATTGATATTCGTCACTGAGTCTGTTTTGTAAGTATTCTTTAAATGTTGTTCTGCGGGAAATAAATGACTGAGGGATATCTCCGTTGGTTTGTGCTACTAGTGAGCAATATCTTTCCCAAACATCAGACAGTTGGAGTATTTGATTTTTAGAGGCAGTATATCCAAGTTCTTGAACTAAAAAAATCATTGCAAGATCTATTGTTTCACATTCCTTTTTCGTTTTCTGTGTATCATATTTGAACGCATTGAGGCATTTGTTATGATATTTCCCTTCTGCAGCTATTAATTCGCTAACCCCTGCTAAACGTAAGCGCATAGTGTTTTCCAAGTTTGAATCTTGCAAGATCTTATTGCTGACAGAAAGCGTTGAAATATTGAACAACTTATCTTTGTTGGAAGTCTGACAAAAAATGCATAGATTCCAATCGACTGGTTTTACAGATCTTCTACTCGAGTATTTGGACGTCGACGGAGCCATCGAATCCGAACATGTAACTCAATGTTCCTGCTTTGACGATTCAACATCTGCCTTTTTCCCTTTAGCTCCGGCTTCAAAGGTTTTGATTTGCTTCTGATGAGTGAACTCAGAATAACATTTTCTATGGCAAAAGACTTCGTCTGATGTATGAAGCTTTTCTAGTCGATCAATAGTCTCATAATATCGTACGGCTCTTATCTTTCGTCTTTGAGAGGTACGTTCTTTCAGGGTCTGAATTCCCCTTTGCTTTTTATGCTCTAGGGCATCTGTTTTATTTTCCTGACAAATAACACACTTATTAACATCGTATTGACCAGAAAAAGATCGTTTTCTAATATTTAAGCTTATATCCATTTTGAACTATCGATGGTTGTTTAGCATGTGCTTAGAAACTGTCGACTAAAGCAAATATACAGAAAGCATCAATAATTTTTTTCCGAGTATTAGGTAATCTTGATCTTTATACTTTTCAAAAAATATTAGAATTATGTAGCAATGCATGTCAATTGTCATTTCGCTAACAGGGTTTTGAATCCGAATCATAGGGAAATGCACTAGAACGGGTTATTATCCTACAGATTGGTGATACAATAGATACTTTCCCCTGACACCGCCACCACCCCTCGAGAGGGTGATACCATGTGATATAGACAAAAAAAATAGCTGATACCTAAAAAATAGCTTTATTGCAACATTCCTACTCTCATAGGGTCCATTAATGAACAGTGCTGAATATGGTTTGTTCTCAAATGTTGTTTTTTTTGGTAGTCATTTTGTCCGCCATTTTGTGACGTTAAACGACATTTTTCTAATGGTTAACATAGATTTTTGGATTCAGCGACCCTGAAATAGGGTGAAAAGGTGTGTTGGACTAAATACTAATAAAACGACGACATTTTCAAAAATCCGACCTGACTACATGGAAAGTTAGAAAAAAATCAGGCGATTCTGTGCCACAAGTGCCTGTGATGTCAAAAACTTAAACAAACAGATTCTTTGACAAATGATTTGGCTAATTACTTTGGTCGTGTTAACTGAGCTTAAATACGGCAATTGAATAATAGAAAGAAATGTATTAGCTCAAATTTCTCTCTGTTATACGGCAAAAGGGGAATAATCGCGATTTTGAATTCGTGAAAACCTGTATCATATTATCAGTGAGAATAAATATGAACAGGACGAGATCATTCAAATGTTAGATTTTTTTTATCGACACCATATGTGTCCTGTTTGGTGGGCGGGTGTTTCAATAAATAAAGCGATTGCTATTCCGATGGGTACGAATTGTGCTCCGCTACTCGCCGAATTGTTTCTACACGCTTATAAATGAGGCAAGCTTCCTTCAAGGACTTGACAAGAATAAAGATAGAGAATTAGCATATACCTTTAATTCCATCGTCCGCTGTATAGATGTTGATCTGTCACTGAACAATTCTCGATTCAGTAATTATCTGCATCTCATCTATCCAAATGAGCTTGAAGTAAAGTATCCTGGTGGTGCCGGTTCTCGATAGCGTAAGAAACATTTCTCCCGTGTGCCCCTTAGAAACAATAAACATTTACAAAATTGTTTTTGTGGGTTACACAGTACAGAAATAACATTGATATAAAGATAAAACTTATAAGATATGACCCGAACGGTGTTCCATGCTTTTTTTCCCTGAACAGCGCCACCTGTATATTTTCGGTTTGGTATGCCGTATACGTACTTGACCTTCATTGACAGCAAAGTTGTGCTTACATCACAAACGTATATTTTAAGCAATGACTCAGTGAATTTAGAGTTATTTTTGGAATAAGAAAATGTGCATAAATATCTGAGACTATAAAGATTATGTGCATACATACCTTGATACGTAGCATAGCCATGTGTTCCTTCTTGCGAAGCGAGGTGTTGTTCCGTAGGTAAAATCCTGGCGAACAGAAGACATGTGCGTTTTCCCGATTTATGTCAAAACTCTCACACGCATAATTATCAAGAACAGGTGACTCTACGATATACTACTGACACTCAAAAGTCTGCTTCACCTTGAAATTGACAACGGAGGAAGATTAAAAACAAACTTTACGACAAACGTGATGACTTCACTTTTCCAATAGTCAACTTCCCCTTCGTCAGTAGCAATATTCCAGCACAACCAGCGTATGGAGTTTACATCTAAAAACCCATACGTTATTCAAGAGCCTGTGCCCAGTGTGTTGTACAGTGATTTTCTGGACAGAGCTCATTTGCTGACGCAAAGGCTACCTTGCTAATAGGTTGAAATCATCGCAACAAAAATTATACAGTCGTCATCACAATCTGGTTGGCCATTGCAAAATATTCATATCTCAAGTAACAATGGATCTTTTACTTTTTACGTAGAGGTTTTCTTTCCTCTATGGCTGCCAAGACTTTTACTGGACTTGGCTGTATATATGAGTAAGACAATGAGTGTATTGTAAGAAACAGGAACTGCTTACCCTTCCCGAGCACCTGAGTTCACACTTTGGTTTTTTTTAGGTGTCCGTGTTGCTCATCTTTTTCGTTTTCTGTGTTGTGTCTTTATTTTGATTTCTTTGTTCTGCATCGCGCGCTCAATGTTTTCTATGTCTCTTGCCCTCGGTTTTAAATACTGGGGGTTCGTGTTGCTCATTTGGTTCTATTCTGTATTTTTACTTTCTTAGTTCCATGTTGTGATGTCCGCTACGATTTCCCCCAAAAAAATAAAAAAATGAAAAAAAAATAACCAACCGATGTTCGGTACGTCTTTGCTCCTAGATGTTTGTAGGAGGGTTCATGTCTTCTTTGTGTTATTTGTGTTTGTTTGCGTATAGTGATGTCCAACATGTTGTCCTATTACTAGTATATGTTTTCACGATATCAGTTCCATGTTGTGGTGTTCGCTACGATGTTTGCATAAAAACGATGTTCGGTTCGTGTTTGCCCCCAGTTGTTTGAAGGAAGGTTCATGTCTTATTTATGTTATTTGTGTTTGTTTGCAAATACGTCTTGACTACATGAGTAACATAGCGGTGTCTTATAAGAGGAAGGAACTGTTTACTCTTCGACAAACATGGTTTCACCCCCGGTTTATGTGGCGTCAGTGTTGCTCATCTTGTTAGTTTTCTGTGTTGTGTTTTTTGTTTTGTTTGTCTAGATCTTCGTCCTGTGTCTTGTGTACCCAATGTAGCCAGTTTCTCTAGATTGACCATTCTTGATTGGTCCTTCGGTTTTCTCTAACGTTTACTGGCGCACTTGTATTACTGTGTTTTTACGTATATTTGTTTTAGTTACTTCATGTTGTACTTGGTTTTTTTATATGAATTGGTGATGTCAGGTGTGTGGGAAACAAAATGTTAAAATTTTTCAACCTACCTTAATAAAACTGTAATATTTCTTTACCTACTACATTTGTATATTAATATTCCCACAATCTGAATAAAATCATATATCTGACTTTCTTCCCTTTACTGTATAAAAAGGGGGCAAGGGATTTTAATCAGATTTATATTCCAAAGGTTGTGAAATTCTACGATTTCTCAAATATGGCCGCCAAGACTCAAACCATTACAAAAGGTGCAAAAGGATTAATTCAGGACAGAATTCGAACCTTTTATTTGTTTTAAGGCCCCGTGTCTTCATATTATTTTGTGTGTACATGTATATACATTCATCGTTTGAAGATACTGAAGAGCTAATTAAAAGTCGTAAATCGATGAAGGACAGACGATGCAATTCCCAAAGAGAACAACGACTGAACAGGACAAACAATGATTTACAAAACACTACACAGAAAACTAAAGATTGAGCAACACGAACCCAACTAATACCCGGGGTGAACCCAGGTGCTCCGGACAGGCGAAGTATCCAGTATAAGAATTGTGACAATGTTAATCGTTGTATGTCTATTCCCAAACTTTCTTGTATTTTGTATTAGTCTCATTTTAGTGGAGGAGTATATGGTTCAGGACATGATGAAGTTTCAAAATATTTGAATTCGAACTGTGGTAAATCTCAAGATAGACTCTCAGGTCTATTATTTTATAGGAAAAAAACTAGCAATCATACCTTACTGGAACCAGAAGAACAATAGTTGTGACATGAAACAATTGAATTTCAAAGTATTTGAATTCCAACGTTGGTAAATATCCTGAAAGACTCAAAGATACCCGTTTTTTAGCAAAAAAATATTTAGCGACCGTACCTTCATGGAACCAGATAATCAGTGCCTATGACAATTGGATTTCATAATATTTGACATCTATCTTTTAAACCTCCCAGGCCTATTTTATTTTCTTTGTACCTATATCTAGTGATCGTAAATTTCTGGAACTAGAACAAAACTGCTGTGATATGCAACAATTGGAATAAGAATAAATGCTTCCAGCTATCTTAGAAGACTCTCATATATAAAATATATCGTCTCTTTTGTCGTAAACGCGTGCTTAATGTTGAAAAAGAGATATTATTGTTTAACAATATTTGTGTAAGAAAATTAGGATTGTTTAATTACAGCCATGATATCGTATAAGTACTTCATTTATTGTTGAGTAAACTAATAAGTCAGTATACGTACTTAGACGAATATGTTGGAAATTTAGCCATAACTTGAGATTCATAACAGCGTAAAAACAAATCAGTAATGTGAGGAGCACAATTCGTTCCCATTGTAATTTCAACATTTTGACGAAACGATTTATTTTGAAAACATCTACATCTACATCTATACGGTTGATCTGCAGTGGCAATTCCATAACGCAGATACTGCTGTGCAAACGTCAACCTGGGTGCTCGGTATTTACAAGTGCAAGTAAAATGCGGATAAAAACGAACAAAAATGTAATCTAGCAAAAATTCATAGCATAAATAATGTCATCACCAAGTCCAATTGCAGTATGTATCTCTTTTCATTCGTACTTCGGCATTGACATGGTTTATTAGATAAATTCTGTATCTTGAATTTTTATTTGACTTTCAAATATTTTTGCTTTGAGTTTGATCCTGCTGAAGGTTTCTATAAACCCATCGTGCACATAAATTTGATATCTACGTTTTTATTTCTATCACTGGGTCAATACATCTGCTGGTGGACTATTAGTCACCGAGGTATTATCCGCACATGCTCAGTAGACAGTTCTTTAGCACTGACATAGTTTATTAGATATATTTTTATCGAAATTTACAGTTTCCAACGCATGTAATTTTTAATAAAACTCATGTAATTATTAATAAAACTCACGTAATTATTAATAAAACTCATGTAATTATTAATAAAACTCATGTAATTATTAATAAAATTCATGTAATTATTAATAAAACTCATGTAATTATTAATAAAACTAATGTAATTATTAATAAAACTAATGTAATTATTAATTAAATTAAGGTTCTCCTCCCCAGTGATAGGTGACCATTAAATTAAGGTTCTCCTCCCCAGGGATAGGTGACCATTAAACTAAGGTTCTCCTCCCCAGGGATAGGTGACCATTAAACTAAGGTTCTCCTCCCCAGGGATAGGTGACCATTAAACTAAGGTTCTCCTCCCCAGGGATAGGTGACCATTAAACTAAGGTTCTCCTCCCCAGGGATAGGTGACCATTAAACTAAGGTTCTCCTCCCCAGGGATAGGTGACCATTAAACTAAGGTTCTCCTCCCCAGGGATAGGTGACCATTAAACTAAGGTTCTCCTCCCCAGGGATAGGTGACCATTAAACTAAGGTTCTCCTCCCCAGGGATAGGTGACCATTAAACTAAGGTTCTCCTCCCCAGGGATAGGTGACCATTAAACTAAGGTTCTCCTCCCCAGGGATAGGTGACCATTAAACTAAGGTTCTCCTCCCCAGGGATAGGTGACCATTAAACTATGGTTCTCCTCCCCAGGGATAGGTGACCATAGCCCATTTTGCCTATTCTGTTCATACCCATAGTTTTCTTGCTCCCAGACTATTGAATTATTTGTCTTTGCAATATTTTGACTGAGTGTATCTGATTCAGGTAATTTCAGAGGCATGTTGTGTGCACTAAATTAGATATCTACCTTTTGAATGAGTTTCCAATCTTTTGATTATGAGCTACCTGAAGAAGGTAATTCCAAAGACAGGTATTGCACACTACAATATGAGAAATCCACATATTTATTTCATTAATTCATTTCAGAGTTTGAAATAAAATTATATCCGTTTCAGCATATGTAATCACAGACTGATTTATGGAATACTAATTAATGATGGCCATTTAATAAAATAAGAAATCTTGTGTTTGATAAGCTTACATGGCAGAATGGTACACATGGTACAAAGCCATAAGCGTCAATGATATCAAACTTACAAGCTAGGAAACGAAGCTTGTCTAGTGCTTCAACAGAATTTATAAAACTACAAAAATAGTTTATTCTTCTGTGTTTGTAGACCTTATTACAAAAATATACCAAGTTGTAAGATTGTAGTTAAATCTCTTGTGATTAAGTTAATCATATGATTAGCCCTAATTACATTTTTAATTCCTAATCACATAATTATCTAATGCAATGAATAAATATGATTAATTAATACGTTGATTAAAAACAATTCAGCAACAGAATGTAATCATTGCATTAGCTAAGTATGTGATTAGGAATTAAAAACGTAATTAGGGCTAATCATATAATTAGCTTAATCACAAGTTCAACAATGTCATTTTTTGTGGTAGAACATTTGCTCGAGTTTAATATAAAGCGAAATTTGAAAGGTTGTTTGTGTAATTAGGTACAAGATTTTTTCAATGTGGCATTTAGAAATCATGTTTATTGATATCTATCTCAGAAATGGGTGGATTTTGAAAAGTTTTTCTAGTCCAAAATCTCCTTTTAGAATATGGACATAATATTTAGGTCAAACAACAACAATGTTGCTTTATCAGCTGGAACAAAAACAAATATTTTTCTGGTACTGTCATAGGAAATTTCATATGAATTTTTGAACCTCTTTTAAGAGGTCACCTGTCTTAGAAGACCACTTTTTCTTTGTCCCACATGTGACCTCTTAATACAGGTTTGACCATATATTAAATTAGTTCTGTGTATATATACAACAAAAGAAAAGAAATATTTTATAAACTTTTTAATGCAACAAAATTATAACAAGCATTACAACAGGACATTAATATAAACAAATCATTTATGTAAACAAATTCGTTGATATGATATAATATTGTATAAACTAACACTGAATGTCTTGGCTTTATAATATCGTATAAACTAACACTGAATGTCTTGGCTTTATAATATCGTATAAACTAACACTGAATGTCTTGGCTTTATATTATCGTATAAACTAACACTGAATGTCTTGGCTTTATATTATCGTATAAACTAAAACTGAATGTGATGGGTTTATATTATTGCATAACCTAACACTGAATGTCTTGGCATAACTCTTAATATAGTATAAACAAACACTGAATGTCTTGGCATTATATTATCGTCTTAACTAACACTGAATGTCTTGGCATAACTCTTAATATTGTATAATCGAACACTGAATGTCTTGGCATAACTCTAAAAGATAAGCTTACACGGTCAAATTTTTCCTTCATACTTTACATGTCCAACTGATTCAAACACAAATTTGACCATGTGAACATGTGGTCAAGCACGTTTTTGACCAGGTGAACATGTGGTCAAGCACGTTTTTGATGTATCTATCAAATATTGGAAGGGAGTTTGATAGGTATTCAGACTGTCAAATTTTTGTTAGAAACATGGGCAAGTTTGAAGGAATTTTAAGGGAAAATTTGACAATGTAAACACAGCTTACAGAAAAAGTAAACAAATGTATCAATAGGAAAGCTTTGTGATTTGTGCACATTTTTGTGCCCGTCATAAGTCAGGATCTAGATTTTCATAGACATTTGTCATTATGAAAAAGAAAGTTTAAACAGTGATGGTCAAGAATTCAATCAATATCAACACAACAAACAACCACCTCTCACTCCAACTCATTAAACACAAACAAATAACACTGACATATGGCACTAGAAATCCAGGTCCTGGCTTGGTACAGGCACAAAAAGTGACAGGGTTGAACTCTGGTAATTGTTTTTTTTTTGTGATTTGGAGTAACAGATTTACAGATTTTGTTCAATCATGACCATTAATGGTGGCAATCTCAGTAAAGAAAAACATAACTTATATAAATGTCGACTCAATTGATTATGTACATTTGGGGTTCAAATCAATTTAATAGTTTGCAAGAATAATTTCCTTATTGACTCAGGACATAATTAAGCTATATTTCTCATTGAAAACCATCTTCGTAAATGACGATCCATTCATGGTTCATTATGGCTCAGACAATTTAGCCTAAATTTATGAACATGATCCAGAGGTTCATCAAAAACATTGTTCATTCCATAATTCATACCTTTCAAAAATTCAAAACGTATAGTTACTTCCGTGTGTTTATATTTCAATGTTTCACTGTGACTATAGCGACTACTGGATTATTATGATAATTTTAAGCACCGGCATCATAAGTTATTTGATAGAATTCTTCTTTTTTTTGGGAGCTTTTTTCTAATTTGAGTATGGGAATGGGGCATCATGTAAAGTGATTCATGGTAAATTTTAGCTCATACTAACAGTAATGACAAATGAAATGAAATCAAGTAACGACAAATTTTCTTTTAATTTGATGCTAACGTAGCTCAAGGATAAAATTTCAAATCTATATGATGCTAATAGTAGTGAAAAAAGGGTGTTTGAACAAAAATCATGTTCTAAATGTCCACAAATGCAATGTTTTGACAATTACTGAATTTGCTTATTATTATATTTCTCAATTGACCTGTGACCCAATAGTGTTACATACTTTTTTTTAAAGTATTTTTACATAAAATTAATCTTGTTATACATATATTTCCTTAGTTTCTAATAGTTGAAAGTAAAATAAGTACTGATGATTAAAAAATATAGAGCTTAAGACAATGGTTTCGAAAAACAGAAATTGGCAACATCACCTGTCTGGCATTCGCCCCCGACTAATAGCTGAGTTTGACATTGTTGTGACTCAGCTAAAACATAATATAAAAACAACTTATAAGAATTATACAAACCAATAAGACCAATTACATATTCCTGATTTGATTCTAAAATTAAACGTTTTTATACCTTTTTAATAAGAGTTGTTTCCCTTACGGTGGGTTTTTGGTGTTGGTTTTATGGTGTTTAACACCACTTTCAACAATATTTCAGTTATATTGTGGCGGTCAGTTTTATTGGTGGAGAAAGCCGGAGTAACCAGAGAAAACCTCTTATCTGACTCAAGTCACTGACAAACTTTATCATATAATGTTGTACACCTCGCCCCGAGCGAGATTCAAACTCATAACATCAGCGGTGATAAGCATGGATAGCATAGGTAGTTGTAAATGCAACTACCATACAGTCACGATGATGACGGCCCCTCCTTACGGTGGGTAAAAATGGTTCCCGTTCCAGGCAAGAACAATGGAAAAGACAAATAATTTCAGTAGATTGTTCTTCTATTTCATAAATACATTGTATCTAATCCTTGTAAAGAATCAGAGGGGTAATATGGTATTTAACGCCACTTTCAACAATATTTCAGTTATATCGTGGCGGGCAGTTTTATTGGTGTAGGTAACCAGAGTTACCGAAGAAAACCACAGACCTGTTACAAAGTCACTTACAAACTACACACTGATTGCCTAGGTAATTCTAAATCTAACTACCATACGATCTAGACCACAACAGTCCCATAAAAAATCAGAGGGGAGTTTTATTAGCAAAAAGAAAATTCACAAGTTGTTACAACCTTAAAATTGTGTGAAGAGAATGAAAAAAACATATATGCTATATTTATTGAACTTTCCATGAAAAGAGATCCTTTTTGCCTGCATTAAAGGGAAATAACTCCTATAAAGATGTATAAAAATTAGGGATGGCAACGAGTACCCGGTTAACCGGGTACTCGCTCGAACGTCCGATTATCGAATACCAAAATCGGTATTCGGTTACTCGGAAAACGTTTTTTTATGAAAATAATGATACAATTTTCCGGACTATAAATAATTAATGTTGGATATAATAGAAATTGTACACATAAACCAACGCTTGACATATGTTTACATAACAATTATTTGTCAATTAAATGGTAATTGATCTCTGATCTGTTTATTCCACCGGCAAAACACTAGCTTGTAGGTTTAACAATGTTAACCAAACAAAGTGATTAAACTGGTATGAACACAATTAGAATTTAAAGTATTGAACTATTAAAAGTGTGTTTGAATTGAATTTCGAGAGATAGGGCTGTGAAAATGCCACCTCCTACATCTAAAGTTTGGAAGTTTTTCAAACGATGTAATGACTCGAAAACTGTCAAATGCCAGTTATGTGAAGTAGAGCTGACTTATACCGGAGTGACTACAAATATGCTAAACCACATCATTCCGATAAATATTCAAGACTCTCGGTTCTTGCGCGCCGGTATTTAGCTGTTCCGTCAACATCTGTTCCGTCGGAAAGAATCTTCTCTGCAGCAGGTTTGGTTGTTACGAAGCTTCGCAACAGACTGTCATCGTCTTGCATCGACCAAATTATTTTCCTTAACAAAAACTCTACTACAATGACCGAATAACAATCATGAATGTGACATGACATAACCTGGTATGTAAATAATGTGTACTGTGTTGTAAATAATAAATTTATATTTTTAAATTTGTTATCATTCAACTGAATCTTTACAATTAAAGTTGAAATATAAAACTTTGATATAATGAAAAGAAAGGAAGAAAACAGAAGTGTCATTGAACCCAGCTGTACCTTTTTAAACCGAACATAATAAATTTTCTACCGAGTAACCGTGTACTCGATCGGAAACCTGACCGAGTAACCGGTTATAAGGTTTTAATCGATTTGACATCCCTAATAAAAATGTATATAATTTTAGAATCCAGCCAGAATGGCCTATTGAATTCAACACTATTCAAAATCATACAAATTGCTATTGGCTAATAGTTCATTATTATTGTGAGTTGATTCTAAGGGTCTGTTTGATTTCTTCTTCTTCATTTTTGTCTTAGATGTGGATGGTTTTGGAGCAGGTCTTTTTCTATTAACTATACCTGAAGAATAAAAACATAATACAAATTTACTTCAACAAATACAGTGAAACCTGTCTAAACCGAACTCTGGATAAAACGAAATTCTGTTTAAGACAAACTTTAAATAAAGTCCCAATGTAGGAAATCTTTGTTAATTCCACCTGTATAAACTGAACACCTGTCGAATACGAAAGCAGGGTCAAAGGAGGTTCGGTATAAACAGGTTTCTCTGCATACTGGATGCTTCTGTTATAGTTTTGACCTTTACTAGCTCATGTAGCATTTTTATTCTGTCAGCATACAAGATTCATTATTATTGTATTTTCCTAGGCCTGTAATAGTTTGCTCAACTGTTCATGGAGTTTTATTCACAATGGCTAATGCAAATTTATGAGTTATTTGACGCCGCTTCCAATTTGGTAATTGGGATACTCAGCACATTCTATTTATGATTTATTTGATTGATTTATTGTGTTTAAAGCCACTCTCAGCAATATTTCAGCTATATCATGGCGACCACTTATAGTGGTGGAAGAAGCTGGAGTACCCGGAGAGAACCATCGACCATGGGCAGGCAACTGGTAAACTTTATCACTTGTGGCTGCGAGTTGAGTGTACCCCTTTTTTGTAATTTACAAAGCCGGGTGTGAACCCACACCGTATTGGTGATAGGCTTGTATGAGTTGTTAGGTAATCCAACTACCTAAGTCATCATTCTATTTATGATATCAAACCTTAAAACAGGTGGTTTGGAATCTAAAAAACATTCTTGCAATAGATATTGTCAAGTATCAAGGAGGGAACAAGTTACATTTCAATGAGAGGATGAGGATGTCCACCTTATACAGACAAACACACTTGGTTGAATTATCATAGTGCTAGTTCACTAAAACAACAGCTCACATGTAGACAAGTCACTCCATTCATACATATTATCCTGATTCCAAGCCAACTGGTCTTTTTCCTAATTGAGGCTGTACGCTTAGCTGAAAAGGCAGTGAATACCAATTTTATAGTATTTGGCTTGACCTGACAGAAGCTGGAATCTCCATGATCTACCTCACCCATGGACGCTATCTATTACACCACTGATGTGATTTTTCCTTATATATTGACATCACAATGATATCTTTGTTCAATCAATGGATGTATTAGTTGCAAGATACAAAGCTAAACAAGAATAAATAAGGGGAGATTTGGGCCCATAAAACTAGTTTAACCCTGCCACTTTTTATTGAAATGCCTGTACCAAACCAGGAAAGTGAGCGGTCATGTACTTGTATGTTACGGGTATCAATCTTGTCTCTTTATACAATTTTTCTGTTGGATTTTGGAAATGTTCCGATGGCGTGGTATGTTGTGTTTTTCATTTTATAACAACGTCACATGACTTACTACTACTTGTTGAAACAGTTGATTCTGCCGGAGATGATGTAGTTGAATTTTCTTCCCACAATGCTTCTCTAACTGATTCATTTTCTGGGTCATCTAAACTGTCAATATCTATATGTACATCGTCATCAACATGTCTATAAATAGAAAACAAAATCAAAAATTAAAAATCTATAAGTTTCTAAAGATATTTTTTATATATCTGCTTCAAAATTAAATACATGATTTATATCAAATAAAGATGTCAGTGACTAAAGACAGGTCTGTGGTTTTCTCTGGGTACACCAGTTTCCTCCATCAATAAAACTGACTGCCATGACATATCTAAAATATTGTTGAAAGTGGCATTAAACACCATAACCCTAACCCTATATCAAATAAAAATGGTATGCACAGCCGAGTGTTTTAATTCACTGACTTCTGACAACAAGCCTATCACCACTAATATGGTTTGGTGCCCAGATACCAATCTAATTTTTTTTTACATTTGTTGTTGTATATGACTTACATAAGAAATTGTCTCACTGGTATTTTTTGTTTCATATACCTTCCATGAGGAAATATCTTAAAAACAACTTACATGAGAAATTGTCTCAGTGGTATTTTTTGTTGTATATAACTTCCATGAGGAAATATCTTAAAAACAACTTACATGAGAAATTGTCTGACTAGAATTCTTTGTTATATATCTTACATGAGAAATTGTCTGACTATAATTCTTTGTTATATAACTTCATGAGAAATTGTCTGACTAGAATTCTTTGTTATATAACTTACATGAGAAATTGTCTGACTACAATTCTTTGCTATAAATAACTTACATGAGAAATTGTCTGACTAGAATTCTTTGCTATATAACTTACATGAGAAATTGTCTGACTAGAATTCTTTGCTATATATAACTTACATGAGAAATTGTCTGACTAGAATTCTTTGTTATATATAACTTACATGAGAAATTGTCTGACTAGAATTCTTTGTTATATAACTTACATGAGAAATTGTCTGACTAGAATTCTTTGTTATATAACTTACATGAGAAATTGTCTAACTAGAATTCTTTGTTCATCTGAATGCTGTGGACATCTATGAGATCTACAATAAATTATATTTATTAAAAAAAAAACCTATATAATACATTATTTCAGTATTTTTCAAGAATTTAGAAGACTACACAATAATTATAGTTCTGGATTAGTAACTTCATATACTGCCCGAGAAAAATTTGAAGATACCAAAGGGTTAATCAGAAGAAAGACAATACAATGGTCAAAGGAGAACTAACATAAGAAGGACAAACAATGATCACATTACACTACACAGGACACTGAATAAGAGTATAATTTTGTTACAATTTGGAAATATTTGAATATTGTAAAAAATCAGAGGATAATTTTATAACAACTAGAAAATTCAGAAGTTGTTACAACATTTATATTTTGTAGATTACTGGAAGAAAATCGCATGAGAGGGTAATAACGCCTATAAAAACATTAAACAAATTGTTTAATTTTAGAAGTCGGAAATGTGCAAATGGTCCACTCATCATTACAGATAAAGAAAGAAAACATATACAATACATCTGTACATCTATTGGTTATAGAGAACTGGTTTTGTTTCTGACTAGCATCTTAAAAATCAATTAAAATGTGAGAACACTGAATTCGTCCTATTCACCTAAGAATTTTTGCTTAATTATTAATTTAATGAAAACTTGTGCTCCACATCGAATAATACTTTTATTCCACTTGTCAAAATATTTCTCTGTAAACTGATTCTACCTTCCTAGTTAATAATCAGATCTACAAGAATTCATTTTTGAGATAGTATGTGGTTATTTGAGTGGAAGCAAATCCAAGTTGTTTTTTGTGTTTATTTATATCTGTATTGCCATTGGAGGTCCAGTTATTAAAAGGGGGTTGGGATCCCATTAACCAGATTAACCCTGCCACATTTTTGTGCCTGTCTCAAGTCAGGACCTGGATTTCCAAAGTCATATGTCATGGTTTTTTTTATATCTTCGAGGTGAGAGGTGATTGTTCGTTTCTTTCATATTGGAGGAATTGTTGACCATCACCGTTTAAACTTTCTTTTAATCATGATAAATGTATATTTTATTTGGTTTTTGACAACAATCTCTGCCTGATCGACATAAAATCTGTATTGTATCTTCCAAGACATAATCTTTTTTATTCTAAATTTTGGCATTTTGTTGGACTTTGAATTTCAGATATATTCTGAATTCTCCAAAATTCTGTAAAGTTACTACAAACATGTCAATAATTTACCTTGTACACATCTTCTTTGTATGCTCTGAGATAACACCACAAGTCTGTTAATGTAAGAAAATATTTATAATATTAATATTAAAGTCTTGATGAGAGCCCTGTGGTTGGTTCTTGTTTGTGTTTGATATTTTGCTATAATGTGTGTGTTATTTAGGAGATAACTGCATTGTATTTGAAAATTTCACGGCATCAATTGGAGATTTGATGGTCGCAAATTCAGTTTACTGACGATGCGTTAACAGAGCCAGTAAACGAATATTTGCGACAATTAAATTGACAATTGATGCTGTGAAATTTTCAAATACAATACAGTTATCTCCATTCTAATGTAATCATGTGTAGGATAGATGTATATTGCCACATTATTGACAAGATGATGTAAGCGGTAATCAGCTAAAATTCTAAAAATATCTCATGCTATTTCAACCTTGGAATTGATACCGTGCAAATTACACCATTAAATCGACAATTGATGCCGTGAAATTTTCAAATACAATTATTGACAAGATGATGTAAGCGGTAATCGCTGAAAATTCTAAAAATATCTCATGATATTTCAACCATGGAATTGATACCGTGAAAATTACAGCATTGTCCAATTACAAACCAGGGATATTAAACAACTACATTAGAATTTTGTTTATTGTGACTTTCAGTAATTATTCAGCTATATTGCGACTACCAGACTTCATGGGAAAGGAAAACCGGGACAGTTACATCGAACTTACCAGCGAAAACCCAAACAATGTTTAAGTGTTGTAAGGTGATGGTGGTCAAAGACAATAACAACTTACCCACCACTTTCAACGATATTTCAATTATATTCAGGCGATCAGTTTTATTGGGGAAGGTAAATAAAGTATTGAGACAAAACCATCAGTATGTGGCAAGTAACTGACAGACTTATTCCAGATAGCTAAAAAATTGTTTTAAGAGTCTTCCTCTTATTTTAATGCTCTGAGGTCCTTTAACAAACTTTGGCTTTGACTATAGTAGTTCTGTCCCTTAATCTTAATGTTGAAGTTTTGATTTGGTCGTGAATTACTGAGACAAAAAGATGACAATAACTAAGACACAGTTTAACTTCAAAATGGAAACTTACATGCTGTAATAAGTTCTTTCTCTCCTCTGAAAATAACAAGAAATGAAATAACATTATTATTTCTATAACATTATACTGGTAAACCTGTATTAAATATCACATGACAATATTTAGAATGTTTTCAATGTTATAAAAAAAAGTACATTTTTTGAGTAGAAGCGGATCTGTACAAATCTTTTATTTTTGGTATATATCTGTCTTGTTGTTGAAGATCCAATTAACAGAGAGGGGGGATTGGGATGACATTATCTCGTCAAACACATTTTCATGCCTTACCCAAGTCAGGACCTGGATTCCAAATGTCATATGTTATGGTCTTATTGGTGTTTAATGATTTGAGTTGAGAAGTGGTTGTTTGTTTGGTTGACGTTGGTGGAATTCTTGACCTCATGACCTCTGCTTAAACTTTCTTTTCATAATTTATATTAATGGACACATTAAATAGAAGGGGTTGGTTTGAGTCATTGGGTTTTTTCTCACGTTCAGCATTTTTACTACTATATTGTGACTGCTAGACTTAATGGGAGAGGAAAACCAGAAAAGTTAAGATAAACTGACGGGAACTCCCAGCCATGGATAGTTCTCTGGAAATCTTAACACTTGATGTAGGTATATCAGTGTGCAAACCTATGTCATTAGTGCTATGCTTATGGTCAGAAGTAAAATTAGTGCAAAATGGCCCTATCTTGCAGTCAAGCAGTATCCCTTAACTTCATTGACAATATATTCATGACATGACTCACTCTAAAGTCAAATATAAATAAAAATAACAGTTTTATTGTAATATCATCCATGTCAATTAAATATCATTGTTAAATGTATTTTTATCTCCATGGTGACAATGGTATACTTGTGATTTGTTTGTTTGTTTGTTTGATGATGTGTAACACCACTTTCAACAATATTTCAGCTATATCATGGCGGTTAGTTTCATTGGAGAAAAACACTGACCTGTCGCAAGTCACTGACAAACTTTATCACATAATGTTGTACACCTCGCCCTGATCGAGATTTGAACTCACAACATCAGTGGTGATTGGCACTGATTGCATAGGTAGTTGTAAATCCAACTATCATACGATCACGGCCACGGTATACTTATATATAGACATCTGTTATATTTACCTATGGTCATCAATTCATAATTGGGTTCAGGTGTTGCTGACCTCTCTATTAAACTGTCTCCTTAAATACAAAAAAAAAAATAGATTAAAAGAACATAAAGATTAAATTTTCATATAACAATTGAAATTGTATACTGTCAACACATTATATTCAGCACTTTTCAAGTATTGCTAACCTGTAAAGTGGATTTGTACCTTTAGCACTCAAAATATTTTTTTCTTATTTTCACATAATTTGTTCAGTTTTTAATGCTGATTAAATAATGCTTATATTTTAAAAAACTAAAACTTGAAATTTTCCACTTTTCTTAAAGTGGTGAATATGGTAAAACAGTCCCTCAAGCTGAACTGTAGCCTAATAAATTAAGAAATATTAAAATAGAAGACCAGAAGATAGAGTTATCCCCCTTTGTCTCTTACAGAATTATAACTAATAAGGATGCAGATAGCAGATATATTTCTCGGCTGTCTCCTGCAATTGCTTTCATGATTTTTTTTAAAGTACAGTGTTACTCAAATCAAGCTAAAGTTAGATATGGTAAATAAGACATGTGCCCTCCATCATCTAGATATGGTAAATAAGACATGTGCCCTCCATCATCTAGATATGGTAAATAAGACATGTGCCCTCCATCATCAATGTTAAATCCAATGCTTGTCCCTAAGGCTATCATCTGCAAATAGTCAGAGTTTTCGCACTGACATGGTTTAAAAGATATTCATTATTGAAATTTTCAGTTCCTAAATTATGCAATTATTATCAAAACTAATGTTCATCTCTCTCAGATATAGAAAACCTTTACAAATTAAAGCTTTCCATTTTAATCCCTTCAAAGAACAAGGAAATCAAAGAAAATAATGTAACATAATAAACAGGAAGTATTAAGTACTCTCTTAACTACAGGAAAACTTACCATTTCTTATTCTGTTCTTGTTTCTTCTTGGAGAATTTGTCATTTTGTCCTTCTTTAACTTTTTTACTGTAAAAAGAAGAACATTTAACATCAGATCTGTATGAAAATACTTGCAAAGTCAAAGGAAATACAAGAGGCCCACATGAGCCTGTATCATTTATTAGAATCAATAGCATTATGTTAAGTTTTCCCAACAAGACATGAACCCAATAATTCACAAGACATACATATGTACAATCTTGAATTTTTATATCACAATATTACCATTGCTTCATCCCAAATACAACTGAAATTTCATTGGTGATTCTTGCAAAAAATGGAATTTGAAATTAATTGTCCTTCTCTTATTCTAAATCTGGTTTCCATGGCAGCAGACATAATCATTAAGAAATCATTCACAAGTGTTACTTACATTTTTTGTCTACATGGTAGCTCCAATCTACATCATTGTCATCATCAGGGCTGTCATCACTATCTCTCTTACCCTGGGCACTCGAAGGTCTACAATATATATATATAATCAACATTCTTAATTCCGTACCTACATCTACATTTACATATATAGATAACACAATGTCATTGTCAATATCTTCAAGTAAGATTATTAATCTTTGCTTCCATACACTTAATTCACACTATATATTATAAGAGACACAGATCACAAAATCTCCAGCAGATGGCAGAGGTTGGGAATTATGAAATTACAGCTAATGCTGCCAAAGGTGAAAAGAGACGGTTTCTAGGCGTTCGGTAGCGAAAATCGACACCCTATCAATGGAGGTAAATTCAGGTGTTCCTGTGACCCATAAAATGAATAGAAATAAGTATTTCATATATAAAAAACTGCAGCAATATGTTTATCATAAAAGAAAATTTAAAAAGTGATGGTAAAAAATTCAACCAATATCAACAAAAAAAACATCCTCCTCTCACCTCAACTTATTGAGAACAAAAATAAACCACTAGATATTGCTTGTATTTAATAAGTTTGATACTTCAAAGGGAATACAACATAGATACAGCAAAGATTAACCTGCTGATTTCTATCATACAGCTAGTTATTTTAATGCTAATAAAATTTCCAGATTTTTACCGTTGAAAATATTTTGCATTTGTGAGATGAGCAAATTCTATCATATGTTATCATTTATGCTTCTTTGTTGCTTTAATTTTGGAATATTTTAACAAAAATGTCACTCAGCAAATAAATGCAGCTATATTGATAATTTGGACATTTTTCTTTTGATTTCACACATTTATATATAGTATCATCAATCAGATACTGAAAAGTAACGTTAAAAGCTATAACATCAGTTTTGAAGGTCTTGACATACATTATCACTAGTATCACAGCAGGTCTGAGTGTTAATATCTGTCTCGATCTTCAAAGCTGCCTTATTCTTTATAATATAGTTTTTAATTAAAGATAAATTCAGAGTTGAATACCTGTCATTTGTTTCTCTGGCAATTTGTGCAGCCTGTCGTCTGCTTGCTATTCTAGAACTGTTTCTGCCCATTCCCATACATTTCTCTAAGTGTGGTGCAAATCTTGAAGCAGCCATGTTTCTTTGGCAGTTAGGACATACACATTCAAACTGCTTCTTTGTTGGTGGTTGCCCAAAAACATCTACACCAAATCTATCCACGATTTCTACAAAACGTAAGGCCCGTTTTTTAATTCTTAACCATTAACCTGGTTTTAAACTTTTTTTATGGTCGAGTGTTTTTTTACGGTGTGGTTTTAACCATGCGGTTAAATGGTTAAAGAACATCTTAACCGGGATCGAAGCACGGTTGAATATGTTTGAACCTTGTTAATTACCAGTATATGTTTGTAATAGGAACATCTGTGTATTAGACCCATTTCCAAGTTGTTTATTGACATTCTGCATTGTTGTATTTGTTCATAAAGAATTAAATTATTTTATTTGTAGTTTTTTGTGTTGTTTTTGTTTTGTTTGTGTGTTTAAGAGTTGAATTGTTTTATTTGTTAATGAAGAATTAATTTTACTTTGTTAAAAAATAATCAATGAATTAGAAAATTTCTCTTAAATATTGTTCTTCAACCATTGCGTTTTTTTTATCTATCTTAAACATGTTTATGGTTCATGATTTAAACATGTTTCAGGTTGTTTTATACCATAAACATGTTTGAGAATAAAAAAGCAGGCCTATAGTAAGAGATTGAGTGATTGTTGTTTAAAGCCAAGTGAGCAATTTTTCAGCTACCGGCAAATCATGGTGAGCACATGTACACGTTGTGTAAATCATGGTGAGCACATGTACAGGTTGTGTAAATCATGGTGAGCGCATGTACAGGTTGTGTAAATCATGGTGAACACATGTACAGGTTGTGTAAATCATGGTGAACACATGTACAGGTTGTGTAAATCATGGTGAGCACATGTACAGGTTGTGTAAATCATGGTGAGCACATGTACAGGTTGTGTTTCCAGAGATAATGATGATGCCCAACACACTTAGTCAGATTTTTATAGTGCTAGCTCACAGAAACAACACATGTCGCTCCACTCGGATCAAAGCAGTCTTTGTTCTTACTTTCTAATACTGCATGCTCAGCAGAGAAGTAACAAATACCAATTTCATAGTCTTTGGTTTGATCAGACCGGGGCTTTAAACTATGATCTAACATACTTGTCGTGTACAACAGTCTTATTAACTTCTTGTTGATAAACATTATATATATTACAGCCTCTTTATCATTTAATAAAAAATGCAAACACAAGTGCGACATCTAAAATAACTGATTTGTAACTGTCAATCTTTAAAAGTAAATCACAGTGTTCAAGATATATCTCTTGAAGGTGAAAATGAAGGTACCTATATCATTAGTAAAAAAACAAAATTCCCATTAATTCAGTTATGGAAGAAAATATTGCTTTAATAGTACTTCATTGTACACAAAAATCTTAGTCAATGTATAGTTTGACCTGTCAAATTCAAGTCAGTTGATAAAGTGTGTGGTTCTGACATACTGATAGGCTTACCATGTTCTCTTTGTGATCTAAAATTATAAAAAAAAAAATCAATAAATAACTTAATCAATTGAGTGATTTAGGGTTGGTTTATCGTCACTCATACCTTCTAAATATATGGTGTTATCCTTTTAATGTTTCTTTTATTTCTACATATAACCCAATTGTTTTATAGACATGTATGTTTTATTTTTAAGGGTCTTGTGGGTGTCAAATACATAAAATTTGTTCACACCACAATATAGCTGAAATACTGTTAAATTTGGCATTAAACACCAATCAATCAATCAATCAATCAATCAATCAATCAATCAATCAATCAATCAATCAATCAATCAATCAATCAATCAATCAATCAATCAATCAATCAAGCAAGCAAGCAAGCAATCAATCAATCAATCAATCAATCAATCAATCAATCAATCAATCAATCAATCAATCAATCAATCAATCAATCAATCAATCAATCAATCAATCAATCAATCAATCAATCAATCGATCGATCAATCAATCAATCAATCAATCAATCAATCACTCAATCGTTGCTCAGCAATTCTTCAGCTATATCATGACTACCAGTCTAACTTATTGATGCTTATTAACTATGATGACTCTCACAAAATGGAATCTTTTAAAAGACCAATCAAATTGCAATTTCTTTGCTGTTCCAAAATTAAGGTTATTACTATGTCAAAACAAAAAAATTCATTCGAATCATTAACATTAAACAACAGCATAAAATTATTTGAAATCATGTCATAACATAACATCCCCAACCACAGACCAATGACAGGGAATAACAGATGCTTTGGTCCAGCTGATTCACAGATGTACATGTAATTACATAGTGTAACTTTCCTTTTTATACTGGACATATCTACATATGTACTGTCTTGAGATTCTATTATCAGAGGTGGAGGGTTGGGATCCCATGGACCAGTTTCGGTATTGTCGTTGGAGATCCAATAATCAGAGAGGATGGTTGGGATCCCAGTCACTGGTTTAACTAAGCCTCTTTTTGTGCTTGTCATATGTCATGACATTCATTTCCAATGCCATATGTTCTAGTCTTTTTTTTGTTGAGGACCGAGGTAATTGTTCATTTTGTTGATATTGGTGTAATTGTTGACCATCACTGTTTAAACTTTCTTTTCATAATGACAAAGATTAAAAACAAAACTCTACCACAAACACAATGACTTAACTTTTCCAATAGTCAACCTCCCCTTCATCAGTAGCAATATTCCAACATCACCAGTGTATGGAGTTTAAATTTCACAACTCATACATAATCTAGAGCTTGTGCCAGTACAGTGATTTTCTGGACAGAGCTCAGCTGCTGACGCAAAACTACTCAAACAAGGCTATGCTGCTCCAAGGTTGAAGTCATCACTACAAAAATTCTATGGTCATCATCGCAATCTGGTTGACCGAAATATCTCAAATGACAATGGATCTTTTACTTTTTACTTAGATGTTTTATTTCTTCTATCACTGCCAAGACTTTTACCGGACTTTATATATGAGTAACACAGTGGGTGTCTTATAAGAAGCAGGAACTGCTTACCCTTTGCTAGCACCTGAGTTCACCCCTGGTTTTTTGGTGGGGTCAGTGTTGCTCATCTTTTTAGTTTTTTTGTGTTGTCCTATTATGTGTCTTTACATTACGAATTTCGTGTTGTGATGTCCGTTACGATTTCCACATAAAAACAATGTACAGTTCATCTTTACTTCCAGTTGTTTGTAGAAGGGAGCATGTCTTATTTACATTATTTGTGTTTGTTTGTGTACAGTGATGTTCAACACATATTATGTTTTGTTTTTGTAGTTTTTCTTCGTCTTGTGTACCCTAAGTTGCTAGTTTTTCTTCGTCTTGTGTACCCTAAGTTGCTAGTTTCTCTGGATTGTCCTTTTTTGATTGCTACTTCTCTAACGTTAACGTTTATTTAGATTAATAATATTTTGACTGCTTTGGGACCAAGCATCAAATTAACTTTGCTTAAACCACTTACTTGGGATCAGTATCAGCTAAAAATAGCGTTCCTTTTTTACAGGCTCTATGTACTTCAAAACACAGTCCTAATGTAACTTCATCTATAACTTCATGCATCACTTCTTTAAGAACATCCTGAAAAAGTTCATATAGTAAGATTAATTTTGCTAACAAACAAAAAAGATCATATTTGGTAATTAAAATATGAAAAGCTTGCAATTATATAAAAAAGAAAGTCAACATTCAAAATTTAAAAAAAGTGTGTCTAAATAATTTAATTACTCTAAAAAGTCAAATCTATACTTTTGAAGTTCAAAAATACTAAAGGTCATCCGATAAGCAAGAAATACCAGCGACAAGTATATATATGGTCTAACTTCTTTTGTAACACTGCTCAACAAATCTAGAACGATCTACCAAACCATTAGATGTGAACAATTATCTCAGTTTACAAAATCAATAGACATGAAATGGTAGCTTACATTACGGTCACAGACATAATGTGATAAATCAGAGTGATAGGTGTAATCTTGGTGATACTTATATAGCTTTTGTTCTGTCTAATATATCTTCAAAATTTCTTTTGCATTAATGTTACTTAAATTGCTATCACCCAAATCTGCACCAGAAAGTAATTAAATACATTAAACCAGAGCAAAAGAAGAGTGATACATCTATCAGTGATTTATCCCATTATTTTTTTGTGATTGCATCATTGTCCTTGAAACACGGCAAGGCACTGTGCATAAGAATAGATATTTGTTTTCAAAAAATATTTTATGTTTTTTAGTTTTTGCATTAAATATACACGAGACTGCAAGTTGATAACGATATTTAATTCAAATGATCATAAGACCAAATATGTCAAGAAAAACATTCATTAACACCTCTCATATTGATATTTCTATGAATATGATTTTGTTTATGGACGTTTTTAATGCCACTTTCAACAATAAATCAGTATTCTGTGACCGTCAGTTTTGCTGATGACGGATCGGAGCACCCTTGAAAACCAAACAACAGGTCGCATACTGACATACATTACATGTACGGGGTCAGGTCATTATTCCGACAGCCCATTATTCCGACAGCCCATTGCTCCGACGGCCCATTATTCCGACAGCCCATTGCTCCGACAGCCCATTTCTCCGACAACCCATTATTCCGTCAAAAATGGTCAAAAGTAGTATAATTATCTTAAAACCTGTTGTTTTTCTTCTATACCTAACGGAAGACTGACTTTAATCTTTATACTCATTGGGCGGATTGTTTCTGTATTAAACAAAAGGGTAAATATGGGGTCAAAGTCAAATGTCATGGTGCTAGCAGATTCCTTACATCATGGCGACATGAGAAATATCAGTACCAATTTTGGATGGTCTAACACTTCTATATTTTGGATTTAATCATGAATAGTTTACACCGCCACCATTACGCGAGACGACACAAAAATTATTGGAGGGGGGGGGGGGGGGGAGATTTTTTTTTTAATTTCTTGCCCTGATTTTTACCGAAAAAAAAATCTGTCCGGACGAAAATCCCAGCCCCCGCCCGTCCATAAACCTTGTAACCCTTCAAAACCGTCCAAAGTATTTTTTTTATTAAACTTTACACAAAGGAGTACACCATATGTAGATGTGCATGAAATAATTATAAAGGTTTGTTCTGACATTAACGGTTGCATTTAGGATACAGAGCCATTGTGAGTGAGCTAGTCTAGTTTGATCCTGGATCTGGAGAAAAAAAATGCCATTACCGTACATTATGATTAATACAATAAAAAATTTCCATAAACTCCAGGAGGGGGGCTAAAATTAAATAATAAAGATTTAATTTTAAGCAAAATTCGGTTGTTGTCAGGAGTATCACGTTACTCCCATAATTTGTGACCGGAGAGACACTACCTGATGCTGTTCAACCGTATTGCGTTTTCTAATACGTTTTAGATACATTGTAAACCGATGAATGCCTCCTTCACATGTACATTTAATGCCCATTAAATGCGCATCGCATGCTCTAAGAGCTTCACACCTATGACAAGGAGTTTTCAGTTGGCACAAGTTACGACTGCAATAATACTATTTTTTGCATGTAGAGAAAATGTAAATATTTTCACGTAAATAATGGAAATCGCAAACGTTTTGACGTACGTGTGAAGGCATTAACCATGTTGGATGCGCATTCAATTCGCATCATGAAACGTACGTCGGAATGCAGAATAAATGAACGTGTGTGGAAGCGGCATAATGCATATGGAAGGCAATCTATTAGCCGCATATGTTGGTTGCCAATCGTGCTTCAACAGAAGTGATCGATGTATTTATTGACCTGAACAAGGCAACTGTCTACCTATCTTCGGAGCTTTTTCCATTCTTCTGCATGTACAATGTGCTCCCTTTCTCTCCTTTTCTACTATATACGTCCTTCTTCAATTCTTAACTCTCCTCGCTTCCATGCGTATTGCTATCTTCCGTCATTTTGTCTTTCTCGTGCTTCTCCCGGTTTACACTTTTTTCCTTCACTCCTCTTTTCTGGTTCCTTTGTGCAATGTGCACAACTTTTTCTTCAATTTTTAACTTTCCCCATACCAGGTCAGTCGATCATAATTGCCTTGAACGGGGATGTACAGCCTAGGATAAAAGCTCCTTTTCCTTTCCAGAACATTCTGTCTAGGCCATGGTCCGTCAAGATTAGCCTGACCGACGGAACATCATGTTGGATACACCTGGTTAAACCATGGATTTGTGGATTGAGTTCTATTTTGCATTGTCGGAAAAATGGGCCGTCGAAGTAATGGGCTGTCGGAGTAATGGGCTGTCAGAGTTATGGGCTGTCGGAATAATGCTACGCATCCACATGTACAGCCTACAGGTACATAGACTAGCCTATCACTCAGTGATTTTGCTTTGTCTTTATTAATTTAAATATACAATGACAGTGCTCCTAGTGAGAGAATCGTTTTAATTGGTATGCATTATTATCAACTATTACAATGGTTGCGATTATCATAAAAGCCAAACAAAATGCTGAAATAATCTTCTAACAGGCTTGGACTTGGTGTTGTGAATGAAAACAAAGGTGATTTATAGTAATTCGTGTTTGCATCAGGTACTTATTTATTAGGGGCTTAATTAAGAATGCTTCATTACTGAGTTTCCATTTTGAAATGAAAAAATTTCTTCCTCCATTCCAACTGACAACGAGCAAATATTTCCGATTTTCGAGAATCTGTGGAAGCTGGTCTGTTTTTAATTTCACCGGAAGTCAGAATAATAATTTTCATTTCCCTCCCGACTTCGGTAGAATTTTATTTTTTTTAGATGATTTCATTTCCGGTTTTGTCTGCAAATTATCATAATTTCAATCTGCCTACTTTCTTCAAATTTACCGTCTAATCTGTCAATATGTCTGACAGAAAGGCAGAACTTGAAAGGAAGAAACACCGTCTGGAGCAGATGCGAAAGGAAAGACAAGAAAAAGAGCGTGCAAGAAGTACAAGACAGGTGTGAAGGGCAAACTTGTCAATTTGGCAATCAATCGATGATTCTTGATGAATCATATTATTTTTTTTTTTATAGCATCTTTTCAAAATAGCTTGCTTGCCTTAAGCAGATGGTTTTTTTTTAATGAAAAAGCAACTTATTTGTAATGGAAAAGTTTGTTATTGCAAAAGTGTTAATTTTCCTCTACCACAACCACAGGCACACGGGCTTGTTACGATTTTTATTTTTTTTCCGAGTATACTCCCTTCCTATGGTACCGCGGGTTCTATGATACCGCGGTATTTATTTTGTCTGTTCCTATGCACTACAGCGACACCTACCGGTTTTTCTATTTATATATTCATAAACACAACAGTCACATTTATCGAGTCGTCTGGTCATTCTGTCCAAATGTCTTGAATTTTTGTAAGTACACATATTTTTATCTTTTCCTTAGAAATAGCGGACATTTTTATTATACCCTGATACCATGCTTTGTAAAATGTCCAATAATTAAACCATAGTTGTCATAATTCGTCTGCTATTTTTTTAGAAATGTCGTCCGTTTGTTTACGTTTCATTTCAACCCGATTTGGGATTTTTGGTGCTATTTTTAGTTACTTTCTAGACTGACAAAGTTGATGGAAAAATTAAGCTATGAAAACATATTAACCAACGTAACGTTACATCAAATTGACTCAACTTCGTTACATTTGTTATTTATCAAGATTTTCTTTATGGTATAAGTTTGCCAGATATTCACCTTGATTTAGTATTTATAAACGATGTCTTGATTTGTCAAACATTGTGTCCCATAACATTAATTTTGCAATTACCGCGATATCATAGGAAACCATTTCTGGGAGGTACATCAGCGTTGTCATAGGGAAAAGTGGCGACGTATTTTTAAACAAATTCAAAGAATAAACTGAATTGTGGGGGAAAATTGGTTTCTACACCGGGGAATAAAATATAACATTTTTGGATTAATTCCGAAAACTAGTTACGTTACACAGACGTTAAACATTAAGTACCGCGGTACCATAGAACCCCGGGCTACTCTAAAAACCACAAGGGAGGAATCTAAAATGTCAAATTTTCATACAACACTTTTTCAAAATAGTTTTGTATTGATGTCTTGACCTCATTTGCCATAATATTGGTACTAAATTGAAGCTTAATAAATATATTTTTGATATTTCGATTCCTTTTTGTCATCATCTTTACCTATCTGCAACTTTAAAGCAATACTTCACACTGAATTCATACGTCACGTGTGATTTGATTGGTCGGTTATTTTTAGGTAAGGATTGCAAAGAATGTGTTGATTGGTCAGTGATTTTGCATTTTTTATCTAGCTAGAACACTGTTGTGACTGTGAAATGAATACGATCACAAGGAGTCAATGATATGTCCAGAAAAATAAACAGGAAGTTCGAAAATCCCCCCCCCCCCCCCCCCCCCTTTATTTTTTGGCTTGCAATACCGGTACCAGATTTCAAGTTGTTTGCATAGAACGGGATTTAAAACAATATATATTGTATTTATTACTTTCATCAGATCAAAATCTATCTAAAATAAACAATCATTTATACATGTATTAACTATATGAGAGGAAAAAATGAGAATTTCAGACTTTCAACTCATGTCCGACTCTTACGATAGTAAACTGGGGGTTAACAAATTACCTAAAAATAACCGACCAATCAAATCGCACGTATGAATTCAGCCCGTGTTGACATGTTAACATGATTGAAGGAGGATTAGGCCAATGCAAATTCTGTGAAGTATTGCTTTAAAGTTGCAGATAGGTAAAGATGATGACAAAAAGGAATCGAAATATCAAAAATATATTTATTAAGCTTCAATTTAGTACCAATATTATGGCGAATGAAGTCAAGACACCAATACAAAACTATTTTGAAAAAGTGTTGTATGAAAATTTGACATTTTAGATTCCTCCCTTGTGGTTTTTAGAGTACTCGGAAAAAAAATAAAAATCGTAACAAGCCCCTGTGCCACAACCACAAAAATTACTTGCGTGATCAAACAAAACCCATAATCGAGAATTATGACAGTCAAATACACCTATTCAGAAAGTACAAATGTATCAGACTGTTGTAGTTTAATTTGTTGAAATCCATCACCTAACGTCTCACTTTTTGCATAATTCCCTTTCACATTCATTAATTTTCAATCAGGTTTACCATAAAATGCAGATTATTTGCAAGAAAGGAGCGACTTGCAAAAAGAAACAAGGTGACTTTCATTTCGCTTTGGAGTCGAGGGAGGGCAACTTCAGCTAATATAGCCAAATAGGGCAAAAGTTTCGCCCACTTTGCCTGGTTTGGTGAGTCCTGCCCTAATTAGAGTATAGGTTTGATGTGTTTGTTTTGACACCGTGAATTCCATACATCTTTAATCTGATAAATAAATTTACCAGGACAAATTTTGTAAACATCAAAGAGAAAGGGGACACTTATAAATGAGTGACCTGGATGTTAATCCTGATATATGCTATTGACTATATCGGTGTAGACCATAATGCAGGAATTGTTAAAGATTTTAGTTGTTACATATGAAATGATTTTAAAAGATGTTTCGTCTCAAATATTCGCTAGCTTGTTCTTGCCATGATATAGCTGAAAATTGCTAATTTGGCATTTAACAATAATAACTCACTCACCCACCCGAACATTCGATTTGGGTACAAAAAATGTAATAATGTCTTTTTGGGTGAAGACAGTGATTTGGAGGAAGTTAAGCTGCAATGCAAAATTATTATTGAATAAAATATTTGGGTAAATTATGATTTTTTTTAATGAATAGGCTGATGATTCACCTAAACCAGCACAATCACAAGATCTACGAGCAGAAACTGATGAGTTATTGAAAGACCTTGGTATCCCTCCAGCAGGTAACATAAGTACATTATATCATCTATTTCTCTTATAAACTAATATTATTTTTACAGTTAAAAGTTTTTTTTTAAACAAAGTGAATAATAAAGCTTTAGGTGAAAAATAAATGTTTCTGAAAAATTCGGAATGCATGGTTTTCAAAATTAGGGCTGGTAGGTAGGATATCCCCCCACCCACAAAGTGCCTGTTCTAAACCAGGAGATAAACTAGAAAAATCAACAGTACTATTGATTACAAGCACTTCTATACTTCAACTTTGACTCTTAAGACACATGCAGATTGTGTTCAACCGTCAATTCCTTGTAAAATTTCAACAAAGAAAAATAAAATAAGAATATCCGAAACAAATTCCTCAAATCTGCATTTGTCAAGTGTGTGTGTGTCCGAAAGCTTCTCGACCCAATTTTCTGATTTTTGACAATTTTCCTTTGCTGTCATCGTTGTAGTAAATATAAAGGTTGACTGTAACATATTATAGTTAGTCGATTAGAAACACATATATTATTTTGGCATTATGAGTAATACCAACATTTTCTTCTGCAATCGTGTGATAAAAGCAGATAATTTGTTATACAGTAGTCCCCCTCTTATTATTATTATTATTATTATACAATATTTATAAAGCGCCTATCTAATAAAACAATTACTCTAAGCGCTGTACAAAATACATAAAATGTTAATCCTATCAATAAAAGTAAAAGTAGCAATAAGAGTCAAGAATAAATAAAAAAAAGTAATGATGAGTCTTTACAAGTTTCTAAAAAAATGACAACTGATTGCACATGTCCAAAAATAAATATAATTAAAAAAGAGAGTTTAAAATCAAATACTGTCACCATAAGCTGCTCTAAAAAGATGAGTTTTTAAAAGTTTCTTGAAAATGCTAACTGATTGCACATGTCGAATGTTTTGAGGAAGACTGTTCCATAAAGTTGTGGCAGATTTGTCCAATCTGCATTCACCATAGGTTTTGGTGCGTATGCGTGGAGCCTTTAACAACTGCAAGTCTTCTGATCTTAATGCTCGAGTAGGTTGATATGCATTCACAAGTTCTTGTAGATAGACAGGTGCTAAGTTGTTGAGTGCCTTAAAAGTATATAACAGGATCTTATTTTTAATTCGATACTGCACTGGTAGCCAATGTAAAGAGACGAGGACAGGCGTGATATGTTCATGTTTCCGTTTTCGTGATATTAATCGTGCAGCTGTGTTTTGTACCCGCTGAAGTTTAGAGAGAATGCTGGCATTCACCCCGTATAACAACGCATTTCCATAATCTAAACGTGAAATCACTAGCGAATTGACCAACGTTTTGCAAGCATCATCAGTGATATAAGATCGTATACGTCCTATCTTGCGTATTTGGAGAAAACATGACTTAGAAACTGAACTTACTTGTTTCTCCATAGTCAGAGTTTTGTCGAAGAGGACACCTAAATTTTTCACAACAGATGCCTCGTTTACATTGTGTCCATCGAAGCTGATACTACAGTTGACAAAATCCTTCGTGCGTTGCTTTGTTGTAAAAATTATCAGTTCAGTCTTGTCTTGATTAAACTTAAGCATGTTTGATTTCATCCATGCACTGATGTCACTAAGACAAGCCTCCATTCGAGTAGCTATATTGATCCAATTGTCAATAGGTTTGATTACTAGGTACGCTTGAGTGTCATCCGCATAACAATGATAGCTCATATTATGTCTTTTGCATATCTGCCCGATCGGCTTTGAGAACATGCAGTATTTCTTCGGCCCCAGCACAGACCCTTGCGGAACACCAAACGATAGAATTTTCTCGGTTGATACGATATTTCCGATGTTGACACTTCTATCACTCAAGTAAGAATTGATCCATGTCAATGCCTGCCCTGTTATTCCATATGAATATTGTAGACGTTCCATCAGAATAGGGTGGTCTATAATATCGAATGCTGCCGACAGATCTAACATGACCAACACAGCACAAGAGTTGTTATCTAGAGCTAACGTAATGTCATGGTGTACCCGAAGTAAAGCAGTCTCAGTAGAATGGCAAGCACGGTAAGCAGATTGAAGATCATCGTGTAATGAGTTTGATTCTAAGTGTTCTTCAAGACGATTTGCCACTACTTTTTCAAGTATCTTAGATACGAACGGCAAGTTTGAAACTGGTCTGTAGTTTTTTAGCACGTTCTGATCCAATCCCGGCTTCTTTAATAACGGTCGAACCACAGCTTACCTGAACGTTGCTGGGACATATGATTCTGTTATAGATTTGTTGACTATTGTGGTGATTATTGGGAGTAAAGTTTCGATGCACTCTTTCAACAAAAAGGTCGGTAAAGGGTCGAGCTCACAAGATTTCAAAGGAGATTTCTGTATTATCTTACGAATTTCAGCAATTGATGTTGGCCGAAAATGTGTCAATTGCAAACCCTCAAATTTAACATCCGCGCTCAAAACATCTGGTGAATGCAGACTTTCCCTCGAAGCTTTTAGATTGTCTCTAATAGTCTCTATCTTCCCCAGGAAGAAATCACCGAATCTATTTGCTAGCTCTTCATCATCGTTATGTGTTGGTAATACCACTTCTTTTTTGTTTCCCATGATATCATTGCACATTTTGTAAAGTCTCTTTTGATCGTTTCCGATTTCATTGATCTTAGTTGAAAAGAACTCCTTTTTACATGAATAGAGAAGTTTGATCACTATCGTGCACTTTTCCTGATAGATGTCCTTGTGTACACTTAACTGTATTTTTCGCATTTCTCTTTCAGCTTTGCGTCGTTCTGTTTTTGCACTGCGCAATTCGTCTGAGTACCAGTCAGTATTTGGACGTAAAATGATACTTTTGGATTGAAGTGGAGCATGTTTGTTGATGATTGAACTAGTTTCTGTATAATATGCTTGAACTAGTTCGTCTAAAGTCCCTTCAGGATTTTGTAAAGGAACAGAATTTAATTAATCATTAGAGAGATCATTCAGGTCAATAGCACGATATTTCCTAAAAGTTACCGTACTGCGTATCTTCGGAGGTTTTGCAATGCACAATTTAGTCAATATAGCAAAATGATCACATCTAGATTTTCCGTTAATTCCGCTTAGATTTGGATCAAATATTGATGGTATGCTCGAAAGTATGACACTGTTTTCACGCGTTATCACAACATCAAGAGTATGACTGCGGACATGAGTTAGTCCAATGACATGTTGCTGTAGACCGTGATCTTGGAGCGTTTCAATTAGTTTTCTAGAATAGTTGTCGTTCGAATCGTCGAGATGAAAATTTAGATCACCAGTAATAAGAAGTTCACCTTGGGTGATAACAAAATTGTCCAAAAACTCCGACCACTCCTCAAAGAATGTTGAGGTTTTATACTGATTTCCTTTAGATGGAGGAGGTCGATAAACAACACAGAGGTGAAAATGATGGTTGTTGGCGCTTACTGTTCTCGTCATAAACTCAAAATGTGTGTAGGCAGTATGCTGAGGAGTTGGTTTAAGTTTTATGGCATTGCTGTGTACTATTGCAACACCACTGCCTTTCCTTTTACCTTTATAAGGCCACACCTTTTGCAATGAAAAAGTGGCCTCTCTTTAGGTGACAATTTAGTACTATTATTAACTCATTGCACCTGAAAGAGAAATCTGTCCCAATAAGAGTCATGGCCTTTGTTGGGAGTGGCCCTTTAAGAGGGTTACTTTGAGAACATGTTAATTGTATAATTAATATATAATTTCAATTGTCATAGTCAACTAATTTATGGATGCTTCTTTTCAGGATCAAAGAGTTCAAGTCCAAGTCCAACTCATTCTAATAAATCAACCTCAGATTCAGAAGTGAAACAAGTTGTTGTAGCTACAAGGTCTGTTTTGTATAACACTTCTTGTTAGAACATGTACTAGTACATACATATGTATCCAACAGTCACATTGTTATTAGAAACACATTTCAGTGGTGTAAATGTTAGCATGCTCATCTAATGTGCAATATATCATGAGTACAATTCCCGATCTGGTCAGTCCATAGACTATAACATTGGTATTTATTGCTTTTTCACTTAGCACTCAACATTAAGGAGTAAGAGGAAACAAAGACAGTTTGGTTCTGAATCAGGCATTGTGTCAGAGTGGAGGGACATGCCTACCAGTGAACTTGATCAGTGAGTTAGGACTTTATAAAGCAAACTGTGTTGGTCTAATATACAGATATCATCATCTCATCGAAAAGTATCATATTGTCATCAAAATTGTTTACTTGGCATTAAACAACAATCAATCACTCACTTTATAATAGAAAACTTTAGAATCTCCAGAAATGTAATTCTAAGGGAGATAATTGTATTATTTGTATTATCTCCCTTGTTTTACATGGTTAAGATAGATTATTTTCCTCTTTTGATGTAACTTTTCAATATCAAGGCTGCATTAGGCAGATTAAATTCAGAATTTGCATTCAAGTATGGTTTGATCGATAATTGGTGTTAAAAAAATAAAATTGTCATTTTTATATGGGCAGAGGTAAGATCATCACACAAATAACTTAATTTTGTTTATTTTATGCAGTAAAAAACCTAGAACTAAACTGACCTTAGTAAAAGTATCAGAGACCAATATACCACCAAAAGAAAATGTATCTTATAGTAAAGAAACACAGACTACTATTGTAGAACCATTAGATAAGGAAGGCAAGTAGTATTAACATATGATTCGTCCATTTCCCTCTGTGTACTGTTACATATCATTCAGTGTTCTGTCGAAGAAGTTTTAAAAGTGACATTTTTGTCGCAGTTACCAGCTGGGTTCCCTAAAATAGCAATTTTAGTAGTTCAGCAAAAAATCTTGTTGCCCAGCATCTGACTTTGCACAAAATATTAAAAAATTCAAGCCAGCTGGGATAATGTCTGAAAATTTTAAGGGACCCAGGCCAAATTTTAGTGGTAATGGGCTACTGTGCCCCTGTTAAGTTTTATCTCTCAATTATGGTTCCGATGTTTTCACAAGCCATAAGTAATCTTTAGTTTTACCTAGCAAAGCATGTTCTTCATTAGGATCCAGATACAACATATTGTGTAGATGGTGTTACTCATTAAAACTATTTGTTCTGGTGAACAATTAAGTTTTACAGAATGAGTTGTTTACCAGGTCTGCTATTTTCAAAGAATTTTTTCGGGATAAAAGAATGGCAGAGGCTTATGTTAGAAGGTGCATTTTTACAACACACTACACCTACATAGTGTTAATTAGATTTTTCATGATTTTATAAAAAAAAATTGTAACTGAAATCCAGTTTCCATAGAGACTTGCATGGAATACCTTCCAATTGTCATAAAACATTTTTTCAATGTACAAAAATAAAAAGAAACATAAAATATAATATATATCAAACAATTTCCAAATTTTGTTAATTTTTACTCGAGAATGCTTTAAACATGCATTGTTAGGAGACAACATTTTATTAAGAAAACAAGCCCAAGAAAAAAATTTAACCACAATTATACAATGAAACCTTAAACCGAACTTTGAATAAACTGCCAATTTAGAAAATCTTAGTTAATTTATCGTATGTACATTTGTACTGAACAAAGTATGTTCTGAACTCAAAAGTTGGTCCCAAGATTGTTCAATTTAGACAGGCTTCACTGTAGTAGTGCACATATCCCATAGAAACAAAACAAACATTGAATTTAAGTAAATCTTCATCATTTTCATTAATGCAACCATTAGGACGAAGTCCATGGGAATATTACGGTGAGTTGATAGTCCATAACAATAAAAAATATGTTGTTGTATTTTTCAGTTTTAAAAAGTATGTATTTTCAGATGTTCAGATTTCTCTACTATCTTAATTAATATAATCATTTTCAGATGCACATGTAACTTTTACTACATACATTTACCATATTCATTGCAGATTTTATATATTAGTGATCATATTTGAGGCTCCAGATTGGTTTATTTTTATCTTTGAAACTTTTTTTTTTCAAGGCCACCTAAGAATCCAACCTCACTGACGTTAAAATTGTATTTCGCACATCTTTTTCAGCTATCATTTAATTAATGTTTACCTTGCTGTCTGATTTTTTTAATGCAATCAGTGCCTATCACCACTGAAGTTGTGAGCTCGAATCCCACTCAGGCGAGGTGTACTTGATACAACATTATGTGATAAAGTTTGTCAGTGATTTGCGACAGATTGGTGGTTTTATCCGGGTACTCTGGTTTCCTTAACCAATAAAGCTAACCGCCACGATACAACTGAAATATTGTTGAAAGCGGTGTTAAGCAACATAACCCTAACCCCCTGATTTTTTGTTGTTGAAAATTTTCCTATTACCTTCAAAGGACAACTGTTTGGAGCTTCAGTAATTTATTTATAATTGCTAATAAAATTCCTCATACATATAGGTTGAAGCAGTTTCTTAAATTCAAATGCAACAAAAGTTTTCACGCTAAACCCATTTCAGTTAAGCTGCATTCTAGAAACGGCAATATATGTATTATTATATAAGCTTATACAGTTTGAATAACTTTCATTAATGTGATGCATGGATACATTTTTAGATTTCAAATATATCAAGAACCAACAATTTATTGGAATAAATGTTACAGCATTTAAACGTTTTAAATGCATGTTTTATAGAAGCTTTACTTCTAAATGATTCCAGATATGAGATATAGAACACTCTTGTATACAAACCTTATATAGACATACAATCTCTATCAGAGTTATCTACCTTTGCTCTCACATCAACATCTGTAAATGTCTCAAATAATTCAAAGTTTCTAGCAAGAGTATTAAAATAAATCTACGAAATAATCGGAACGGAAATGAATTTAATATAGTCCGAATGCTATTCTGTTCCGACTATGTGATAGTTTAAAATTAATTTAGGGATTACTCAATACAACATTATGTGATAAAGTTTGTCAGTGACTTGCGGCAGGTGGTTTTCTCTGGGGACTCCGATTTTCTCCACGAATAAATCTGACCGCCACAATATAACTGAAATATTGTTGAAAGTGGCATTAAACACCATAAACCAAACCCTAAAATTAATTCAGAATACCACAATTTGTAACTGCACTAACAAAATTATCAGTGAAATCAATATGGAAATTATTGAAATAAGTGATAATAAACGTAAGATGTTTGAAATTTGATCGTATAATACTCCATAATGATAATGGAGTATTTTCATTTTGATGAATTTAGCTCTAGTTTTACAAGAATATTATTGACATGTTGACAGAAGTTAATGTGGGAGCAAGGATAGATAACTATAGTATAAAATTATAGATATATATATACTCCTGTTTATATAAAACATACTTTTTCTTTTTTTTGATGGCATGTTCATCTAATGTTTTTGTTTTGTATAATGATAATAGGATCATTTATTGTAACATATATGTGTATATTGATTGCATTTTGAAATATACATACAGAATGAGCAGTCGTGAGCGTATGGTAGTTGGATTTATGACTACCTATGCAATCAGTGCCTATCACCACTAAAGTTGTGAGTTCGAATCCCGCTCCAGGCAAGGTGTACTCGATACAACATTATGTGATTAAGTTTATCAGTTACTTCCGACAGGTCAGTGGTTTTCTCCTGGTACTCATTTTCCTCCATTAATAAAACTGACTGCAACCATATAGAGCTGAAATATTGTTGAAAGTGGTGTTAAACACCAAAAACCAAACCAACCACCAAACCAATTTCAAATAAACATATAGATCTTCTTGTTTGAACAATTTAACTGGGAATATTCAGGCTTTTTTTTTAAATTGTCTCTAACTGTACTTTAAATATATGTGATTTTTTTTCAGTAAAGGAAATTATCAGTATATTACAACAAATCTAATTTTTATCTATACCTTTCTTGTTTTTATATATTTTGGTTGGACTTGTGCCTCAATATTTATGTCTATTATTGAATCCAGGTTTCTTAATTAATTTCAGTAAAACAACAGGGGACTTTAAATAAATGTCGTACATAAATGTATTTTAATGATTTTTAAGAAAAAACTGGGCAGTATGTAAATGCACCTTCCACATATTTTTGTTGTTGTTTTTTTAGTGTTGTTTTTTGTTGTCCTGCTTTCAGACATTTTGATTTGATTTTATTCAGATTTTAAGAAATAAAATTGAGTTCTATATATATCAGCAAATTCCTCTGTTATGTTATTATACCGTGAACAAAAAAACCTATGATGAAGGAATGGATGGTCAGTTCTGGAGTTCCCCCTTTCAGAAATGGTGTCCCAACAGTCTAATTGTTAAATAAAATGGGTGAGATTTTATCTTCTTATTTTGAACTGCTTCAGCATCTTGGTAGGGATGCTGTATACATGATTAATTTCAAAGGTGGGGAGAGGGGGGATTTGTGATTTGCACTCTACAAACCATTCACATAGTTGTTAATTTTGTGAAAAAATCTTTTTTTTTACTTGAACACATACATGTAGATTGAAAACTTTTCGCCTTGGGATTATTTTACCACATATTAGTGAAATGCAAATTGTGTGCGGTAATCCAAAATTTTCACTTCTGCTGTAGTCTAAGATTGGCTCACATCCACATTTTAGTTAAAGGCTTATTGCAAAAGGTAAGCAAAAACTTCCACTTATTCAGTAGTCTGGGATTGGCTCACGTTCAGAATTATCAGATTGACAAATCAAAACGGGATTGGTTTAAAAAGTCCATATAATGTCATCCTTAAATTGTTTATCTCACCTGCAATCCAAGATGGCTACCACAATATACTTGAGATGAATTATTTATGAGTACAAAGAATTATCTTTTCAAATGGCCCACGGGTGATCAGTGGAGAATATCAGAGTGATTCCTCCTTGAGTCACCGATGACGCTTGTCTTGAGTATATTGTTTTATCAGTTTTGCCACTTTCAAATTCTAATTATTGACAATGAAATTCAGTGCAAGGCTTGCTGTGGTTTTTTTTTTTAGTAAAGAGTTTTTATAAAAGAACAAGAAGTTAAATACTACAATATCGTAGTATAAATATTTATCATGAAATTTCCTCGTAAATAAAAATCGACAAAAATATGTAGCATTTCACTGACCTTCACATTTTTTTAAATCTGTTCAGGTTCAACAGATTTAAACTAGGTGAAATGTAAAAATAAATTAAGACAGAGATAGTATATTTTTTCTCACTATTTTGTAGAAGACTATTCTGACGAGAGCAGTTCCAGGCGGGGTAGGTGAAATGCTCTGCTGTCATTTTTAAGTTCTATATTTAGTTTTTACTATGTTAATGTGAATCGTGGAAGGTGCCTTTATATCAGATTTCTACTCTTATTCAGTACATGTATTTAATCTCTCTCATTGAAAATTAACCTGTTCTCGCCATGATATAGATGAAAAATTGCTGAATTGGCGTAAAACAACGATCACTCAGTGTATTTTATCTTGTGTCAGAGATTTGTGAAATAAGTCGTGGAGTTTTACGTAATATTAAAAAAAAAAAGACGGTGAAAATTGGATTTGATATTAGAATAGATCAATCACAAACAAATCAGTTATTAAAATAGATGTTTCGGAACAGATTTACGAGGAGACAAAAAAGTGTGTTTCGTTTACAAATTTTTAATCAGTGTTTGTATAGATATGACATTTGCTTTTTGTTTACATGCAGTACATAATTTTGCCTTTTAAGTTGTTATTTAAATGTTTCTTTAAAGAAATACAATTGTAATTTTGTAGGTATTTCAGCATAACTATCCATTACCAGTAATTTTACATATTTTTTACATTAGGGAAGTCCATATTTTAGTCTTTGTGCCATTCTGTACTGTTTTTAATCTAGTCATGTTCAATCCTGTTCATTATCGCATTTGTTTGATATACTATTTTAATTGGAACTGTTAAGAATTTTTTGTGTTATGGAAACCATTTTTCTTTTAATTGCGGCGTAGGGGGATCACATTACAGTTCTCCGTTACATGGATCACATGGTTCTCCTCGGTTTATACATCATGATTTTGAATGGGAGAATGAATTTGATGAAGGTACATTGTTGTTTGTGGTTGTACAGTGAATGTGGTAGTTTGTGGTCATTAGACATCTCTGTTATGAAATGAAAATTGTCTTTTTTTCTAGTCACATTTTTCCTAGGATTTTTTTTCATCCTGAATCATGACGTGTTTATATTGTACTTTATTATTTGTGTATTTATATCTGTTGTTAGCTTTCTATATTGTATGATATGTATTTCTTTCTTATAAAAAATTGTATGATGTGTATTGCATTATTTCTGTTTTTCAATGAACTTAGTATGTCGTCATGTAATTATTAAGTTGTAATGTGTTTTATTAATTTAATTATTTATTTAAGAAAATTGCAGACAGAAATGGCTATGAACAGTTTTCATCAATGTATATTTGTTGGAAATTAACATTTTTGTTCAACCTGTCTATACAGAACCCTGAATAAACCAGAATCCTGTATAAACCGACCATTAAATAAAGTCCCAATGTAGGAAATCTTGTTGATTTAACCTGTATAAACCAAGCACCTGTCTATTCCGAACACAAAAGCGGGTGCCTAGGGGGTTTGTTTTTACTGTATTTCAACATGGTTGCACCCAAGCAAACCCAAGAAGACCTGGTGTACAGCTGAAACAAGTACCAGTTATTATATTTTATGATAGGATTGAATGGACAGATTTGAAATTACCAACACAAGTGAAACATTAAAAAAAAAATCCTGAAAAGTTGTAATACTAAATAACTCTTCAGTGGATATTTATCTGCTGCTGTTTACATTGAATTTTGTTGTTATTGATTTGTATGTTATATAAAGACAATAAGATTAACCATCCAGTGTGTAGTTAAAAGATAAAATATTAGTAACAGGGATTGATACTATGTATAATATTAGAAATGTTCAACAATGGTCACCCATAGATTTTTTTATATTTGGCTACTCAAGGTTTTTTTTTATTATTATTTTAATCACAAGCCTTGATGTTTGGGTTAGATTACCAAGAGTCTAGCTATATTGTAAATCTTGAAGAGAAATGGTGAAAAAATGTTACATTTCTGATTGAAAATAAAGCTATAATTTTTATTAGAAATTGAGCCGTACTTTTTAACATATGACTGCTTGTAACTATCAGTTGAAGAGCAACAATAAAAGCTTCGAGATTAAACATGGTATTTTCTTTCTTGTTCATATAGTATACACAAAAAAGTACATCTATATAAATGTATGATTAATTCAACATTTAAACTTTGACATAAGTTTACAATGGTTCATGGTTCAGTTGGTCAGACAGCTGAAATTATTAATTAGACCTAGTACTTGCTACAATTGAGCTGAGATATGTAAAATACAATTTTAATAGCACTGGTCCCGGGAATGGTGTTGCACATTTGCTTATTAGCTTCTCTTTGAAGGTATTGATATTTATTTGACAACATATACTTAAAATGCTTAATATGATTTTATATGTATTTTATCTTATATTAATGTTTTGATATTTTAAATTACTGCACATATTTGAGATTTTTATGTGGAGGGTGCATTTACACCGATGATTGTTGTACAAAGTGTATATTATATTTATATTTTAATTCTAGATTTATTCTGTGAGATTATATATATATGTTCATTTATGTTTGTTTCTTATGACAATTAAATACGTGTTTTTTTAAATATATGAAATAATTTTATTTTAAATATATGGAATAAATTTATTTTAAATATATAGGAAATAATTTTATTTTAAATATACATTTTGTGTATGTATGAAATAATTTTATTTTAAATATATGTATGAAATAATTTTATTTTAAATATATGTATGAAATAATTTTATTTTAAATATATGTATGAAATAATTTTTATTTTAAATATATGAAATAATTTTATTTTAAATATATGAAATAAATTTATTTTAAATATATGAAATAATTTTATTTTAAATATATGAAATAACTTTAGTTTAAAAAATAATCAAATTAAAATGATATTGAAAATTGTTGTTAGGTCCCAAGGAAAGGCATGCACAATTCTAAAAATGTGATTTCTACACACAAAAGGTTGATCCTCATCTGTGTAACAATAAATAATATTTGAAAATTTTAAAAAATCTTTTTCTTTCAGAACATCAGATACTTATCTATTTATTAGATTTTACACATGTAGTTTTCTGATATTTCTTGTAATTTGATATTTCTCATAATTTGATATTTCTCGTTATTTGATATTTTTCTGTTTCTGATATTTCATCCTATTTGATATTTCAAAATATACTGTTGTGAAACAGTATATTAACATCAAAACTGTTATTGGACAGCCACATAAAATATTAACATATAGTTCTTACTTATGACGACCCTTTGGGTCACACAGATGAGGATGGTGAAACAGACTCAATGGCGGCACAGCCTCAGACGCCCACCTCTCGCAAGATGCCAATTGTAGAAATGGTAGCACCCAAGCAAACCCAAGAAGACCTAGACAAAAAAGAGGAAAAACCATGTAAGTATTGAACTCTGTAATCAGATGGTTCTATAAATAGACCATTATTCTATTTTTGGAAGGGAGACTACAGTGATTAAAGAGGATTTGCCCTCTTGTCATTTACTCTGTGTGCTAGTGGGGAAGAAACAAATACCTGTTTTATAGACTGGTTTAACCTGACCAGAAACCTGTCACACTTGAGGCAAGCAGACTTACCATTACAAATTATATGTCTGGCTGCAGAGCTATTCAGTCAAATAGGTAAATTTAGTTTTTGTATATATACCATGAAAAAACATGGCGTAAAAGTTTAAAGCTTTCAAACGTTGACTATAAATACATGTAGTTATTTTCAAATAATTCAAAAAAATAGAAACAGATTCAAAAGTCGTAATTGTATTTTATTTCATCATCTGTAATAATTGAATATAGACAATGAAATTAACTGAATTGTAAAAATAAAAAAACGATTCTGAGCTGTATATGAAATACTGATAAAAATGAAGATTAATCAATGAGGAATAAGTTCATGATTTGTACTTTTGTGTCAGCATTAAAGTAGGAACATCCTAAAAATGCTTTTAACATTTCCTTCAAATTTGTTTCAACCCTTACCTTTGCACCTTTTTCAAACACATATTTGGCAGTCTAAAAACCTATCCAATTCCCTTTCAATATTTGATGGATCAATCAAGCCTGTTTAATGACGTGTTTAGACTGTCAAATTTGTGTTTGAAACTGTTGCACAGGAAAAATTGGAAGTGAATTTGAAGCAAAAATTTGACAGCATAAACACACTTTAATGCAAATTTGTTTTGAGTTCTCAGTCTCTCTTCTCCAAAGAAGGAACATGACATTATTCACAAATATTTGTTCCTGCTTTATATGACTATAAATTGGTGTTTATGAGGAGGGTGGTGGTTTGGGATGGAGCAGATTAAGTTTCTGAGAATTTTCTGCCTTCTGTTTGTTTTTTTTTAAAATTATTTTTCATTTATCTACAGTGCCAGAGCTTACTGAGGAAGAAAGGTTACAGATAATGATGTCAGAGGATTTCCAGAGCTTCTTTAACAGGTCTACAAGACTAGTGGAGAGAGTCTTGACGGAGGATGTCGACATATTTACTGATTATTCAGGGGCAGATAATGAAGGCAAAGATGAGTAAGGAAAATTATATGTTTTCAGTGACTTTTCTTTCGTCTTAATTTTTATACGCCTGTCTTTAAGACGGGACGTATTATGGTATACCAATGTCCGTCTGTCCGTCCGTCCGTTTCACATGTCACGCTCTAACTTAAGTACACCCCTTGGTCAATTCACTTCAAATTTCACAGAGTTATTGGAATTGATGGTCTTACGGTCTGTATTCTTTATGGTGAATTTTATTTCGAATTTTCATTCCAGAGTTATGGGACTTTATTCATCAAATTGTAGGCGATTTTTCGTATGTTGCACTGTAAATTGAGAACCCCTTGGCCAATTCACTTCAAACTTTGCATAGTTATTGGAATTGATAGTCTTATGGTCCGTATACTTTTTGGTGACATTTCAATTTTTCATACCAGAGTTATGGGACTTTATTCATCAAATTGTAGGCGATTTTTCGTATGTCGCACTGTAAATTGAGAACCCCTTGGGCAATTCACTTCAAACTTTGCACAGTTATTGGAATTGATAGTCTTACGGTCTGTATACTTTTTGGTGAAATTTCAATTTTATCATTCCAGAGTTATGGGACTTTATTCATCAAATTGTAGGCGATTTTTCGTATTTTGCGCTGTAAATTTCCAACCTGCAACACTTTACCTTAAGTTTATTTAGATCAGTTTGTACAAGACTTGTTCCTCAATAAAATGATAACTGAGTGGAGAAATGATTACTACTCAACGATTGATGGCATATCCTGACCATTACTGGCATTAGATTATTTGGATTTGTTTGCAATATATGTGTATAGTTGTTTTTTTGTCAATGCAAAAAGTATGTCAAACTATTATAGTGTTTTATTTCAACATAAATATTGTATAAATGTTCCAATTCATGTTTATGGTGAAATTTAAATTTTTCATTCAAGAGTTATGGGAAAGAAAGTCTTTACAAATATTGTATGAATGTTGACGACGGGCGTATCATGCGCTCTTGGCGCAGCTGTTTATTCTCAAATTGTTTTATTTCATAGACAATATGTAGATCATTTATTTTCAGTTTGACCTTAATTTACTGGTTCTATTGTGATCATGTTTTTTTAGCTCATATATAGAGATATTTTCATCACTTTGCATCCGTCATCATTGTTGTCTGTAAACATTTTCGTCTTTGAAACCACTTAGCGAACTGGAACCAAAATTTGTAGCATCAAGTATAACCCTTGTCTGTGTTTCGTTCTGTCTTTCAATGAAACTGGTTCTGGCTTCTATATGTTACCTTAAGTTACCCTTGGCTAAATGTTTTGAAATTTGAAATTTACACAATGTTCTTGTCTACAATACACAGGTCAAGTTCAAATTTGGCTATTATCGCTATAATGGTTCTAGGGGTGTACCCAGTAACTAATTAAAAAATGTCAAATTTGAAATTTGTGGTTTTCATGCTATAACTTCAATTTTCCTTGTCCAAATCCCCCCTTAAAGATCAAATATAATCCTGTATTGATGTTAATAAGAATTGGGTGTTTGACTTGTAGATTTTATAGATAAAACTCCAGCACAAAATCAAGTAAAATATTACAAAATTCTGGTTACAAGTAAAACACCCAATTTTTATTTAAAAGAGGCACAAGGTAATTATACTTTTTTTTGTCATATATTTTAGCGAGTTAGCTGGAGAAAGGTTAAAGGTCAACAGAATATTTTATGATGAACGATGGTCCAAACACAGAACAATAACTAGTCTTGACTGGTCAAAACAGGTATGAAGCATACAGTACTAACAAGGTAGCTAGTCTTGACTGGTCAAAGCAGGTATGAAGCATACAGTACTAACAAGGTAGCTAGTCTTGACTGGTCAAAACAGGTATGAAACATACAGTACTAACAAGGTAGCTAGTCTTGACTGGTCAAAACAGGTATGAAACATACAGTACTAACAAGGTAGCTAGTCTTGACTGGTCAAAACAGGTATGAAACATACAGTACTAACAAGGTAGCTAGTCTTGACTGGTCAAAACAGGTATGAAACATACAGTACTAACAAGGTAGCTAGTCTTGACTGGTCAAAACAGGTATGAAACATACAGTACTAACAAGGTAGCTAGTCTTGACTGGTCAAAACAGGTATGAAACATACAGTACTAACAAGGTAGCTAGTCTTGACTGGTCAAAACAGGTATGAAACATACAGACTAACAAGGTAGCTAGTCTTGACTAGTCAAAACAGGTATGAAGCATACAGTACTAACAAGGTAGCTAGTCTTGACTAGTCAAAACAGGTATGAAACATACAGTACTAACAAGGTAGCTAGTCTTGACTGGTCAAAACAGGTATGAAACATACAGTACTAACAAGGTAGCTAGTCTTGACTGGTCAAAACAGGTATGAAGCATACAGTACTAACAAGGTAGCTAGTCTTGACTGGTCAAAACAGGTATGAAACATACAGTACTAACAATGTAGCTAGTCTTGACTGGTCAAAACAAGTATGAAACATACAGTACTAACAAGGTAGCTAGTCTTGACTGGTCAAAACAGGTTGGTGCTTTGTTGTGCAAGCTGGTGTTATAAATAAGTATAAGCAACAACATCAGGACCCACAAAACACTGTGTCATATTAACATAGATGTAGATGGAATACAGTGGGAAATGCTTGGTTGTAGCTGCCATTTTCACACCATGAATGTTGCTATGCCAGTTATAATATGAAGCTGCTTATCTATGAACTTTGACTTGTGAGAAATGAACCAAAATTTTGACAAACATGCAGTTTGGTTTCAGAGATGTAACATATTCTAATTGACATTCATTTCAGATTTCACAAATATCTTTTCTGTGAGAATTTATCAATACAAATCATTTTCAATTGAATCAGTAGCATAATGGTGTAGTTCACATGCTTGTTGTACTTAATAATACCTAAAAAATTGATACTGACAACATGGTAATTAGTTCCATTGCCAAGATGTTGTTTGTCGACGGTTGGAATTTCAGATTTATACTAAGGAAGTTGTTCCTCTATTAGGGAGGGATTAGTATGAGGCCAAAAATTAGGGTTATGGTGTTTAATGTAACTTTTAACGACAACAATATTTCAGTTATATTGTGGCTGTCAGTTTTATTGGTGGAGGAAACCGGAGTACCCGGAGAAATCTACAGACCTGTTGCAAGTCACTGACAAACTTCACATAATGAAGTATTGAGTACACCTCGCCATCAGCAGGATTGGAACTCACACTAATGGCATTGATAGTTGTAAATCAAAATACCATACAATCATGACCACGACAGTCTCTCTAAAAGAATTTTGTAGAACAATATTATTCTGATGAACCATGATTAGAAGTGTAATTTTATTTAACATGAACTATCCTTTTCAAATGGAAATTTATTCTTGTGCAAATGAATGCACCAGGGTCTACATGGTCTCAACTGTGCGGGTCCAAAGGAGGAGACTTCTACTAAAAAAATCATTTTCTTGAGAAATAGTCATGAAAATACAATGAAATATTACACTTTACGTTTTTATTTTCCCTATTTGTCTTTGTTAGCGCAGCCGGTCACTATTTTCATATATGGACCGGCCAGGTAGGTACATTATTATTTTAGATAAAAAGTATAATATAGCAAATAGTTCATGTCACTTCGGGTCATATGGCAGTATATGGACTGATCCGTCACCAAAAAAATATTATATGGACCTCAGAAGCTTCGGTCCATGAAATATTTTTTTGGTGACGGACCGGTCCAAATACTGCCATATGACCCTCGGTGCCATGAACTATTTTCTTTATATGGTATGAATCATCATTGTGATATGTAGTTCTAGCTTTTACATATGAAGACCTTGGGGCATATGGAGTCAAATCCATAAGAGTCCATTTTTTTTTACATAGGCTGCAATGGAAACAATTAAAGAATGGTATTATTAAGATCAAGCAATAAAATGTAATTATATTTGACATGAAGTTTCTTTTTTTTTTCTTCAGTATCCTGAATTACTGCTGGCATCTTATAATTCTAATGAAGAATCACCACATGATCCAGATGGAGTAGCATTGCTATGGAACATGAAATTTAAAAAGACAACACCAGAATATGTGTTTCATTGTCAGGTCAGTCTGTCAAGTCAAGTATCAATGATTTGTACATTTTCCATTCGATATTTAATATCCATTATCAAGCAACTAGTGTGATATTATACAATTATCACCATTGTTGGAGTGTGACACGACGGTTTGTCTCCCAGAGAAAAGTAAGGTCACCCGAGGTTTTGGCCGAGGGTGACCTAACTTTTCGAGGGGAGACAAACCGTCGGGTCACACTCCAACAAGGGTGATAATTGGTATATTATATCAAATATTTTTGCATCAGACACCAAGTAATAGAATACCTGCGGCATTGCGAAAATATTCGATATAATATATAAAATTTCTTCTTCGCCCAGAGCTGTCGGACAAAATATTGACTAGGTCCGATTTAAACTACTTCGTGTCAGACCCGATGTCTGGAGCAATTTTTCAGTAACTTGAGACCGACAAAACGATTGAAGATGACCGACATCATTACTTACTTTCGCTTCTCAAACTTGTCATTGTTTGCAATCTCTGCTTTTTTTTTACAAAATATTAAACTGATTTAACATGAACCGTAAACCAGTATGCGGTGACTGCGCATGTCAATATACTTTCTTTTTGTCCCAAGGAACTTTTCGTCCCTCAGATCTTACTTTGTCAACAGCATGTTGATTGTTGTCAGTATCGATCAACTATCCACTGATTATTATGGTTATGAAAAATAAAACTAATGAACGAATGGCTGCGTGAAAGCTTAAATGATTGTCGACAAACAAAGGAATTTTTTTATGATGAATAAGGGTAATAACAAAATTACCGAACTCCGAACAATCGTCCAAAGGGACTTTAGGGGCGAATTATCCAATCGGGATGAAATTAAAATAGAATAAAAAATGGCAGCGCCCACTGCCTGGCCAATTCAGTTTGCAAGTGGGGCAAAACCATGGGTTAAAAGGAAAATAAGTAAAACAAAAACCGAAGTAGAAACCAAAGAAAAAAGAAAGAAATACGAAAAAGACAAGCGTCCTGCACGGACATTCAATATCAAATGGAAAGAAGGTCGGGACTGGCTGGTATTTGATATCAGCAGTTGTCTCACTCTGTTTTCAGATAACCAAGGCTTCATTCTGTGTATGGCACATGATTAGGTATGTCCTTATCTGGATTTGGCTTCCTAGTATTTTGATGTTTTTGGCTACGAGTGCTTCATTTTGAAGTATGTTGGTTGTCAGTCATCCAATTGATTCAGTCCTAATGCTACTTAAGAGGTAACACCTTGAAACATGTGTATAGCTAGCATTATGCAAACTTGGTATCTTTGTTTATTTCATACACAAGTCTATTGTATTAATGTCACACAAAAATGTGTTGTACTAACTTTTAGTATTCCAAGGTATCACTTGAAGCTGTAAACCAACCATTTTATGGATTTAGCCAGTATATGTGTAATTCAGTTGAAGTTGTAAAAAAAATGTAGGTCTGGCAAATATTTAATAGGTCTGACACATTGTCCACATCTGCTAGACCTATTGTCTGACAGACAGCCACATCTTGCTAGACCTATTGTCTGACAGACAGGAAAGAGATTGAGACAGCTCTGTTCGCCTACAGCGACGAACCTGTCGCTGGACGCCATGTTTGTTGTCTGTTGAATCAAGGGAAGTAACTATAATTGGAAACACGTGAGATTCATGTGGGAATTTCCTTGGGATTTCCTCGCGAGCAGTGGACCTTACGATTAGCGGTTGACCCAACGAATGGATAAATATCACGTGACAGTGTTTTATCAAATCAGATTCAAGATATTTATATGAGTATATAATATTAACATAATATTGCTGTTTTCTAATGTGACATTATGACGTCCACTGACATCACCTTTCCAAATTCTCGATAAACGTTTTGGTTGAAATGGACATCTTATCGCATCTCTTATCTCTGGCTTCTCCTTTGATGTTATATTGCTCGGAGAAATCCATTCTCACAAAACAAATCAATGTCAGATAAGACATGTATATATTTATGAAAAGAATGTTTCAACAGTGATGGTCATCAATTTCATCAATATCAACAAAACAGACAACCACCTCTACTCTCAACTGAACTTACTGAACATGAAAAAGACATGACATATAAACAGTTAAAACATTCATAGGCAATAATTTTTTTAATTTCAGTCAGCAATTATGTCATCCTGTTTTGCGGAGTTTCATCCTAACCTGATCGTAGGTGGTACTTACTCAGGACAGATAGTATTGTGGGACAACAGAGTTAACAAACGTACCCCTATACAGAGAACACCACTTTCAGCAGCAGCACATACTGTAAGTAATTAAATACATCACTTCCTCAGTACACATCCGTATGCAGGGAGGAGGAGGGTTCTGAAAGTTGAGATTTTGGTTGCACTATGACTTAAAATTGGGATTGTGGTTGAACAATGACTATTAATGTCCCGATTTTGAGTCTAGCAAAAAAGGTCTACTTAAGTATGTGACCATATCTACTTCCGTGAACTAGCATTATTAATATCCAGCTTAGTTGTTGGTCTATGCTACCTGCAATAGGATTTGTTAAAATCTGTTAAAGCTAAAGAAATCATTACATGCTCATTTTCTGGTTATGGGTGTTTAAAAACACTTCCAGTTGTATTGTGGCAGTCAGTTTTATTGGTGAAGGAGAATAAAATACCCGGAGAAAACCATAGACTTTCCGCAAGTCACACTCACTAATAATCTTTACGAGTACTGCTCGCCATAAGTGTGATTTTAATTTGCAACTTCAGTGGTAATAGATACTGTAACATATGTAGATGCTAATCAAACTACAATGTGCTAATTTCCATGATGCCCCTAACCCCCAATTAGTTGAATATACAACTGTACTTTCAAATGTAATTTTCAACGTTGTAAGTTTATAGAGAATTAGAACCAATAGTCTGGACAGCTTGTATCCTATAGTTAAAATTTTATACAGTAGGCACATAATAATAATAAAATAAAAAACCAGAAATATGACACTGTCAGAACATTACCAAAATCTAATAGAAATATCGTAGAAAGAGGCAAAATTGATATCCCTAACACACAGTACATGACCGCTCACTTTCCTGGCTTGGCACAGGCACTTCAATACAAATTGTGAAGTTAAACTGGTTTTATGGGCCCAGACCTCCCTTCTTAGTGAAACGATCAGGAAAGACTCTTTAAATATTTAAAGTATTTTTGTGTTATTATATACACTTTGTATTTTAGCACCCAGTGTACTGTGTCAATGTGGTAGGTACACAGAATGCCCACAATTTGATCAGTGTGTCTACTGATGGTAAAATGTGTTCATGGAGTCTGGATATGTTAGCTCAACCACAGGTTAGTACATTAATACTAATGTGAAGGCATATGAAAGAAGCATACAGTTATCTCCTTTATTATGCAACACCATATATAATTTTAGAATAGTAATTGAAATATCACTACAAAGGAGTAGCCATTTTCCTCTTTAAACTTTGAAAGTCATTTAATGTAACAATACATTATACACCTGGTATGGGAAAATAGTTGTAAAATAAAATATTCCTTTTAAACAAAGCCATATAAATAAAAGGATGGTTGCTTAGTTCTTCCTCACATAGCCGAAAAACTGCCACTTTCTTTATTCAAATTCCATAATAAAAAATGTTTGTCACTTTCATTCATAACTAGCAGTTTTAGGCTACCAAGATGTCTTAACAAAATTGTGCAGAAGATAAAATATTTCATTTTTTTTCATTTTCTTGAATACATTTAATTCTATTTATAGGACAGTATGGAGCTTCATTATAAACAAAGTAAATCTGTAGCCGTCACATGTTTCTCTTTCTTGTCTGGTGACGTGAATAACTTTGTAGTAGGGAGTGAAGAATGTACTGTATATACAGCTTGTCGTCACGGCAGGTAAGGGGAGATCATTTTATGTTTTATTTGTTATTCACTCTGAGTAAAATGTTACATGTATTAATTTTCAATATGGAAAATTGATGTAAGATACAGGGAGTGAGTGAGTGATTGTTGTTTAACGCCAATTCAGCAATTTTTCAGCTATATCATGGCGAGAACAAGTTAATTTTCAATGAGATGATGATGAGGTCCGCTTTGTACTAGACCAACATGCCGAGTTGGATTTTTATAGTGCTAGCTCACTGAAGCAACAGTCCGCGGATAGACATGTCGCCCCACTCGGACACATTTTCCTGATTGCGAGCTAACCAATCTTTGCTCTTTCTCCTAAATGCTGCGTGCTTAGCGGAGAAGCAACAAATACCAATTTTATAGTCTTTGGTTTGACTCGAACCCACGATCTACTGTACTCAAGGCGAGTACGCTAACCATTACGCCATCGATGCGGTTTGTAAGATACAGTAATTGTTTTCCACAACACATGTATGACAATGTTCGTATCTATTATCATCTATTTCCCATACATACATTTTTATGCTGAAATATTTCATCATATACATGTACACAAATGTATATATACCGCATCGGTTGTGATATGGTTAGCATGCTTGCCTTGATTTTGGTAGATTGTTGGTTCTAGACACGGTCGAGTCAAGTTAAAGTCTATAAATTGGTATTTTTGGTTCCCTGCTAAGCAGATAGATTTAAGAAAAAAGAGCAAAGACTGGTTGACTTGGAATCAGGATAATGTGTCCTAATGGAGCAACATGTCTACCTGCAGACTGTTGTTTCAGTCAGCTGGCACTATAAAGATCCAACAAAGTGTGTTGGTCTAGTACAAAAAGGATAACATCATCATCTCTTCTAAAAGTAACTTGGTCTCGCCATGATATAGCTGAAAAATTGTTCATTTGGTGAAAAACAATAATCACTCACTCACTATCAGTCATACAAATTTCTTATCTATGTTGATGTTCAATATCATTTTTTTTTAGTAAAACTAGTTTCAAGAATTACAAGAATAGAATCCCTCAAAATTCTTGGTCACACGCATATATATTTTCTATTTCTCTACCACTATCTGTTATTTTCCGTTTGTTTTTATTATTTTACAGTAAAGCTGGTATCAGTGAGGGATTTGAAGGTCACCATGGCCCAATAACTGGTATAGACTGTCACAAAGTTCCTGGGCAGATAGATTTCTCACCTTATTTCCTGACGTCTTCCTTTGATTGGACAATCAAATTGTGGAGCATAAAAGTAAATTAAATTTGTGTAGAAAAAAACCATTTCAAAGTTGGTTGTTAACTTCAATTACACTGTACAAAAAAAACTGTGTAAGCATTGAATACAAATGTAAATCTGAATTCTGTTATACCAACATCTAATTTATTTGAAAATGTTTTACCGTCGTAAAAACAGCATCTGTGATGTAATCGTCTGGAGGGTGGTAGATCTTGGGTTCAAGTCCTGGGCAGGTCAAACCAAAAACTATATAATTGGTATTTGTTGCTTCTCCCCTAAGCAAGCAGCATTACCAAAGAGCAACAACTAGTTGGATTGGACTCAGGATAATGTGGGGGAGTGTAGTGACATGTTGACTGTTGTTTCAGTGAGCTAGCGCTATTAAAATCCAACTAAGAATGTTGGTCTGAACATCATCTCATTGAAATTTAATTTGTTCTCGCCATGGTATGGCTAAAACATTGCTCTCTTGGTATTAAGTAACCACCACTCAATCAATCTTCCTTTGCTCCTATTTGTCTTATAATGTTTTATAACCTGTATTATTATATTTTAATCAATCTATATGATAGATTTTGATTGGATTAAATTAGTCATGTGATAATAAAATAATTAAGATGTTTTGCCAAAATTTGCACTGCCAGGGAAACAACCCTATTGTTCCCCGCCGAACAACCCAATTTCCCCCCACAAGGGAGATAACCTATAAAACATTGGCAAAAATTTGCGCTGCCGGGAAACAACCCTATTGTTCCCCGCCGAACAACCCAATTTTCACCCACAAGGGAGATAACCTATAAAACATTGACAAAAATATAATAAAACAATAACGGCCCTCTGTGTAGGGAAACATCCAGGTTTGTCAACCCTCGGGGGGGGGGGGGGGGGGGGGGTTTCCCTTGGGGAACACAACTTCCCCCTCAGGTTGACAAATCTGGATGTTTCCCTACACAGAGGGCCGTAATTGTATATTGTAAATATCACAGAACCTACAGAAAATAAATATCAACAAAATAAGCACGTTGTAACAATTTCAATCATGATTAAATTTTAAGGCAGAAATATTCCCCCATATAACTTTTAAGTATTATTGTCTAATTATAGACAACTTCAGGAAAATTCTCATGTCTGATGATTGTGAGCTATGATATATTTACAGGAACAAAAATATATTCATTCATTTGAAGATAACAGTGACTATGTTTATGATGTTAAATGGTCGCCGATACATCCTGCCTTGTTTGCTAGTGTGGACGGTAATGGGAAACTAGATTTATGGAACCTAAATAATGATACTGAGGTAAATATGAGGTTACATGTGATCACAATCTATTTATAATTACATGTTTGTTGTCACTTTTGTTTTGGTGACACAATAACATCTAACAATATCCTGTTTGGGGAAAGAGCAAATTAAAAAAAAAATGGCTTAATGTTGAAGCAGCAATGAATGGCTGATTATATTTTGATACATATATTATCTTTGTTTTTGTATTTTAAATTGTTTGTATGAAAACAAAATATCATTTGATTAAATATATTATTTTGTGTATTTTTCATCTATAGTATTGAACTTCATTTGTGTAACATTGTTCTATTTTAAAAATAAACAATTACACAAAAAAAATACCCTTTATGAGATCTTGTCAGGGTTCATATTTTCAACTGACCAATCAGTAATGAGCCTACTTTTTAAAACCAAGTACATGCCAAGAGCTGTTTTCCAATTGGTAAATATATTTAACTGTCTTGTATATGATTGGATGGAAAAAGATGAATGAAAAGTTACCTGACCCTAACCCCAAACAGGATGTTGTCAGATGTTAGTGTATCCCCCAAAGACAAACGTGAAAATAAAAATATACAAGAAAGCTTCTGATTTTAATTAGAATTATGTTATCCAAATGTAGCGCTATATGTAATAAAAACGTAACATTTCATGTATGTGGTTTTTTTTATCAATTAAATATGTTTTCTAGGTTCCTACGACATCAGTGACTGTAGATAACAATGCTTGCCTGAACCACCTTAGATGGCATGAAACAGGAAGTTATATAGCTGCCGGGGACGATATAGGGAGAATACATTTATATGATGTTGCTGAGGTTAGTATCAATAACTAAGTCACATAGCTGCCGGGGACGATATAGGGAGAATACATTTATATGATATTGCTGAGGTTAGTATCAATAACTAAGTCACATAGCTGCCAGGGATGATATAGGGAGAATACATTTATATGATGTCGCTGAGGTCAGTATCAATAACTAAGTCACATAGCTGCCGGGGATGATATAGGGAGAATACATTTATATGATGTCGCTGAGGTCAGTATCAATAACTACATTCAAACTTTACTATCATGTAAATCTGTCAAGTCCAAGTAAAAATGTGGTCTGTTTATAGTAGCTCATTACTACATAACTATGTCAATCACAGTATACCAGTTCTCATAGCCGAAAGGGGGTATTTATTTTGTGAAATTGTTATATAGTGAAAATTGTTATGCATATTAGGCAGTGAATCTAGTGTCTAGTGATTAAAATAAATGAAACCATTCTGTAAAACATGTTGGGCTGACAAAGCTTTTTTTGACACCATATTTGTTCTCATAACAATGAAAACCTGACTAATTGAAAAGGTACAATGTGTTCATTGAAAATTGTGTAAAGTATTTATTCTTTAAAAAAACTGGACCTTCCTAACAATAAGGCAGACCTTCATAATTTAAAACTGAAAGGTCCAGGTCGTTAATTTTGAACCTCTAATATACGGTTTCACCAGCACATACATGAGAAAGAATTCCCTCTAGGAACTGATTAATTCTAGTTTCTCTGTGCAGGCACCAACTCCTCTGAAAGGGTGGTCCGATAGTTGTGCATGACAAATCAAATACACAACTCGTTGTTAGTAAGTGCAATCTTAGATTGTCTTATAATGAGCTATAAATAGCATGTAAGGAATGTTCCTTGGTGGGTTGTTACAAGATTACATTTTCTGATCTGACCCATTATATTTCTTGTGGCATTCTAGACTTCCACACTTAGACCCATCCCAGTACTACCCCTGATCTGACCCATTATATTTCCTGAATATAAAACTGAGACACTGCTCCCCTGAGGTTAACAGACCTGATTTTCGTCCGCTTTAAAGCAGAACTCTGCTTTTTTTATTCCGGATTTTACCGTTATGATTCCTTTTTTATAGTATATTCAATACTTCCGATTGTCGATTTCCGCTTTTTTGTTGGCCTCGTAAAATCAGGTCTGGGTTAAACAATAATAAGTCAGTAAATTAATGATTTTATTTAGTATTACACTAACAATATGTTTTACATTTTACAGACTGTAGCAGCACCTAAAGGAAATGAATGGTCCAGGTTTGCTAAAACTTTACAAGAAATGAAACAACAGGCCACAGAACGGGAAGAAGAAGCCATGTCTTTATCAACCATGACATCACCACTTAGATGATTAATCTTTATCCATTAAATTTAAAGAAACATTAATAGAAATTTGCTACATTAAGATTGGGGGGTATTGTAATTTTTTTTAAACTTCTTGAGATTCATTGTTATGTGCATAAAACCCTAATATTTGATGTATTACATGGTTGTCAAGGAAACAAAATGGAATAATTTGTATGAGTTTTTATTAATATAAGTGAGCATATGCCAGCATGCATGTTTAATATTCAGATTGATTGTAGAACATGCAAAAAAATATTCTGAACATGTTGAGAAGCATGTCACCTAGTCATTTAGAAAAAAATAAACAGCTATGGCTGACAATACAAAACCATTCTTCTGGCAAGTCTCAACCTTCTGGCAAGCCTCAGACATCTTGCAAGCCTTAAAACTTCTGACAAGCCTCAAAACTTTGGCAAGCCTCAAACTTGTGATTAGATTCAAACCTCTGACAAGCCTCAAGCTTCTGGCAAGTCTCAACCTTTTGGCAAGCCTCAAACTTCAAAACACAGTCATGACAATGACATTTATTTTTATGGTAAATATGCATAAAACTACAGCAAATGAGTTGCAAGTGGTGGTGAGTGGTTATGGCTGTTGATGTCTGAATACAAGCTAATCATGACTTGCATATTGATGTGGCACAGATATCAGTCTCTACCTGTCAGTTATCAGTCTACTTGTCAGATATCAGTCTCTACCTGTCAGATATCAGTCTACCTGTCAGATATCAGTCTCTACCTGTCAGTTATCAGTCTACCTGTCAGATATCAGTCTCTACCTGTCAGTTATCAGTCTACCTGTCAGATATCAGTCTCTACCTGTCAGATATCAGTCTCTACCTGTCAGTTATCAGTCTACCTGTCAGATATCAATCTCTACCTGTCAGATATCAGTCTACCTGTCAGATATCAGTCTCTACCTGTCAGTTTGTTATTGATGTGTGGACTGTCTTCCCTTATTAATTCTGGTAGTCATGATATAGCTGAAAGTGACAATAAACACCATGTAGATCAGGGTGAGGGCTATTGGTGTTCATTGAAAAAACAATCTACTTGGAGTGGAAGAATTATTTTTCGACATAAAAGAATAAGAAATAATTTGTTTATGATGTTTTGCTATAAATAAATAAAAAATGCTAAAAATATTTTTATCATAATCTTGAATGATATTTTTTTTATAATAAAACAAGAACGGTTGTATTTGGTGTATAGTTTATTCCATATATACTCACGGTTTACCATGCATGGTTGTACATGTATTTGATTAAAATGAGTGGTGAAAGTAACAAGAAATTTTGTTATTTCTATTTCAGGGGAGATAATTTATATCTTGACTGTTTTTGCATTCTTATTTCAATCTTCATTATATTAGGTGGAAGTTATTAATTACCCAGTATTAAAATTTATAATTATTTATGAGGGAAGAATAAATTGTTAAAAGTTTGTCGTCACAGTGAAGCACTATTTTATTTTCACATGGTGCTGATATTTAGTGCTTTAAGTTATATTTGTATTGTATTCATGTATATATGGTAATAAATGCAAATTTTGTATAGTCTTATTGTCAATATTTATTGAAATTTATCAAACATGCAAATTAAATGCTTAATAAAGATACTGAAAACAGACTTTTGATTTTATTCCTTACATTTATAGCATCACTCCATCAGACAATTGTCCTTTATACAGATATACCAATAGAAGGGTATGTTCCAAATTGAAGGGTCGATCGTGGGTTTGAGCACCAGTTGCGCCAAAGCGGAGACTATAAAAAAATGTATTTTGCTTCTCCGCTTATAATGCAGCATTAAGCAGTTAGAGGAAAGACTAGTTGGTATGGAATCCGGATAATACATGTATGTCTGAGTGAGGTGACTATCTACAAGCATACTGTAATTTTAGTGGGCTTGCATGTGAAAAATCCAGCTAAGTGTGTTGGTCTAGTACTAAACAGACACTATTATCATCTCATCGATATGTTACTTGTTCTTGCCATGATATATAATGTAGCTGAAAAATGCTCCCAACTCTTACTCGCTCAGTCTTTTGTTGTTCAAGAGCTATGGGACTCATTGAACTTAAGACAATCTTTCATTGGATGGTTCCTTGTTTTTTGGGGGAGGGAAATGTTTTAGAAATATATTTCTCTGAAACTATTGCACCATTTAAGGGGGTACCATACACTACAGGGAGATAACTCTTTAAAATCAGTTGAACGTTTTGATCATATGATGTTTGTATGCAGATTTCAAGCATCTCGGTGACCAAAACAACAAGAGAAAAGCTGCTATGTGGCTAGTGAATTTATAGCTCTGAGTCTGTTGGTTGGAATTTGTTAAAATTTTGATATTTATTACAGTGGATATATTCAAACACACTGCTAAAAAAATAAGAAAATTAAACAGCAGATCAAATTTTACCTGAAGTGTATGGTACCACCTTAAAAAGTATTTGATTGATGGTTGTTCACAAAATGTATGATTTTGTGCGAATCTGAAATCAAAGATGGTTGTAACCACAGGATATAGTGTAGCATTGGCATTTTTTCTTAGAAATTACAAACTTGACTGATCCCAAACTGTATTATATACATCTTAATTCCAAGATGTCTGCCACTGCAGTGAAAAGTTGAACAAGGATCCTAATGGTTTACAAATCTATTTGTCTGAAACAACAGCCATTAGAAATTGTTGGAACATTTCTTAGATGGCTCTCTGCAAAAAGTGCATTTATTGGACCATCATAAAATCAGGATATTGAATACCACAGGGCTTGGCTATAGGTTATTAAATGAAGGAACTTATGGGGGGAAAAAATGTTCTCTCTCAAAATCTACAAACTTGATTGAACCCAAGTGATTGTTGACTCGGTGGATGGTTCAGTACAATTAGTTTTATGGGCCTGAATCTTAACACTCGTGGTGAAATGATGCGGTCATGCAAGCATTTTCCACATGTGGGTAAAATACTGACCTTCGCATGCAACTGGTTGGGCAGCGTTGTTGTAAAGATCGCATAGTCCTAATCTTGAACTTTATACCTAATATATTTATTCTTCGTAACACCAAATTTGTCATATGATACTAGTTGTACAGGTTTTTTTTTAACTTTTCACGGGGAATGGTAAAAAAGTCAAATGTTTGGATATTCAAATTTTCCAGAAGATCTTTCAGTATCCACATTTGATTGATGCTATTACGTGAATAGACTTCGTCGCATTATGATTGTAATTTCTCTTTGACTATACACAATTTTAGTCATTTGCAGTTCTTTAGTTGAACTAGTAGAGGAATCATGCCAATATACTGTACCTTTCTTCATATGGATTCTTGTGATGTTTTGATATCCAATATAAAGTAAATAAATCATCATTTCCTTATTAACCGAAATATTCATTGATAAAATGCATCAATGACTTTTGATTGGCAAAAATTTCTTTGTAAAGCCAATATATTTGTAAGTAGGATTACCAGAGTTCTTTGAAATGTCATGCTCTTTGACTATACACTCATAATATTATTTTACAAACAAAGACAAGTCTACTTGCTATTTTCCATTCTATTACTACTGTCTCATACACCATGAACACGATAAAAACAGTACTCACAACCACCATTCTCACACTATTTTTGGCAAATTGTGTCCAGTTAGATTTTTATTGTCAACTGCAGAACTGTAGGTTCAAATAAAATCATCAAAGAAAATAAAGAGGCACCAGATAAGTCTTGGTCAGTAACAATTGCAAACCAATTCAAGATACGTACAAGTCAAGCATCTCCACAACATCCATGATGGTGCTGACAAGAAAAACCAAAACTATCAAATATGATAGACTGGTATTGACATACCTATGTAGCATTCTCCTAAAAAATTCATATGCACCTGAGCCAAACCCTGGTCCACCTAAATACCCCTGTGGATCCCGCAACAAAGCTTGCACTTGGAAACAAAAAGCGGTATGTTGTGACAGTTGTGATCAGTGGTACCACATAAATTGCCAAGGTATCGACGAGAAAATGTATAAAATACTAGATAAAAGCAATCCCTCATGGAACTGTATAAACTGTGGTATGCCAAACTTCTCCACAACTTTTCTCAATAGTACCATACCTGAATTATCGAATACCTACCCAGAATTAGAATTAGAAATAAGCAATGATTCTGAAAATGAAAGCACTGATAATATTGGATTACCAACATACACATCATCACCAATCCAGAAAAATCAAACACAGTCATCATCGACAACCAAGAAAAAGCAAGGTAAAAATAAAAAGGACACCCACACGTCAAAAAACTCTGAACCACTAAGAGTGCTTACAATAAATTTTCAGTCGATAAAGAACAAAAAACCTGAAGTAGAACTTATTATTGAATCTTGTAAACCCAGCATAATATTTGGTACCGAGACATAGCTCTCAAATGACATCTCTCCATATGAATACATCCCATTCTCTAAATACAACATTTATGCAAAAAATAGAAAGGATGGCTATGGGGGAGTATTACTGGCTATCTCAAACCAGCTGACATCCACACAAATCACCAAAGCAGGTACCGATTTAGACCTTGATACAAACTGCGAAAATGTGTGGGCAAAAATATCATATGAAGGCAACAAATCACTTTACCTTTGCACATACTATCGACCACCATCCGATAAAGGTGAATCATTAGAACAACTTGGTATCTCACTGAATAGAGTTTTATGTAAGAAAACAAATTCTAACATATGTGTAAGTGGCGATTTCAACCTTGGCCACATAGACGAATACACCAGCAGTCATACCTAACAAACCTGAAGCTTCACTACACCAACAACTCCTTTGTATATTACATGACAACAAACTAACACAAGTCATAAACAAGAACACCCGAAAAGACACAACACTAGATCTTTTGTGCATGACAAACCCATCATTTGTCAATAGAGTAGAAACATTACCACCAATCGGTGCGAGTGATCATGATATAGTTTACAGTGAAATAAACCTAGCCCTGCCGCAAAATAAACAACAAGCTCACAAAGTGTTAAACTATAAAAAGGTACAATGGGATCAAATAGAAAAAGACCTCACTGAAACTTACAAACAACTAAAAAAAGATCAGGATAAAATGAGTCTAGACGAATTATGGAACATCTTCAAAACCAATGTCCAAGAGACTATCCATAAGCATATTCCAACAAAAAGCATTGGCAACAAATCAAGATTACCTTGGGTAAATAACCAACTAAAAAAGTTAATTAACAAGAAAAACAAGTTATATAAAAAGAAAAAACGAAATCCCAAGTATAAAGAACAATATCAGAAAACTAAAGCCAAGCTCCAGAACGAAATGAGAAACTCATACTGGCGATATATAGAAAACATGATTTTTGATATTGAAATAAATGAACCAGATCAACCAAGCTTCAAAAATACACACAAAAAACTTTATTCTTACATAAAAAGCCAGAAAAATGAAAACACCGGCATAGCTCCCCTACGAAGTGAAGGTACCCTACACTCAAATCCATCTGAGAAAGCAAATATACTAAACAAACAATTTCAGTCTGCTTTTACATCTGAAGCAAACACTAACATTCCAGATAAAGGTCCTAGTACTCATCCCACAATGGAACCCATAAAAATCTCTAGGGATGGTGTTTATAAACTCATCATAAACATAAACCCTAGTAAAGCTACTGGTCCTGACACCATCGCAGGCAGAGTACTGATAGAAAATATTGATATATGTACAGACATCCTCACATTATTATTCACCAAATCATTGGAAACAGGCAAAGTACCATCTGACTGGAACCACGCAAATGTCACGCCTGTACTCAAAAAAGGAGATAAACACAACCCAGGTAACTACAGACCTATATCCATAACATGCATAGCTTGCAAATTACTCGAACATATTTTTGCCAGCAACATGATGCAACATCTAGAAACCAACAACATACTTTATGAATTACAGCATGGATTTAGGGCAAAACGATCATGTGAGTCACAAATAATTTCTTTAATACATGAATTATCACAAAACCATGACAAAAATATACAAACAGATTTAATAATAATGGACTTTGCAAAAGCTTTCGACAAGGTACCACACAAAAGACTGCTGTACAAAATGAAATACTTTGGCATATCAGAACAAATCATAAACTGGGTTAAATCTTTTCTCTCAAACAGAACTCAAACAGTACTTTTAGAAAATATGACATCATCAAAAATACCAGTCACATCCGGTGTCCCACAGGGTACAGTTCTTAAACCAATACTTTTTCTGATCTACATTAACGACCTTCCTGAATAAATAAAACATAGCCGTATCCGACTTTTTGCAGATGACAGTATGATCTATCGACAAATCAAATCACAAAGCAATTGCCTCAAGCTCCAAGAAGATCTCGAAGCTGCTATAAAATGGGAACAAGACTGGCTCATGTCATTTCAACCAGACAAGTGTAACATCATGAATATAACAACCAAGAGAAATCCAATCCACTTTTACTATAACATGCATGGCCATATATTAGAATCTGTTCAACACGCAAAATATCTAGGTGTCATAATATCAACAGACCTAAAATGGAACACCCACATTCAACAAACTGCCGCCAAAGCAAACAAATCATTATGTTTTATCAGAAGAAATCTAAAAGTACAATCACAAACAATAAAAGAACGGGCATATCAAACCCTAATAAGACCCAAATTAGAATACTGCTGCACTGTTTGGGATCCTCACACAAACGAAAACATCATCTCGCTAGAAAAGGTACAGCGACGGGCAGCCAGGTATACATGCAACAGACATCATAACACCAGCAGTGTGTCTGAGATGTTAAACACCATGAATTGGCAAACTCTACAAGAACGCCGACTAAGAACTAGGCTCATAATGTTTCACAAAGTAATAAATGAAAATATCGCTATCCCTACACAAAATATATTACTTCAGAGCCAGTCTACGACAAGATCTTCCCGAAAAGACTCCTACAGACAAATCCAATGCAATAAAGACAGCTATAAATTTTCTTTCTTTTGTCAAACCATTAAAGACTGGAACAAATTATCCCCCGACATAACCAAAAACACCACTACAGAATCCTTCAAGGGTGCACTCACTCACAATGTGCTCCTTGATACTTATCCACACAGAATAAAATAAACAGAAATCACGTTTTTATCATGTTTTTATCTTAATAAATGAAAAAATAAAAAATAAAAAAATTGTAAAATCCAAAATTATTAAAATTAAAAGAAAAATTGTAAAAACTGATAATATATAACTATAAAATATTAATAACAATTATATCAAACTAATTTTCTATGTTCCGAAATTTTTTATAAATTTGAAAACATTTTACCAGGCATGCGCCGGAAAGTAAACATCAGTACGTTGATGTTTTTCCGTAACCAAAGAAGAAGAAGAAGTTTATTTTCAGCTATCTCTGCAGCCAACAACATATTTGTCACGAAAGAAAGATGCGCTGGTTTGCTTTTTTGTACTTAAACAGGGGCGGATCCAGGATTTCAAGTTAGGGGGGGGGGGGCACTTAAAAGAATTGCACCGAGCGGAAGGAGGCGCGAAAATGTTGGGGGTATTTCGTGTGAAAAATCACGATTTTACGCCAAAAAATCATATTTTTTCCAATTTTAGGGGGGGAGGGGCTGCGCGCCGGGTGCGCCCCCCCCCCCCCCCCCTGGATCCGCCCCTGCTTAAATATATATTTAGATCAAGGATTAATCATACAACATTTCAGTTTGTGAATTCGACAATATTCAGGATATAATTATTTTCACCCTTTCTGACAATTTTAGTTCGACCCCGTAATATGGCGTTTGTATTTTCACAATTGTTCCTATAAAACAACTGAAGTTTAACGAAATTGTGCTGAAATATAATTGAATTGACCTTTAGAAAAAAACAAAATCCACGGTGGTCGTCAACAAAGTATGTTTCCTTATTTTGATCTGAAATTAAAGAATATCTACACTTCAGGAGAACGTTTATAAGAACCACATGGGGGAAATGTTAAAATATATTTTTTCAGAATTCGCAAGCTGACATGAACCTACAATGTACCTAAATGAGTTTTGATAAACAAAATTGAGAGTTTATAACCAGATGAACGACACAATTTCAATTGAACCTTTCGTTTGATATTCTTTTGCATTCGTATCTAATCATGTGAAAACCCTACATTTGTATATTTTCTGAATTTTATTAGAAACAATAAAAGTTATATGAAAATAAATCGCTCCTCATTGTTTGTGTGGCTTCTGACCACTTTCATATTTTCGTACCTCCACCACACACAAAAATGGAAGTCGGTTTATGTTAAGAAATAAAACCTCCACATCAAGCAGACCACTAGATGAAATAACTTTTGATTGCTTTAAACCAACATATAAATCAATTATAAATCTGATATATTCTGTACCTCGACACAATACGAATATTTTACAGTTGAAATAACAACCGGTAGTTAATAACGAAAAACTCGTCAATGACGACTTGTCAAAGTATGCAAACTACGTAGAAGTTACACTTCAACAAACCTCCAAAATAGACGCTATATAAGAGTACATAGTAATAAAGGAAGAAATAGATGGTATACTCCCATCATTCAAACAACATGCTTAAATTTAAGTCCCTAAACAATTTTATTTTCATTCAATCTTCAATTTTCGAACATGGTAGTGCAACTTTAGGACATATATATAAAAACTTTTTGAACAAAAACGGATTTTTCTTTGACTTTAAAAATGGTGAGTTCTTAATCAAATTTTAATTTGAAAACTATGATGCTATGATTTTTGGGAAGGAATTATAGGTCATTCAGACCGTAATAAACATCACGTGTTCTGTGCCGTCCAAATTTCTTATACGATATGTGGGGGAACGTTAATTAGATTATCTGAGTTTGTGTTAGGGACCGACCATTTAACTTGGGGGGGGGGGTTATGGTTTTTTGTTTCGTTCAGAATTTTTTTTTCGGACAACACAAGAGTTAGAATATTTATTTTTTTTGTCGCGCAAAGCGCGAATTTTTTTTTCCAGAATACCACATTAGGTTATATGACAAAAACTCTGAATCAGATTATTTTTTTTTTCCTCCACCAAAATCAGAATATTTTTTTCAGCAGCATTGGGAATCAGAATATTTTTTTAGAAAAAAACCATAACCCCTCCTTCAAGTTAAATGGTCGTTCCCTTATTGTTGAAATTAAAAAAACAGTCGGATATGATAAAGAAAACAAAAAAAAAAAATCAGAAAAAACAGAATAATAATAAAAAAAAAAAAAAAAAAAAAAAAAAAGAACAAAATCCAAATATTTTTGTATTTTTTTTTTTATATTTATCTTGGAAACAGTTTAAGAATATACATAATGCGTGTTCATCAAAGTGTGTTACCTCAACCAAATACAAAGATGCAGAAATCATTACTAGATAAACAAACCATTATTGTATAATTAAATATACAAAACCTGTTAATGAGTTATTGAGAGAGTGATTGGTGTTTAACACCAAATAAGCCAATTTCAGCTATTTTTGATAAAGATATTGGATTTTATAGTCATAGCTCCCCGAAACAACAGTCCGCGGGTAAACATAGCATTCCACTCGAACACATTATCCCGATTCCGAATCAACAATTATTTGCTCTATCTCCCCAATGCTATGTGATTAGTGATGAAGGTACAGATATCAGATTCATAGTGTTTAGTTTGACCCGATCGGGAGTCGAACCAACGATCTACCACACTCGAGGAGAGCACGGCAATCATTATACTACTTAGGCGGTTATGTTGTATAAAAGACTGTTTAATATATATAACGACTCTTAATTTATATAACGACTCTTAATTTATATAACGACTCTTAATTTATATAACGACTCTTAATTTTTTGACATTTTATCTTTTTTATTTTATTATTTGGATTTCAAGTGACTGTGGTTATGCATTGAAGATCCATATTAAAAAAACATTTTCTTTTATCGTTGTTTTATACTTGAGTTATGAAATTAAGTTGAGACTAGGAAACGGATTAATATAAGCGTTACGCTTGTTTCTGAATCCTATGTTATATTGTATTGTGAAAAAAAAATGTAATATGTAATTCATCAATAAAAATATGTTTAAAAAAAAAAAAAAAAAAAAAAATAGTTATGGTTAAATTTAGTAACAGTCAATGAGTTATTGTCTTCGGCCGAGGATGTAGATACAACATCGTGAAGAGTAGAATTTTCTTGTTATTTATTCTTCCTAGATCTTCCGATTTTGCTTGGAGTGTTGTTTAACGCCAAGTGAGCAGTATTCAGCCATATCATGGCGAGTTAGTTGGAATGTTATAGTGGTAACTCACTGAAACAACAGTCCGCGGGTAGACAACTCGCTCCACTCGGACACATTATTCTGATTCAGAGCTGTCAAGGCTTTACTCTTACTCATTAGTGCCGCGTGCTTTGTGGAGAAGAAGCAAATTCCAATACTATATCTATTTACTTTGGATGCACTTTTTTCCGTTAATTAAAAATTAGGATAGTCAGTCGAATTACTGTCTCACCGACATCTTTGATTAAAGTTTGGGGGAAATATGCGAATTTGATGATAAAAGTCATGTATATTTTGCAAGTATTTTAATAAATGGTGACGAATGCACATACTTAAATGTTACTTAGAATTCAATTATTGTTTCTTTTTGTCATATCTGAAATGTCGACCGTAAAAATGCGGTTACAAACGCTTTTTAATTTAATAAAAAAATATAATTGATTTCTAACAAATTAGGTGGCTCTATGTTTATGCTTTCTTCCATAATGTGTGACAATATAGAAAAATATTATGCTAATTTTTTTTCGAACCAAAATCCAATACTTTTTCCTTTAGGAATGCCAATGATGGATACATTAACCGGTTTAACCCCGTCATATATGTGTGCCTGTCCCAATCTTCCACGGTATGGATTTCCAACGTCATATGTCGTGGCCTTATTTATGTCCAATAATTTGAAGTGAGAGATGAAAGTTCGTTTTGTTGATATTGGTGGGATTTTTGACCATCACTGTTTCAACTTTCTTTATAATTAAGACAACTTAAGCAAATAAAAAAAAAAAAAAAAAAAAAAAAAAAAAACGAGGAGGGGGAACAAACCCAATGAGATTCGTTCGTTTAGCCTGCAGAACAACATGACCTCACTCAGACTGCTGTATATCCTTGCGATACACTCTGAGAGGGTGATTAATGGGGATAAAATACGAATTTGATGATAAAAGACACCTATATTTGGCAAGTTTTTTAATAAAAGGTGACGAATGCACATACTTAAATGTTACTTAGAATTCAATTATTGTTTCTTTTTGTCATAAACTGAAATGTCGACCGTGAAAATGCGGTTACAAAAACTTTTTATTTTAATAAAAAAAAATTAACTATTTTCTAACAAATTAGATGGGGTTATATTTATGTTTTCTTCCATAATCTGTGTCAACTTTAAAACAAATTGTTATGCTCTATTTTTCGAACCAAAATCCTGCACTTTCCCCTGTAGGAATACTAATAACTGCTTTGTATCAATAATGAATGGAACAATCATTTTAAAAAATGCGAAGGATACATTAATCGATTTAAAACCCGCCACATATGTGTGCCTGTCCCAAACCAGGACATGGATTTCCAACGTCTTATATCGTGTTATTATTTTTCATTGATTTGAGGTGAGAGATGATTCGTTTTGCTAATATTGGTGTGAATATTGACCATCGCTGATTAAGCTTTCATTACACAAATGAGACAACGTAAGCAACATAAAAAAAAAAAAAAAAACAAACAAAAAAAAAACGAGGAGGGGGAACAAACCCAATGAGATTCGTTCGTTTAGCCTGCAGAACAACATGACCTCACTCAGACTGCAGTATATCCTTGCGATACACTCTGAGAGGGTGTATAATGGGGATAAAATGCGAATTTGATGATAAAAGACACCTATATTTTGCAAGTATTTTAATAAAAGGTGACGAATGCACATACTTAAATGTTACTTAGAAATCAATTATTGTTTCTATTTGTCATAAACTGAAATGTCGACCGTGAAAATGCGGTTACAAAAACTTTTTATTTTAATAAAAAAAAATTAACTATTTTCTAACAAATTAGATGGGGTTATATTTATGTTTTCTTCCATAATCTGTGACAACTTTAAAACAAATTGTTATGCTCTATTTTTCGAACCAAAATCCTGCACTTTTTCCTGTAGGAATACTAATAACTGCTTTGTATCAATAATGAATGGAACAATCATTTTAAAAAATGCAAAGGATACATTAATCGATTTAAAACTCGCCACATATGTGTGCCTGTCCCAAACCAGGACATGGATTTCCGACGTCATATATCGTGTTATTAATTTTCAATGATTTGAGGTGAGAGATGATTCGTTTTGCTAATATTGGTGTGATTATTGACCATCGCTGTTTAAATTTTCATTACACTAATGAGGCAACGTAAGCAACATCAAAAAAAAAAAAAAAAAAAAAAAAAAAAAAAAAAAAAAAAAAATAAATAAACAAACAAACAAACAAAACAAAAAAACGAGAAGGGGAAACAAAACGATTTAGCGAGGACAACACAACATGACCTGATTAAGACTGCAGTATATCTTGTGATACACTCATATAGGATGATACATGGTTTTTGAAAACTGGATTGTAGACATAGCACGTTAATGTATTTTCCTTCTTTGTTATGCCATGCATAATATTGACGTAAATCTCACAGCACTTAAAAAAGGCCAAACCCAGATTATCTCAACTTGATGTACTGTGTCATCAATCATTTTTCGAACCTAATTTGTAACTGTTGCACCATGAAAGAGATTCCTACAATAGCAGCGGTCATGCGTGAATGGTTGAGGTAACCGACATTTCTTAAAAGTACTAGCATTAGTATAGCAGTGAATTCTTGAGTTAATTAACATCTTAAAGTACACTTTAATATTGTGATACACCGCTAATCTTCTTAATATACTTGATAAAACATGCTTAAAAATATTAAACTACTTAAGGTGAAAGAAAATGTAATATAAAAAAAAAAGAAAAAAAATAATTTCCGCATACTTTAAGAAAAGTAATCTTAATTTGAATTTTTATCCGTTTTCGTGTTTTTAATATTTAAATTTATCAAGTCTACTCACAGGTTTATTCGATAACATTATGTTAATGTTAAGTACATGTAAACAGGATCTTTCCCCCTAAAGTGTCAGAATATATTATAATCAGTATTTTACCAGTCATTATTTTATTTTACCCATACTTGTCATTATGATTTATTTGTCTTATAAACTACTGGTTCATCTGATCTCCCCTTATCCTTATCTTAATATTATCCATTGTGATCACCTTTAAGAGAGAGAGAGAGATTTTGATTTTTGTCTTATATTGTCTTGTCTGTTCTCTTAATTAATTTGTATTCTTTTGTATTATTCATGATATTATTGTCTGTATATATGTTGAGGAGAGCTACTAGTGGCATCTGGCTGTATGTAATCCTCATGAAATAAATAAAGAATTAAAATAAATTTCAATTTTTTTTCATTAATTTTTATATTTAAAAATTGAAAACTACAATTACTTTAAAATTGAAAACCACAAATTATTTTGATTAGAATTTTACATTTTTCAAACAGCATATTGTGAAGTAATATAGCAATTAAAAAAAATAGAACTGCTGTCTAATAATCTTAACTTCCTGATTTTAATAAAAACTAATCACTGCAGGTTTATACTTATGAAAGATAATGATATATGTTTTTTAATTGTACCCATTAAAACCAAACTTTACTTGTGTGGGAAATAGAAAAAATAACAAACAAAAAATTCAATAAAAGATGGCTTAAATATCAGAAGACTATGATATTCAACAAGACAGATAAAATATTAAAGAAAGATACAATGGTAAACTTTCTACTAAAATCTGAAGTACAATATCAACTTTACCACTTTTGTTTATACTTGTAACACATCATAATATCCGAGCGTTATTTGGACGTTTTTGTATTTCATTATATTGTAATGTAAAGAATTCAATTATTGGGGTTTATAGAAGTTTAATGGTACTTAACGCCACCTTCAACAATATTGCAGTTATATTGTGGCAGTCAGTTTTATTGGTGGAGGAAACCAGAGATCCCAGAGAAAACCACAGACACTGATACTGACAAACTTTTTCACATAAATTTGCATAGAGTACACCTCGCCATCAGTGGGATTCGAACTCACAATTTTAATGGTGATAGGCACTAATTGATTAATCAGAATCTATTCAACATTTTATGGATTACAAATTGTACAGTATCATGCTAAAATCATTTAGTAAGTTTGCTTTTAACTATTTGTATTTTCAGATTAAACTGTTACTCCTGAACACCTTTACAACACTTTTACTGATCAGCACCATTCCTAATGAGGTTTTACTTACTTCTACCACAGAGGCTACAGCTTCAACAGAGACAGTAACTTCTACTACAGATGCTACAACTACAACAGAGACAGTACCGTCAACTACAGATGTTACAACTCCAACATATACAGGAACTTCTACTACAGATGCTACAACTACAACAGAGACAGTAACTTCTACTACAGATGCTACAACTACAACAGAGACAGGAGCGTCAGCTACAGATAATACAACTACAACAGATACAGTAACTTCTACTACAGATGCTACAACTACAACAGATACAGTAACCTCTACTACAGATGCTACAACTACAACAGAGACAGGAGCGTCAACTACAGATAATACAACTACAACAGAGACAGTAACTTCTACTACAGATGCTACAACTACAACAGATACAGTAACCTCTACTACAGATGCTACAACTACAACAGAGACAGGAGCGTCAACTACAGATAATACAACTACAACAGATACAGTAACTTCTACTACAGATGCTACAACTACAACAGAGACAGTAACCTCTACTACAGATGCTACAACTACAACAGAGACAGGAGCGTCAACTACAGATAATACAACTACAACAGAGACAGTAACTTCTACTACAGATGCTACAACTACAACAGATACAGTAACCTCTACTACAGATGCTACAACTACAACAGAGACAGGAGCGTCAACTACAGATAATACAACTACAACAGAGACAGTAACTTCTACTACAGATGCTACAACTACAACAGATACCGTAACTTCTACTACAGATGCTACAACTACAACAGAGACAGGAGCGTCAACTACAGATAATACAACTACAACAGAGACAACAACTTCTACTACAGATGCTACAACTACAACAGATACAGTAACCTCTACTACAGATGCTACAACTACAACAGAGACAGGAGCGTCAACTACGGATGCTACAACTACAACAGATACAGTAACTTCTACTACAGATGCTACAACTCCAACAGATACAGTAACTTCTACTACAGATGTTACAACTACAACAGATACAGTAACCTCTACTACAGATGCTACAACTACAACAGAGACAGGAGCGTCAACTACAGATAATACAACTACAACAGAGACAGTAACTTCTACTACAGATGTTACAACTACAACAGATACAGTAACCTCTACTACAGATGCTACAACTACAACAGAGACAGGAGCGTCAACTACAGATAATACAACTACAACAGAGACAGTAACTTCTACTATTGATGCTACAACTACAACAGAGACAGTAACTTCTACTACAGATGCTACAACTACAACAGATACAGGAGCGTCAACTACAGATAATACAACTACAACAGATACAGTAACTTCTACTACAGATGCTACAACTACAACAGAGACAGGAGCGTCAACTACAGATAATACAACTACAACAGATACAGTAACTTCTACTACAGATGCTACAACTACAACAGAGACAGTAACTTCTACTACAGATGCTACAACTACAACAGAGACAGGAGCGTCAACTACAGATAATACAACTACAACAGAGACAGTAACTTCTACTATTGATGCTACAACTACAACAGATACAGGAGCGTCAACTACAGATAATACAACTACAACAGATACAGTAACTTCTACTACAGATGCTACAACTACAACAGAGACAGGAGCGTCAACTACAGATAATACAACTACAACAGAGACAGTAACATCTACTACAGATGTTACAACTACAACAGATACAGTAACTTCTACTACAGATGCTACAACTACAACAGAGACAGGAGCGTCAACTACAGATGCTACAACTACAACAGAGACAACAACTTCTACTACAGATGCTACAACTACAACAGAGACAGTAACTTCTACTACAGATGCTACAACTACAACAGAGACAGGAGCGTCAACTACAGATAATACAACTACAACAGAGACAACAACTTCTACTACAGATGCTACAACTACAACAGAGACAGTAACTTCTACTACAGATGCTACAACTACAACAGAGACAGGAGCGTCAACTACAGATGCTACAACTACAACAGATACAGTAACTTCTACTACAGATGCTACAACTACAACAGAGACAGGAACTTCTACTACAGATGCTACAACTACAACAGATACAGGAACGTCAACTATAGATGTTACAACTACAACAGATACAGTAACTTCTACTACAGATGCTACAACTCCAACAGATACAGTAACTTCTACTACAGATGTTACAACTACAACAGATACAGTAACCTCTACTACAGATGCTACAACTACAACAGAGACAGGAGCGTCAACTACAGATAATACAACTACAACAGAGACAGTAACTTCTACTACAGATGTTACAACTACAACAGATACAGTAACCTCTACTACAGATGCTACAACTACAACAGAGACAGGAGCGTCAACTACAGATAATACAACTACAACAGAGACAGTAACTTCTACTACAAATGCTACAACTACAACAGAGACAACAACTTCTACTACAGATGCTACAACTACAACAGATACAGTAACCTCTACTACAGATGCTACAACTACAACAGAGACAGGAGCGTCAACTACAGATAATACAACTACAACAGAGACAGTAACTTCTACTACAGATGCTACAACTACAACAGAGACAACAACTTCTACTACAGATGCTACAACTACAACAGATACAGTAACCTCTACTACAGATGCTACAACTACAACAGAGACAGGAGCGTCAACTACAGATAATACAACTACAACAGAGACAGTAACTTCTACTACAGATGCTACAACTACAACAGAGACAACAACTTCTACTACAGATGCTACAACTACAACAGAGACAATAACTTCTACTACAGATGCTACAACTACAACAGAGACAGGAGCGTCAACTACAGATAATACAACTACAACAGAGACAGTACCGTCAACTACAGATGTTACAACTCCAACATATACAGGAACTTCTACTACAGATGCTACAACTACAACAGAGACAGTAACTTCTACTACAGATGCTACAACTACAACAGAGACAGGAGCGTCAACTACAGATAATACAACTACAACAGAGACAGTACCGTCAACTACAGATGTTACAACTCCAACATATACAGGAACTTCTACTACAGATGCTACAACTACAACAGAGACAGTAACTTCTACTACAGATGCTACAACTACAACAGAGACAGGAGCGTCAACTACAGATGCTACAACTACAACAGATACAGTAACTTCTACTACAGATGCTACAACTACAACAGAGACAGTAACTTCTACTACAGATAATACAACTACAACAGAGACAACAACTTCTACTACAGATGCTACAACTACAACAGAGACAGTAACTTCTACTACAGATGCTACAACTACAACAGAGACAGGAGCGTCAACTACAGATGCTACAACTACAACAGATACAGTAACTTCTACTATAGATGCTACAACACCAACAGAGACAGTAACTTCTACTACAGATGTTACAACTACAACAGAGACAGTACCGTCAACTACAGATGTTACAACTACAACAGAGACAACAACTTCTACTACAGATGCTACACCTACAACAGAGACAGGAGCGTCAACTACAGATAATACAACTACAACAGATACAGTAACTTCTACTACAGATGTTACAACTACAACAGAGACAGGAGCGTCAACTACAGATAATACAACTACAACAGAGACAGTAATTTCTACTACAGATGCTACAACTACAACAGATACAGGAACTTCTACTACAGATGTTACAACTACAACAGAGACAACAACTTCTACTACAGATGCTACAACTACAACAGAGACAGGAGCGTCAACTACAGATAATACAACTACAACAGAGACAGTAACTTCTACTATTGATGCTACAACTACAACAGATACAGGAACGTCAACTACAGATAATACAACTACAACAGAGACAGTAACTTCTACTATTGATGCTACAACTACAACAGAGACAGTAACTTCTACTACAGATGCTACAACTACAACAGAGACAGGAGCGTCAACTACAGATAATACAACTACAACAGATACAGTAACTTCTACTACAGATGTTACAACTACAACAGAGACAGGAGCGTCAACTACAGATAATACAACTACAACAGAGACAGTAATTTCTACTACAGATGCTACAACTACAACAGATACAGGAACTTCTACTACAGATGTTACAACTACAACAGAGACAACAACTTCTACTACAGATGCTACAACTACAACAGAGACAGGAGCGTCAACTACAGATAATACAACTACAACAGAGACAGTAACTTCTACTACAGATGCTACAACTACAACAGATACAGGAACGTCAACTACAGATAATACAACTACAACAGAGACAACAACTTCTACTACAGATGCTACAACTACAACAGAGACAGTAACTTCTACTACAGATGCTACAACTACAACAGAGACAGTACCGTCAACTACAGATGTTACAACTCCAACATATACAGGAACTTCTACTACAGATGCTACAACTACAACAGAGACAGTAACTTCTACTACAGATGCTACAACTACAACAGAGACAGGAGCGTCAACTACAGATAATACAACTACAACAGATACAGTAACTTCTACTACAGATGTTACAACTACAACAGAGACAGTACCGTCAACTACAGATGTTACAACTCCAACATATACAGGAACTTCTACTACAGATGCTACAACTACAACAGAGACAGTACCGTCAACTACAGATGCTACAACTACAACAGAGACAGTAACTTCTACTACAGATGCTACAACTACAACAGAGACAGTACCGTCAACTACAGATAATACAACTACAACAGAGACAGTAACTTCTACTACAGATGTTACAACTACAACAGAGACAGTACCGTCAACTACAGATGTTACAACTCCAACATATACAGGAACTTCTACTACAGATGCTACAACTACAACAGAGACAGTAACTTCTACTACAGATGCTACAACTACAACAGAGACAGGAGCGTCAACTACAGATGCTACAACTACAACAGAGACAACAACTTCTACTACAGATGCTACAACTACAACAGAGACAGTAACTTCTACTACAGATGCTACAACTAAAACAGAGGCAGGAGCGTCAACTACAGATAATACAACTACAACAGAGACAGTAACTTCTACTACAGATGTTACAACTACAACAGAGACAGTACCGTCAACTACAGATGTTACAACTCCAACATATACAGGAACTTCTACTACAGATGCTACAACTACAACAGAGACAGTATCTTCTACTACAGATGCTACAACTACAACAGAGACAGGAGCGTCAACTACAGATGCTACAACTACAACAGAGACAACAACTTCTACTACAGATGCTACAACTACAACAGAGACAGTAACTTCTACTACAGATGCCACAACTACAACAGAGACAGGAGCGTCAACTACAGATGCTACAACTACAACAGATACAGTAACTTCTACTACAGATGCTACAACTACAACAGAGACAGTACCATCAACTACAGATGTTACAACTACAACAGAGACAACAACTTCTACTACAGATGCTACAACTACAACAGAGACAGGAACTTCTACTACAGATAATACAACTACAACAGAGACAGTAACTTCTACTACAGATGCTACAACTACAACAGAGACAGGAGCGTCAACTACAGATAATACAACTACAACAGAGACAGTAACTTCTACTACAGATGTTACAACTACAACAGAGACAGTACCGTCAACTACAGATGTTACAACTACAACAGAGACAACAACTTCTACTACAGATGCTACAACTACAACAGAGACAGGAACTTCTACTACAGATGCTACAACTACAACAGATACAGTAACTTCTACTACAGATAATACAACTACAACAGATACGGTAACTTCTACTACAGATGTTACAACTCCAACAGAGACAGGAACTTCTACTACAGATGCTACAACTACAACAGATACAGTAACTTCTACTACAGATGCTACAACTACAACAGAGACAGGAACGTCAACTGCAGATAATACAACTACAACAGAGACAACAACTTCTACTACAGATGCTACAACTACAACAGAGACAGTAACTTCTACTACAGATGCTACAACTACAACATATACAGGAACTTCTACTACAGATGCTACAACTACAACAGAGACAGTAACCTCTACTACAGATGCTACAACTACAACAGAGACAGGAACGTCAACTACAGATGCTACAACTACAACAGATACAGTAACTTCTATTACAGATGCTACAACTACAACAGAGACAGTAACTTCTACTGCAGATGTTACAACTACAACAGATACAGTAACTTCTACTGCAGATGTTACAACTACAACAGATACAGTAACTTCTACTGCAGATGTTACAACTACAACAGATACAGTAACTTCTACTGCAGATGTTACAACTACAACAGATACAGTAACTTCTACTGCATATGTTACAACTACAACAGATACAGTAACTTCTACTGCAGATGCTAAAACTACAACAGATACAGTAACTTCTACTACAGATGTTACAACTCCAACAGAGACAGGAACGTCAACTACAGATGCTACAACTACAACAGATACAGTAACTTCTACTACAGATGCTACAACTACAACAGAGACAGGAACGTCAACTACAGATGCTACAACTACAACAGATACAGTAACTTCTACTACAGATGCTACAACTACAACAGAGACAGGAACGTCAACTACAGATGCTACAACTACAACAGATACAGTAACTTCTACTACAGATGCTACAACTACAACAGATACAGGAAGGTCAACTACAGATGCTACAACTACAACAGATACAGTAACTTCTACTACAGATGTTACAACTATAACAGAGACAGGAACTTCTACTACAGATGTTACAACTCCAACAGAGACAGGAACGTCGACTACAGATGCTACAACTACAACAGATACAGTAACTTCTACTACAGATGCTACAACTACAACAGAGACAGTAACTTCTACTACAGATGCTACAACTACAACAGAGACAGGAGCGTCAACTACAGATAATACAACTACAACAGAGACAACAACTTCTACTACAGATGCTACAACTACAACAGATACAGTAACTTCTACTACAGATGCTACAACTACAACAGAGACAGTAACTTCTACTACAGATGCTACAACTACAACAGAGACAGGAGCGTCAACTACAGATAATACAACTACAACAGAGACAGTACCGTCAACTACAGATGCTACAACTACAACAGATACAGTAACTTCTACTACAGATGCTACAACTACAACAGATACAGTAACCTCTACTACAGATGTTACAACTACAACAGATACAGTAACTTCTACTACAGATGCTACAACTACAACAGATACAGTAACTTCTACTACAGATGCTACAACTACAACAGAGACAGTAACTTCTACTACAGATGCTACAACTACAACAGATACAGTAACCTCTACTACAGATGCTACAACTACAACAGAGACAGGAGCGTCAACTACAGATAATACAACTACAACAGATACAGTAACTTCTACTACAAATGCTACAACTACAACAGAGACAGTACCGTCAACTACAGATGCTACAACTACAACAGAGACAGTAACTTCTACTACAGATGCTACAACTACAACAGAGACAGTAACTTCTACTACAGATGCTACAACTACAACAGAGACAGCAACTTCAACTACAGATGTCACAACTACCACAGAGTCAGTTAGTACCACTACAACTGCTATTGAAGATACCATATCATTTCGGATAACATTTGGAGACGTAAATAAGTCAGCCTTGTACGAAAATTCATCATCTACAGAATATAACAACTTACTAGTAGCGGTATGTATATTATTATTTATATAAATATACAATTTATGTATAAAAAGTGACATATATATGTTTGAGATTGAGAAACAGGTAGAAAAGAGACCTTATTGTTGGCTTTTCGTCTTGTTTTGCAGTAAGTGCACATGAACTTTATTTTTAACGATAACGTTCTTATATTATGTTTGTCGAAAAGTCCAAAACAACTTCAATATTTTATTGAAAATAGCAAAAAGAAGCACAGCTACAATCATTCTTAATTGCTTCATCATTCCTGTCCGCTTTTTACTGCTATCATTGACATTTCCGATCATTTGCTCTACATAAACCAGGAGAGCATTATACTTTATGTACGTATTAAAATATGGTTTATTCCGCAATGTCGTACCTTTTATTACTGAAACTGCTATGGTTGGGTGAGAATTATTTCTTCATGTAAAAAATTGAATTAAGACGTTAATAATTCACTGGTGTTTTTCCATGCAAGTTGTGATGTTTGGGGGAGTAATCTAAATTCAAAACGAGCAAAACACAAATCGATTCTAAAAACTAATAAAAAATCAAAATTTTCCACTAAATGAACATTCTTAAATATACATTAGATATAAGTAAAAAGGAAAACTATAGTATATTCAATGTTTTACTCTTACTTACTGTTTTATTAATTTTTACATTAGAAATACTACTAATGAAAAAAGTATCCTATATGGTCGTTTATAAAACCACATTGCTCACTTTAGCCTTCTTTCACATTTTACTTTCAGCTTCAGGATATTTTCAAAACAGAACCAGGGTATACAGGGATACAGATTACTAACATCAGGTAACGACGCTTTAAATAGTCTCAATTGTAATTCTACTCGGCCATTCTCGATACTCTACAAATAACCTCGTATGCATTAGGCGTATAAATCGCACTACTTCTCACATGTCAGTTACATGAAAGTTTGATAAAGTTATATTTTAAACAATTTTCTATATTTCAATTATTTTTATGGATAAAATTTAAAGTTTTGATTAGTTTTGCATGATTAGAATTTACTTAGTATGTCTTCCATATTGGATTTTCGTGGACTATATTTGTGTGCGGCTTAACTTAGCTTAACTTCCGGCAAACAATTTAAAAAGAATTTCTACTATCTACGTACGAGGTTATTTGTAGGGTAGCAAGAATGGCCGAGTAGTTACGATTGTAAATAGTCTCTGATAGTGTACCGGATATGACATTTTTATTGGACAATATACATAGATTGACATGAATCATCTTCATAAATGTACTTTTTCTGACGCTATTCTTTTGGTGTTTGTATTTTCGGTCAAAGTTTTTGGGATAAAATATGCCAAAAGGACAAGTAATGTCGTAGCATAGCTGCCTTGATATCAATCTGTTTTGGAAATAGTACAGAAGTATTGGGTTCAACCCTCCGGAAAACAATTTTGTGAAGTCATGTCTGTAATAATTACTAATGGGTACAGCATTGTGGTAATGAACACAAGGTTGCAATGCCTGAAAGTCATGCAGAAATAATTAGGAGCATTCAGAATACATTTTTTTCCAATAGGCCTATTGCCAAAAGTTAGTTTGAATTTTTATAATGAAGTAAATTATCGTTTCACAAATCAGTTTCTTGTTGTATTATGGAGTCGGTTTATACTGTTTTTACCACATTAAATTAACCAACAAAGCATTTCTCATTTTTTATTCCAGTATCATCAACGATACCATTTTCGTAGATTATGACGTCATTGTCAATGTGACCACCGACACAACGCTGGAGGGTGCATATGGTCGAACGTTGCTACGATCTATCACCACTAATGGTGGCCTTTCTATAGGTAACGCTACAAAAGCAATAAAGTCAACACCACTTCTCTTAATATCGGACACAAGTGGATTGGTGGTTAATGAAGGTACATATGTTAAATTTATTTTCGTGAGAAATAGTTATATACATACAATACGAGATGGGTGTAAACTAAAAACTGTAAGGAGGGCATTTAAAAGTCCTAAAGATTCTTCCACATATAGGAGCACCATTTAGAACATTATTGGTAGCTAGTAGGTCATATTGCCTAGAGTGATTTACTGTTCACCGGGCGTTGCACAATCATTCAATCAATCAATTTTATTTATTGATTTATTTCTTCTCATTGTGACATGATGCCATCTATTCTGTGCGTGGACTTTTTAATTCGATTTCTGGTTATTCTGGCATTTCCGGTTTACGTATTAACAAATAGTGTTATAGGAAACAATTGCCTATGATGTCATTATGTGAGCTGACACTAATTGCCTATGATGTCATTATGTCAGCTGACACTAATTGCCTATGATGTCATTATGTCAGCTGACACTAATTGCCTATGATGTCATTATGTCAGCTGACACTAATTGCCTATGATGTCATTATGTCAGCTGACACTAATTGCCTTTCATATACCGGAAGTTATTTTGTTGTCTTCTACAATATAAAACATTCAAATTTTAAACATACAAGGTGAACATCAAGTTGTTAGAGAAGTTGTTTTCCCAAGAAGTAAAGCCATCTGGTTGGCATCTTGCGATGTTGACCTCATACGCAATGAGAAATGATTGTTTATTTTGTTGATATTCGTGGAGTAGATGACCATCACAGTTTAAAGTTTCTTTTCATAATAATTTTGTATTGATATCCTCTTGGCAAGTTTAACACTAGATGTTATTATGCAAACATTTCAAACTTATTATTTATTTTACAATTGTGAATTGCTTCATATTTTGGAAAAAGTGTTGATTTTGTTTGAAAATTGATTTATAAATATTTATATCATTCTAAGAGCAAGTAAAACATTATTTTTTCAGTCCCACTGGGTAAAGCCTGTTTTCTTTATGATTATGAGAAAACTTGCAAAAATGGAACTGTATGTTATGTTGATAGTAATAATAATCCAGCATGCAAGTACGTTTTCTAGTGTTTGCTTAATTTAATATGAACGGAATTGGGAATAAGTGAACATGAAGGCCTAGGGTAATTGGTTATACATTTTTAATGTCATTTTCAGCCATATGTCAGCTATGTCGTGTCGATCACATTTTTTGGCGGAGGAAACCATCTACTTGGGTCAAATCACTGTCACACTTTATCACATTATATGTTGTATCGAATACACCTTGTCCGGAATCGAACGCACAACTTTAGTTGTGATTGGCACGGATTGGATAGGTAGCTATTAATCCAAGTAAATTGGTTCACTAACTAAATACATATCATGAACAGGGGCGCTCCCCCTAAAATTGGAAAAAATAAGATTTTTTGGCGTAAAATCGTGATTTTTCACACGAAATACCCCAAATATTTTCACGCCTCCCTCCGCTCGGCGCAATTTTTTTAAGTGTGCCCCCCCCCCCTAACTTGAAATCCTGGATCCGCCCCTGATGAATATTCATATATCAAGACAGGCAACCGGTTCAACGCCATCTTTCTTTTTGAAATAGACGTTGTCTTAAATATAGAAATTATGACGTTACCGATACATATCAATATAATTTTGGGAAGTATTTGCTTCTCCCGGTATGAACTTATACAACATGACACAACTGTAGAATTATTATTTTTAAAACAAGTCATTAGAAACAACGATGATTACCGTGAAATGTTACATCTCCGTAGAGAATGTCAAGGACGTATTCATTCATTAAATCTGTCAAGGGAGAATATAAAACTTGAACCTTTGAATTTGATGGAGCCTAGTTTTTTGGTTTTCACTGCAAAAGAGAAGGAATGGGCATATGAAAATAAATACCATATTTAGGATCATGTGACATAGAGTATAACTCAATTCTTAATGGCCTCGCACCATACCTGCCTATGATACTCTTCCTCCATATCATGAATAATTGCTATACTCTTTAACTGGTATACTCGCTACATATATAAAGCCTATGCAAATATTTACATGGTCGCCCTTAGGCCAATTAGACCTATTGCTCTCAATTGGACCCCCAGCTGGAGTTATATACACTCGGCTGTTGAAGTACACACACCAACACACTGCAGGATTAACATAGAACACTTGGGCCCTGCATGTTTATATCGTTATTTTTTTCTTGGCAGATGTCTTTCGGGTTTCACAGGTGATGCTTGTGAAACAGAGGTATCACAGACAAGTGACGACCTTCTACGTATAGTAGTTCCTGTTGCTATTGTCTCAGGTCTATTATTTATTCTGTTAATTGGATACTGTTGTTGGATGTGTATACGTAGTGCCAGAAGAAAGAAATGGAATCTAGAGAAACAAGATGAAACGATGTCATCATCGTATGTACTAACTCTCTCAATTACTTTAACAATGGCTTTGTACAAAATTAAAAATGGGGTTAGGGTTATGGTGTTTAACGCCACTTTCAACAATATTTCAGTTATATCTTGGCGGTCAGTTTTATTGGTGGAGGAAACCGGAGTACCTGGAGAAAACCACCGACCTATTCCAAATCAGACAAACTTTATCACATAATGTTGTATCAAGTACACCTCGCATCAGAGGAATTTGAACTCACAACTTTAGTGGTGATAGTCAGACACTGGTTACATTACATAGGTAGTTGTAAATCCAACTACCATACGATCACGACCACAACGGCCCCAATTAAAAATGGAGATCATAATTTAGCATAATTGAACAACAAAGGTTTTTTTTCTAAAAAAACATACTCTTTGCAGATGTTGCTTTATAATTCTAATACACTTTCAATGCAAAAGAATTTACATTGTTAAAACATCAACATAACACCTCTTACAAAGGTAATGTTTATGGAACTAGTTAATCACATTTGATGATGATGCAGTATAAATTTAAATCACTGCGCATCTTCCAGTGATCTATAATTGACTCAATATCAACTTTCTTAAGACAAAACAATTCCTCTAAAGATGTTTTCATTTTGTCCACAAATTGTAACCAACACTTCTATCTCATTCCAAGCTGTCTAAAGCACACACAAGTCACTGATATTAATAATTATAGGTCTACTTTTTTGACAAGAAAATCAATTTCTAATCAAATAAACTTTAAATTATATAAAAAGTAATATATTTTTTTATTGGGAGTCAATTTATTTTTTTATTATTATACAAGATTCTAGAAATATGTTTTTATTACTTTTTTGCTTAAACACCAAAAGAAAAAGGAAAATAATTGGTTCTAATGCAATGTTTTAATTGTTAAATCATCAAAGAGAACAGAGGCTTTTAAATCGTGTAAAGAGGAAATAAATCAAATTAATACAGTTTTTACACAATTATCTCCCTTTGAAAAAAATACTTGCAATTCTTAATCCATAACCTAAAGTTCTAAACCTTTCCACAGTACAGCTGCCTTTATCAAGCAATCATTATCCAACGCAAATAATAGAGTAGGTTATTTAGCGCCAATCGAGCAATATTTCAGCTAGGCCTATTTCATGATCGGATCAAGTTACATTTATATGAGATGATGTCCGCTTCGTACTAGACAAACACACTTAGCTGGATTTTTATAGTGCTAATGCATTGAAATAACAGTCAGTGGGTAGACATGTCGCTCCACTCGGACACATTATTCTGATTCCTAGCCAACCAGTCTTTGCTCTTACTAGTTAATACTGCGTGCTTAGCAAAGAAGCTGCAAGTACCAACTTAATTGTCTTTCATTTGACCCGACCAGGGCTCGAACACCCGATCTACGCACCCGAGCCGAGCGCGCTAACCATTACGCCATCAATACGCCCAACAGATAGTAGTAAAAAACACTATACAGTCTGTAGTAATTATATTTACGATTGACTTTCTGTCTAAGAAGAGTTTAAAGATACCAAAGGAGTAATCAGAATCCGACGTATATCAAGAAGAACAGAAAACACAATGGCCAAAAGAAAAAGGACAAAAGGACAAACAACGATCTACAAAACATACATATTAAACTAAAGATCGATTAACACGAACCCCACTAAAAACCGGGGATGAACTCAGGTGCTCCGGAAGGGTAAGCAGTTCCTGCTCCACTAGTGACACCCGTCGTGTTAATCTAGTTACAAACCCGGAAATAAGTCATGAATGAGGACAGGACCGGAAAGTGTTTACGATAAGTGGAACATATATAACATACATGTTGAATCAAACCTTTATTCCAGATCAAATGATAATCCATATTTTGGTGTGTTTATGCCCCGACTATATCCAGACTACTTGATGCACAGTAGTTCATCGTTTGGTTTAGAAGAAGATGGAGGAACCAACTTTGCATATGGTATGTTGAGTTAATTACAACATTATGTGATAAAGTTTGTCAGTGACTTACAGCTGGTCAGTGGTTTTCTCCGGTTTCCTCCACCAATAAAACTTAACTCCTCGATATAACTGAAACATTGTTGAAAGTGGAGTTAAACGCCATAAACCAAACCTAACCTAATCGTTTTCTTTTTAAAACGAATACACATGGAATATTCATGTTTGGTTCTTTTAACTGAAGATTTAAGAAATAATTCATGGCAGCCGTAGATGTGTGCTCATTTAACCAAGGGTTGGCCATTTATATTCGATTATTTTTTCCCGAGCAGCAGCGAGGGATAAAATACGAATATAAATGCCCAACCCATGGTTAAATGTACACAAATCTACGGCTGCCATGAATTATTTCTTTTCTAATATGACAAATACGGTAATTGTTATGACCCTAGGCGACCTTAGAATCCAGCACACAACGGTTGTTCCGATTAGCCCCCTTCACATTCATTCTTAAATACAAGCAAATATGAAACATCGATGCTTACAATGATTTCACCAACTTTCAAGGCAACCAAATGATAGCAAAGTACAGTCTATTTGAGCAGATATAGCAACGTACAGGTAGTAGACACGACGTAATTATCAATTGCAATTCAATAAAGTCAATGGCAAGGAAAAAAATTGTCCATGGATAATACAAAAAGAGAAGGCTTTCAATGCAAACATGATCATGATTTCTCCACCCCATGATTTATTGGACATCAGACAACTATGCATTGGCACAAGCCACGTTTTTCATGCTGCTGAAGATGTCTAATTTCCATCTGTGAAATAAACTTACGTTTGCTATCACTGAACGAATATGATGCATCCAATTTAAATAAAGTAAAAAGTAAAGCAACACAGACGATTCCATATCGGGCATATGTATATCGATACTAAAATACAACATTAAAATTATTTCATAAACAATACTAGCAAATAAATATATACAGTAACATTTGTATTAGAATTTCGAACTTTTATTTTCTCCATCAATTCTTCTTATTCACACAAGTATTAAGAATAAATAATTAATTGCAGGACGTGGCAAAGAACCAGATATGTCTTTATGGGAGATGTATATTCAAGACGAATTCAGGAGATCATGAAAAAAGTGAAAATCATACTGGATATTCAACTTCGGGTCAGTTATCTTGAACCCTGTTGGTGACTACATGCTTGAGGCACGTAACGTGCATATACTTGGGACATTTATCACAGACGATGACTGCTATTACTAGTCAGATGAAAATCAAAAATCAGAGAACGACCTCAGGAATTTGTTGCTTTATAGCTTCGATTATGGTTATTTGTAATATTTTGTTGAAAGGATCATTTCTACGAACATTCGGGAACATAAATGTTTAAAATTTGCACCGGTATTCTCACTTTCAAACAAATAATGACTCATAAAATGGACCTTCAAGATTTCTCGACCCTGTTTAACAACAGAAAACATCTTTTGTTTAATTTATTATTGAATATGCCGGTAAATATTTTACTTTTAATACACAATTGACTATCGTGGATGACATATATCCAAAAGGTTGCAAGGTTTATCATCGGGGATAAGATTGTGTCAGTTATAATCAGCACCCGTCAAGATGAAAATTGCGACGAGGAGGCGTAAATGAAGGTCTTTTCGGGTACTCTCGGGATTTTCCTTTTCAGTTGATTAACATTACTGTAGTTTTAAGAACTCGAACAGATATTTTTGAAGGCCGAGATGTAAATAAATATCTTTTAAAAAAATATGGAAAGAATGTACACAGACTGTGTAAAGAAAGTTTCGAAGTATAATCTCAGTACTTTACTGGTTCCCGGAACTTTATATCGCATTGCTGAGGATAACAGTGAATATCACTGCATGGAACTCAAATTTGCAAAACTCGTGTGAATCCGATCCAGATAGTGAAACGAGTTGTGACGAGTGATGAAACTCAAGAACTATATTAAGGCGGTACAATACAATTATGATATTCGGATAAAAGTAACACTTGAAAACAGGAATACGGAAATCGTACAATTTAATATAGATATATGTGCTGGTCACATCGCTGTTTAAAAGGTATTTAACTTTACATATTATATGTGCAAACTTAATGTAAGTAGTGTTTACGGATACAACATACATTGATAATTTGTGTTCTTTAATTATACTCTGCATCTTACTTCATATCAACAACAATTCCAACATTACAAACTATTAATGAGTTATTTCTAAATGTATGTTCTCAATAAAATCGGTTGTGCTGGTCACAACTTTATTTAATAAAAATATAAAATGTGTTAATCTTCTTCTTCTTCTTCTTCCAAATACAGGATAGACTCGAAGGGCGAGTGAAATTATCCCGGCGTGGAGACTATAAATTTTGAATTTATAAATTGATAAAAATATATTTACATAATTACATATTTACAATTTAACAAGTGGAATCCTTCAGAAAGATTGTCTCTTTCTTTCTATTTGTGAAGGAATCTACATGTTTAGTTTCCATGGTAATTACACCCAACTTTGTATTACAAACATTGTAAAATTACCATTGTAATTTCACCAGAATGTTTTACAAAAATGGACATTTGTTTCGGCGATCGTATGCTAATTGGGGTTTACGTCTACCTATACAATTAGTGCTTATCACTACCACCCTCATCCATGGTGAGGTGCACTCGATTCTACTTTATGAAATGCAGTTTGTAAATGACTTGTGCAAGCTCTGTGGTATCCCCCAGTTTACTCCCTTATTGCGGCAGCACAATGTAAACACATGCATTATCTTGATATACATAAAGACACACTGTACCCTTAGTGAGGCAGCACAATGAACTTCTAGTTAAGAGTACGAGCCAACATTTTAAACAAAATTCAGTACACAATATAATTTCTCTCTCAGTCTGTACTGCAGTCAAACAATATTCCATATCTGCATGTGTACATTACCTACTTGATTATAAAAGTATATGGTTTTTTTTCTAGTTCCTTTTGTATGAGTTACTTCCCTTTAATGAGGACAAAAGTATCAATTTCATGCAAAGATTAACAACATTTTTAAAAATAATCATGCAAACCATAGTCTGTATGTGTATGTTGTAGTTTTAACATGGGTAGTATTATGTTGTAAAATTTTATCCTGAGAGACAGGTAAAATCTAACTTGTTTTTCAGTATCTGGAAATGAATCCACTAACCTTCATGTTTACTGTACAGTTTTTTTTCTACAAAGATAAAAAGACTATGCTAAAATTACGTTGCTGACATTTTCCAATTTGATGGCATTTTGATTTTAGTTACTCAAATAAATAAAAAGCTAGAAAAAATTCGTATAATAAATTACTCATCAGCTTGTGTCAAATTCACCAGCGTTTCTTGGAACTACGTCACCGGAAGACGACAATTTACAAAAGTCAAAGTCGATAGATGGCTATCTTCAGTATATTTTCCGGAAAAAATGAATATGTAAAGTTTCATGGTTTGTTTGATCTAGATGTTGTAAGAACTTGTTATTTTTTTACTTGCTATAAAATGCTTGAATCCTCTGATTTTTGCACCCGGCGCGCGCCCCCCCCCCCCCCCCCCCCCCTAAAATTGGAAAAAATATGATTTTTTTTTGTAAAATCGTGATTTTTCACACGAAATACCCTAGTCCGAGATTCCTCTGTCGTTTAACGGCATTGATAAAGTTGCTGTAGCCGTTCAACGTCAGAGCGTGAACAGCGGATTTGCTTCTCCAACTCTGGGTCAGCACATTTCCACGTTTCGTGGCTATCGGATTTTATTTTCTATCAGAAACCCTTATATAAATCGCTTCACCAATCATTTTTCTATTCATTCATAACCATCTTACCCTCAGAAAGTGGTGCTACACTCCATTACAGCACGATTTTGCCTTAGATCCTATGATTCCGCCATTTGTCTTCCTTTTTTCAAACATTTGTCACGTGACTACGAGAAAACCACGATTACCGCAATGTATCATGGGAGATGATTTGCATATAAACAAACAAACAAATATTTGTATTGCCAATCATACACGCCTGTTAAGGCAGAACAATTAACATAAAATTTAATACAGTTGATTATATTGATTGGTAATGATTTTAACAGCAATAGTGAATTACAGATAACCATAAGAAAAAGAAAAATGATGTAGTACCTTGTCCAAAAAAGGGGGACGTAACACATGCTCTTTCCGAAGCCCATTGGCAACACTCTGCCATTGAATCCTTTCTTTCCAACACATTCTGTATTATTTCCTTCTGCTCTGCTTTGATCTATAGATGGACTGTTTGTCCTGTAGAATACGCTTAAATGTATGGTCTTCCATGTGATTTGAATGTTGTTTACGTATGCAAATAATGCTCAAATAATTTGGCGCGCTTAATTAAGTAGCTCTCATCATGCAATGCGTTACTGTTATCATTCAGTTAGTATCGCGAGATCACGTTTGTAGATTCGAAAATGGAAGTCAAATGGCGGAATAATAGGATCTAAGGCAAAATCGTGCTGTAATGGAGTGTAACACCACTTTCTGAGGGTAAGATGGTTTTGAATGAATAGAAAAATGATTGGTGAAGCGATTTATATAAGGGTTTCTGATAGAAAATAAAATCCGATAGCCACGAAACGTGGAAATGTGCCGATCCAAGGGCTGGTGAGGCAAATTCGATGGTTTCCGTATATAGCACGCTCTGACGTTGAACGGCTACAGCAACTTTATCAATGCCGTTAAACGACAGAGGAATCTCGGACTAGAAATACCCCAACAATTTTCGCGCCTCCCTCCGCAATTGGAAAAAATAAGTTTTTTTTGCGTAAATTCGTGATTTTTCACACGAAATACCCCAAAAGTTTTCGTGCCTCCCTCCGCTCGGGGCAATTTTTTTAAGTGCGCCCCCCCCCCCCTAACTTGAAATCCTGGATCCGCCCCTGCATACAGTCAGTGGGTTAGATTGATTTTAATTGATTTTTGGTGTTTTAACGCCACTTTCAGCAATATTTCAGCTATATCATGGCGACCAGTTTTAGTGGTGGAAGAAGCCGGAGTATCTGGAGAGAACCACCGACCATGGCCAAGCAACTGGTAAACTTTATCACTTGCGGTTGCGAGTCGAGTGCACCCTTTTTTGTAATTTACAAAGCCAGGCGCGAACCCACGCCGTATTGGTGATAGGCTTGTATGAGTTGCTAGGTAATCCAACTACCTAACTCATTGAGCCACCCGGGCCCTCAGTGGGTTAGAAAATAGTGTATTAGGAGACCTTTTTATTTTACATAAGACACTATTTTTCACCATTGTATGGATTCTTTTACTGATATAATGTCAAGAGTAACTGTGACCTGTGTTACCAACGACTATAGTACAGTAAAACGAAATATAATCTGTTCGCAATCTTAACCAAAGTCATTTTAACAATACGGACCTATATATCGTTCTTCTAGTGGAAATTAACGATTTAAAATCTATTGTACGCACGAGTCTTGTTGGCCGAATGTCAATAATTATACAAGATTGTGTAAGTTAAAAAAAAAACTATCACAGGATACCTAAACCATGGACTAGATTGTACATATGATTATATTATCTTTCCCTGACATTGAAGGACACGGAGTTATTAACAAATACAAACAAGAGTGTAGGCGATTTAAGATCGAGGTTTCACTCAAGGACGTATTTTAGTATACATGTATTACCATTTTCTTTGTTACATGACAGATCTAGTCCATGGTCATATGTAGCTGAGATGAAATAAAACTAAATTTATATAAGTACATTTTTTTTTTGCATATTTAGACGGGGGTAAAAAAGAAATATAGCAATATTCTTATTAATGTTATTTGTTTCGCTGTATAAGAGCGGATTATTTTGTTTCTGATTGCCAAAATATACCTACATTTTTTACTCCTTATTTATTCCATGTTTCATCCAGAAAACTTTACATTTCTTTCTTTATATTTACTCCAATTTACCGAGAACGTTGGTATATTTAAAAACTAAAAATCTAACAAACATCTATTGTTCCTTGTCGTCAAATGCATATTTATTACATTAAATGCTTACATTTTTATTTTAAATCCGAAAAGGAATAAAATTAGTAAAACGCTAACAATACGAATCGTCTTTGAATTTACTTCAATTAATATTAAGTTAGAAACCTATGCATGAATTTAATTCAAATGAATAAAACACATAAATTGAAATCTGTCATTACAAGTTCATTCTACACATTTTCAGAATTATTTGAGTGAATTACTCTTAAACCAAAATACGAAGTTAATTTCATATTCATGTTAAAGGAAGAAGAACCCAGCCCAAAGCGTCTGTAAAAAAAAAACCTAAATATAATGTAATATGAAATTAAATTGCAAAAGCAATTACAATATAGACAGATGGACGGACGCTCGCCATTACCATATCCCCAGCTCCGTTTTGCTGTAAGGGACCAACAATGTTTGTTTCAACAAGTTGTGGTACAAATATAATGAAGGAATGGAACATTTTCAATGTTTTTTTTTATATACCTGGAAGGATGACATATATAGGGTTACCTTTGTTGTTGGTGTATCCACTTCAGGGGCGGATCCAGGGGGAGGGGCGCACCCGGCGCGCGCCCCCCCCTAAAATTAGAAAAAACATGATTTTTGGGGCGTAAAATCGCAATTTTTCACACGAAATACCCCCAAAATTTTCGCGCCTCCCTCCGCTCGGCGCAATTTTGTTAAGTGCGCCCCCCATAACTTTAAATCCTGGATCTGCCCCTGAAACATATGCAAATATGCAAATATGCAAAAAGGATAAGACACAAATTAAACAAACTTATGAAATCTTCTCCTATATACAATGATAATAGGTTATTGTACAGTGTTATGTACAATATGGAAAGATATTGTACCAGTCGGTATTGTATTGAAAACCCGTATTGCGGCGTCTCGTCCAATACGGGTTTTCAATACAATACGGACGAGTACAATATATTTCCATATTGTACATAACACTGTATAATGACCTATTTATTATACAGTTGAAATGATCAACACTATAACAACAATTTTATGCTTAACTTTTATACAGTCTAAATAGAACAACTGAACAACGGTATTTCGTTAGGAAAATGTTCTGTATACAGATCTCGTAATCTCTAAAATGAATTAAAAACAGCAAAATAACTGATCAACAATTATTCAAAGCAACTTTTTTCCCTCAAACTGTTAAATACCGAACAAGTTAATTTGATTGTAGATTACGATTAAAAATAATTTACTAGTAGAAAAAAAACCGAGTTACTTCCCTTACATAATGTACAATATGACAAAAACCGGGTAAAAAATACGGCTTCCGGTTGTACAATACGGGAAAAATAATGTACGGTCACATGTCTTAAATGGGTATTTTTGATTGGATTAAAATTATAGCTGTATAATAAGTTACAACATTATCTGATAGAGCATGCATGCATATGAATATTTCTTACATGAATATGTGTAAATTGAAGAAGAACAGAGAACGAAGAAAAGAATTAGAGAGAGAGAGAGAGTTTCGTGGTGATGGTGTGTGTGGTTGTTCATTTGGCACAGTCATTAGGTAGCCAGCTGAGATTGTGAAACAATGTATACCTCATATTTGCATAATGGGAACAATCAAAGAAGAAGTGATACGAGTCCTCACGATTGGCCCCACAACGACAAAATGGATCTGAGACTATATTTACTTGGAACAAATCATAATTCAAAAAAGAAGCAAAACATCGAAGCTGGGTTAATGCAATATTAAGTTTTCGAGTTCCAATTTCGTAATGTTTAGGAACTTGTCTAATATCTTTCTGTTTTCTTAATTCAGTTTTAAATTTCGCAATAGATTCCACATTTCGAAGTGATGGATTTAAGCTATTCCATTGACGTATTGTTGAGGGAATAAATGAGTCGCAAGTAATCGATAGTGTACAAAATGGTATTATTATATCACTTTCAATACGCAATGGATAAACGGTTGTACTTTGAATCGTTGGAGGAATTAAGTCACAAAGATACCTGGGTGCATTATTATTTTGAATATTATAAAACATTTGTAATTTTCTCCTTTTTCTTCTTTCTGTCAATTATTCCCAGCCTAACTCTTTATAAATTAAAATGGAACTAGCAAATATCGGAAGACCAGTAACGATTCTAGCAGCCTCAAGTTGCAACTGATCAAGTTTATTAGAATTTCCCACACCACAATTATCCCATACTTCACTAGCATATTCAAAAATTGGTCTGATATAAACTAAATAGAGTTTCTCTAGATTTTTCCTAGAAAGTTTATATTTTAACTTTCGAAGAACATTCAGGTGTTTGTAAATACATGACAATATATTTTCTATATGTATATTCCATTTAGCATCGCTGCTAAATGTAACTCCTAAATGTTTATGAGAATTTGTCATTGGAATAGTTCTTCCATTAAATGTAAAATTTAATTATGGAATTTCCTTATTTGAAAATAACATAATTTCTGTTTTATCCGGGTTAAAAGACATCAACCATTTCTTTGACCATTCATCCAGCTCTTTCAAGTCGTGATCAACCACAGTTTTTATCTGTAATTCATCACGATTGGAATAGCTGGAGGAAGTGTTGTCCACAAATAGTCGGCTAAGAGAGATTAGATTCTCAGCAATATCGTTAATATACAATATAAATAATAGAGGACCAAGTACTGAGACTTGAGGTACACCAGCTGAAACATTGCAGAGTGAAGAAGACGAATTATTTATTACTACTTTCTGTTGTCGATCTTGCAGGTAACTAGAGAACCAATTTAATAAATTGCTATCTACACCGTATGATTTAATTTTGTGCAACAACCGTTTATGCCAAACTTTGTCGAACGCTTTAGAAAAATCACAGAAAACAAAACAGCTAATTTCCTTTTTTCTAGTGAATTTAGAATGCAGTTATGCATTTCTAATAGTTGATGTACTGTTGAATAATTTGGCAGAAAACCAGATTGATATTCATAGATTAACTTGTTTCTTTGCAGATGGTTAAAAACATATTTATAGATAACACGTTCCATTAATTTTCCAACACAACTTATGAGAGATATAGGTCTATAATTAGACGGTAATGAATTATCACCTTTTTTAAATATAGCAATCACATGTGCAATCTTCCAGCTGGTTGGATATTTACATTGTAAAAGAGATTTATTAAAAATTATTTGAAGTGGGACTGCTATTTTTTCAGGACATAATTTTAACATTTTGGTTCTGATTATATCAGGTCCCGATGCCTTATTAGGATTTAAAATTTTAATAATATCAACAATCTCATCTGTTGTAATGACTATGTCTCGCAGAAAATTATTGGTCTTATGTTCAATATCTGGAAGAGGAACATTGGCATCTTCCAAAGAAGAAATAAAACTAAAATATTGATTTAGTAATTCACACTTCTCGTCGTCTTCGTAAACTACCTCCTCTAGTCCTTCACCCTGAATTATATTTTGGAGAGGGGAGTATGAGTGAGTAAGCGATTGTTGTGTAAGGTTAAGTGGACACGTTTGGGAAACATATGGCACTTTTTGATGAAATGATTTTGATGTATAATTTGTACTAGATGGATACGGTCAGTTGTGTTTTTATAGTGATAGTTTGTAGGGAAACAATATTATAGTACACAGGAGATGCCGCTCCATTTGGACACTATTTTTGATTCCAATCCTCCCAGACTTTGCTCTTACTCATTAAAGTGCATTTAGCGGACAAGCAGCAAATACCAAATTTACTCTTTTAATTTTTTTTATTTTACCTGACGACCGGGTAATGGATCCCACGATCGACCACCCTCCCTGAGTCGATCACACGAACCATTACACCTCTGAGTCGATCCCACGATCGACCACCCTCCCTGAGTCGATCACACGAACCATTACACCTCTTAGTCGATCCCACGATCGACCACCCTCCCTGAGTCGATCACACGAACCATTACACCTCTGAGTCGATCACATGAACCATTACACCTCTTGAGTCGATCACACGAACCATTACACCTCTGAGTCGATCACACGAACCATTACACCTCTGAGTCGATCACACGAACCATTACACCTCTGAGTCGATCACACGAACCATTACACCTCTGAGTCGATCACACGAACCATTACACCTCTGAGTCGATCACACGAACCATTACACCTCTGAGTCGATCACACGAACCATTACACCTCTGAGTCGATCACACGAACCATTACACCTCTGAGTCGATCACACGAACCATTACACCTCTGAGTCGATCACACGAACCATTACACCTTTGAGTCGATCACACGAACCATTACACCCCTGAGTCGATCACACGAACCATTACACCTCTGAGTCGATCACACGAACCATTACACCTCTGAGTCGATCACACGAACCATTACACCTCTGAGTCGATCACACGAACTATTACACCTCTGAGTCGATCACACGAACCATTACACCTCTGAGTCGATCACACGAACCATTACACCTCTGAGTTGATCACACGAACCATTACACCTCTGAGTCGATCACACGAACCATTACACCTCTGAGTCGATCACACGAACCATTACACCTCTGAGTCGATCACACGAACCATTACACCTCTGAGTCGATCACACGAACCATTACACCTCTGAGTCGATCACACGAACCATTACACCTCTGAGTCGATCACACGAACCATTACACCTCTGAGACGATCACACGAACTATTACACCCCTGAGTCGATCACACGAACCATTACACCCCTGAGTCGATCACACGAACCATTACACCTCTGAGACGATCACACGAACCATTACACCCCTGAGTCGATCACACGAACCATTACACCTCTGAGTCGATCACACGAACCATTACACCTCTGAGTCGATCACACGAACCATTACACCCCTGAGTCGATCACACGAACCATTACACCTCTGAGTCGATCACACGAACCATTACACCTCTGAGTCGATCACACGAACCATTACACCTCTGAGACGATCACACGAACTATTACACCCCTGAGTCGATCACACGAACCATTACACCCCTGAGTCGATCACACGAACCATTACACCTCTGAGTCGATCACACGAACCATTACACCTCTGAGTCGATCACACGAACCATTACACCTCTGAGTCGATCACACGAACCATTACACCTTTGAGTCGATCACACGAACCATTACACCCCTGAGTCGATCACACGAACCATTACACCTCTGAGTCGATCACACGAACCATTACACCTCTGAGTCGATCACACGAACCATTACACCTCTGAGTCGATCACACGAACTATTACACCTCTGAGTCGATCACACGAACCATTACACCTCTGAGTCGATCACACGAACCATTACACCTCTGAGTTGATCACACGAACCATTACACCTCTGAGTCGATCACACGAACCATTACACCTCTGAGTCGATCACACGAACCATTACACCTCTGAGTCGATCACACGAACCATTACACCTCTGAGTCGATCACACGAACCATTACACCTCTGAGTCGATCACACGAACCATTACACCTCTGAGTCGATCACACGAACCATTACACCCCTGAGTCGATCACACGAACCATTACACCTCTGAGTCGATCACACGAACCATTACACCTCTGAGACGATCACACGAACCATTACACCCCTGAGTCGATCACACGAACCATTACACCTCTGAGTCGATCACACGAACCATTACACCTCTGAGTCGATCACACGAACCATTACACCCCTGAGTCGATCACACGAACCATTACACCTCTGAGTCGATCACACGAACCATTACACCTCTGAGTCGATCACACGAACCATTACACCTCTGAGACGATCACACGAACTATTACACCCCTGAGTCGATCACACGAACCATTACACCCCTGAGTCGATCACACGAACCATTACACCTCTGAGTCGATCACACGAACCATTACACCTCTGAGTCGATCACACGAACCATTACACCTCTGAGTCGATCACACGAATCATTACACCTCTGAGTCGATCACACGAACCATTACACCTCTGAGTCAATCACACGAACCAGTACACCCCTGAGTCGATCACACGAACCATTACACCTCTGAGTCGATCACACGAACCATTACACCTCTGAGTCGATCACACGAACCATTACACCTCTGAGTCGATCACACGAACCATTACACCTCTGAGTCGATCACACGAACCATTACACCTCTGAGTCGATCACACGAACCATTACACCTCTGAGTCGATCACACGAACCATTACACCTCTGAGTCGATCACACGAACCATTACACCTCTGAGTCGATCACACGAACCATTACACCTCTGAGTCGATCACACGAACCATTACACCTCTGAGTCAATCACACGAACCAGTACACCCCTGAGTCGATCACACGAACCATTACACCTCTGAGTCGATCACACGAACCATTACACCTCTGAGTCGATCACACGAACCATTACACCTCTGAGTCGATCACACGAACCATTACACCTCTGAGTCGATCACACGAACCATTACACCTCTGAGTCGATCACACGAACCATTACACCTCTGAGACGATCACACGAACTATTACACCCCTGAGTCGATCACACGAACCATTACACCCCTGAGTCGATCACACGAACCATTACACCTCTGAGTCGATCACACGAACCATTACACCTCTGAGTCGATCACACGAACCATTACACCTCTGAGTCGATCACACGAATCATTACACCTCTGAGTCGATCACACGAACCATTACACCTCTGAGTCGATCACACGAACCATTACACCTCTGAGTCAATCACACGAACCATTACACCCCTGAGTCGATCACACGAACCATTACACCTCTGAGTCGATCACACGATTCATTACACCTCTGAGTCGATCACACGAACCATTACACCTCTGAGTCGATCACACGAACCATTACACCTCTGAGTCAATCACACGAACCAGTACACCCCTGAGTCGATCACACGAACCATTACACCCCTGAGTCGATCACACGAACCATTACACCTCTGAGTCGATCACACGAACCATTACACCTCTGAGTCGATCACACGAACCATTACACCTCTGAGTCGATCACACGAACCATTACACCTCTGAGTCGATCACACGAACCATTACACCTCTGAGTCGATCACACGAACCATTACACCTCTGAGTCGATCACACGAACCATTACACCTCTGAGTCGATCACACGAACCATTACACCTCTGAGTCGATATTAAAAATGCCAACAAGCAATTAATGTAGATCCTTAGATATTTCATTCCGAGTAATATTACTATTTTTCATTCAATATTCTTTCCTTTCATAAGTTTGTGAAAATCTATTAATGTGTAATATCACAGAATTCGCTTTACCATATCAAATTATCCCTTTTTATTTTCCGTTCTAACAGTTTTTGTTTACGAAACATATAATTTTACAATTTACTAGATAGAGGGTTATACAGTCAAAACGTGTTGTTCATCTTTTTTAGTTTTCCATGTTGTCTTATTATGTGTCTTCACGTTCTTTGTTCCGTGTTGTGATGTCCGTTACGATTTCCTCATAAAAACGATGTTCGGTTCATCGTAACCTCCAGTTGTTTGTAGTAGGGATCAAGTCTTATTTACGTTATATGTTTCTGTTTGTAAGACACATATTGTGTCGTGAGTTTTTTGTTTGTCTTCGTCTTGTGTACATTATGTTACCAGTTCCCTGGATTGTCAATTTTTGATTGCCCCTTCGTATTCTCTAACAGTCATAAACTTAAATTCCAATGTCTTTTTCGATTAATGTCAATTTAAATCTTTCCTTTATCATGCTTATCTGTGACGTAGTCTTATCTGTGACGTATCGTCTAGACAGTCTCTTTCTGATTTCTGATACACGAGGAAGACATTTCCAAGGATTGGGCGTTTGATCAAAACCCATCCCTCCCGCCCCATAATTTATCAATAGATACTGCGGTTTTGTTCAATTTTTCAGCTTTGGTGTAACAACAATGTTGGAGTCGAAAGTTGTCTAGGATGTTACAGTGGAAGAATGATAAGCCGGACCTCTTAAGCCGGAGCCATCCATAGCTATTGAACAGGACTGTTTAGGATGCAACGAGCATGGACTTTCCGTTTTACTGGAGATTTTCATAGAGGATATTGAACTTGACATTCGTGGCATAAGTCGCTGCACTCGGTGTTAATTTGTTCATGTTTGGAAGTCATTAAATGCAACCATTACAACCTTTTGATCTCATCACCTGTGCATCTCACGGTGATTCTAAATTATCAGTATTCGCACTTGTGTACCCCACGGTGCATCTATATCTAATGTCCTCCCCTATTCCCCTATACTCTTGGGTTCCCATATTTGCGTGTGCATGTATATGTTGTGTGATCAATGAAAAATCTAAATTTTACAAAAAAAATGCACAAGACTGAGAAAAAAAGAAACATCTCAGATTGAACATCCCGTTTTCAGGATTTTCGTATGGCAATTCGCTGTACATAATATTTGCAAGCCGCCGTACTGTCACATGGTTTCAGCTCTCAATTCGCTGTACAACGCAATGAACATATTTTGACTAAAATCGTCCAGAATAAGCTATTTCTACAAAAATGTGGAATTGACACTAAGTTATAATGACCAATAGTTGCTACTTTTTCCGTAAAATACGCGATATGCGTCCAAACAATGACGTTCGAGTCGATTTAAAGCGTCGCATGATTGTTTTGACAGGTACCAGATGCACTTATTTTGAGTTTAAAACGACGCATAAAACATTCTGCATGGTTATATATGCTGCGATTCATTGCTACATTTCTTACAAATTGGCATATAACTCCTTGACAACATAATACAAGTATAAACAGGAATAAATTATGAAATTCCTACCTCGTGTGTGCGATCCGTCATTGTTCTCCCGCTTGCCTGGTACACAATTTCCGGTGTCAATGATACACAGTGGTCCTAAGGATGTCATAAACTGTGGCATCATTGAACTGACATTTGTTGAATCTTTCTTACATTGATATTTAAACTTTGAGATTGTTGCATTGAACAGTTACATTGATATAATTTGATCTTGGATTTTGTTGCATAATGCATCTTGGTATTGTAATTAATATTAAATGCTGTGACAAAACATGGCCACAAATCAAGCCTTGCGTCTTTTGTTCAAGCCTATGAGATGACGTTTATTTATTATATAAAGTGCTCTGAAGAGAATCTGAAAATGTGCCATTTCTGAACAGTTGCACAGGTTGCAACATTTATGCACTTCATCAAACGGAGATAATAAAACTGCCCTTTATAGACAGTGATTTGTTATATACAGGTGTCCTTTAAGACATGTTTGACTATATAATACAACGTAAATGTCAAATGAGTTCTACTTTATTCACACGCATTTGCTTTTAAATCTTATTCATATTAGACGAGGCCAATTCATCATCAGCTGAGAATTTGTGTATTGAAATATTTATGAATGAAATTTTCGAAGTTTATAGATCAATGAACTCTTTTGATGTTCTATAGTAATGCACCTCGCTGATTTTTTCAATTTCATAAATAATAATAGTGTGTATTAATAAATCCTGAATATATTTGAGGTGAAAGAGTTAGAGATTATAAAAATTTTGTCAACAAACAAATTATAAATGTACACACCTTAATGTGATATCCAAAGGAGTTAAAAAATAATCAAAACGAGAGGAATGTATATTCATTAATATGTCTCCAAAACAACATATTGTGGCCTTGTCGTTTTTGGGGCCGCTTCTTCTTTATTTATTTTAGAATATACTTAAAATAAAAAAATAAAAAATAAAGAAGAAATTCTGATATAAATTTGGGTGACATCGCACCTATTGTACTTCCTGAAAACCCTCCATGGTTAAATCCAAAACCCTCCATGGTTAAATCCAAAACCCTCCATGGTTAAATCCAAAACCTACTTTTAATTTTGAACTTACATAATACAAAAAATCTGAAACAAACCCGTTACTAATTCAGCAACATTTTGCTGAAATTAGATCGGTAACATCTGAATACTCTACAATATATACTGATGGTTCAAAGGATGGTGATAGAGTAGCGTCGGCAGCTGTTTTTGGACAGCAGGTCTACTCTGCTCGAATACCGTCTGCCAGTTCGATCTTCAGTGCAGAAGCTAATGCAATACTTCTTGCTTTGAAGTTCGTTGCCTCTTCCGAAAAGAGTAAATTCATAATCTGTTCAGATTCCCTTTCTTGCCTGTTGGCAATTGAGAGTTGTAAAACTCAAAGCCCTTTTATTCTAAAAATTGTTGAAATTTATAAAAGCCTTGTTGCTATTGGTAAACATGTAATTTTCATATGGATCCCTAGTCATATAGGTATCCATGGGAACACAGTCGTTGACCAGGAAGCCAAGATCGCATTGGATGATCCTGTATCCAATTGTTCTATTCCTTATACAGATATTAAACCTTTAATTATGACATATATGTTAAAACGCTGGCAAGACAGTTGGGACCAGCAAATTTATAACAAATTGCACGAAATACATTCCCTAGTTGGCAAGACTCCCTGTTCTTACGGTAAAAATCGGAAGGAACAGGTAGTCTTGACCAGATGTCGTATAGGTCATAGTAGACTTACTCATAGTTATTTGTTAAATAATGAGGAGCGACCGGAATGTGTTCCGTGTAATTCCAATTATTCATTAAAACATGCTTTGATTGACTGTGTGGATGTTGTCGATGTTCGGCAGACATTCTACAATGTCAACAATTTATCTAATTTATTTACAAATGTCGCAGGCGACACAATTTAGCAATTTTTAAAAGAAATTAATTTATATACAAAAATATAGTTATATTATTAATATAACATATGTTCTAAATATATGATTTTTATCTTTTTATGTTTCTTTTATTTGTACATATTATCCGATTGTTTTATAGACAAGTGGGTTTTATGTTTTATTTCTAAGGAACTTGTAGACAGTGTAATAAAATTTGATCACGCGACGATATAACTGAAATATTGCTAAAGTTGGCGTAAATCAATCAATCAATCAATCAATCAATCAATCAATCAATCGATCGATCAATCAATCGATCAATCAATCAATCAATCGATCGATCAATCAATCAATCAATCAATCAATCAATCAATCAATCAATCAATCAATCAATCAATCAATCAATCAATCAATCAATCAATCAATCAATCAATCAATCAATCAATCAATCAATCAATCAATCAATCAATCAATCAATCTTTATTTCATTAATCTTTTTGCTTCCGTTCTTCCTTCCTTCCTTCCTTCCTTCCTTTCGTTCTTCCTTTTTTCCCCTTTCTTTCTAAGTCTTCTGCAGCATTTCTTAGAAACAGTAAAACGTACATGAGATCTTAAAATTTGTTAGGTGGATGTCTAGTTCTTCCTCTCACCTTAACTCACTGAGCACAAAAAAGATCACGACATGGGACGGCGGAAATCCATGCTCTGACTTGAGACAGACACAAAAATGTGGCAGGGTTAAACCGGGATTCCAACCCTCCCCTCACGATAACTGGATAAGAAGACGGTATTAACCACTGATAATTACAAATCCAAAGGAATGCCTTGTCGAACGTGGTCCATTTCTTGACGGATCAAACAAAACGTTATAAGACACCACTTCATTTAACAAGTTTAAATCAACAATTATTTAAAAAGAAATAGATGATGACGCCCTTTAACTACAACACAAATAAATTATGACATAAATATTATGTTTTTTAAATCTATATTATTTAAAAATTATTGATATATTTATAGTACATTGCATTTCGTGTATATTATATAATTTTCAACGTCATAACATATTTATAATTTGTTATTTTGATATTTTTACATTATTTACTCACAAAAAAGTAGGATGTTTCTAAATAGTTGTCGGGTGTGTCCGTTCAATTGAACATAACATCAAATTGATTAAACAAACACGTATGCTCTAGCAAAGTGACGCCACCTTGAATTTCGATGTCATAGTTATATCATCATTCATTTACATATTAGTTAATTGCTTTAACCACTGTCCGTACAATTAGATATTCTACATGTTTTCTTAACTGACGTCAGAAAACATAGGGGAAAAAAAGGATGGTAACCGACTTGTTTTTGTTTTTACACATTTAGTTCGCATTGGATGTTGTTATATAATTAAATAATATCCGGGTATGCATTGATTTTGGGTCTAGTACTCCTGTGTATATCAAACAAGCTGTGATTTAGATATTATATGTTTCTTTATGATTTGACGGGTATAAAGTATCCGGGCAGTCATGTATTTTTGGACTTATTAGCGAGTTAATTTGGTTACAAGAGTGATACGACGGGTACCAATAGTGGGGCAGACAGTATCTGATTACCCTTCCGGAGCACCAGAGTTCACCCCTCCGTTTTTTGTGGTGTTCATATTGCTAAAACCTTAGTATTCTGTGTAATACAAATCATTGTTTGTCCCTTTTCTTTGTCCACTGTATTTTCTTACATTCCTTCGATTTACGTCCTCTAATTACCGCCTTTGGTATCAACAAACCTTTCTTGCAATCCTCCTTGCGTCTTAGTTCCAGTATTTTTGATTCACATTAAATATGATCTAAACCTATTTCATTCAGGAGATAACAGCATTACATTTAAAGTTTTGCCGACATCAATCACTGGTTTTATGAAGATAACAAGATGTGATATTGTAATTCAATGTATTAAAGACAAACACGTGTCCTAAAATTAAATTGAGACAAACAATAACCAACGAAAACAAACACAGAAAACTGGAAATAAACAACAACGACCCTCATCATAAACCGTGATTGAACTCATATATTCCGGAAGGGAAGGTAGTTCCTGCTTTACACGTAGCACCCGCTGTGTTACTCGGGATAATGGCCAAATAAAGCAAACGACCGATATTTTGACATTCTTTCTTTCATAGTGATAATACGGTTTTCAATAATTAATATGTATGTACATAAATGATATTGAAAAAGGCATATCTGTAATGTGTATTGTATTACATGTATTTATTTGGCACTTTACTTGGTTTTGCATTTGTGACGTATAATTGGTAGCGCGCTCGCCTCGAGTGCAACAGATCGTGGGTTCGAGCCCCAGTAGGATGAATCCAATATTTATATTTGCTGCTTCTCCGCTAAGCACGCAGCTTTAAGGAGTAAGAGCAAAGACTGGTTGGCTTGGAATCGGGGTAATGTGTCCAAGTGGAGAGACATGTTTACCCACGGACTGTTGTATCTATGAGCTAGCCCTATAAAGATCCAATTAAGCGTGTTAGTCTAGTACAAAGTGGACCTCATCATCATTTCATTGAATGTAACCTGTTATCGCCATCATATAGCTGAAAATTGCTCATTTGGCGTTAAACAACAATCACTCACTCACTATACTTGTGGTGCGTTTGTACCATATTAAGACGTAAATAAGTGAGAAATGAAAGGTTGAACAATATTAGAGATCTTGAGTTATATATATATATCCATTAACAATATATTGTATGGAAATTCAGATTTTGTATATGATGTCAACTGCACACTTTTCGCAGCATAATAGACACTAAAAGATGTATCTAATGTTTATGCACTCGTAATTCGTCTGACAGCACGACTGAACACCAATAACAATGTCTCTTGCAGTATTCTGTCATTTTTCTCAAATAATTATGAACGAAATAATATTATGTTTTTGTAATATATTGTTTTTTTTAATGATTTATATGTAACGGAGAAGACCTCGTAAGTTTATAACTTGTGTCTGATCCATGTTCTGTATAATTGCTTGACGATAAAATATGCTTAAAGTAAAAAGTAAAGACGTTTTATATATTCATGTATACTGCATTAATGATATTTATAAATCATTCTTCTCTCAATTTTTTCACACCAATAACCAATGCAGAAAACAATTGTGTACTATTGAATTTAAGCAATGTTATACATTTACCGTACCACAATTCCACTTTAAAATCGATAATACAAAAATATTTTAAATCGAACAGAAATCACACATTCAGAAAATGATAATCCCAGCGCATGTCATTTCACAATACAAATATTTTCCGAAAGAATTCACTAACCATAGTAACTTGAAAAACTAGAACGTAACCGGAATGAATGAAGTCATCGATGACGTTTGGATAATATTATTGGTTGTAAGGAAAATTGTCAATATGCAAAGTAGGTAAAAAGCTACAGTTCAACAAATTACCAAAATAGATACTATAAAAGGGTGTAGATCATGAACGGAGAAATATATGTGTAATACTCCCATCACTCCTATTAACTTGTTTTAATCATGGGGTCCAAAATCAAATTCATTTTTCATTCGATCTTCAATTTTCGTTCAAAGTAGTGTATTTTTAGGGATTAAAGAAACTTTCGGAAATATTTTTTTCAATGTATAAATACATAGAATGGTGAGTGCATGCTAATTCTAACTAATTATTTCTATTGCCCTAATAAGAACCATTTTTACTATAATCGGTGAGAATTAACAGACTTGGAATTTGTTTTTCTGTTTATTTCTGAATATTATTTTTGGGGGAACAAAACAAAATTCCTTTTTAAATATCGCAGTATTATTTATGAGAGCAAAATTACAATCGTTATTTTTTTTCAAAACTACCTCAGTTTTCTTTTTATAATATGGTTGATGCCTATACTATTTGTTACCGGAATTATTGTAAATTTACAGATGTTTGGAAATGAAATAACTCATATATGTTCAATGAAATTCTATTTTTTGATGGAAGTTAATAACATAGGCTTTATAGCTAGTAGTCAGTTAATTACGAGCATTCATTGACCATGCAATTGTACTTTCCATGTTTATGCTGTCATACATTTTTGTGTGGTCTTTTTGGGTGGAAGCCAATCTGTACACACTTTTTTCAATCATTTGTTTGTTTACACATGTACTGCTGTTGGAGATCCATTTATCATGAGGGGGAAAGGGGGAGGGGGGGGGGGGGGTAGTTGGGATCGCATTGACCGATTTAACCACGCATTGTTTTTTTCCTGTCCCAAACCTGGGAATGGATTTCGAACGTCTTATATCGTGGTCTGTTTCCATTTTCAATGATTTGAGAGGAGAGGTGATTTTACTTTTTATTGATATTTGGGGAATTGTTGACTATTACTGTTTAAATTTCTTTTTATAATATTTTTTGGATAGTTTGCATATTAATTTTCAGAGACTGTTTGAAACCGTTCAATCAATCTTACAACGCTAACCGACATGAAATTTTTATATGATATTTTCGGATGAAAATCTGACAAAATCAGTTCGTTTGTAAAACTTTGTATATATGTTACAGTAAATAAGTGTAACCAGTAATTACAGGTAATTACTAAACATTTCAGTAAATACCCGTAATAACTGATGGATTTAGGAATTACGTGTAATTCCTAATTTGTCAGTAATTACGAGTAATAACTAAAACAATTTGATGATATTACGCTTATTTACTGATTGCTAATTTTGAATGTTTGGTAAACAGACAAGACTCACTCACACAGGCACTTGTTTCATTCAATAAATATATGCCCCCTCCTCTTCCTTACTTCAAGGTAAATATCTGCCCTTTTCCCCTTCTCCACTTCGCCTCAATATTTTACGCTTATTTTCGATCCTTTCGCTGACCCAATTATATCGTTACACTCCCGAGATATTTCACTTTTCGACTGCCACATTTAAATATACCTACCCCCCCACCCCCCCTGAGACGAATTGGACAAGAATATTCAGCGAGCGTCGCTTGGTCTACTTTTCAGTCATTGAAACGGATACAGCCACTTCCGGTCCGGTCTAAATTGATTTAGATAAAAAAAGAAAAAAAAGAAAAGGGTTTTAAAAATCAAATGTCAGTAATTTGGAGTTGAACATATTTTCATAATCTGCATTGGAACAATTATCTGTATTTTAGAGGCTTACTTTACATTTGAAAGGAGATGATCATGATGGCATTGTTACACATGGCAGGTCTAGAGAATTCCGAATGCATATGAAAAATCCAGCGCAAACCGGAAGTGGCTGTATCCGTTTCAATGACTGAAAAGTAGACCAAGCGACGCAGAAGAGGTCCTTATTTCTAAATATGTTTAAAACAATCGAACATGATACACTGTCTTGTCTATTTGTTAACTAATAATCAAATTAAAGGAGAAAGAACTTTTCTTGACAAGTTAAGATGCTATCTAGAGTTGATACTCTTGCATAACCTGTGGGGAATACTATCAAAAAATACAGTACGCTCTGCCCAGTAATATTGGTTATCACGAAGTTTCATCTACTTGTGATATTAAACAAGTTCAGAGGTCCCTCTTCCTCGTATCCAATAACTGTTATAAATACTTTTATTAACTATGAAACAGTCAAAATTGAGACATAAGTACAATGCACAATACAAAAGATATAAAAACATAATAATATAGTTACTTTGAATTTGTATCCCGTGTAAATTGATTGTATTATGCAAAATATAATCAATTTAAAATCAGGTCTCATTAATGAATTCAAAACATTTGAAAAGTTTTTAAAATTATATGCTACTTTATCAAATTAATTAAATATTTGTATCATACTTAGCTCGATTATTGATACAGTATGTAATACAGATTTTGACATGCATTGTACACGTGATCATTTCTTTTGGAGAATTTATTACTAACAATTTTTACTCAGTTATTTGATACAGCATGAGCTACGGATTTAATATGAATTGTTCTTTTCATCATATATTTCTACCGAAGCAGCATATGATATTGATTGTTTTATGTTGCTCCCCCTTTTATTATTAACATATATCAACAAACAACAAACATGATCGTCTGCTGAAACTGAAGCGGATTACTCTCGATGGCTTAGTTTCGGCATACTGATACGAGATATTCCAAAAGGGGTGCGGTACAGGGTACGCGATACAGGTTTCAATTTAGCATCTATATCAGACATTCAAAATATATGTAATAAGTACTAAATAATTGATAAATACCCATAAATTAAACTGCGTTCATATGAGATCAAAATATTACTCAAAGAATATATACTAAAATTAACGTGAATAGAATTTAATCATCTTAAACAGCGTGAGAACTTAATAGAGATAAACAGGTTTTTTACAAGATATTTTTATGTAAATATAGAACGATCTGCTCAATCTGTAGTTTTCTAGGTGGGGTTTTGTAGATCATCGTTTGTGTCCAAACCTTTCTTGCTAATAATAAAATACAGGTGAATCTCGTTATCTCGAAGTTCACGTGATCGTTGCAAAATTTCGAGTTATCCGAAATTCGACTTAAGGGGAGTAATTCAGTTGTTTTAAGAAGACGTATTTTAGAACATTTTGCTTATTTCCACGATACCGAAGCAGCCAGGGGCCGTCATGGCCATGATTGTATGGTAGTTGGATTTACAACTACTTATGCAATCGGTGCCTATCACCACTGATGCGAGTTCGAATCCCACTCAGGGCGAGGTGTACAACATTATGTGATAAAGTTTGTCTGTGACTTGTGGTAGGTCGGTGGTTTTCTCCGGGTACTCGGGTTCCTCCACCAATAAAATTGACCGCCAGGATATAACTGAAATATTGTTGAAAGTGGCGTTAAATACCATAAAACTAAACCAAGCCGAAACAGCTCGTTTTACAAGAATATACTACATTGTTACTGTTTGTCTCAAGAAGACATCGGTTAAAAACAAAAACAAAATATTGCAAGACAGAAGTCATATTTTATTAATGTAGTTAACCCATATCTTTAAACTATAAATTTATTTTATGTATTGGGTATAAAAACAAAAGGAAGACATGGTTTGACAAGGTGGTTTTGATTGGGTTTAAAAGACGGGTTACCCCAAATTTGAAAGTAGAATTTGAATCAACATCCACAATGTTGCTATTGTTTTATTCATTTGCTATTATGAAAAATAAAATATGTTTAAATTATTGTTTTATTTTTATTTCATAGCATATTAAAACATAATCGACAAAGTTTCGTTTCTCTACGTGAGAGTTATAAATCAAAATAGCACGATGTGTTCATATAACCGAAGTTTTGAACTAGCTCCGGAATCGTAGCTCCTTTTCCCCTCTTTGTGACCATTAATTAATAAACCGTAAGAGCCACGGTTTGGCAGCCAAGTTTTGAAATCTACCAAATTTTTTCAATATTTGGTAGGTTATATTTTGCGTGACCGTCATATTTTTACTGACTCCCACAGAAAGTTGTTTTATTTGTGTATTAGCACAAATGCATTTTTAATACCATTTATATTTGTTAATGTGCTTATGACGATACAGTTGATGTATGTCTTTTACAATTAAATTCCTTACCAAATGAACCTCAGTGGGTACAGGATTCCTCAAATAATGAATGGTTTAAATCTACCGATTCTTCTTTATACTACTAGAACAAGTCTGAGTTAGCGATTGTTGTTTAACCCCAAGTTAGCAATTTTGCATCTCTACCATAGCGATAACTAGATTTGTTAACGAGAAGAAGACGATGCCTGTTTCGTATTAGACCAACTTGAAAGGCGAGTTTCATATTAAAAGTGATAATCTGTCGACCTCTCCGATATACAAAACAAATGTACATTGTATTATCCTTACTCGGAGTAATATGAGGCAGGTGCAACCTGAAGCGCTCCCTAAGAACAGTAATTTTTCTTCTTGTTTACAAAATATCAAGCTTAAAAATAACACCACTTAAAAACTCCAAACTCCGGACAGTTTTCGTATCCGCTACCGAACATTGTTTCATTTTTATTAAAGTAGCAGTAAATACCGATGTAATAATCTTACTAGGTTTGATCCAAAAGTGGATCCAACCTACAAATCTCCCGCACACGAGTCGAGCATGCAAAATATAACATCACTGAGATAAGGGGAGCATTATTTCAAATTGCAATTAACAAGCAATCACAATCCATCAACAAGGCGTCCAGGACGAACACAATACACAACTCGACCTTCGAACGTGACATAAATGATATTGGTCAACCGGTTGTCTAACACTTGACCAATAGAATAACGATCTTATCATCTTGTTTGGGATCGATCATCAATGAAGAAGTAAAATAAAGAAATGCACATCTGGTGCACTAAATCAACATTTGGATGGCATATGTTTATTTGACCTGTCAACAGGTAGTAGTCTCTATGACTTATAATACTTGACCATAAGGATAACGACCCTATCATCCAAACGTATTTACTATCCAGTGTATCAGGTCGTGAAATGAACATACAATGTTTCCTTCAAATATGTTACTCTTCTAGAAAAAATATATATTACTTTTATTGAATATCGGAAGGCGTGACAAAAGGATAGTGAACTTATTCATAAAGACTTCGTATAGTAAACCTTTAAGATTTACCGAACAGCAAGAAGTATGCTCTCAACAAAAGCACCAGACCCTATTGAAATTATACTTAATGATAAAGGATTAATACAAGTTTGAATGGTCCTTTATTTAGAGAGTAGATCGTCAGTCTATGTATAACATAAACATGCAGTATATATTTTCAATTTATTAATGCACACACACGTATAATGTATACATTTATAGGTAAATAAAACTACAGGCACGAGCAAAACGTTAAAACATTCGATTACTAAATATTTCACTATATATTTCATATAAAACCACATTTGAAAAAGATTAAGACACTTCTAAAGTAAATTCTTGTTCGATGCTGAAATCTACACACATTTTTGCGTGTGTTAATACAATTTTTTATTTGAATCCGACAAGAATTAACCTCAAGATAATTTTTTTTTATGTGCAATTGTGATTTTAAATGAAATATACAGTAACAGTTTAGTGATCGAATCCTTTTTTTAGGGATGATTTTCCCTCCCAGTTATTTAACTGATTTCAGTTATTTTCCTCTGAAAATTGTTTTCCGAAAGTTGAGTGACATGGTCAGAACAGGTCAAAAATGACCATTTTGAAAGGAGGTGTAGATGATTTCAGCTATTTGTCATTGATTTCAGTTATTTTTATTTTCCAACCAGGATCATTCCTGCTTTTTGCACGTCTCTGTATATTTACCATTAAGCTCTTCACACATTTTGATAAGATCCAATAAATAAATCCAGGTTATAACGAACAAATTAAATATAGACATCCACATAATATTATGTCCCCATGACCTTGAGCGTGTAAATAAAAAACCAGACTTTTAATCCAAATTTTTAATAAAACTATATATTAAACCCAGACACTATTTATTTTAAACATGACAACCCGTTTAATCTTGAGCACTATGCACTTCAATGCAATTGAATAGGTGCAATAAACATTTATTTAATTGAAACATGTTATGCTATATACAATAAATTGTTATTTCTCGAATCTGCAGTGTAATAAACTAACACTACGATTTAATGTACATGTACTTCTGTGTGGCTATGAAAATAATGTGGCGGTGTTAAATCGGTAAATTGGACCCCAACCCTCCCCTCTTGATAATCGAATCTCCAACTAAAATACATATATAAACAAACAATACAATTCCTGTACAGATTCACTTCCACTAACAAATACCACGTGTTATCACACAAAATACCACATGTTATCACACAAAATACCACATGTTATCACACAAAATACCACGTGTTATCACACAAAATACCACATGTTATCACACAAAATACCACATGTTATCACACAAAATACCACGTGTTATCACACAAAATACCACATGTTATCACACAAAATACCACGTGTTATCACACAAAATACCACATGTTATCACACAAAATACCACATGTTATCACACAAAATACCACGTGTTATCACACAAAATACCACATGTTATCACACAAAATACCACGTGTTATCACACAAAATACCACGTGTTATCACACAAAATACCACATGTTATCACACAAAATACCACGTGTTATCACACAAAATACCACGTGTTATCACACAAAATACCACATGTTATCACACAAAATACCACGTGTTATCACACAAAATACCACATGTTATCACAAAAAATACCACATGTTATCACACAAAATACCACGTGTTATCACACAAAATACCACGTGTTATCACACAAAATACCACGTGTTATCACACAAAATACCACATGTTATCACACAAAATACCACGTGTTATCACACAAAATACCACGTGTTATCACACAAAATACCACGTGTTATCACACAAAATACCACGTGTTATCACACAAAATACCACATGTTATCACACAAAATACCACATGTTATCACACAAAATACCACGTGTTATCACACAAAATACCACATGTTATCACACAAAATACCACGTGTTATCACACAAAATACCACGTGTTATCACACAAAATACCACATGTTATCACACAAAATGTAAGACAATTTCTGCATTTAACGATGTTCGGTTCGTCTTTCCATCCAGTTGTTTGTAGGAGGACTCATGTCTTATTTATGATGTTCTGTTCGTCTTTACCTCCAGTTGTTTGTAGGAGGGCTCATGTCTTATTTAGGATATTCGGTTCGTCTTTCCCTCCAGTTGTTTGTAGGAGGGCTCATGTCTTATTTAGGATGATCGGTTCGTCTTTCCCTCCAGTTGTTTGTAGGAGGGCTCATGTCTTATTTAGGATGTTCGGTTCGTCTTTCTCTCGAGTTGTTTGTAGGAGGGCTCATGTCTTATTTAGGATGTTCGGTTCGTCTTTCCCTCCAGTTGTTTGTAGGAGGGCTCATGTCTTATTTAGGATGTTCGGTTCGTCTTTCTCTCCAGTTGTTTGTAGGAGGGCTCATGTCTTATTTAGGATGTTCGGTTCGTCTTTCTCTCCAGTTGTTTGTAGGAGGGCTCATGTCTTATTTAGGATGTTCGGTTCGTCTTTCTCTCCAGTTGTTTGTAGGAGGGCTCATGTCTTATTTAGGATGTTCGGTTCGTCTTTCCCTCCAGTTGTTTGTAGGAGGGCTCATGTCTTATTTAGGATGTTCGGTTCGTCTCTCCATCCAGTTGTTTGTAGGAGGGCTCATGTCTTATTTAGGATGTTCGGTTCGTCTTTCCCTCCAGTTGTTTGTAGGAGGGCTCATGTCTTATTTAGGATGATCGGTTCGTCTTTCCCTCCAGTTGTTTGTAGGAGGGCTCATGTCTTATTTAGGATGTTCGGTTCGTCTTTCCCTCCAGTTGTTTGTAGGAGGGCTCATGTCTTATTTAGGATGATCGGTTCGTCTTTCCCTCCAGTTGTTTGTAGGAGGGCTCATGTCTTATTTAGGATGTTCGGTTCGTCTTTCTCTCCAGTTGTTTGTAGGAGGGCTCATGTCTTATTTAGGATGTTCGGTTCGTCTTTCCCTCCAGTTGTTTGTAGGAGGGCTCATGTCTTATTTAGGATGTTCGGTTCGTCTTTCTCTCCAGTTGTTTGTAGGAGGGCTCATGTCTTATTTAGGATGTTCGGTTCGTCTTTCTCTCGAGTTGTTTGTAGGAGGGCTCATGTCTTATTTAGGATGTTCGGTTCGTCTTTCTCTCGAGTTGTTTGTAGGAGGGCTCATGTCTTATTTAGGATGTTCGGTTCGTCTTTCTCTCGAGTTGTTTGTAGGAGGGCTCATGTCTTATTTAGGATGTTCGGTTCGTCTTTCTCTCCAGTTGTTTGTAGGAGGGCTCATGTCTTATTTAGGATGTTCGGTTCGTCTTTCTCTCCAGTTGTTTGTAGGAGGGCTCATGTCTTATTTAGGATGTTCGGTTCGTTTTTCCCTCCAGTTATTTGTAGGAGGGCTCATGTCTTATTTAGGATGTTCGGTTCGTCTTTCTCTCCAGTTGTTTGTAGGAGGGCTCATGTCTTATTTAGGATGTTCGGTTCGTCTTTCTCTCCAGTTGTTTGTAGGAGGGCTCATGTCTTATTTAGGATGTTCGGTTCGTCTTTCTCTCGAGTTGTTTGTAGGAGGGCTCATGTCTTATTTAGGATGTTCGGTTCGTCTTTCTCTCCAGTTGTTTGTAGGAGGGCTCATGTCTTATTTATGTTTTTTGTGTGTGTTTGTTTGCTATAGTGACGTCCAACACATATTGTGTTGTTTTGGTTTATTTTTATTCGTCTTGTGTATCATATGTTGCCAGTTTCTCTGGATTGTCCATTTTTGATTGTACTATTCTCTAATGTTTATAAAATACCCGACATAAGCATGGGCAGTACAATAGGAGGGTCAGTGAATGTTCATTGTTAACTGACTGTTACTAGCTAGGAAGGTAGAATATGTTGGTTAAAGACCATTAAGGTGGGTTTATACTCCAGATGCGACGGATTTGCGATGTCGCTTTCAACAACGCTACCCCATCGCAGCGACAACGCACGTCATCGCTGACCATCGCTAGCGAAAAGTTTCGTTGCAAGGATCATCGCTAGCTGTCGCAGCAGAGTTGAAATTATTTTAACTTTCTAGCGATATCGCTACCGTCTCTAAGTAATTGCCCTCTGAAATCATAAAAAAATATTATCAAAATCACTAGGCAACACGAACTAAAAACGATAGTAGCGACGCGACAAAAAAGCAATGATTTCGCAATAGTATCGCTTCTCCATCGCAACAATCCTATTGTTAGTCGTATCGCTGTCGTACCCGGAGTATAAATCCACCTTTACTCTTTAGACAAACAAAATCATAGCTGATACATCTAACAGATTTAATATCAATTAGTGATAAACATCTGAAATAAATTGATGGTCTTCGTGGGAGACCAGAATAAATAGGTCATTTATTATTTGGAATCAATTATTGAACATAAAATAGCTGTAACACGTGTATCAGAAAGTGTTAACAGATACATAATTTTCACAATGAATTAAACTTGAAATTAATCATAAAACTCGTCATCCGTATTCAATAGTTCTCTTTTGTTGGAAGCGAGGGCACATTCTTCCATTTTGCAAAAATGTTAAGAACAAAATGATACGAATATCAGAATTGTATGAATATGCTTCTGAATGTCGTCGATTTCAAAATAGCATATGGGTTAGGGTTATGGTGTTTAACACCACTTTCAACCTTATTTCAGCCATATCGTGGCGGTCAGTTTTATTGATGGAGGAAACCGGAGTACGCGAAGAAAAACCCCGACCTGTCGTATGTAACTGACAATATTTATCACATAATGTTGAATTAACTACAACTCGCCATGAGCGGGATTCGAACTCACAAAGTTTTAGTGGTGATAGGAAATGATTGCACAGGTAGTTGTAAATCCAACCACCATAACATCACGACCACAACGACCCCTCGCCGATTTCAAAATAGCATAGGACATCGAAGGGAATTAAGCATTGTTGAACGTTTCTATGAAGATTATTTTTTGAAACTGACTAGAAATTAGAAATTGTCACCACTCATTCATCATAGAATGCTATGGGACTCGGTTTTGCGAATGCTTTCGATAACATACTATTGAGTACCCCGGTAGGCCTCTGGTATATAAACAAGTTTATAATATTTAGGCTTACACATAGTTTTTTTTAACAATAGAGACAACACATAAAATTCGTCCTGACCTCTAGTTCGAATTCCCACATCAAAATAAATAGAATTCATAAAAAAAAAATTTCCTCATAAATCAGGATTACAATATAATATACCTTTTTTTTCAATGCATCATAAAACGTATAAAATCAACAATTATAAACGGTCTACATAAAATCCTAAAATCTGGTAATAAAATTAAAGATTAACTTTCTAAACACAATATTTATTATAACAGTTATAAAAGGTTAATGTTGTAACTTTTATATCAGAACAATTGAAAAACAAACAAATGTCAACGGATTACATAAATAAGCATTTTAAACATTCTTGCCTTTAGTGTCTGTCTCAGATAAAAACCCCTACTTTATAATGCGTCACATGTTAACATTGACACTAAATCGCTAGGTTTGAGTTTGATCTCCGTCTTCATCTGCACTTTGTACGAGTCCGCGCAAAAATATAATGCGTTAACTCACTCAGACACGTGTACAATTGCGAGTTCGTGTTGAGGTGTACTTGATACCATATTACAAGATAAAGTCATGTCAATGACTTGCTGGCGACATAGGGAATCACTGTTGGCTGAATTGGATACGGGGTGCACCTACATTCAAATATTCATTCAGCTAGAAATCCATATCAATTCATTTTTTAGGAGTGCGAAAACCATACCCATCCCTACATGTATGGGGTCGTGTGGTCATGATCGTATGATTAATTGGATTTACAGCTATTTATGTAATCAGTGCCTACCACTACGGACACTCCGGTTTCCTCAATCAATAAAAGTTGACCGCCACGATAAGACTGAAATTTTGTTGAAAGTGGTGTTAAACACCAACTTTCCAGGCGTATTGACAGTTTATTTCTTCAAAGCAGAAAGTGTTCATGTAATAGATAGATACAAAATAGCATTAATTTGAAAATGCAACTCGTATATAAATATCTTAAAATAAGTAAAACTGAAATCGAACAGTATTTTAAAATGTACTTTTAATGAGGTTGTTAGATATCATTATATTCGAAAGTATTTTTATTTTGTCACACAGAGATTAAATTTAGAATATTTAAAATTCAAATTCTTAAAAATATAACTATTTGAATTTGAAAAGGTTTGCTTACTACCAAAAGCGCCTACCACTGGTAATCGCTTATTTATGTATGAAAGCAGGAATGCCTCTTTCATTTCATAATGATTAAACCGCAATATAATCAAAACAAAGATAGATGTCTATTTTATATATATATATACATTGTATATAGGGTTAGGGTTATGGTGTTCAACAGTATTTCAGTTATATGGTGATTTTATTGGTGGAGTAAACAGGAGTATATTCGTATAACGAATAACGACCCCCCCCCCCCCCCCCCCCCAAGAAAAGAAAACGCATCGATGGTGTAATGGATAGCATGCTCGCCTCGAGTGTGGTAGATCGTGGGTTCGAATCCCGATCATGTCAAACCCACGACTATAAAATTGTCATTAGTTGCTTCTCTGCTAACCATGCAGCATTAAAGAGAAAGAGCAAAGAATGGTACTGGTTGGCCGGAATCAGGATAATGTGTCCGAGTTGGAGCGACATGTCTATCCGCGGACTGTTGTTTCAGAGAGATAGCACTATACAAATCCAACTAAGCGTGTTGGTCTAGTACAAAGCGTACCTCATCATCACTTCATTGAAAATTAACTTGTTCTCGCCATGATATAGCTGAAAAATTGCCGAGTTGGTGTTCAGCAACAATCAATTACTAATTTTTTAAACTAGGTATTGATTGTTTGTTATATAAGATTATTTTTTTTATTTATTATATGAAAACATTGAAAAGATTCAACGAATATTTAATTTACAATAGGTTGACTACCATATGTACGTCATCGTTTGTTCATTAACAAATTTATTCCAATTCATGGATAATTCAACAAAAACTTACTCAATGAATATAGGAAAAGGTATTCAATATATATACTGTACACAGTTTTAGGATTATCTATTTGCTATTGTCTTGAGGTTGCAAAGAAACAATATAATTTGGCTTCTTCAAAATCACCTCGTACATTAATCTGAAACTCAATTTTCCCGGGGTCGTTGTTGCGATCGTATGGTAGTTGGATTTCTAACTACCTGTGCAATCAGTTCCTATCACCACAAAAGTTGTGAGTTCGAATTCCACTCAGGCGATGTGTACTCGATACAACATTATGTGATAAAGTTTGTCAGTGACTTGTCAGTGGTTTTCTCCAGGTACTCTGGTTTCCTCCACCAATAAAATTCACCACCACGAAGTAACTGAAATATTGTTGAATGTGGCGCTAAACACCATAAACAAATCCAAACAAAACCATCAATGTCCCCCTTTTATAACCGTTTGTTTAAGAGAGATGATATTGGTAGTTTTGTATTTGTGTGATTTTTTTTATGATATACCATACACAATCTACAATATGGTATTTACCGTATATGATGGAAAAAACATTTGACTTTTTTACACTTTTCACTATCATTTCTAATGAGAATGATAATTTAAAATACCGTTCAAAAGAAATGATTGAGAACGAATGTTACTTTACAATGGTAATACACATACTAAAATAGTATAGGAAATTTTCCACATCTAAGGAGACCGCTTGGAATGTCTAAACTATCACCTACTCTAGAAAGGATTTTTAACAGTACAGCCAGACCTACATGTTTCGGGGTTTTCACCTTAAAACGAGTGACATCGTATATGATGTCCAGTACAAATGATACAACACGCCTATCGGTTGCTTCTGACATTTCAACCGATAAGTTTGAAATGAGTCGATCTGATTGGTCCTCAGTCAGAACCCATGCAATCAAGTTATACAACAAATTCGGTATGGTCACAAATTGCTCATTTATAAAGCTACCAGTCGGGGGTCATGTAATTGACGACAAAGTCAATCGCCGGATAGCTTTTGCTGTATAATACGCATGTCGCGGTATCATATCAACTTTTACGTCTTCTGTTGGGAGATCTTACACTTCGAAATCGCTATAGATTTGTTCTGCTTCATGGATTCTAAAACTGCTTCACTGATCTGCCCTTTAGGAACGTTATAACATAAAAACTACATTTGTATATATAAACTGTTATCATTTGACCGCCAAAATGAAAGCTTGTTTCTGAGGCGTTTTTCTATCCTTTTTTGAAAATACAAGGACTTGTAATTTGAGGCCTCAATGCCTTCTTCACTAAGAAGTTGACGAAACCGAGACTAAAGCTCTGACATAGTTACCACTTTCCATGCTTTTAAGACATTTGTTTCAATTCCGGAAGACAAAAAAAAGAGGCCTTGTCAGTTTTTGTAGCATGTCTATAAAATACGTAACCCGATTCCAATCTTTTCACGAGAAAACAGTCATTTGGCACAATCCTCTTCAACGGGGAAACGCCGTCTTCGGTCAAACATTGGCGTAACTGTTCCCGGTATTTACTATCAGCAAATTACTTGTCTTCTAAGCAAATAACACATTTTGAACGGTCATATGTTCTAGGTAATTTGTCTGGTTTACTTGTGACTGGTACTTTGACATTGTCGTCCATTTTGCGTTTCAGTGGATACTTCAGATTACGTTTGCTGGTAGAAGTTTGATAACATCGCCTGTGGTATCCACCCCTTGGACTGGCACTCCAGTAGTGTTTTAGAAGATTGTGAACAAGGTCATTTCTTATTTCGGCTGCATTTCTAAGCGTCTTCCAAGTCTACTCCAAATAATTTGATAGATCGTCAGCTTGACCAGTACTGTGACAAAGACACTCTTTCCAATTGTTCTGTTTCTCACTTTTTATTTGATTTTGTCTTAAGTGTAAGTTCACTGTCGTTCATTTTGAGCAAGGTATTGCGCTATAGAGAATAGTTTTGTAAGTTTTCCTGTTATTTACGATATCAAAAATAACAGGAAAACTTACAAAACTATTCTCTATCGACATCAATGATCAATAAGAAAAATGAAATAAGAAAATACAAATCAAACGCACCCCAACTATTCCAAAGTCAAATAGACCCAAAACAAATAAACCACTAATTGATTACATTCTGCCGATAATGATCTAGATTGACAAAAGGAAAAAATTTTGTTGTACAAAACCTACAAATTGACAAAAAAACCCAAAACACGAAAGAAAATCACAATCAATTTGTAATATGAAACCGTATCGGTTATAACTCGAAAATCCGGAAATATTTAGCTAAATGGTTAAATTCTGTAAAAAAGCGCATTTTGGAATGATTAATAGTTGTAAAAATATTTAAATGTAGCAATTAAATCGAGCATGATGTTTTCGTGATTATTTGACATGTTTTACCATTAATCCTGTCCAGTTATGTGTGTAATAGTTAAAAACATGCTATTTTTAAGCACTAGCACGCTACATTTTCGAGAACGTATATCTCTTATAAAGATGTGTTATTTTCAAAGGATATAGCGAATTACTCTATTTTTATACTTGTATCAAATATATATAATCCAATTTTGAACATCAAAGCGGCCATGTGTACGAAATATTACACAAACTATTGAACTCCACGTACGGGTAGGTAGAAAAAAAGCTGAATTTATACTTTTTTCCGCGTTTGTAATTTTAGTACAACACATGGATACCGACAATTTAGATATCAAACTTTAATTTCATGCAATAAAAATGCGGTCTACAGAGGTATCACACACACTTTGTTATTAGAGGCTTTTTCAGACTTGGCTGATGGACTACTAGGCTATATGGCGAAAGAGACGACTTCAATTTTCCCATTATAAATTTTCCACACCTTGATAAGATGATTGAAATGTACCAACCGTTCCCGCTCATAAAGTTTATTTATATTTCAGAACTCACACGCTATACGTTCGAGCTTGTAGTTTGTATTGAGACTTTCGGTGTTTAAACTATTATCTCAAGAATATTTAAATATTTATATATGTATATTTAGAATGACTACCCCTTTACATCCGGGGCACATACAGGCGGGGTACACCGTACATGCAGTGCGTCTAAAATATAAATATGTATTACAATATAAAATAAAAATAGATAATAGTTTAGGTAATACATTAAAAATATATTTCAAACAATATTTAAAACACTTGATCGGCAAACATACATCCTTTTAAACATACTTTTACCTATCCGATCGAAGAAATCACCACACTCTTGGTTAAAATAATAACAGGTGTCCCCAATTAAAAATTTTAGTTTTTGTAAGGGCGACAACTTTGTGAAATCCAGACAGGGCATTTATATATTCATATGATCAACAATTTCTTGAAAACTTTGATCTCTTTTTTTTTTGTATGCTGGACTTTCAAGTAAGAAGTGTTGAAGGGTTCGGTGGCATAATAAGGAAACGCTTCGTATACCAGGCCGTCACGTAACTTCATTCTATTAAGTGTAGTTTTCAGAGCAAGAGTATTAGTTCTTGCTAGTAATTTTAACCTTGACGGAAATTCTACATTAGACAAGTACGGTTGTTTACCTTGAAATATACAAACATTTTAGAAGAATTCAAGACTGCACTTTTTATTAACGCAGTCCAATTCTCTTAAAGAAACACCTCATTCTATCTTTCAAAAATGTTTTCAGAAGATATCAACACCTGTCACATGCGCACAGAAGACGAGCGAAAATATTGGTAATTGTTGACTTCAGTTTCTCTGATATGTCTTATACGATGACCTTGTGTATTATACAACATTCAGAGAATGATTGAGACCATCATCTCTCTTTAACAGAACGAATATTACACATTAGATAACTTCTGTGTAAAGGGGGGACATCGTGGCCGTGAGGTGTACTTGATACACCATTATGTAATAAATATTGTCAGTGATTAGCGAAAGGTCGGTGGTTTTCTCACTATACTTATGTTTCCTCAACCAATAAAACTGACCGCCATGATATAACTGAAATATTGTTGAAAGTGGCATAAAACCCCTATACATATACCGTTACAGACGTTGTGATCTATTTGGTAGACTTGAACAATTGTGATGTGATACTTACTATCGTATTTTATCTTTAATCTTCCTTGCTTTATTAATTGATTAAATCTTAAATAATTTCTATATTTGTAGGCAACAACGTTCTTGCAAAAAAACATTGACGCTTCTGATCCTTATAACTGTTATTCAACATAACGTCATATTTGGCTCAGCGACTACGACAACATCGTCCATCACTACTACCACACAAACAGACACAACAACTACTACAGAGGTTACAACTACTACACCAGTAGACAACACTACTACAGAGGTTACAACTACTATACCAGTAGACACCACTACTACAGAGGTTACAACTACTACACCAGTAGACACTACTACTACAGAGGTTACAACTACTATACCAGTAGACACCACTACTACAGAGGTTACAACTACTACACCAGTAGACACCACTACTACAGAGGTTACAACTACTATACCAGTAGACACCACTACTACAGAGGTTACAACTACTACACCAGTAGACACTACTACTACAGAGGTTACAACTACTATACCAGTAGACACCACTACTACAGAGGTTACAACTACTACACCAGTAGACACCACTACTACAGAGGTTACAACTACTACACCAGTAGACACCACTACTACAGAGGTTACATCTACTACACCAGTAGACACTACTACTACAGAGGTTACAACTACTACACCAGTAGACACTACTACTACAGAGATTACAACTACTACACCAGTAGACACCACTACTACAGAGGTTACATCTACTACACCAGTAGACACTACTACTACAGAGGTTACAACTACTACACCAGTAGACACCACTACTACAGAGGTTACAACTACTACACCAGTAGACACTACTACTACAGATGTTACAACTACTACACCAGTAGACACCACTACTACAGAGGTTACAACTACTACACCAGTAGACACTACTACTACAGAGGTTACAACTACTACACCAGTAGACACCACTACTACAGATGATACAACTACTACACCAGTAGACACCACTACTACAGAGGTTACAACTACTACACCAGTAGACACCACTACTACAGAGGTTACAACTACTACACCAGTAGACACCACTACTACAGAGGTTACAACTACTACACCAGTAGACACCACTACTACAGAGATTACAACTACTACACCAGTAGACACCACTACTACAGAGGTTACATCTACTACACCAGTAGATACTACTACTACAGAGGTTACATCTACTACACCAGTAGACACTACTACTACAGAGGTTACAACTACTACACCAGTAGACACTACTACTACAGAGGTTACAACTACTACACCAGTAGACACCACTACTACAGAGATTACAACTACTACACCAGTAGACACTACTACTACAGAGGTTACAACTACTACACCAGTAGACACCACTACTACAGAGGTTACAACTACTACACCAGTAGACACCACTACTACAGAGGTTACAACTACTACACTAGTAGACACCACTACTACAGAGGTTACAACTACTACACCAGTAGACACCACTACTACAGAGGTTACAACTACTACACCAGTAGACACCACTACTACAGAGGTTACATCTACTACACCAGTAGACACCACTACTACAGAGGTTACAACTACTACACCAGTAGACACCACTACTACAGAGGTTACAACTACTACACCAGTAGACACCACTACTACAGAGATTACAACTACTACACCAGTAGACACTACTACTACAGAGGTTACAACTACTGCACCAGTAGACACCACTACTACAGAGGTTACAACTACTGCACCAGTAGACACCACTACTACAGAGGTTACAACTACTACACCAGTAGACACCACTACTACAGAGGTTACAACTACTACACCAGTAGACACCACTACTACAGAGATTACAACTACTACACTAGTAGACACCACTACTACAGAGGTTACACCTACTACACCAGTAGACACTACTACTACAGAGGTTACAACTACTACACCAGTAGACACTACTACTACAGAGGTTACAACTACTACACCAGTAGACACCACTCCTACAGAGGTTACAACTACTACACCAGTAGACACTACTACTACAGAGGTTACAACTACAACACCAGTAGACACCACTACTACAGAGGTTACAACTACTACACCAGTAGACACTACTACTACAGAGGTTACAACTACTACACCAGTAGACACTACTACTACAGAGGTTACAACTACTACACCAGTAGACACTACTACTACAGAGGTTACAACTACTACACCAGTAGACACCACTACTACAGAGATTACAACTACTACACCAGTAGACACTACTGCTACAGAGGTTACAACTACTACACCAGTAGACACCACTACTACAGAGGTTACAACTACTACACCAGTAGACACCACTACTACAGAGGTTACAACTACTACACCAGTAGACACTACTACTACAGAGGTTACAACTACTACACCAGTAGACACTACTACTACAGAGGTTACAACTACTGCACCAGTAGACACTACTACTATAGAGGTTACAACTACTACACCAGTAGACACTACTACTACAGAGGTTACAACTACTACACCAGTAGACACTACTACTACAGAGGTTACATATACTACACCAGTAGACACAACTACTACAGAGATTACAACTACTACACCAGTAGACACTACTACTACAGAGGTTACAACTACTACACCAGTAGACACTACCACTACAGAGGTTACAACTACTACACCAGTAGACACCACTACTACAGAGGTTACAACTACTACACCAGTAGACACCACTACTACAGAGGTTACAACTACTGCACCAGTAGACACCACTACTACAGAGATTACAACTACTACACCAGTAGACACTACTACTACAGAGGTTACAACTACTACACTAGTAGACACCACTACTACAGAGGTTACAACTACTACACCAGTAGACACCACTACTACAGAGGTTACAACTACTACACCAGTAGACACCACTACTACAGAGATTACAACTACTACACTAGTAGACACCACTACTACAGAGGTTACAACTACTACACCAGTAGACACTACTACTACAGAGGTTACAACTACTACACCAGTAGACACTACTACTACAGAGGTTACAACTACTACACCAGTAGACACCACTACTACAGAGGTTACAACTACTACACCAGTAGACACTACTACTACAGAGGTTACAACTACTACACCAGTAGACACCACTACTACAGAGGTTACATCTACTACACCAGTAGACACCACTACTACAGAGATTACAACTACTACACCAGTAGACACTACTACTACAGAGGTTACAACTACTACACCAGTAGACGCCACTACTACAGAGGTTACAACTACTACACCAGTAGACACCACTACTACAGAGGTTACAACTACTACACCAGTAGACACTACTACTACAGAGGTTACAACTACTGCACCAGTAGACACTACTACTATAGAGGTTACAACTACTACACCAGTAGACACTACTACTACAGAGGTTACAACTACTACACCAGTAGACACTACTACTACAGAGGTTACATCTACTACACCAGTAGACACAACTACTACAGAGATTACAACTACTACACCAGTAGACACTACAACTACAGAGGTTACAACTACTACACCAGTAGACACTACCACTACAGAGGTTACAACTACTACACCAGTAGACACCACTACTACAGAGGTTACAACTACTACACCAGTAGACACCACTACTACAGAGGTTACAACTACTGCACCAGTAGACACCACTACTACAGAGATTACAACTACTACCCCAGTAGACACTACTACTACAGAGGTTACAACTACTACACTAGTAGACACCACTACTACAGAGGTTACAACTACTACACCAGTAGACACTACTACTACAGAGGTTACATCTACTGCACCAGTAGACACCACTACTACAGATGTTACATCTACTACACCAGTAGATACTACTACTACAGAGGTTACAACTACTACACCAGTAGACACCACTACTACAGAGGTTACAACTACTACACCAGTAGACACCACTACTACAGAGTTTACAACTACTACACCAGTAGACACCACTACTACAGAGGTTACATCTACTACACCAGTAGACACCACTACTACAGAGATTACAACTACTACACCAGTAGACACCACTACTACAGAGGTTACAACTACTACACCAGTAGACACCACTACTACAGAGATTACAACTACTACACCAGTAGACACCACTACTACAGAGGTTACATCTACTACACCAGTAGACACCACTACTACAGAGGTTACATCTACTACACCAGTAGACACTACTACTACAGAGGTTACAACTACTACACCAGTAGACACTACTACTACAGAGGTTACAACTACTACACCAGTAGACACCACTACTACAGAGGTTACAACTACTACACCAGTAGACACTACTACTACAGAGGTTACAACTACTACACCAGTAGACACCACTACTACAGAGATTACAACTACTACACCAGTAGACACCACTACTACAGAGGTTACAACTACTGCACCAGTAGACACCACTACTACAGAGGTTACATCTACTACACCAGTAGACACTACTACTACAGAGGTTACAACTACTACACCAGTAGACACCACTACTACAGAGGTTACAACTACTACACCAGTAGACACCACTACTACAGAGGTTACAACTACTACACCAGTAGACACCACTACTACAGAGATTACAACTACTACACCAGTAGACACTACTACTACAGAGGTTACAACTACTACACCAGTAGACACTACTACTACAGAGGTTACAACTACTACACCAGTAGACACCACTACTACAGAGGTTACAACTACTACACCAGTAGACACCACTACTACAGAGATTACAACTACTACACCAGTAGACACCACTACTACAGAGGTTACATCTACTACACCAGTAGACACTACTACTACAGAGGTTACAACTACTACACCAGTAGACACCACTACTACAGAGGTTACATCTACTACACCAGTAGATACTACTACTACCGAGGTTACATCTACTACACCAGTAGACACTACTACTACAGAGGTTACAACTACTACACCAGTAGACACCACTACTACAGAGGTTACAACTACTACACCAGTAGACACCACTACTACAGAGGTTACAACTACTACACCAGTAGACACCACTACTACAGAGATTACAACTACTACACCAGTAGACACCACTACTACAGAGATTACAACTACTACACCAGTAGATACTACTACTACAGAGGTTACAACTACTACACCAGTAGATACTACTATTACAGAGGTTACAACTACTACACCAGTAGACACTACTACTACAGAGGTTACAACTACTACACCAGTAGACACTACTACTACAGAGGTTACAACTACTACACCAGTAGACACTACTACTACAGAGGTTACAACTACTACACCAGTAGACACCACTACTACAGAGGTTACAACTACTACACCAGTAGACACCACTACTACAGAGGTTACAACTACTACACCAGTAGACACCACCACTACAGAGATTACAACTACTACACCAGTAGACACCACTACTACAGAGGTTACAACTACTACACCAGTAGACACCACTACTACAGAGATTACAACTACTACACCAGTAGACACCACTACTACAGAGATTACAACTACTACACCAGTAGACACCACTACTACAGAGGTTACAACTACTACACTAGTAGACACTACTACTACAGAGGTTACAACTACTACACCAGTAGACACCACTACTACAGAGGTTACAACTACTACACCAGTAGACACCACTACTACAGAGATTACAACTACTACACCAGTAGACACCACTACTACAGAGGTTACAACTACTACACCAGTAGACACAACTACTACAGAGATTACAACTACTACATCAGTAGACACTACTACTACAGAGGTTACAACTACTACACCAGTAGACACCACTACTACAGAGGTTACAACTACTACACCAGTAGACACCACTACTACAGAGATTACAACTACTACACCAGTAGACACCACTACTACAGAGGTTACAACTACTACACCAGTAGACACCACTACTACAGAGATTACAACTACTACACCAGTAGACACCACTACTACAGAGGTTACAACTACTACACCAGTAGACACCACTACTACAGAGATTACAACTACTACACCAGTAGACACCACTACTACAGAGATTACAACTACTACACCAGTAGACACTACTTCTACAGAGGTTACAACTACTACACCAGTAGACACCACCACTACAGAGGTTACAACTACTACACCAGTAGACACCACTACTACAGAGGTTACAACTACTACACCAGTAGACACCACTACTACAGAGGTTACAACTACTACACCAGTAGACACTACTACTACAGAGGTTACAACTACTACACCAGTAGAAACTACTACGACAGAGGTTACATCTACTACACCAGTAGACACCACTACTACAGAGGTTACAACTACTACACCAGTAGACACCACTACTACAGAGGTTACATCTACTACACCAGTAGACACCACTACTACAGAGGTTACAACTACTATACCAGTAGACACTACTACTACAGAGGTTACAACTACTACATCAGTAGACACCACTACTACAGAGGTTACAACTACTACACCAGTAGACACCACTACTACAGAGGTTACAACTACTACACCAGTAGACACTACTACTACAGAGGTTACAACTACTACACCAGTAGACACTACTACTACAGAGGTTACATCTACTATACCAGTAGACACCACTACTACAGAGGTTACAACTACTACACCAGTAGACACCACTACTACAGAGGTTACATCTACTACACCAGTAGACACCACTACTACAGAGGTTACAACTACTATACCAGTAGACACTACTACTACAGAGGTTACAACTACTACACCAGTAGACACCACTACTACAGAGATTACAACTACTACACCAGTAGACACCACTACTACAGAGGTTACAACTACTACACCAGTAGACACCACTACTACAGAGGTTACAACTACTACACCAGTAGACACCACTACTACAGAGATTACAGCTACTACACCAGTAGACATCACTACTACAGAGGTTACATCTACTACACCAGTAGATACTACTACTACAGAGGTTACAACTACTACACCAGTAGACACCACTACTACAGAGGTTACAACTACTACACCAGTAGACACCACTACTACAGAGGTTACAACTACTACACCAGTAGACACAACTACTACAGAGATTACAACTACTACACCAGTAGACACTACTACTACAGAGGTTACATCTACTACACCAGTAGACACCACTACTACAGATGTTACATCTACTACACCAGTAGATACTACTACTACAGAGGTTACAACTACTACACCAGTAGACACCACTACTACAGAGGTTACAACTACTACACCAGTAGACACTACTACTACAGAGGTTACAACTACTGCACCAGTAGACACCACTACTACAGAGGTTACAACTACTACACCAGTAGACACAACTACTACAGAGGTTACAACTACTACACCAATAGACACCACTACTACAGAGATTACAACTACTACACCAGTAGACACCACTACTACAGAGGTTACAACTACTACACCAGTAGACACCACTACTACAGAGGTTACAACTACTACACCAGTAGACACTACTACTACAGAGGTTACAACTACTACACCAGTAGACACTACTACTACAGAGGTTACAACTACTGCACCAGTAGACACCACTACTACAGAGGTTACAACTACTGCACCAGTAGACACCACTACTACAGAGATTACAACTACTACACCAGTAGACACCACTACTACAGAGGTTACAACTACTACACCAGTAGACACCACTACTACAGAGATTACAACTACTACACCAGTAGACACTACTACTACAGAGGTTACAACTACTACACCAGTAGACACTACTACTACAGAGGTTACAACTACTACACCAGTAGACACCACTACTACAGAGGTTACAACTACTACACCAGTAGACACCACTACTACAGAGATTACAACTACTACACCAGTAGACACTACTACTACAGAGGTTACAACTACTATACCAGTAGACACCACTACTACAGAGGTTACAACTACTACACCAGTAGACATCACTACTACAGAGGTTACATCTACTACACCAGTAGAAACTACTACTACAGAGGTTACAACTACTACACCAGTAGACACTACTACTACAGAGGTTACAACTACTACACCAGTAGACACCACTACTACAGAGGTTACAACTACTACACCAGTAGACACCACTACTACAGAGATTACAACTACTACACCAGTAGACACCACTACTACAGAGGTTACATCTACTACACCAGTAGACACTACTACTACAGAGGTTACAACTACTACACCAGTAGACACCACTACTACAGAGGTTACATCTACTACACCAGTAGATACTACTACTACAGAGGTTACATCTACTACACCAGTAGACACTACTACTACAGAGGTTACAACTACTACACCAGTAGACACCACTACTACAGAGGTTACAACTACTACACCAGTAGACACCACTACTACAGAGGTTACAACTACTACACCAGTAGACACAACTACTACAGAGATTACAACTACTACACCAGTAGACACTACTACTACAGAGGTTACATCTACTACACCAGTAGACACCACTACTACAGATGTTACATCTACTACACCAGTAGATACTACTACTACAGAGGTTACAACTACTACACCAGTAGACACCACTACTACAGAGGTTACAACTACTACACCAGTAGACACTACTACTACAGAGGTTACAACTACTGCACCAGTAGACACCACTACTACAGAGGTTACAACTACTACACCAGTAGACACAACTACTACAGAGGTTACAACTACTACACCAATAGACACCACTACTACAGAGATTACAACTACTACACCAGTAGACACCACTACTACAGAGGTTACAACTACTACACCAGTAGACACCACTACTACAGAGGTTACAACTACTACACCAGTAGACACTACTACTACAGAGGTTACAACTACTACACCAGTAGACACTACTACTACAGAGGTTACAACTACTGCACCAGTAGACACCACTACTACAGAGGTTACAACTACTGCACCAGTAGACACCACTACTACAGAGATTACAACTACTACACCAGTAGACACCACTACTACAGAGGTTACAACTACTACACCAGTAGACACCACTACTACAGAGATTACAACTACTACACCAGTAGACACTACTACTACAGAGGTTACAACTACTACACCAGTAGACACCACTACTACAGAGGTTACAACTACTACACCAGTAGACACCACTACTACAGAGGTTACAACTACTACACCAGTAGACACCACTACTACAGAGATTACAACTACTACACCAGTAGACACTACTACTACAGAGGTTACAACTACTACACCAGTAGACACCACTACTACAGAGGTTACAACTACTACACCAGTAGACACCACTACTACAGAGATTACAACTACTACACCAGTAGACACCACTACTACAGAGATTACAACTACTACACCAGTAGACACCACTACTACAGAGGTTACAACTACTACACTAGTAGACACTACTACTACAGAGGTTACAACTACTACACCAGTAGACACCACTACTACAGAGGTTACAACTACTACACCAGTAGACACCACTACTACAGAGATTACAACTACTACACCAGTAGACACCACTACTACAGAGGTTACAACTACTACACCAGTAGACACAACTACTACAGAGATTACAACTACTACATCAGTAGACACTACTACTACAGAGGTTACAACTACTACACCAGTAGACACCACTACTACAGAGGTTACAACTACTACACCAGTAGACACCACTACTACAGAGATTACAACTACTACACCAGTAGACACCACTACTACAGAGGTTACAACTACTACACCAGTAGACACCACTACTACAGAGATTACAACTACTACACCAGTAGACACCACTACTACAGAGGTTACAACTACTACACCAGTAGACACCACTACTACAGAGATTACAACTACTACACCAGTAGACACCACTACTACAGAGATTACAACTACTACACCAGTAGACACTACTTCTACAGAGGTTACAACTACTACACCAGTAGACACCACCACTACAGAGGTTACAACTACTACACCAGTAGACACCACTACTACAGAGGTTACAACTACTACACCAGTAGACACCACTACTACAGAGGTTACAACTACTACACCAGTAGACACTACTACTACAGAGGTTACAACTACTACACCAGTAGAAACTACTACGACAGAGGTTACATCTACTACACCAGTAGACACCACTACTACAGAGGTTACAACTACTACACCAGTAGACACCACTACTACAGAGGTTACATCTACTACACCAGTAGACACCACTACTACAGAGGTTACAACTACTATACCAGTAGACACTACTACTACAGAGGTTACAACTACTACATCAGTAGACACCACTACTACAGAGGTTACAACTACTACACCAGTAGACACCACTACTACAGAGGTTACAACTACTACACCAGTAGACACTACTACTACAGAGGTTACAACTACTACACCAGTAGACACTACTACTACAGAGGTTACATCTACTATACCAGTAGACACCACTACTACAGAGGTTACAACTACTACACCAGTAGACACCACTACTACAGAGGTTACATCTACTACACCAGTAGACACCACTACTACAGAGGTTACAACTACTATACCAGTAGACACTACTACTACAGAGGTTACAACTACTACACCAGTAGACACCACTACTACAGAGATTACAACTACTACACCAGTAGACACCACTACTACAGAGGTTACAACTACTACACCAGTAGACACCACTACTACAGAGGTTACAACTACTACACCAGTAGACACCACTACTACAGAGATTACAGCTACTACACCAGTAGACATCACTACTACAGAGGTTACATCTACTACACCAGTAGATACTACTACTACAGAGGTTACAACTACTACACCAGTAGACACCACTACTACAGAGGTTACAACTACTACACCAGTAGACACCACTACTACAGAGGTTACAACTACTACACCAGTAGACACAACTACTACAGAGATTACAACTACTACACCAGTAGACACTACTACTACAGAGGTTACATCTACTACACCAGTAGACACCACTACTACAGATGTTACATCTACTACACCAGTAGATACTACTACTACAGAGGTTACAACTACTACACCAGTAGACACCACTACTACAGAGGTTACAACTACTACACCAGTAGACACTACTACTACAGAGGTTACAACTACTGCACCAGTAGACACCACTACTACAGAGGTTACAACTACTACACCAGTAGACACAACTACTACAGAGGTTACAACTACTACACCAATAGACACCACTACTACAGAGATTACAACTACTACACCAGTAGACACCACTACTACAGAGGTTACAACTACTACACCAGTAGACACCACTACTACAGAGGTTACAACTACTACACCAGTAGACACTACTACTACAGAGGTTACAACTACTACACCAGTAGACACTACTACTACAGAGGTTACAACTACTGCACCAGTAGACACCACTACTACAGAGGTTACAACTACTGCACCAGTAGACACCACTACTACAGAGATTACAACTACTACACCAGTAGACACCACTACTACAGAGGTTACAACTACTACACCAGTAGACACCACTACTACAGAGATTACAACTACTACACCAGTAGACACTACTACTACAGAGGTTACAACTACTACACCAGTAGACACTACTACTACAGAGGTTACAACTACTACACCAGTAGACACCACTACTACAGAGGTTACAACTACTACACCAGTAGACACCACTACTACAGAGATTACAACTACTACACCAGTAGACACTACTACTACAGAGGTTACAACTACTATACCAGTAGACACCACTACTACAGAGGTTACAACTACTACACCAGTAGACATCACTACTACAGAGGTTACATCTACTACACCAGTAGAAACTACTACTACAGAGGTTACAACTACTACACCAGTAGACACTACTACTACAGAGGTTACAACTACTACACCAGTAGACACCACTACTACAGAGGTTACAACTACTACACCAGTAGACACCACTACTACAGAGATTACAACTACTACACCAGTAGACACCACTACTACAGAGGTTACATCTACTACACCAGTAGACACTACTACTACAGAGGTTACAACTACTACACCAGTAGACACCACTACTACAGAGGTTACATCTACTACACCAGTAGATACTACTACTACAGAGGTTACATCTACTACACCAGTAGACACTACTACTACAGAGGTTACAACTACTACACCAGTAGACACCACTACTACAGAGGTTACAACTACTACACCAGTAGACACCACTACTACAGAGGTTACAACTACTACACCAGTAGACACAACTACTACAGAGATTACAACTACTACACCAGTAGACACTACTACTACAGAGGTTACATCTACTACACCAGTAGACACCACTACTACAGATGTTACATCTACTACACCAGTAGATACTACTACTACAGAGGTTACAACTACTACACCAGTAGACACCACTACTACAGAGGTTACAACTACTACACCAGTAGACACTACTACTACAGAGGTTACAACTACTGCACCAGTAGACACCACTACTACAGAGGTTACAACTACTACACCAGTAGACACAACTACTACAGAGGTTACAACTACTACACCAATAGACACCACTACTACAGAGATTACAACTACTACACCAGTAGACACCACTACTACAGAGGTTACAACTACTACACCAGTAGACACCACTACTACAGAGGTTACAACTACTACACCAGTAGACACTACTACTACAGAGGTTACAACTACTACACCAGTAGACACTACTACTACAGAGGTTACAACTACTGCACCAGTAGACACCACTACTACAGAGGTTACAACTACTGCACCAGTAGACACCACTACTACAGAGATTACAACTACTACACCAGTAGACACCACTACTACAGAGGTTACAACTACTACACCAGTAGACACCACTACTACAGAGATTACAACTACTACACCAGTAGACACTACTACTACAGAGGTTACAACTACTACACCAGTAGACACCACTACTACAGAGGTTACAACTACTACACCAGTAGACACCACTACTACAGAGGTTACAACTACTACACCAGTAGACACCACTACTACAGAGATTACAACTACTACACCAGTAGACACTACTACTACAGAGGTTACAACTACTACACCAGTAGACACCACTACTACAGAGGTTACAACTACTACACCAGTAGACATCACTACTACAGAGATTACAACTACTACACCAGTAGACACTACTACTACAGAGGTTACAACTACTACACCAGTAGACACTACTACTACAGAGGTTACAACTACTACACCAGTAGACACCACTACTACAGAGGTTACAACTACTACACCAGTAGACACCACTACTACAGAGGTTACATCTACTACACCAGTAGACACTACTACTACAGAGGTTACAACTACTACACCAGTAGACACCACTACTACAGAGGTTACATCTACTACACCAGTAGATACTACTACTACAGAGGTTACATCTACTACACCAGTAGACACTACTACTACAGAGGTTACAACTACTACACCAGTAGACACCACTACTACAGAGGTTACAACTACTACACCAGTAGACACCACTGCTACAGAGGTTACAACTACTACACCAGTAGACACCACTACTACAGAGATTACAACTACTACACCAGTAGACACTACTACTACAGAGGTTACAACTACTACACCAGTAGACACTACTACTACAGAGGTTACAACTACTACACCAGTAGACACCACTACTACAGAGGTTACAACTACTACACCAGTAGACACTACTACTACAGAGGTTACATCTACTACACCAGTAGACACTACTACTACAGAGGTTACAACTACTACACCAGTAGACACCACTACTACAGAGGTTACAACTACTACACCAGTAGACACCACTACTACAGAGGTTACAACTACTACACCAGTAGACACCACCACTACAGAGATTACAACTACTACACCAGTAGACACCACTACTACAGAGGTTACAACTACTACACCAGTAGACACCACTACTACAGAGATTACAACTACTACACCAGTAGACACCACTACTACAGAGATTACAACTACTACACCAGTAGACACCACTACTACAGAGGTTACAACTACTACACCAGTAGACACCACTACTACAGAGGTTACAACTACTACACCAGTAGACACCACTACTACAGAGGTTACAACTACTACACCAGTAGACACAACTACTACAGAGATTACAACTACTACACCAGTAGACACTACTACTACAGAGGTTACATCTACTACACCAGTAGACACCACTACTACAGATGTTACATCTACTACACCAGTAGATACTACTACTACAGAGGTTACAACTACTACACCAGTAGACACCACTACTACAGAGGTTACAACTACTACACCAGTAGACACTACTACTACAGAGGTTACAACTACTGCACCAGTAGACACCACTACTACAGAGGTTACAACTACTACACCAGTAGACACAACTACTACAGAGGTTACAACTACTACACCAATAGACACCACTACTACAGAGATTACAAATACTACACCAGTAGACACCACTACTACAGAGGTTACAACTACTACACCAGTAGACACCACTACTACAGAGGTTACAACTACTACACCAGTAGACACTACTACTACAGAGGTTACAACTACTACACCAGTAGACACTACTACTACAGAGGTTACAACTACTGCACCAGTAGACACCACTACTACAGAGGTTACAACTACTGCACCAGTAGACACCACTACTACAGAGATTACAACTACTACACCAGTAGACACCACTACTACAGAGGTTACAACTACTACACCAGTAGACACCACTACTACAGAGATTACAACTACTACACCAGTAGACACTACTACTACAGAGGTTACAACTACTACACCAGTAGACACCACTACTACAGAGGTTACAACTACTACACCAGTAGACACCACTACTACAGAGGTTACAACTACTACACCAGTAGACACCACTACTACAGAGATTACAACTACTACACCAGTAGACACTACTACTACAGAGGTTACAACTACTACACCAGTAGACACCACTACTACAGATGTTACAACTACTACACCAGTAGACACCACTACTACAGAGGTTACAACTACTACACCAATAGACACCACTACTACAGAGATTACATCTACTACACCAGTAGACACCACTACTGCAGATGTTACAACTACTACACCAGTAGACACCACTACTACAGAGGTTACATCTACTACACCAGTAGACACCACTACTACAGAGGTTACAACTACTACACCAGTAGACACTACTACTACAGAGGTTACATCTACTACACCAGTAGACACTACTACTACAGAGGTTACAACTACTACACCAGTAGACACCACTACTACAGAGGTTACAACTACTACACCAGTAGACACCACTACTACAGAGGTTACATCTACTACACCAGTAGACACTACTACTACAGAGGTTACAACTACTACACCAGTAGACACTACTACTACAGAGGTTACAACTACTACACCAGTAGACACCACTACTACAGAGGTTACAACTACTACACCAGTAGACACTACTACTACAGAGGTTACATCTACTACACCAGTAGACACTACTACTACAGAGGTTACAACTACTACACCAGTAGACACCACTACTACAGAGGTTACAACTACTACACCAGTAGACACCACTACTACAGAGGTTACATCTACTACACCAGTAGACACTACTACTACAGAGGTTACAACTACTACACCAGTAGACACTACTACTACAGAGGTTACAACTACTACACCAGTAGACACCACTACTACAGAGGTTACATCTACTACACCAGTAGACACCACTACTACAGAGGTTACATCTACTACACCAGTAGACACCACTACTACAGAGGTTACAACTACTACACCAATAGACACCACTACTACAGAGGTTACAACTATTACACAAGTAGACACTACTACTACAGAGGTTACAACTACTACACCAGTAGACACCACTACTACAGAGGTTACAACTACTACACCAGTAGACACTACTACTACAGAGGTTACATCTACTACACCAGTAGACACTACTACTACAGAGGTTACATCTACTACACCTGTAGACACTACTACTACAGAGGTTACAACTACTACACCAGTAGACACCACTACTACAGAGGTTACAACTACTACACCAGTAGACACCACTACTACAGAGGTTACAACTACTACACCAGTAGACACCACTACTACAGAGGTTACATCTACTACACCTGTAGACACTACTACTACAGAGGTTACAACTACTACACCAGTAGACACTACTACTACAGAGGTTACAACTACTACACCAGTAGACACCACTACTACAGAGGTTACATCTACTACACCAGTAGACACCACTACTACAGAGGTTACAACTACTACACCAGTAGACACCACTACTACAGAGGTTACAACTACTACACCAGTAGACACTTACTATTGTACTACAGAGGTTACAACTACTACACCAGTAGACACCACTACTACAGAGGTTACAACTACTACACCAGTAGACACTACTACTACAGAGGTTACAACTACTACACCAGTAGACACCACTACTACAGAGGTTACATCTACTACACCAGTAGACACTACTACTACAGAGGTTACAACTACTACACCAGTAGACACCACTACTACAGAGGTTACAACTACTACACCAGTAGACACCACTACTACAGAGGTTACAACTACTACACCAGTAGACACCACTACTACAGAGGTTACAACTACTACACCAGTAGACACTACTACTACAGAGGTTACAACTACTACACCAGTAGACACCACTACTACAGAGGTTACAACTACTACACCAGTAGACACTACTACTACAGAGGTTACAACTACTACACCAGTAGACACCACTACTACAGAGGTTACAACTACTACACCAGTAGACACCACTACTACAGAGGTTACAACTACTACACCAGTAGACACTACTACTACAGAGGTTACATCTACTACACCAGTAGACACCACTACTACAGAGGTTACAACTACTACACCAGTAGACACCACTACTACAGAGGTTACATCTACTACACCAGTAGACACCACTACTACAGAGGTTACAACTACTACACCAGTAGACACCACTACTACAGAGGTTACATCTACTACACCAGTAGACACCACTACTACAGAGGTTACAACTACTACACCAGTAGACACTACTACTACAGAGGTTACAACTACTACACCAGTAGACACCACTACTACAGAGGTTACAACTACTACACCAGTAGACACTACTACTACAGAGGTTACAACTACTACACCAGTAGACACCACTACTACAGAGGTTACAACTACTACACCAGTAGACACCACTACTACAGAGGTTACAACTACTACACCAGTAGACACCACTACTACAGAGGTTACATCTACTACACCAGTAGACACCACTACTACAGAGGTTACAACTACTACACCAGTAGACACCACTACTACAGAGGTTACAACTACTACACCAGTAGACACCACTACTACAGAGGTTACAACTACTACACCAGTAGACACCACTACTACAGAGGTTACAACTACTACACCAGTAGACACCACTACTACAGAGGTTACAACTACTACACCAGTAGACACCACTACTACAGAGGTTACAACTACTACACCAGTAGACACCACTACTACAGAGGTTACAACTACTACACCAGTAGACACCACTACTACAGAGGTTACAACTACTACACCAGTAGACACCACTACTACAGAGGTTACAACTACTACACCAGTAGACACTACTACTACAGAGGTTACAACTACTACACCAGTAGACACCACTACTACAGAGGTTACAACTACTACACCAGTAGACACCACTACTACAGAGGTTACAACTACTACACCAGTAGACACCACTACTACAGAGGTTACAACTACTACACCAGTAGACACCACTACTACAGAGGTTACAACTACTACACCAGTAGACACCACTACTACAGAGGTTACAACTACTACACCAGTAGACACCACTACTACAGAGGTTACATCTACTACACCAGTAGACACCACTACTACAGAGGTTACAACTACTACACCAGTAGACACCACTACTACAGAGGTTACAACTACTACACCAGTAGACACCACTACTACAGAGGTTACAACTACTACACCAGTAGACACCACTACTACAGAGGTTACAACTACTACACCAGTAGACACCACTACTACAGAGGTTACAACTACTACACCAGTAGACACCACTACTACAGAGGTTACAACTACTACACCAGTAGACACTACTACTACAGAGGTTACATCTACTACACCAGTAGACACCACTACTACAGAGGTTACAACTACTACACCAGTAGACACCACTACTACAGAGGTTACAACTACTACACCAGTAGACACCACTACTACAGAGGTTACAACTACTACACCAGTAGACACCACTACTACAGAGGTTACAACTACTACACCAGTAGACACCACTACTACAGAGGTTACAACTACTACACCAGTAGACACCACTACTACAGAGGTTACAACTACTACACCAGTAGACACCACTACTACAGAGGTTACATCTACTACACCAGTAGACACCACTACTACAGAGGTTACATCTACTACACCAGTAGACACTACTACTACAGAGGTTACAACTACTACACCAGTAGACACCACTACTACAGAGGTTACAACTACTACACCAGTAGACACCACTACTACAGAGGTTACAACTACTACACCAGTAGACACCACTACTACAGAGGTTACAACTACTACACCAGTAGACACCACTACTACAGAGGTTACAACTACTACACCAGTAGACACCACTACTACAGAGGTTACAACTACTACACCAGTAGACACTACTACTACAGAGGTTACATCTACTACACCAGTAGACACCACTACTACAGAGGTTACAACTACTACACCAGTAGACACCACTACTACAGAGGTTACAACTACTACACCAGTAGACACCACTACTACAGAGGTTACATCTACTACACCAGTAGACACCACTACTACAGAGGTTACAACTACTACACCAGTAGACACCACTACTACAGAGGTTACAACTACTACACCAGTAGACACTACTACTACAGAGGTTACAACTACTACACCAGTAGACACCACTACTACAGAGGTTACATCTACTACACCAGTAGACACTACTACTACAGAGGTTACAACTACTACACCAGTAGACACCACTACTACAGAGGTTACAACTACTACACCAGTAGACACCACTACTACAGAGGTTACAACTACTACACCAGTAGACACCACTACTACCACGAGGTTACATCTACTACACCAGTAGACACCACTACTACAGAGGTTACAACTACTACACCAGTAGACACCACTACTACAGAGGTTACAACTACTACACCAGTAGACACTACTACTACAGAGGTTACAACTACTACACCAGTAGACACTACTACTACAGAGGTTACAACTACTACACCAGTAGACACCACTACTACAGAGGTTACATCTACTACACCAGTAGACACCACTACTACAGAGGTTACAACTACTACACCAGTAGACACCACTACTACAGAGGTTACATCTACTACACCAGTAGACACTACTACTACAGAGGTTACAACTACTACACCAGTAGACACTACTACTACAGAGGTTACAACTACTACACCAGTAGACACCACTACTACAGAGGTTACATCTACTACACCAGTAGACACTACTACTACAGAGGTTACAACTACTACACCAGTAGACACCACTACTACAGAGGTTACAACTACTACACCAGTAGACACTACTACTACAGAGGTTACAACTACTACACCAGTAGACACTACTACTACAGAGGTTACAACTACTACACCAGTAGACACCACTACTACAGAGGTTACATCTACTACACCAGTAGACACCACTACTACAGAGGTTACAACTACTACACCAGTAGACACTACTACTACAGAGGTTACAACTACTACACCAGTAGACACTACTACTACAGAGGTTACAACTACTACACCAGTAGACACCACTACTACAGAGGTTACAACTACTACACCAGTAGACACTACTACTACAGAGGTTACAACTACTACACCAGTAGACACCACTACTACAGAGGTTACAACTACTACACCAGTAGACACTACTACTACAGAGGTTACAACTACTACACCAGTAGACACCACTACTACAGAGGTTACAACTACTACACCAGTAGACACCACTACTACAGAGGTTACATCTACTACACCAGTAGACACCACTACTACAGAGGTTACAACTACTACACCAGTAGACACTACTACTACAGAGGTTACAACTACTACACCAGTAGACACTACTACTACAGAGGTTACAACTACTACACCAGTAGACACCACTACTACAGAGGTTACATCTACTACACCAGTAGACACCACTACTACAGAGGTTACAACTACTACACCAGTAGACACTACTACTACAGAGGTTACAACTACTACACCAGTAGACACCACTACTACAGAGGTTACAACTACTACACCAGTAGACACCACTACTACAGAGGTTACATCTACTACACCAGTAGACACCACTACTACAGAGGTTACAACTACTACACCAGTAGACACTACTACTACAGAGGTTACAACTACTACACCAGTAGACACTACTACTACAGAGGTTACAACTACTACACCAGTAGACACCACTACTACAGAGGTTACATCTACTACACCAGTAGACACCACTACTACAGAGGTTACAACTACTACACCAGTAGACACTACTACTACAGAGGTTACAACTACTACACCAGTAGACACTACTACTACAGAGGTTACAACTACTACACCAGTAGACACCACTACTACAGAGGTTACAACTACTACACCAGTAGACACCACTACTACAGAGGTTACATCTACTACACCAGTAGACACTACTACTACAGAGGTTACAACTACTACACCAGTAGACACCACTACTACAGAGGTTACATCTACTACACCAGTAGACACTACTACTACAGAGGTTACAACTACTACACCAGTAGACACCACTACTACAGAGGTTACAACTACTACACCAGTAGACACCACTACTACAGAGGTTACAACTACTACACCAGTAGACACCACTACTACAGAGGTTACAACTACTACACCAGTAGACACTACTACTACAGAGGTTACAACTACTACACCAGTAGACACCACTACTACAGAGGTTACAACTACTACACCAGTAGACACCACTACTACAGAGGTTACATCTACTACACCAGTAGACACTACTACTACAGAGGTTACAACTACTACACCAGTAGACACCACTACTACAGAGGTTACAACTACTACACCAGTAGACACCACTACTACAGAGGTTACATCTACTACACCAGTAGACACTACTACTACAGAGGTTACAACTACTACACCAGTAGACACAACTACTACAGAGGTTACAACTACTACACCAGTAGACACTACTACTACAGAGGTTACAACTACTACACCAGTAGACACCACTACTACAGAGGTTACAACTACTACACCAGTAGACACTACTACTACAGAGGTTACAACTACTACACCAGTAGACACCACTACTACAGAGGTTACAACTACTACACCAGTAGACACCACTACTACAGAGGTTACAACTACTACACCAGTAGACACTACTACTACAGAGGTTACAACTACTACACCAGTAGACACCACTACTACAGAGGTTACAACTACTACACCAGTAGACACCACTACTACAGAGGTTACATCTACTACACCAGTAGACACCACTACTACAGAGGTTACATCTACTACACCAGTAGACACCACTACAGAGGTTACAACTACTACACCAGTAGACACCACTACTACAGAGGTTACAACTACTACACCAGTAGACACCACTACTACAGAGGTTACATCTACTACACCAGTAGACACTACTACTACAGAGGTGACAACTACTACACCAGTAGACACTACTACTACAGAGGTTACAACTACTACACCAGTAGACACCACTACTACAGAGGTTACAACTACTACACCAGTAGACACTACTACTACAGAGGTTACAACTACTACACCAGTAGACACAACTACTACAGAGGATTACAACTACTACACCAGTAGACACTACTACTACAGAGGTTACAACTACTACACCAGTAGACACCACTACTACAGAGGTTACAACTACTACACCAGTAGACACTACTACTACAGAGGTTACAACTACTACACCAGTAGACACCACTACTACAGAGGTTACAACTACTACACCAGTAGACACCACTACTACAGAGGTTACAACTACTACACCAGTAGACACCACTACTACAGAGGTTACAACTACTACACCAGTAGACACCACTACTACAGAGGTTACAACTACTACACCAGTAGACACCACTACTACAGAGGTTACATCTACTACACCTGTAGACACCACTACTACAGAGGTTACAACTACTACACCAGTAGACACTACTACTACAGAGGTACAACTACTACACCAGTAGACACCACTACTACAGAGGTTACAACTACTACACCAGTAGACACCACTACTACAGAGGTTACAACTACTACACCAGTAGACACTACTACTACAGAGGTTACAACTACTACACTAGTAGACACCACTACTACAGAGATTACAACTACTACACCAGTAGACACTACTACTACAGAGGTTACAACTACTACACCAGTAGACACTACTACTATAGAGGTTACAACTACTACACCAGTAGACACTACTACAACAGAGGTTACAACTACTACACCAGTAGACACTACTACTACAGAGGTTACAACTACTACACCAGTAGACACAACTACTACAGAGATTACAACTACTACACCAGTAGACACCACTACTACAGAGGTTACAACTACTACACCAGTAGACACCACTACTACAGAGGTTACATCTACTACACCAGTAGACACTACTACTACAGAGGTTACAACTACTACACCAGTAGACACCACTACTACAGAGGTTACAACTACTACACCAGTAGACACCACTACTACAGAGGTTACATCTACTACACCAGTAGACACTACTACTACAGAGGTTACAACTACTACACCAGTAGACACAACTACTACAGAGGTTACAACTACTACACCAGTAGACACTACTACTACAGAGGTTACAACTACTACACCAGTAGACACCACTACTACAGAGGTTACAACTACTACACCAGTAGACACTACTACTACAGAGGTTACAACTACTACACCAGTAGACACCACTACTACAGAGGTTACAACTACTACACCAGTAGACACCACTACTACAGAGGTTACAACTACTACACCAGTAGACACTACTACTACAGAGGTTACAACTACTACACCAGTAGACACCACTACTACAGAGGTTACAACTACTACACCAGTAGACACCACTACTACAGAGGTTACATCTACTACACCAGTAGACACCACTACTACAGAGGTTACATCTACTACACCAGTAGACACCACTACTACAGAGGTTACAACTACTACACCAGTAGACACCACTACTACAGAGGTTACAACTACTACACCAGTAGACACCACTACTACAGAGGTTACAACTACTACACCAGTAGACACTACTACTACAGAGGTGACAACTACTACACCAGTAGACACTACTACTACAGAGGTTACAACTACTACACCAGTAGACACCACTACTACAGAGGTTACATCTACTACACCAGTAGACACTACTACTACAGAGGTTACAACTACTACACCAGTAGACACAACTACTACAGAGATTACAACTACTACACCAGTAGACACTACTACTACAGAGGTTACAACTACTACACCAGTAGACACCACTACTACAGAGGTTACAACTACTACACCAGTAGACACTACTACTACAGAGGTTACAACTACTACACCAGTAGACACCACTACTACAGAGGTTACAACTACTACACCAGTAGACACCACTACTACAGAGGTTACAACTACTACACCAGTAGACACCACTACTACAGAGGTTACAACTACTACACCAGTAGACACCACTACTACAGAGGTTACAACTACTACACCAGTAGACACCACTACTACAGAGGTTACATCTACTACACCAGTAGACACCACTACTACAGAGGTTACAACTACTACACCAGTAAGACACTACTACTACAGAGGTACAACTACTACACCAGTAGACACCACTACTACAGAGGTTACAACTACTACACCAGTAGACACCACTACTACAGAGGTTACAACTACTACACCAGTAGACACTACTACTACAGAGGTTACAACTACTACACCAGTAGACACTACTACTACAGAGGTTACAACTACTACACCAGTAGACACTACTACTACAGAGGTTACAACTACTACACCAGTAGACACTACTACTACAGAGGTTACAACTACTACACCAGTAGACACCACTACTACAGAGATTACAACTACTACACCAGTAGACACTACTACTACAGAGGTTACATCTACTACACCAGTAGACACTACTACTACAGAGGTTACAACTACTACACCAGTAGACACTACTACTACAGAGGTTACAACTACTACACCAGTAGACACCACTACTACAGAGGTTACAAATACTGCACCAGTAGACACCACTACTACAGAGGTTACAACTACTACACCAGTAGACACTACTACTACAGATGTTACAACTACTACACCAGTAGACACCACTACTACAGAGGTTACAACTACTACACCAATAGACACTACTACTACAGAGGTTACAACTACTACACCAGTAGACACCACCACTACAGATGTTACAACTACTACACCAGTAGACACCACTACTACAGAGGTTACAACTACTGCACCAGTAGACACTACTACTACAGAGGTTACAACTACTACACCAGTAGACACTACTACTACAGAGGTTACAACTACTACACCAGTAGACACTACTACTACAGAGGTTACAACTACTACACCAGTAGACACCACTACTACAGAGGTTACAACTACTACACCAGTAGACACCACTACTACAGAGGTTACAACTACTACACCAGTAGACACTACTACTACAGAGGTTACAACTACTACACCAGTAGACACCACTACTACAGAGGTTACAACTACTACACCAGTAGACACCACTACTACAGAGGTTACATCTACTACACCAGTAGACACCACTACTACAGAGGTTACATCTACTACACCAGTAGACACCACTACTACAGAGGTTACAACTACTACACCAGTAGACACTACTACTACAGAAGGTACAACTACTACACCAGTAGACACCACTACTACAGAGGTTACAACTACTACACCAGTAGACACCACTACTACAGAGGTTACAACTACTACACCAGTAGACACTACTACTACAGAGGTTACAACTACTTCACCAGTAGACACCACTACTACAGAGGTTACAACTACTGCACCAGTAGACACCACTACTACAGAGGTTACAACTACTACACCAGTAGACACCACCACTACAGATGTTACAACTACTACACCAGTAGACACCACTACTACAGAGGTTACAACTACTACACCAATAGACACTACTACTACAGAGGTTACAACTACTACACCAGTAGACACCACTACTACAGAGGTTACATCTACTACACCAGTAGACACCACTACTACAGAGGTTACATCTACTACACCAGTAGACACCACTACTACAGAGGTTACAACTACTACACCAGTAGACACCACTACTACAGAGGTTACAACTACTACACCAGTAGACACCACTACTACAGAGGTTACATCTACTACACCAGTAGACACCACTACTACAGAGGTTACAACTACTACACCAGTAGACACCACTACTACAGAGGTTACAACTACTACACCAGTAGACACCACTACTACAGAGGTTACATCTACTACACCAGTAGACACCACTACTATAGAGGTTACAACTACTACACCAGTAGACACCACTACTACAGAGGTTACAACTACTACACCAGTAGACACCACTACTACAGAGGTTACATCTACTACACCAGTAGACACCACTACTACAGAGGTTACAACTACTACACCAGTAGACACTACTACTACAGAGGTTACAACTACTACAC